>OY783221.1:1828311-2453311 GCA_963678705.1 Panorpa germanica
CCCTACAATTAGGAAACAAAGATTCGGACGAAGCGAGAGGATACTTCTGTCACATTTTTGCAAATATCTTTTCGATACCTAGTAAACATTTTGGAGTCACTTCGCCATCATATTGAGAGTTCATTTACAGTTCAGTTTCTCACAATCGTTCATATGAAATGTCTATTTTATCGGCTACAAATGGCAAACCACTCCATCTGTCGGAATACAAATGAAGGTAAAGTTGATGAGAACTATAATTAAAGTGAAATAGTGATAGAAACGTCACAAAAAGGAACACTTCATCAAATTGTTTACTGAGAACTAAAATTAAAGTGAAATAGTGATAGATACGTCACAAAAAGGAACACTTCACTTCAAATTGTTTACTGTGTAGCTTCAATGCGTATAAATTGACATATCTTCAAATTTTAATAGGACAAATTATTGTAGCGAAGTAAAGAAAGAGTTAAATATGGTTTTTAAAAGATGTTGATACATTGAAATCTTAACTGTGGATCTTACTTCAACACAATTACTACATTAAACGTGTATCAGCTAATTCACTTATTTACAAAAGTATTGTTTAATTGCGCAAGCATTATTCTCATATCTCAATGTTAAAACTGCGGAATACAAAGTGGAAATCCCTGAACCATTTCATTGTCTTTGTCTGTGTGTGTGAACATACTATGATTAATATACGACGCATTCCTAAGTTGCATGTGTACAAGTTTTTTTTTTATTGCAGATGATCAATTTATACGACGATTTTTATACAGCTGTGGTCACAGTTTAGAAAGAACGAAAAGGACAATCGACCTCTGCTACAGTATTCGTAATAACGCTCCTGAAATATTCAGCAATCGAGACCCGTTATCACCTGAGATACAAAAGGTCTTTAAAGTGACGTAAGTATTTTTAATAACTTATTTTGTGAGATATTTTGTGTGTACCGAGAATCTCGCACTCTAGTTTCCGATTTTGCTTCTATTCTGAGAACTACGAAATAAGAGACATGTGTTTTGCATGATCGGGACCCTTTATGGTCCTGCGTTACATCCCAATAGGGCAACCCCAATAGCATGATTTGATATAACCAACTCTAATGTCACTGATGGAAGCTATTGGATTTTTTGGCTGTCATCTTAATAAATAGGCTTCTTTTCATGAAAATATTCACAGTATCTGGATTTTTAGGTAATTTGTCGAAACAAATAATTAAATCAGATAGACTGACAGTCAATTGTATCTTACTATAACTAGTTTTCACGTGAGACCTAAGAAAGGGTTATTTCAGATAGGTTGCAAAGCAATTATGCGCGTGGTTCCTGGTTTATTTAAGTTGCAATCTAGCTTTATTTAAAATTTCTGAATTGGAGCACTAGCTTTCATTCTTACAGAGTTTTTAAAAACTACTTTAATAAACAAAATATATATTTATTAATTAATATAATAATAATTTACAATTTATTGTCCGATTTTATTTTCTATATACCTAATACTATTTGTTTTATTTCAGCGATATGGTTCCATTGCCAAAGACAACTCCAGAAAACTATAAAGTGTTTATTTACCGATTAGCAAACTACGATGCCGACCAGTTTAACTTCAATGATGCAGTTAAAACGTTTTTGATGGTTGCAGACGTTCGCCTTGTCTCTGAAGATGAATTTCCAGCTGGAGAAGTTCCAATTTTTGATATGGCTGGATTAACTCTAAAACATTTGACAAGAATAGTTCTACCAACCTTAAAAAAATACATGGTTTATACACAGGTATAACTACAAACCTTACTTAAAAATATATTTACATTTAAACTCAAATAAAGATCAATAAATGATAATTATTTATTGTCCTAGGAAGCACACCCTGTCCGCTTGAAACAAATTCACGTCATTAATTCATCGCCGTTTGTCGATCGCGTGATGACACTTGTGAAACCATTGATGAAGAGCCAAGTTTTTGCTATGGTAACTATGATGAAATATACTTTGAAGAAAAAACATTGATTTACAAATAAGTTACATTTATTTTAGATGCATTTTCATACAGTAAATTCGGAGACTCTATATAAATTCGTACCAAAAGACTTACTTCCGGAAGATTATGGTGGTAAAGCACCACCCGTTGCTCAACTTCAAAGGGAATGGGTCAAGAAAATTGAAAGCCACAGGTAACATTACTGCATAAATTATCTACTAAACAAAGTGACCTGTATTATAAAATTCAATAGGTAACATTGTTACACTTTTCCCTGCCTATATTAGGCCATTAGGAATATTACAATCATCCGATGCCGTTTTTAAGAATTAATAAAGTCATAAACTTACTTATTTTATCATACCTTTTCAATAAAAAAATCTAAGAACCGAACAACAGCGAAGATAGAAATGATGCTACTGCTGCTTTGGTTTGAATCTTAGATTATTTTGAAAGAGGTTTTTCGTGTGAACTAATATTTAAATGGTGGTTTTTTAAATATATTATTAAAATGTGTCCTAATAATATACTATTGGCATTTTTATTTTATTAAATATTCAAAGATTCATATCTTCCATCGTACTCAAAAATATACTTTTATATATTACTTTGCCAGGTGCTGCTAACAAAGTTATTTTGAGTATACATATTTCAGAAATCATAAATAAATATATATTATCATACAATAAATGTACTTTTTTAAACACTGCAAATTACATAACTTTTTACATAATTTCAGAGACTACTTTTTAAATGAGAGCATTTGGAAAGTGGATGAATCTAAAAGACCATCAGATTCCAAGCAGCAAGAATCGGCAAAGCAACTGGGCGTTCAAGGATCGTTTAGGACCCTATCTATAGACTAAAAATGTTAAAAATTGTACTTTTGCGTTAAATGTTTTTATGTAATAACTATTAATTAAATAAATTTAAACCCACTAAGCACAAAATGTGTACCAATACTTCTCTACAAAGATTCATGTAAAAACAATGATAAATGTACAACCTAAAATCAAGAAATAATATTCATGTTTATGGTTAAATAATATTATTTATTCAATGTTCTACATATCCGCAAAAAATACGTCATGATTATATTTTATAATTCATTTTATCCAGTATTTCCATTCTTTTTCGTATTGTTACTCTCATTTTCTCCCCTACTTTTCTTATTGTCTATTTCTGTTTTTGTGCTTTCTGTTTTACATTTTATTTCCGTTTTTGATCGATTGTCGTCTTCTGACATAGGAGCCTTACATAAGTTTTTATTCTTTGCTACTGCATTACTTTCATTAGGCTGATCGTTTTGTTTGGCGCAATCTTTTAATGTAGGACTTTTGGGTGATTTTGTATCAAACATTTCCGCTATTGCACAAGGTACTAAACATCTTATTTTTGTCTTGCTCTCTGTTAGCCGATCTGGTTGCTTACTGTCACCTTTTGATTTGGGAGTTTCGAACAAGTTTTTAATCTCCGTTATTGGATACTTCATTTTAATATTGCTTTCTTTAGGTCGATCACTTTCTTTGGCACAATCTTTTGATGACTTTTTATCAAACAATTCCGCTACTGGACAAGGTACTAAACATCTTATTTTTGTCTTGCTTTCTTTTGGATGATCCGTTTGTTTATTGTCACCTGATATAGGAGATTCGAACAAGTCTTTAAACTCTGTTATTGGATATTTCATTCTGATATTGCTTTCTTTGGGTCGGTCCTTTTGTTTGACGCATTCTTTTGACGCAGGAAGTTTGGGTGAGTCTGTATTAAACATCTCCGCTACTGGACAAGGTACTGAACATGTTATTTTTGCTTTGTTTTCTCTTGGCCGATCTGTTTCTTTATAGCCACTTTCTGACATAGGAACTTTTATTCCCATATTGATTTTTTTTGGGTGATCTTTTTGTTTATTGTCACCTGATATAGGAGATTCGAACAAGTCTTTAAACTCTGTTATTGGATATTTCATTCTGATATTGCTTTCTTTGGGTCGGTCCTTTTGTTTGACGCATTCTTTTGACGCAGGACTTTTGGGTGAGTCTGTATTAAACATCTCCGCTACTGGACAAGGTACTGAACTTGTTATTTTTGCTTTGTTTTCTCTTGGCCGATCTGTTTCCTTATAGCCACTTTCTGACATAGGAACTTTTTGGTGATCTTTTTGTTTATTGCCATCTTTCGATATAGGAGCTTGAGACAAGCCTACTGGACATGTTATTTCCATCTTGCTCGTTTTTGGTCGATCTATTTTTGTAAAGTAATCTTTTGGAATAATACTTTCGAGTGAGTCCTTTTTATCAACTGCTTTCACTAATAAACATTTTATATCTACTTCATTTTCAAGCCGATCTTTCTTTTGAAATAATTTTTCTATTTGAAAACTTTCTGGTAACTGTGAATCAAATCCTTCCACGACTGTTTGCTGTAGCGGACATTTTAGTTTCACCTCTTCTTTTGGCAAATATTTGTTACTTGTTAAGCTTTTTAATATAAGACTTTCGAGTGCTTTTGTATCAATTTCCGGAACTTCGGGATGGTGTACTGGACATGTTAATTTCACTTCCGTTTTTGGAAGATCTGTTTTACGACTTAAGCTTTTTAATATAAGAATTTCAAGATCTTTTGTATCAATTTCTTTCATTTCTGCATGCAATGCTGGACATTTTAATTGCTCCACTTCTTTTGATCGATCAACGCAACCTTTTGATTTCCGAGTTTTAAGTGGGACTACATTAGTTTTCTTCTTTTTTGGATTTTTATCCTCTATTACATGACGTCTTATCCGTTCTTTCTTTTTCTTTGGACGATTCCTTTTTTTAAATGAATATTTCGATTTAGGATCTGTTGGTGAGTCTGTATTAAATTTCTCTACTTCTGGAGCTGGAATTGTACCATTCAATCGAGCATCAGGTGTCAATGGTTTGTCTTTTCCTTTCGACAACCTTCTTTGGATTAAAGTAGAGTAAACGACTGGTAAATTATCTTGACCGTTATTGCAAATCGCATGAAAATTACGAAAATTAGAATAAACCTACAAAAGAAAGTTTCAAAAAATGTTAACAATTCACTTAGTTTATCTGCTACTTAAAGAGGCTGTGCGTAAAATTGCGTATGTGATGTTTTTAAATTAAGCTTTAGTTTAATCTCACGAATTTCTTTATTGAAATTAGTTATTTTTTATAGACTTCTAACTGTAAACGTGTACTAGAAATGGCAATTCATAGACATAGGCAATTTTATACATATACCATTGCAATTTAAGAAGGCCGCTGGCGGATTTAAATCCTCCACTGTGTATAACTTGAGAGGATTATCTCAGCCCATACCACAACCCTTAAATAGAATAACCCCGTTAATTTTTTCGACTTTGTACGCCTGGGATACAGGCAATCTATATACGTCTTTGTTATACGAAATTATTTTAGTTGTTTGGATTTTGACGTATCTGTAGGAAACTTTTTTAGTCGATCAAAATAAAGACGTACCTGACTAATACGGGGTAAACTCAGACGAGATACGTTAGAAAATTTCCTAAATAACATTAATTATTTTATTAAATTTTAATTTTTTTTTAACAGTTTTTTAGATGTTGTTTTGTTTTGTTTATATTTAAGTAGACCGCTTACACTAACCACTTAAAATAAATAATTCAATTGAATATATTTATAAATCAGATGCAGCTTGCAAAAATGAAAGGAGAAGAATTACTTTCATTCTTTGAAATACTATGTCTTTTGATTAATTGTTTCAACATAACCTAAAATGAAGTGGTACATAACAAAATCTTACTCACATAACCTTGGTAATATTCTTCTTTATAATACATGCAAGGACATACTCAAAAATTTGTAGATGGCAGTTCAATGTGTTTTCTTCTTGGTTTTGCTTTCTTCTTGGACCCATTTCACTACTGGATATCTTTTCTTAGGTTTTGGACGAGAATTTTTTGCCCACCAGTCCTTTGACAACGGTGACCCTAACGGTGTTTGAATAACAATTTTTAACAATGGTTTTCTTATAATTCCTCTTAATCGGTCATCTGCTTTGAACTTAAAACATCTTCTCCGGTCATTTACTAAACTCTTTTGTGCTTTAGCTGCGGTTTCTTTTTTGTAGTTGCCAAACGCTTCATGTAAATTTCGGTAAGGTCGAAAGAGTTTCTGAGAATAATAAATAAAAATATGTTAACACTTTGTAGGTTAGGTTGTAGGTGTGCTAGCCTTGCTTGGATGCGTGCAAAACTTCTGCGATACAGAGGTTAAAAGAGGAACTTCTTTTCATGATAAAGTACTAACCCTATGAGAGATTCTCGTCTCCCACTTATAACATTGTGTAGCAAAGTCCATTAAAATTAAACTATAAAATTTCAGAAGTCTAAAAGTGACTTACCTGATATTTTTTTATTAAATTTGAAATAGAAGCTTTTAAAAATGACATTATATTTGTTTATTTAGTTTCATAATTATATTTTTTTGGGTTTTCTATTTTTAATTATAATTTTGGGATGATTTTGTTTTTATTTTTAAATGTTTATCGTAAAGCGCCATTGTTTTTAATTAAACACCGGTACAAAATTCTCATTATGCCCACGTTTAAATTGCACATGCGTCTTTTTTCTCACCTGAACTCATTTCCATTCAAATGGAAGTCCATTTTTCAATTGCTGATTGAAATTGATGTTAATAAATATCTAAATGGTAACGGAGATATAGCAATTAAAAATTCGAATTGTAGTTTTAGCGCTACAGATGTCGGCCATATTTATGACGTAACATGTCTGTACTATTAAGAGTATTTCAGTTATTTTTTCTATGGATAAGAGTTCTGTGTTGAATGTGTTATCTCTTTTACGCTCTGTTGTATAAAAGGGATAGCAACTTTGCAGACATGTCTTCTACAACGTTGAATCCCTATAATAATTAAAGGGACAAAATGACTTTTAATTGTTAATATCTCCTAATATATAAAGAGTTATTAAAAAATAATTGGACATTTGAGGTTCTAGTAACCAAGTTTATACAGTCTTATAGAATTTAAGATTATATATTGCAGCAATGGGCTCGTGTCCTCATTTTTTCGTGGTCGATTTTTCAATTGTTTATTGAAATTGATGTTATGGTTGAAGTTACTAGAGTTCGGCGGCGACTCATACTTAAAACAAGTTGTGGGGTATAAACTGCTGATATAACTAAAAAGCACTGACTCATTTATTTTTCTATAATGTATATAGAAACGAATAAGACAAAATTCATTATCGTATTATAAATTTATACCGCTCTTATAACCTTTTTTTAAGTATAAGTCACCGCCGATCTATCGTGATTTTGACTATAATAAATGTGTATTGGCGTGTCTATTTTATTAAATATCTAAATATTGACGGAGATATAGCAATTAAAAGTTTGAATTGTAGTTTTAGCGCTAGAAATGGTCGGCCATATTTTTATGACGTGAAATGCATTTTAACGTCAGTTATTTGTTGAGTAGGTCAGTGCTGTGATAATGTTTTGTAGCTGTTGGTAGTCAACTAATCAAGTCAAGTCAAAGAATAATAAGTTTTTATTTTATTTAACCCTGCTAAGGCAGACATAATATTGGAATTTTATTGTTCCTTGGAATAGTTGTAAATAATATTTGATATTTTGATTTAATAATTAAAAAGACAAAATGACTTTTTTAATTGTTAATATCTCTTAACATATAAGGAGTTATTAAAAAGTAATTAGACATTTGAGGTTCTAGTAACCCACTTTATCAATATATAGTATAGTTTTATAGAAATTAAGACATAGGACACAAACCCTTTGCAGATTTACGTACCCAAGCATGCGCAGATTACAGTCTTGGTCCTGTCACTTGCGTTTGCGGTTGCGGTTGCAATTGAAGCAATTATTGTTGCATCGATTACAGCAATTATTGCAGTTATTGCAATTATTGCAGCAATTCGGTCTCCTGACCGGACATTTTCCTTTGGGTTTTGGACGGTAACGCGATCGAGCCATTGAAGCTGGACACTTTGATACTGGTTTAAGGATCAACCTTAAGTTTGACCTATTTCGCGGACAACGAACGCGTGGCTTAAATTTCCTCCACCTCTTTTGTACATTTATTGAAATGTCTTGTAGTTTTGGTGTTGCGATATTTTGACAGGTATTAAACACTCCATACAAATTTCGACAAATTGGGAGAGTAATCTGAAAAAGCAGTACATTTTAATTGAAAGAATTTCTATACAGTCACAGGTTTGCATATGCTTCCGGCGCCTTTAAGTATGCTGAATTACGAAGATGACAATGACAAGAGTAAGAGAAAATTGTGAATGTTCGTGCAAATGCATTTTGTGGGTTTAGGGCAGCATAGCGATGGTGGCGTTACTTTTTCAATGATATATACACTATCTTCAAAGTTCTACAGATAAATTTTAAATCGTTTCTGCATAATTATGACACACATAACGAGTAAAATCGGTATCTCCGAATTATTTAATCCACATTTTGAACAAGTTTCCACTTGATCCATCGTAGGCCCACAAAGATGCAATTGTTTTGTGAGAAATCTAAAAAAGGTACCGGTTTGACTAGATACAATGCATTTTGGTTCTGATCTAGAAAGAAAGTAACAGTTTGACTTCCAAATTGAGTACCGCCTTGGGCTCCGATCATTCTTAGTACGCAAAAATAATAAGGAAAAAACAAATTACAAACTATAACTAAGACAAACTAAGACAGCTATCAAAATGTTTTTGTTCCATCAAAATGCCAAATACGAAATTGAAAAATCAACTCAAATTATTGTAAAATTGTCTAGTTCAAATTTGACATACCTGATAATTATTTAATAATTTTATTCCACATTTTAAAAACGACATAATATTATTTTTTTTGAATTTTTTTATTTAAATTTTTTTTTTAATTTTTATTTATTTTTTATATTTTTTTATAACTCCATTGGTAATTTGTTTTTTTTATTTTTTTATTTAAATTGAAATGTTAAACAGTAAACGCAATTGTTTTACGTCACATGGCCGTTACAGTATTTTTAATTAAAATTATTACTTGAATAATAATATTACGATGGTCAAGACATTTGAAATTTTGTAATTATATTTAAATTTCCTGTTAAAGACGAAATAAACATAAATTTAGAGTTTAATTGATTTTGATTTTGAATTTGGCGCCTATATTTCTGAGAAGAATCTGACACAAGACTTAAACTAATGAACCTCCCTTTCCACCTGTTCAAGTTTCAACTTGCAAACGAATCGAATATTTTTTCAAATTCAAATATACATATATGTAGTTGCTAGTTATTTTGTTAGATTAATCTGGAAACTATATTCATCTCTTTTCTTCAACAGCCAAGTATGAGGCAGTCGCAGTGAGTGTCTCAAGCTAGTCTTTATTTGTAACACATCCACCGAAATAACATTAAATTAAATTGTTTACTTTATAAATATTTTTGTAATAATATTGCTGTCTCATTCTTTTACATATATAAATCTTATACACTGCTCTAACACACTATAATAATTTTTGCTTAAAATGAAACATTTCAAAATAATTAGTCTCGCAGGTGTTCATACATAAACTGATGCGTTGTTGCCATATTTACATAAATATATTTACAGTAATGTTTAATTAAATTTACAATGTTGCACGATCTAAATATTTAAAGACAAATAACTGAAATAATTAATAATGAATTTTAATTATGCAAAATTTAAAATCTTAAAACTAATACATTCTATTATTCCCTCTGTTGTAATCTCGGTTGTAGTCGCGATTCATTGAAGGGTTTAATTTAGGAATGGTAGGACCAGCATAGTCAGGTTTTGGTTCCGTAACCGGCCGTGGCGCTGGTTGTCCATAAGCATTTCCTCCACCTAGGTTAAGAGGAGGGGGTCTGCTTCGTCCGTACTGAGCGTTATTTGCTGGACGGGGTTGATTTCCGTAACCGTCGTAGTCGGGTCTGTCATCGTGTCTGTATGGTGTTGGGGCCGAAGGAGCTGGTGCTCTTTGTGGTGGTGGGGCAGGTGGTCTTTGTGCAGGCCTTTGTGGGGACATTGGAGATTGAGGTCCATATTGCGGCCCTAGTTGAGAATCCCTATAGTTTTTGTCCCATGGAGGCAATCTAGGACTTGGTTCTGGAGACCCCGTATTCCAGGCTGGTCTGGCCATAGGATAGTCGTAGTTTTCTCGGCCCGTCTGAAAATTATATTGATATTGTATTTCGGAAAACCAATATTTTTATGACGACGCGAATATTGCTATTTAAAATTTATATATCATTTTTGACGCTTCTCTACTTCTACGTATGACGTCACATGCTAAAAGGTTCAAGAATGACTATTTTGATTGTTAATCTCCTATAATATTGCGACTTATTAGAAAATAATTGAACATTTGAGGTTCTGATAGCCAGCTTTATCAATATATGGTACAGTTTTATAGAAAATCTTACCAGTTCCTTATTGTCTTGAATAACTTGGGAAGTAAATTTGCAGAGCAATGCGGCACAGGTGACATTGACGATCCACAAGACAAAGCCCCGCAGCGCCACTGTCATCATTACAGCGGACGAAGTAGCAATTATAAAATCTTTCTGTAAAAATATAGAAATTACTGTATTAATTAAGGCCACATTCATGGACAGTGCTAAGGTCAAATCGATAAAAAAATCATGTTTTCGATAATGTTTTTTGACGACACAGTTAATATATAATTATTTCTATAATTACTACATGATAAAATAACATTTGAAGAATACTTTGTCAAATTTTCATAAATAAATATCAAGAAATGAGCCATTGACAGCGAATTTCCACAGACGTCACAAAAAAAAGTAACATTGCGGTACCACTCATAACTCATCACTGGTTTTTCTGAAATCGAAAAACCAAAATGATTTCATAAAGTTACTAAGTTTTTGCAGGTAACCCTTTCATGAAAAAAATCAGAAATGTTGTTATTTTTAAATACGTTAAAATTTTGAAAAAAATGTCGACAGCGTTACCTCGGCATTTATATAAAGAACGAGTGTGCAAAATTTCAAAAGAATCGGTCCAGTAGATTTTAAGCTAAAGAGGACCCGACTCTGAAAAAGCTAAGTGTGAGAAAAACGCGTATAAAAGTTTCAAAGAAAGACGAAACCAGACCAGAGAGGTGAATACTTAAAACTATATATCTCCAACAGTTTTACTACAATCGACTTCAAATTTTCACACAATAAACATAATATGTTGTACATTAATATAAATAAATAAAAAAAAAATTGAAACCAAGTTGTACCGTAAAAACCTACGATACAATGAAAAAGCACTGTCTCACTAATTTTTTTATAATGTATAAAGGAACGAATAAGATAAAATTCATAATCGTATCGTATATATATACGGCTCCATTAACCTATTACTTACTTTTTCGTTTTCTGCGTAATTCAGCCCGAAGAACAATCCAAATAGAATATCCAAAATGCTAATTAAAAAAGTTATAGTTATCCAGGCGATTAAGAAGGGCGGCGCCTTTGTACGATCCTGAGATTTGGTATCTGAAATTACTCATAAACAATTTAGACGACTTTATCTATAAGTACGTTAAAATGAACTGCACCTAGTTCTTTATTATCAACAATTATTTATATAATTTATTACCAAAAATTGCTATGCATAAGGTTACATTTTGAATTACATTAAAATTAATATCTTTTGCATTTATTTAATGACAGAATCAGTAACAGTAAACTTTACTGGATCGTAAAACGTAAAATTAGGTAAAATATAGGTACTTACTCAGTAACAGAGCTCCGGATGCGGCCAACCACGCAAGACTGCCAAAAAGATAAAGAAAAGAGCCAACCATAGCTACGAGAGCCCATTGCGGATAAAGGGCAAGGAACCCCTCATAGCACTCCGATCCTACAAAGAAAATTGCCCTACAGTAAGAGTTTCAAGCGTGCTAGCTTGATACAAGCTTAATCCAAGGATCATTTTCTACAAGTCATAGAAATTGTAACATACTGTGCATGATTCAACTTGCTAGTTGCTAATTCAAGCGTTACATTACTATATATTCATTATTAAAGGGATAATAGTTTATAAAATATCATTCATGTCCTATCCTTTACCACATCGACTATTTCCGTCTCTTTTCTACAACAGATCAGACAAAAGTCATATTACGAAAATTGTATTAACTATATCTGTATCACTTTTTTAATTTTCTTGAAATTCGTTAGAATTTTAGTTAAGCAATTAAGAAAACTTTGTTATGTTTTTACCTGTAAAATAAATGAGCTGAATGTAAGTTGGTAAAAATGTAGCATGAGGATATGGTTCTATGTGACAGAAGTAAGAAGCTAATCCTATAATACTCATTATGATCCAAGCCAGCGACTGCGCCTGAAACAATAAAATTTAAATTAGCCAGGCTAGAAATTCGTGTGAGACTACCTCCAAGAAAATGTACTAAAACACGGTTGACGAATTTTCAAATAGCCAACGTATTTTAAGAGGTACACTGGTGATTTTTTTTTAAATTAATGAAGAAGGACTGAACATTTGATCTTAATATAAATATTTTGCATTTTCTGCGTATTAAAGAAATGGCAAGCAATTAAACAAGAGCAATATTGGATTAAATTTTATATAGAAACAGTTAAAAATAATAAGAATCGGAAACATACATTCCAAGTCCACATACTTTACCAATATTTTATGGAAGATATAATTAAATTTCATTGATTCCTGTCGCCTAAATATGTATGCTAGTGAACGAATGTTTCATTAATTTTTCTCACATATTCCTAGTATCAGAACCATTTAGTTCACAAGTTTGGCGCAGATGGCAGAAGGAGTAAGGTGAAGCAGTGGATGGCGGAGATAGAGAGAAGGAGCGAGGAAAGAGAAGGAAGAGTAGAAAATAGAGGATTTGCGGAGAGGAGATAAGGAAAACAAGAGGTGGATGGGGGAGATAGAGCCAAAAAGAAAATAGTAAAGGAAAGAGGCAAGAATAAATAGTAAAGGGAGAGAAACAATGAGGAGTAGGGAGCAGGAAAATATAGGAGCATGAGTATAAAAATCAAACATTGCTGTTTAAAGGTTAGGTTGTCAATGAGATGTAATAACGTGATTTAAGATTGAAAGAATGTAAAGTCTAACGACACACACATTAAATTAATAAATAAATAATAACTTACCAGGCCTAAGCCTCCAGCCAAATAGGCAATTGGCTTTAAGAATGGTGAAACCACCATTTTCGAAAAGTTGTTCTTCCTGTAACTGTAACACACTTCCGTTGCAGCTTCTAACACAACAATGAAATACTTTTCTAATTTTTATCTAATCACTTTAATAAAGTATAGTCAATAGAGTGACGCTATTGGGCCCTCAAAAACGCGACCATTATCAAAGTGCCTATCACCAGATAACGGGAATTTTTTTATAAGTTTCTGATTAATCTGACTTTAAACAATATAACATGAGGCATAATAACATACACACATTTACTGATTAGGGTTTATCTTATTTGTTATAAAATGCGAATAATTTATTGCTTCACATCTTTTCTATTATTGAATTATGAATTACGTATGTATATATCAATATATGCATATCTTAATTTATACTAAACTGTCAGCTATCATAACCTCAAATCTTCAAAGTTCATTAATTAGTCGCAATATTAACAATTAAAATAATCATTTTTGTCCCTTCATAAACCTTATTTATTAAAAGTAGAATGGGCTTGTATCCTCATTTTTTAGTGGTCGATTTTTCAATTGTTGATTGAAATTAATGTTAATAAATGAATTGGCGTGTCTATTTTATCAAATATCTAAATGTTGACGAAGATATAGCAATTAAAAGTTTGAATTATAGTTTTAGCGCTAGAAATGGTCGGCCATTTGTATGACGTAAAATGCATTTTAACGTCAGTTATTTTTTGAGTAGGTCAGTGCTGTGGTAATGTTTTGTAGCGGTTGGTAGTTGAAATAATCAAGTCAAGTCAAAGAATAATAAGTTTTTATTTTATTTAACCCTGCTAAGGCAGACATAATATTTAAATTTTATTGTTCCTTGAAATAGCTGTAAATAATATTTGATATTTTGATATATAAATACACATAGCAGAGATTTATGAGCTGTAAGGTTGGCAGCGGTTGTGATGTCACATGCACTTGAAATGTGTACAAGATTGAATCCCTTTAATAATTAAAGAGACAAAATGACTTTTTTGATTGTTAATATCTCCTAACATATAAGGACTTATTAAAAAATAATTGAACATTTGAGGTTATAGTAACCCACTTTATCAATATATAGTACACTTTTATAGAAATTAAGACATAGGACACAAGCCCATTACCATATTTTCACTTTCTTGTATAAATTACTTTACATTTAAATGTTCGCGCCTTAAATTGTCTGACACATATTCTATCCCAATATGGCAACACCGAACCTCGCTGTTGCAAAAACATGGATGACGCCTAGAACATAAAGCACGACAGAATCATTGACAGTAAGAGGTTAATAAATGACAGCGCATATTGTCAATGTACTACGTACTTTATTAACTAAATTGGATAAGAAGAAGATAGCGAAAGATTATCACGTTGCATAAATTACATATGTGCCGTTCCATTTTTTATGTACCACTCTATTGATGAATGAATAAAGATTGATAGTCAAGAGTCTTATCAAATTTTTCTTTTCCAAGCGAATTACTTATGTTAAAAGGCACTAGAAGTAACAGTTTCCTGTCAATACAATAAGTTCTTGAAATAGTTACGCAATAGTAATCGATTTCTAATAGTTCAAGTGGTGATTATTTTAATTTGTTAAGAAGTACGCTATCTTGCGAACCAAATCTGTTAAATCTGAGTCACTCATAGAAGCTAAACAATGTTACTTCGATTATAAATATTAAATTCTTATCTAATATTACTTATTAAAGATAATTTGTTTGGTATTTCATCAGAGGCGGATTTAACACTTGAGAGACACGAGGCGCAATTCGATTTTCTAACCAATTCAAGTTTCAACTTGCAAACGAATCAAATATTTCTTTAAATTCAAATATATATGTAGTTGGTTAGATTGATCTGAAAACTATATTCATCTCTTTTCTTCAACAGCAAATTGTTAGGCAGTTAAGCTCGTCTTTATTTATAACACATCCACCGAAATTCAATTATTTTTATTTTATAAATATTTTTTTTTAAATATTGCTGTCTCTTTCTTTTACATATAAAAAATTTAAATAAAACTAAGCACTGCTCTAACACATTATAACAATTTTTCTCTAAAAATAAACATTGCTAAATATTATTAGAACTTGTTATGACATGTTATGTGCAGGTGTTCTTTCAAATATAAACAAAATACCAATGTGTTGTTGCCATGGTTACATAATTAAAATTAAAATAATGTTTAAATAAATTTACAATATTGCACGATCAAAATATTTAAAGACAAATTATATCAATAAATTTAATTAATAATGATTATTCTTGTTGTATAAAAAATATGGTAATTCATAGAGTGTTTAGTTTACATAACTATGATATATTTAGTGTAAGTAATAATTCTATAAATCGGAGAGCATCATTCGTTGGCCCATACTACTCTTTCTATCCAATCGATATATTTGCTGACTCTAGTGTACACCCCAGGACTGTCTGCAGCACCACAACCTTTTCCAAAAGAAGTGATTCCAATAATATAATAAATGCAAGGATTTTTTTGATTCTGTATTTGTAGAGGTCCCCCAGAATCTCCCTAAAAGTAACATAATATAAATACGCCTGATTAGCTACCACCAAATGAACACCTGAAGCAACACTTACTTGACAAGCATCCTTATCTCCATCGGGATGGCCAGCACAAAATTGGGTATCAATAATACCATTACGAAACTTTCGATTTATCAAACTCCTATATGATTCTACGCATTGATTTCTGGGGTAAATTTGTAATTCTACTTTTTGTAATATGTCACTTTTTGGGCCGCCTGAAACAACGTGTGAATATGTCGTGGTGTTAGTCTTAATAACAGTTAATAATTGAAATAGTACATCAGCATTATACTCACCAAATTCTGTGACTCCCCATCCAGTAGCAATGGCATTGCCACCGTCAAAAGAATCGGCGTTCCAGAGACAAGCAGGCCGGATAAAATTATTAAAGCTAAAATGAAGAGAAGTAAGAACAATGCAAAGTAAGTACGACAGGTATTACTAAGTAAATCTTACTTACACTACTGTATCTTGTAACTCAAGTAAAGACAGATCATCGTATTTTCGAGATCTGTAATCCGGATGCCAAATCACTTGCTTGATCCTGACGTCAATTGGATTCGCTCCATCGTTATTGCTGGCCACGTTATGTTCTCCAAGACGAACTACGTCTGGATTAATTCTGACAAAATATTGATGAATAAATATTACACAGATCATCAGATAAAGAGAGGAAGACGAGGAGAAAGAGTGAAATCAGGGATGTAGAAGATAAACGAAGGAACGACAAATATGGGAGTGGAATAACTTGTAAAAGAAGTTCGTATAAGTCAATAGTAAGAAGGTTTTACTTACTTCCCTTCCTCTTTCAAAGTCCCTTGACAATGGGCTGCTGTTAGTACAAATCTTTCACTGATAAGAGTGCCTCCGCAACTCCACTTAACTCTCCCATTAGGAAGAGTCCAGCCAATAAGTGCCTTCGAATATTAAATAGAAATTAATAATGCCTATTGATAAATCTTGCAAATTATAAGTTTATACTAAGAGAACTAGTAGATGGAGAACAATAGGCTTGTGTCCTCATTTTTTAGGGGTCAATTTTTCAATTGTTGATTGAAATTGATGTTAATAAATGTGTATTGGCGTGTCTATTTTATTAAATATCTAAATATTGACGGAGATATAGCAATTAAAAATTTGAACTGTAGTTTTAGCGCTAGAAATGTTCGGCCATTTGTATGACGTGAAATGCATTTTAACGTCAGTTATTTGTTCAGTAGGTCAGTGCTGTGGTAATGTTTTGTAGCTTTTGGAAGTCGAAATAATGAAGTCAAATCAAAGAATAACAAGTTATTATGAGTTGTATAAAAGAGATAGCAACATAGGAGACGTGAGATCACATGTCTTTAATTGTTAATATCTCCTAGGTCTAGTAAGGTCTAGTAACCCACTTTATATTAATATATATATAGTACACTTTTATAGAAATTAAGACATAGGACACAAGCCCATTATAAGAAATACATAGTGACCTTAAAGTAAATAAAAAAGTAGGTTACCATATGAGGAAATTCTCCTTGTCGAGCATCTTCTCCTCCAACAATCAGCGGACTTGCTTTGAAATTGCATTTTGGGACTACATGATTCCCCTCTTGTATATTAGCGGACAAAGACACGAACGTGTGTACCGTTTGGACCTGCGCACTGTATTTTTCACACTCTGTGGAAATATAAAGTACAATATCGAATTAACAACTTATAATATTGTATTTCATATTAACGCCAGAACGTCGTAAATCATAAAAATTGTAGCTGGGAAACAAACCATTCGAAATCAACATGCATAAGTTTGCCAGAAAGTTTGTTTACCACCTTAAGTGATTAGGAGTCCGTGTTATTAGTGTTAAGAATTAAGTTCAATTACTTAGTTCGTTAATTCTCTTATTCGACCCGAGCCTGTTAAATCCAGATGGTGTCTGCGTGGTGGTTCTTATCGTTGGTCGCACAGCATTGTTCCTGTTATCTTGAACCACACCAGTTACCGGTTCCGCGAATTCCACACAACAGACAACAAATTCGCCGTCATTTGCTCTACCACAAATTTCCGGCCTGATACCAAGTCTTTGTTGAATCACTTGAGCTGATGGGCAGGAAGATATCCTTCTGCAAAATCCGTACTTGTTGTCATAATGGCGAATGCAACGAGATCCTACAACATCTGAAATATAAAAATGGAATTACTACCATTAACTTTTTCTTTTACGTTTTACACTTTTAATGAAAACATACATGCAAGAAAAAGAGTAATGGGCTTGTGTCCTATGTCTTAATTTCTATAAAACTGTACTATATATTGATAAAGTTGGTTACTAATACCTCAAATGTCCAATTATATTTTGAGAACTCGTCATATGTTAGGAAATATTAACAATTAAAAAAGTCATCTTGTCTAACGTTATAGAACATTCCAAGATTTGTGACATTACGTTCGCTAAGTTGCTATCTCTTTTATACAACAGAGCTACCTGACTGACTGCTAACTGAGCTACTCTTAATAGTACAGACATGTTACGTCATAAATATGGCCGACCATTTCTAGCGCTAAAACTACAATTCGAATGCTTAATTGCTATATCTCCGTCAACATTTAGATATTTAATAAAATAAAAACACCAATATACATTTATTATCATCAATTTCAATCAACAAATGAAAAATCGACCTCTAATATATAAGCTTATTGATTACAGACTAATGATTAATCTTTAAGACATTTGAATACAATATATATTAATGATTTCTAATAGAATTAACTTCGCAATGAATGAATATAAATCAAACAAAACGAAATACCTTTTTGGCTATATAAATACATATATACAAAACTTACCCTGCGCCAATACAGAACAAAACAAATTTGCGAAAATAAAAAGAAGTAACTTGAAAAGCAACATTATGTTCGATCTGACCAACCGCAATATCAAATCTTTTGGCACTGACTCTGTCACAGACAGGAGAAGGTTGAACTGCGCGCTTCATTGGGGACAATCCACCGCATAGACAAAGAGCTCATGACTTGTGTATATGCCTTTAATAATATCTAGAAAATCGAAATATTGAAATATATATCAACTGTACTATATATTGATAAAGTTTGCTATCAGGACTATAAATGTGTTAGGTTTTTAGCCCACCCTAGCGCTCGAAAAACTAGTATAAAAAGATTGTACTTTTTTCGCGTAATTTTATAAGTATAACCTCATACTTAAAACAATTTGTGGGGTATAAACTGTCGATATAACTAAAAAGCACTGACTTACTTATTTTTCTATAATGTATATAGAAACGAATAAGATAAAATTCATTATCGTATTATAGATTTATACCGCTCTTATAACCTCTTCTAAGTATAAGTCGCCGCCGAACTATCGTGATTTGGACTATATATATGTATTTCATTATTATCATTAAATACTATATACGTTTGTGAATATATTAAATTAAAGATTATTAAAAATTGCGGCGAGATAAGCTGTCTGCCGGGATGATCACTGATAAGTAAACATATGTATTACTTATCAAGCAACATAGAGGAAACAACTGCATACTTTTAAGCTTTTATAACAAATTAAATGTTATAAAATAAAAATATTTTTGACATTCTTTAAAATTCAATTTTATGGCAATTCTTATGAATGGAAAGTACCAAAGCCAAATCTGTCATAAGCTCTCGGTCTAACATCTTACTAGTGCGATGAAATCATAGATCGCAAAACCACTTTTTTATACTTGTATTAGAATTACTTTACAATTAAATTACCGCACTTCAGTGATCGGTTTTTACAGAAACGTCATCAGGAAATTGTTGTTTCTCAGAAGAGATAATCAAAAGGTTATAATATATAATTAAAATATATTTATATATATAATAAACAAACAGATAAACCATATTAGTTGAATCTTCCTAATTTAATTATTTAATTTATGACTTCGATAATCTAAACGCTAAAGTATATATAGATATAGAAGTTAATTCATATTACCCGCCAAATTTTAAATTTTATAATGCTAGCCGCATGGACAGAAACGAATACATGCGATGCATTCAAACTTTGTTTGAATATTAAGGTGAAACGATACTTGGTCATTTTTGATTCGCTATATGTTTCTAAATAATTGATATACTAATTAATGATCTATTTATATACAAAGCTTGAACATTTATCTAACTCCTACCGTTTATATGGTTTAAATAGCTCAATCATGTGCAAAGTTATTAACGTTTTTATATTTGAAAACATGGCATGCTAGTACAAATTTGTAAATCGATTTAGTACAACACTGTCGCCATCTATATCTAACTATAGAACCATGAAGTAATGATTCACCTTAAGAAACGCGTCGACTGATAAGCCTGGAACTCATTCTTTGTCTGGCGACTCAGCATCGAAAATATACCGACTTTAAATAAATTAAATTTAAAAAATAATCAACTAAATAATAACAGCATAATTTATAAAAAAATATTTTTATTAATGTTTATATTTTAAATCATTTGGATGCCCTATATACGTAACATATGTATGTAATAACCTAATATATAATATACTTATTACGTAATCCGAACCTTTAGGTAATAAATTTATGATTCGTAGGGTTTCATTCGTGACCCCAAACTTCTCTTTCTATCCAATTGATATATCTGCTGACTCTCGTGTACACCCCAGGGCTGTCTGAAGCACCACAACCTCTACCAAAGGAAGTGATTCCAATAATATAATAAATGCAAGGATTTTCTGAATTTTGAATTTGTAGAGGTCCCCCAGAATCTCCCTAAAAGTAAAATAATATAAATACGCCTGATTAGCTACCACCAGATGAACACCTAAAACACACTTACACTGCATGCGTCCTTGTTTCCTTCGGAATGACCAGCGCAAAATTGGGTATCAATTATTCCGTTACTAAACTTTCGGTTTATCGAACTCTTGTATAGCGATACGCATTGATTTCTGGGGAATATTTGTAAACTGACTTTTTGTAATACGTCACTTTTTGGACCGCCTGAAACAACGAAATCATAATTATGTCATTGACGAATTTACAAAAAGTTTAAGCTAATTTTACTTACTAAATTCTGTGACGCCCCATCCTGTAGCAGTTGCATTGGTGTCGTTAAAAGAATCGTCGTTCCAGAGACAAGCAGGCCGGATAAAATTATTAAAGCTAAAATGAACCAAAGTTAACAATTACTTTACCATCGTATAGCGATGCTAATAATAGGCGTTTATAGACTGTGCAGATGCCTGAACCTATATAAACAAGGAAAACAGGATTTACTGGCGCTAATACGTCAACAACACAGGCCTTCACATTCTTGTTTGAAACATAACCTATAAAGCTAGCTGATAACATTTTTATTCATAAGATGCAGAGGCGTAACATTATATGTGTTATATAATATGTAAATTACTTTATAAATAAATATATATAACAGGTTTACTAGATTGAATCTCCGAAATCTAGAAAACAACGCAACGAAAGTAAATCTACTTACACCACTGGATCTTGTAACTCAAGTAAAGATATGTCATCGTATTTAAGAAACTTGTAGTCCGGATGCCAAATCACTTGTTTGATCTGGACGTCAATTGGATTTGCACCGTCGTTATCGCTGGCCACGTCATATTCTCCAAGACGTACTACATCAGGATTAATTCTGTAAAATATTTGAGGATGATTTAGAGGCCGAAAGACCGGGGGGGTTAGATCAAAACGATAAAAAAGAAGCATATTTTCGATAATGTTTTTTGACGACTCAGTTAATATATAATTATTTCTATAAGTACTACATGATAAAATAACATTTGAAGAATACTTTGTGAAATTTTCATAAATAAATATCAAGAAATGAGCCATTGACAGCGAATCTCCGCAGACGTTACAAAAAAAAGTAACATTGCGGTGCCCTTCATAACTCATCACTGAATTTTCTGAAATCGAAAATCCAAAATGATTTCATTAGTTGATAAGTTTGTGCAGGTAACGCTGTCGAGTTTTTCTTCTTTTATTGATTTTTCAATTTTTTACAGCACTTAGAAGTCAAAATACCAAGAAATTTTCTTATTTTAAAATACGTTAAAATTAAAAATTTTAAAAAACTCAACAGCGTTACCTCGGCATTTATGTAAAGAAACAGTGTGCAAAATTTCAAAAGAATCGGTTTAATAGATTTTGAGCTAAAGAGGGTATCAACTCTGAAAAAGCTATGCGTGAGAAACCGCATTTAAAAATTTCAAAGCAACACCAAAGCAGACCAGAGGGGTGAAGACTTAGAACTCTATATCTCCGACAGTTTTACTCCAATCGACTTCAAATTTTTACACAATAAACCTAAATAACTTAGTTAGAAATAGTTCGTTGCTTACCCACCAGTCCGTATGCAATGGGCTGCTGTCAGTACAAACTTCTCACTGATAAGAGTGCCTCCGCAATTCCATTCAATTCTGCCATTAGATTGGGTCCACCCGATAAGGGCCTTGGAATATTAAATAGAAATTAATGTTGATGCAAGACAATCATAAACTTATTAGACAAATTTAAAAGAAAGTTGGTTACCATATGTGGAAACTCTCCTAATCGGGCATCCTCCCCTCCAACAATTAGTGGACTTGCTTTGAAGTTGCATTTTGGGACCACGAAACTTCTGGGTTCAGCGTTGGCGGATAAAGTCATGAATGGAAGTAACTTTTGTACCTGTGAGCTGTATTTTTCGCACTCTGTGGAAATAAGAACGAATAATATAGCATTTTCCTAAAAGCCCCATTAATTTGAATCAGGCTTTTAGTGTTATTAGTATTACTTAGTTCGTTGACTCTCTTGGGCGGTCCGAGTCTGTTAAATACGGATGGGTTTTTTGTGGTGGTTCTTATCGTTGGCGGCTCTGTCGGTACGTTATTCCTGTTATCTTGAACGACACCAGTTACCGGTTCTATGTATTCCACACAGCAGACAACAAATTCACCGTCATTTGCTCTACCACAAATTTCCGGCCTGATACCAAGTCTTTGTTGAATCACTTGAGCTGATGGGCATGAAGATATCCTTTTGCAAAATCCGTACTTGTTGTCATAGTGGCGAATGCAGCGATATCCTACAACATCTGGAATTAGTAAGTAAAGGTTAACGCAGATTGCCAGATCCTGACGATAATTAGGGAGAAACTACGAGAAAGTGAAAAAATTGCCATGAAAGAAATGGAATGCAAATATAATAGAGGGGAGAGGAAGAGAAGCTCAGTGATAGGAATGTGGAGGTACAAAAGGAGAAAAAGATGACAAAAATAGAGCAAGCGAAATGTAATAAAAGATACAAAAGTATCTAGGAGAGAAAGTTGTCGGAATACATAAAGAAAAAGGTAAAAAAATACACAAGAACGTCTAGATTTAGTGGCAATAAAGACAAGCAAAATAGATACCCAGTAAACAATTTGGTAAAATGTCTCTTTTTGTGACGTTTCTATCACTACTGCACTTCAATTATAGTTCGCATCAACTTTATCTTCATTTGTATTCTAACAGGTAGACTTGCTTCGCTATTTGTAGCCGATAAAATAGACATTTCATATGAATGACTGTGAGAAATTAAAATGTAATTAAACTCTTTCATTATGATGTCAAAGTCACTCCAAAATGTGTACTGGGTACCCAGTAAACATTTTGGAGCATTTTGGAGTCACTTTGACATCATATTAAAGATGCGTATGATTTTTTTGTCATGAAAGAGTTCATTTATAGATCAGTATCTCACAATCGTTCAAATGAAATGTCTGTTTTATCGGCTACAGATGACAGAACCACTCCACCTGTCGGAATACAAATGAAGATAAAGTTGTTGCGAACTATAATTAAAGTGAAATAGTGATAGAATCGTCACAAAAAGGGACACTTCACCAAATGTTTACTGGGTACAGACAAAATGGAGAGGGCTACTCAAATATCTGTTCAGATAAAAATGTTTAGCATTTATTAATAATTAAGGTAATCATTGTTGGGGCATCTACCTGATTTATTACACCACTGAACTTCTACCTTCTTTAATTTAAATAAATATATGTAATATAGTCAATAAATATTTCTATGATGAACTGGAAAGGCCATTTATACTCGTAGCAACTTTCCCAATGTCAAAACGGCCGCAGGTGAAGTGGGAATTTGAGACAATAAAACCAAGAAAGAAGTATAGTCCAAATCACGATAGTTCGCCGGCGACTTATACCTAAAAGAGGTTATAAGAGCGGTATAAATTTATAATACGATAATGATTTTATCTCATTCGTTTCTATATACATTATAGAAAAAGAAGTGAGTCAGTGCTTTTTAGTTATATCGGCAGTTTATACCCCACAACTTGTTTTAAGTATGAGTCGCCGTCGAACTCTCGTAATTTGTACTTATAGAATGAATAATAATTGACTCAGTCCTCAACTGTCAAAGTTTATATTTAACAATATTTGAATCTACAAGATTAAAGATGCAAAGTATTGAATCACAATGACGTATTATCCTATATGCATAAAACGCAATTCCTTATAACGTGTTTTCGTAGGCGAATGTCTAAAACGAATAAACAAACACAAACTCATAAGAAAAACATTCGTGCTCACACTGCAAACATACACAATCGCGAAAACATTGCCTTACCTATATTCATTTTAGTTATTCCACCACTAACAATAAGTTTTTAAATAAGTATAAGTCAAACAAAATTAAAATAAATATAATTGTATACAAAACTTACCCTGCGCCAATACAGAACAAAACAAATTAGCGAAAATTAAAAGAAGTAACTTGAAAAGCAACATTATGTTCGATCTGACCAACCGCGATATCAAATCTTTTGGCACTGACTTTGACTACAGACAGGAGAAGGTTGAACTGCGCGCTTCATTGGGGACAATCCACCGCATAGACAGAGAGCTCATGACTTGTGTGTACGTCATTTGATTCTGCAATACTATCCAAAAACATGAACAGAAATTGTGCTTTGTTAAAGGAATATATCAGCTGTACTATATATTGATAAAGTTTGTCCAGTGTTGAATGTTTCTTCAGACTCCTGTTAGTCGTGGTATGTCACTTTCATTCCTAATACCGAGGCAGGCGAGATCGAGTGTGTACTATAGCTCTCGTCTCGGTATTTTGACACAAGTCAAAGAAACGAGAGACTACCCTACAAACAATTTGTCGTATCTTAGTAATCTCGTATCAGATGGCGGTTAGACAGTAGTTAGACAGTGTTCGGGAGGACATATTATCTCTTACCACTACATAGACCATGTATATGTATTAAAGAGTGAACTTTTCCAATCGAAGTCCTGGCTTCGACAAACGTTTTGACAAATGTCTCGCCGAGAGTAAGCTACCGGCATAAGAGATGTAGACGATACAATGGGCGAGAGCATTTATGCTTGACCCTGACCAACATACTAACATGTACTAGGTGAAAGGACTCAGTATCGTTAAATAAATTAAATTACTTATTATAAAATGACGTATTCATATCTGTCATGAACTCCCAGTCTAAAGCTGCGGCAGGTCGTCATAATACGAACAAACCATAGATCACAAAAACCACATTTACATATTTGTGTTAGTATTGTTTTGCAATCAGTTTACAACACTCCGGTACGCTACTTATAGAAACGTCATCCAAAAATTCTTGTTTTTACAAATAAATATATAAACAGTAATAATATGTAATTAAAATACGTTTTATATACTTGTAAAGTATATAATAAATCTGCTTTATAATCCAAACGCACAAGTATATAAATATATTATTGTTCATTTGTGAAAATATTTATTTTGTATATTAAATACCGTAAATTTGCACTTATTAAAATAGTTAATTAATGATGTGTTCAAATAATCATAAAGACTTATTTGGCAACGTTGTGGAGCAAATATATGAGGCTACGACACCATAAAAACTGCCAAACAGATTCAAAACATTTTGAATCGAAAATGGAGGCGAACGTTTCAGAAGCAAAACTACATTACCCCACCCCAGAAACTTAAGCTTTAAAATACGAAATTTCTTTTCCTGAACGTACCGAAATATATTTTCTACCTGTGGCTTAGAACGTGCTTCGAAAAATCTTACTTAAATTGTAATCAGGTAATACCAATCATTGAATTTTACCGACAGCAAGTGGAAACATAAAATAAACTCATTATTTAGCAGACTTATTCTTTACGTCCACTTTATATAAATTATTACTGCAAGTAGTACCAATAAAGACGCTGCTTAAAATTAAGCAAAACATGCAAAACAGGTTCAACAGTACAGGTCGTTTAAATGTTGAAAAGTCAGTGACGTTCACGATCTCACTTTCAGCCACTTTCAGATCTCATATATATACACCCCATGCAATTCTATTTAAAATAAAAATGAACATGTTCAAATTCATTCATAAAAATGATGTCAGTAAATACTGCATTAAAATAATCCCAATACTTTCTGAGTACACACATAGAAACACAATTCGTGCAGCGGAAACGCAACGACCTTGAAGAACAACAGAAGAATAAAGGGTGTACTTGTGTTTATCATTTTGGAAGTAAGAATGTTGCATAAAATATAACCAAATGACTCTAATGCAACACTGATATATACCGGTTTGTTAAATATATAGCGACTGCAAAAAAAGGTTTTTAAATCTATAAATAGCGGAAGTATAGGCACCAAGTTATTTATAGTTTTAATTCATAAATAGTAATATGTATAGTAGTGGTAATAAGTATTGAGGAAGAGTATTTAATTTATAGTTTTATGTTTAGATGTAAGGAAAGAGATCTTAGCAAGTGTTCGATGGATTGTAAGACCTGTTGCTGTATGGAACGGATGTTATATTATATGTATATCCGGTACGGACTAGCATGAATTCTACAAAACTCATACAACTCTAAGAGGAATGTTTTTGTTTATTATTTACCAAAATATTAAAGTACTAATCCAAATAAGTCCGCTAGTGAAAGGCGCAATGTTCCTACGCTTATGAAACAGCTTTATTATCTGTTTCATGAGATAAATTATGACAAAGATTAAATAGTACAAGTAAATCATTGCAAAACATCCTGCAACTAAGTAACCAAACCTCTTTATGATTCAGTTCCACGTATAAATACACTACGCCTGATTTATATGCAACAAGCATAACACTTCCTTATGAATTAATTCTGGGTATATATATTTTGGAATGTATATGCTTCGAGTATGTATAATATAAATATCAGAGCCAAAACTAATCTTCCACACATTTACAATGGAATCATTGACAAAAAAGCCATGCTCTTAGCAGTAACAGAATCATATTCAATTCAGATTTCACTAAAATTTGAAGGCATCGAAGGCAGAGCTTATATCATATTCAACGATAAGACTCTCAGATAAGATATTTCGTAACTGAACTCTTATCAGAACGTGTAAACTGTCTGAAATCTGAAGTGTAATAAAAACTGAAACAAAATCGAGTCCTAAGCTGAATCTGAATTAAATCTAATAGTGTAAAACGCCCTTTAAGAATATATAGACAAATTAAAATTAAACACCTATGTTAATATAGATAAAATTATAATTTATAACTATATATGAACATACAAATATAAGCAAATAGGTAATAGAGAAATATAAATAAATTAAATTTGCGACTAGTTGCCAGAAACATTAATTAATCATTTGTTAGCAACTAATTACAAAGTTATAAATAACAAGAGCAGCTAATTTTCACTTTATCGCTTCTAGTTTATTGTACATTTTTTATATTAACAAAATATTAATGGTAAATTTTTCTTTCCCATATTTCGCAAGAAATTTCTTGAAATCAACTGGTTTCTAATCAAGACTTTCATTTTTCTTATGTTTCCAATTAATTAATTATAGTCTATTTGCAGTGTGTATCAGTTCAGTTTTATCCAGTGCTTTATCCCTGCTTTAGACCATCCTCCGCACGTTAAAATAAACTTTGATAAATTATTTCATCGTGAGTCTGTAAAAAAAATATAGATTGTATATAAACATATAGACATACTCCTAAATAAAATTAAAAAGAAGAGGTGTATACCATGTCAAATTGTTTTTTACTACAGTGTAGATAACTGGGGCCTGTTAATTCACGAATTGAATGACAACTAGTTGTTCTTATTCCTTGGTACAGGCATCTCAAAGCATCTGAAGTAGCTTCTTTAATGCGATTTAATTCTATCTCTTCTGGAACGGTTTCGCTATTACTAGAAGGTCTCTCATCATTGGTTAAGTGCAGCTTTTTGTACATATTTGTATTACTATTAAAATCTTCAAAAGCTTTTCTACAAGTATAATTGCTATCTTGTTTAATATTATTTCCTCGTAAAACTGTTCCGTGTTGAGGAGAATCTTTATTTCTTAATAAGTTGATATCTCCTTCCAGATTAAACTGTTTCTGTGTAATATTACAAAGCTCAAACTTATTATCAGTTTCATTTAAGTGTTTTCTTACACATGTTTCTTGGTTTGATTTTTTTCTCAACCTTTTTGCTGCAGCTTCCGCTTCCCTTCGTTTAGTAAGATCCACTTCCGTCATATTACTTCTACGTAGTGATTTTGCTGCTGCATCTTTTTTTCGTTTATTTACTATTTCTTCTGCGGTCATTTGACTTCTTTTTAGTGCCTTAAATGCAGCATCTTTCATTCTTCTTAACATAATTTCTTCTTGAGTCATTCTACTTCTTCTCAAAGCTTTTGCAGCTGCATTTCTTTTTCGTTTTATAGCTATTTCTTCTGGTGTCATTTTACTTCTTCTTAGAGCTTGAAACGCAGCATCTTTAATTCGTCTAAGTTGAATTTCTTCTGGTGTCATTCTACTTCTTCGCAATGCTTGCATAGCCGCACATTTGTTGCGTTTTATTTGTATTTCTTCAGGAGTAAGGTTTAATTTCTTTAATGCTTTGGCTTCAACATCTTTTTTTCTTCGTAATTCTATTTCTTGAGCTGTCATCTGACTTCTTTTTAAAGCTTTGGCCGCAGCATCTTTTCTACGTTTTATCGCAGCCTCTTGTGGTGACATTTTACTTCTCCTTATTGCTTTACTTGCAGCATCCTTTGCTCGTCTGATTTCTAATTCTTCTAATGTCATTCTGCTTCTTCTCAGTGCCACTCTTTCAGTATGTACCTTACGCCTCTTTTGCGTTTCTTCTGGAGTTTCTTGTAATTTTGTATTATTCTTCTTGCTGTTATTAGAATTTGATTGTTCAATGAGACAGTTTTTAAAACCATTATCACCATCATTAACTCTATATGGATTACACTTCAACTGAAAAGGACTTAAAATAAAATGAGAATAATTAAAATCTTCATATTGTATGGCATTCAATTTCCCGTTATCGGTGTTTTCAATTTGAGTCGTTTTGTTATCAGTGTAATAAGTATCTTTGCATTCTTCATGATCATAAGTTTCCTGTTTAATAATAAACTGATCAATTGTGCTTTGTGCAAATTCAGAATTTGCATTTAAGTTTGTAAAATTTGTGAATGAGTGCATTTTAATACGTTTATCCAGTAAACATTTTACATATATATATACGTTTCTATTTTATATTATCGAATATATTTTACATAAAAATCACAAAACCTCCAAATGCATCTTATTTGAATTTGACGTTGATGAACGTAATTGACAAGATCATACAACACAAGCACATGTCAAAATTACTAAAGAAAAGTAATGGTAGAGACCACCACTAAATAAAGTCAAACGTGGTAAATTTAAAAATTATACTAGCGGTAAATTAAAAAAATTGCAGAATCATTTTTACAATTGCTATTAATAATTTTTAATTATATTCAGTAGCATATAATCAATGGAAGAGTGTTGTATCTGCTCGAGAGTTTAGCGTAAAACTGTTTGACTCAATTTGAATTCTTAGTCAGTATTGTATCCAGTCAACATCGTTCTTTTTCTTAGGTTAAGACCTATTTTGTTTTGGAAATCCCACAACCGCTAAATGGTATTCCAAAAGCTTCAGAGCACTGGAGGATTGTAAAAAAAAAACAACTACATATATCAACAGAACTTTATTTTCAAATTAACGCAAAAACATGGTTATAATATTAATTATATCAAATAAACATATATAGAAAAGTATAGTTAAAATAAATAAAATTGTAACATTTCATTTAATTGAAAAAAAAACAATTCAAGTATTAAACAATACTATTTTTTTAACTTCTTAGTTCTTGGGGTATCACTTGCTTTACTTTTCTTCGATGAAACAGAGGCTTCAGATATACTTTCAGAAACTTTTCTAGCGCGACTTCGTAATTTCGAATCGCTTGCGACATTATGAAGATTGCCCATATTAGCTGAAGAAATGGATATAATATTGAACATTGTAATTTAAATGAAATATATAATATTATTTGTCAACTTACATTCATTAAGTGAGTTCTCCTCGGGAATAACAGATAATCTATTATTTACAAATAATTCTTTTGGTGGGGAAAATAGGTACGATGTTTTTGAATCCTCCGCATCACTTGGAAGATCACCTGAAATTTTATTTAGATATTTAATAAAGATCATTCCATACTCTACCTTTATGGTCTTACAATGCCATTTTAATTACCATCTACAGGAAATGGAGACGAAAATTTGTAAGCATTCGACCTTTTGGAAGACGTTGATTTCACACTCCCAACATCACTATCGTCAGTCTGAAAGCAGAAAGTTTATTTAACGAATTTGTATTTTATTCTTAATTCTATAACTAATAATATTACCATTTCAGCAGCACTGTTTCTTCGTTTTCTAGGTGTAATGAGAGCCCTCTGAGCTTTATTAAATGACTGCCGACGAGGTCTGCCTCCAGGTGAATTTTCCGATATAACTGATAGTTGATCGTCATCACTATTATTTTGATCTGAAACAGGAGATGATGTATTGGAGCTGAACTTAAAATGATTATATATGAGAAATTAATTCATACCAGTCTGCTCTTCCATTTGATCTACACTTGGAGTCCTAGATCTTTTTGAACGTAGTGTATTCACAGATTTAGATACTTCGAACGATTGTTTCATCATGTTGAGCTGATGTCGTGTTAATCTTTATAGGAACAGATAAATTAATACTTCTTATAGAACTTCAATAATAATAATAGATTAATTTCTGATTAATAAAACAAGTAAAGATATACCTTCTTTGCACAGAGTATTCTTCAAGTAAACTATTCGCCTCCCCTTCTGGACTCTTAGTTTGGCTTCTTCTCCCACGAGCACTTTTCTTCTTTGGAGTTACATTTATCTCCTCAGAAGCCTTATCATCATCAATATTCTCTTCCTGAATAGTTGGTACTGTTGGTTGCATCCGCATTGATATCCTCTTTGAGGAAGATCTAGTGGACACGCCAGATTTATCGGACGCTACAGATTTAGCATCAGGGGATTCAGAGCGTTCTGATAAACGTGCAGACCTCCTGGATGGAGATTCCTTGGACATACTTTTCCTAGGTGTCTTACGAGGTGTGTCTGCACTTACTACACTTTGTGTATCAACATTTTCTTGATCCTTGTCTTCAACGATACTTCGATCCGTAGAAACAGATCTTCTCAAACTCCTCCTTAATGGCGTTACTATTTTACCTTTATTATTCTTTACGGGAGTTACTACTTCGTCTGCCTTACCAGAGATGCCTGACGTATCAGCCATATTGTCATCATCTTTGTTTTCAATAATATTTTGGTCTGTAGACGCTGATCTTCTTGAACTTCTTCGCAATGGCGTCAAAGTTTTTTCATTTTTAGCTTTCCTTGAAGGTGTTTTATTTCCAACCATTTCTACAACACCTGTTTTACTTTCAGATATTTCTTTATTTAAACTTTGTGGTAATAATAGTATATGTTGTGAATTGTTCATTTGTAATGTCTCAATTGTTTGGCCTTCTTTGTTTGGCAGCACACTTGGATTATCTACATTTCTAGTATTAGGTTCGTAAACTTCTTTGCTAATAACTGATGAGTCAACATTTTTTCCAATAATGTTTTCTGTAGATAACCGATCTTCTTCAATATGAGAATTCTCTTGGCTACTACCTGTAGATAATTGTGCTGCATTATTTTGTTTCATTTCTTCAAGAACGTCTTCGGGATCGACAATCTCGATAGATAAATCATCTGTAATATTGTGATCTTCAATAATATCACAAACTGCAGAATTTAAATTATCCTTGATTTCTTTCATTGTAGTATTAGGTGTTATACCCAAATTGGAATCTTGTGAAATAATTCCTTCATTTTCTTTCTCTAATAAAAAGGCTTTATTATGAATGTTAGATTTCTCCTGTAATACAGTCTCCTCAATTGAAAGTTTTGAATCATCACTTACGACAACAGTGGCATTGCTATCTGATGAAATGAACGCTGCATTTCTTTTTGTAACTTCATCTTGACTGCAACAATGATTGAGACTATCTGAATCACTTGTATCTACCAATAATATATATGAATCATTTGATTTCACTGTTGAGGAAGAAGTTCCTTGGTCCGCTTCCAAATTATATTCATTAACATTAACACTTATTAACACTTCATTTTCTTTAATCTCTAATTGATCTTCACTCTCATGCTTGTCCCTTTCCTTATTTCCAATAGACAATTCTTCAGTGTCGCTACTTGATTCTTCGTCATTGCTTAAAATTATTTGCAAAGATACATTATCGAATTGGTTCATTTCACCTTCAGCTGTATCCAAATTTCTTTCCAATTTAGGTTTACTTTGTTCATTTTCAACATTTTCTATTTCAAAATTATCTTTTGTTCTAACAGCCACAAATTCAGACGCTTTCATATTATCAACATCTTCGTTAGTAGTCTCTGCAAGTGTTTTATGTGAAGATATTTCTGAAGTAGTAGCATTAATATTAGGTTCTGTTGAAGTTTTATTTTCATTCGTATTCTCTGGTAATTGATCTGTCTCAGAAGAGCCTGTAGCAGTTTCCTTATTTGATGTATAATAACTTCTTCTTTCCGTTATAATACTATCTTCGGAAGACGAATCAAAAACACTCCGAAGTTTTGATATATTATCTTTTTGTTCACAAATGCTTTTGCTTTGACTTTCAGATAAATCTACAAGACTAACATCTTCTGCTTTTACAGACTGTTCACTTTTTAATGTATAATAATTTCTTCGTGCTGTTATTATACTATCATCCAAAGATGAATCAAAGTTACTACTTATCGTTCTATCTACTTTTTCATCTACGTTTCTTAATGTAACAAGAGATTCTTCTTTGACATCGCCTACTATCTTTTTATGCTCTCTTTCATCCAGGGCTACTTTTTTTGCTGATGTTGTTAATTTACTTTCATTTAACGCACCTACTGAACCAATTGGATTTCTCCGCAAAACATTTTTATAATAATTCCGTCTTTCTCTTATTAAACTGTCTTCTGAACTTGTATCTATTGTTGATAAATCTAAAAACGAAGTCTTATCGTGATATACTTCCCAATTATTCGGATTTTCTTGTAAGTGTTTTTCTTCATTATACGACATATCATCAACATCCATTTCACTTTCAGTTTCCATCAATACTACTTCTTCTTTCAACGATTTGTCTTCCTTGTGATTTATGGTACTAGTAGTTCCTACTGTTAAATAATTTTTGCTGAAAATTTCGTCATCTTGTGTTTTGGATGTCGAAGTCACAATGTGAATTTCTTTATCCATTTGTGTACTATATTTCTTGGAAATTTTTTCTATCCGACTGTAACTTGTATCAATCTCATGTTCCCTCTTCTTTGCATTTGTTAATAACACCATTTTGCTAAGTGACTTATTTTGTTTAACTGCCCTTTCTATAGATTTTGGTGGTATTTTATTTAGTAAGTCCTTCGACTTCCTTATTGGTGACCTTGTATTTTGAGATGTACCTCTCAGGCTTCGTCGGGGCTGAGGTCCTGATTCAGATAATTTTCTTCGTCTTGTAGGAGATTTTTCTTTTGACAATTCAATTTTTTCATCTGACTTAATATCCGCATCATCTACTTCAGTGTTTAATTGATCTTGATCATCCGAATATGCAGCCGATGGTTTATTTTGTAATTGATCAGTTTTATTGGGTAAAATCTCTGTGTTGGCTCTCTTTTTCGATTCACTTCCAAAACTAGATTCTGGAGAGTAAAATGTATCATTACCAGTTGATGGTGAACTTCCGATTTGAGATTTATCCAATGCATCACATGCACGTTGGGGCTGAAAAGTTTCAGATTTCTGACGAAGAGCAGACCGTGTTGTTGCTCCGATCGGAGAAATCTTTGAGCCGTGCGGCGTTGCAATTGGATCCAATGTTGCAAACGATGTATTATTTGGTGTACTATTTATTACATCTAGATCTGCAAAACGAATGGATCTCACCGAAGCATTAGAATGTCTTGTACAGCCACTATCTAATGATGGAGATGAACTCTTTGAACGCTGCGGAGATGTTAGTTGCATTGCTTTCCGAACTTTTAATATACTTGGTTGTAATGCTTGCTCATCTGTGACTAGATTTTGAATTCGACTTGCCTGTCTTTTGATAATTGGTGTATGCAGAAGTGATACATTTAAGCTCACATTAGCACTAGCTATTTTTGAGGCTGGGCTCAAAGTTGATAAAGATAAGCTTTCATTCTGTTCAACTTCAGTATCGTCTATCTTAACACTACCATATCTATGATGTGGAGTATATTGACTAAAGTCATATGGGTCAGTCAAATGATTAAATGAATATCTAGTATTTTTGTATTTTGTAATACTCTGTCTGGGCGTTGGGCCATCTAATTTTTGACGTTTTAATGGAGTCCCAAAGCCAATATCTTCATCTTCATCTCTTCGCTGTGATTTATTTCTTGAAGATGTAATTGCTGATGGATATACAAGATGAGCATTGCTGGAAATATAAAATGTAACATAGATTTAATTTTTACATTTACTCTTATTTTATTACATCTCTCACCCTCACATACCTATCATTTCTCTCGAAATTAGCCTTAGGTGTTCTTAGGAAGGGAGTATCTTCAATATCCAACCCTCTCTTAATTCCTCGTCCTGTTGGCATTGTCCATGTATCAAAAACCTTTTCGATCGTGGTCTGCATTAAAGTCGCCTTAGTATGAAGATGTTTTGTTGATGTTCCAATAATATTAACAGATAAAGGAGTAGGCCGATTCACTGAATAAAAAATTAATTAAACCTTATATTTTATCAATATAATTTTAAAAATAAATATGAAATTAGGTTCATTGACTTTAAATATTAAATATATTTTAATGTTCTGTAAATTTTCTACATTTTACAGTATACCTTGTGTGCACGTATTTAACAATCCACGTTCTTTATTGCACCACTCCGCCAATTTTCTGGTGACATCCGGAAGAGTATTTTGAAAAGCAGAAACGAGTATTTCACGTGTTTGTAATTCTTGTACATTGTTCTGAATATTACGAGAATTTGAAGTTTTCTTTAATTCATCATTTACTGAAACTGCTTCTACATATCTAAAATATTTCTTACATTATTGAAATGTAAATACATCTGATAATAATAATTGTATCGTAATTTTACCTTGCTCGCTGAAGGTAATATATTACTCTTAAGTCATCACATTTTTTAGATTTCATAGATTGCAAAAAGTCCTGATAAACTTTTTCTTCTTCTGGTAGTAATGCAAAGCGCACAACAGCCTCTAATTTATTATGCTTTGCACAACCTGTGAATCCCTTCATTATTTATTTTCTTTTATTAATGATTTCAACAACTATATATAATTTAAATTACCTTCATAAAATATTTTAAGTAGCTGATTGCCACCCCATTTTCGTTGTAACTCAAATGCGTCCGCAACCATATTATTTTCTATGAGTATTTTAAGTTGTAATTCACATGGAATTGGCGGTCCTGCAGCTCTCATCACCATTAGAGCATCAGAGGCGCATCCTTGAGCAATTAAGGCACTTAATAATAAATTATGCTGCCATATGGGTAATGCGCGTGATCGACTTAAAGGGTCAATTAATTGCTCCAACGCATACTGAAAATATTTTTGTTTTCATAATTATATATTTTAAAGAATATGAATTTATATATTCATGTTTTTTCTTTTATACCTGATAGTCTTGATGGTCTAAATGCCAAAAAGCTTGAGTAGTTTTAATAACAGCAGGACTAATTCTGAATACAGCTGGAAACTTTATAAAGTTGCAAACTGCGCTTGCATACCTAGAAATAAAATAACATAAATATATATCTGTGTCTAGTACTTGTCTAATAGCTTTTATATAATACAAATTTCTATATTACCTTTCATCTTCTAATGTATTTGCTAAATCCAAAAACATATAAATAAATAACGTATGTTTTTGTGTAACTGATACATTTCTCAGTAAATATGTCCTTAATAGCAATTGTAAAGATGAGGGAGGATATAAACCAGGCCCGTCTTCTTTCCATTCTCTGAAAAAAATATGCTATGCAAATTGTTTTTATGACATTTTTAAATTTCAACTAATATTAAAGATAAAAACCTTCTTAATAGATCACCACCACATTCATTTTCAATAAGTGAGTCGATAAAGAGGAGAGATGAACCACTGGAAAGAGTGTCATTACCACAAAGATCTGTACTTTGCAATTCTAGACGTCTAAAAAAAATAGTTTCAATGTTAGTTATATTTAGAATAATCATTTCTTGAAGACATCCGAGAAACCAACCTTTTCTTATATAAGCCAATCAAAGTTTCTGCAGGATAAGGCACTTGAATTTTTTCTCTTGCAGAAAATTGTTTCACATTCATGGGAGCTTCTGGTAACAGCCCAACATTCAATAGCCATAGTAGAACCTCATGGTATTCACTAATAATTTCTAATTCGCATTGTTGTGCTGATATTTCACTAATAGCTATGAAGAAAAATATATTTTTAATATCACGATACCAAATTTTCTTTTATTTTTCAATTCTAAAATTACCTTCACTACTTATAAATTTAGAGCACGTTGCCAAAATATATTTAAAAAGAATATTTAATTCTTTTAACTGAAATGAGCAATGAGCTAAAAGTCGTTCAGATTTTCTGTCCAGAACATTTCCTGAGTAATCAAATAGAGGAGTACCTGAAAATATTTTTAGTTTAATACTAGATGTATTATTATATTTAACGTTAATAAAATTATCTTACAAAGCTTATGTCCTTGTTGTTTAATAAGAAGCGCTTGTTTCCACGCCCATTCCGTGATAGTGCTTAAAGTCATACCACCTGTAGGAGAATCTGGAAAACCTGCATGGCTTCCATCTGCCCAAGCAGCTGCACAAGAACGGATAAATCCACCGTTACGATAATCTAAAGCTATTGAAAGTAACATCTCACGTTGATGTTCCTACAACGAATTGAAAGTATTTTTACAAAATGTTCAATATATGCCATGCCTTGTTATTCCTAGATTAAAATACATACAATAGGAGATTCTACATGATAATCCGTCTCGTGAAACAAAGGTGTTAAGGCGGCATTAAGACAATCAATATAAAGTCCCTGTGGAGCTAGAAGCCCGCTTGGGCCACAATGAGATATATTCGAAATGGTTTTTACTTGAAGTCCCGGCCATTGCAATCGAGCAGCTTCCATTTTAGTAATAACAATGCAATCTATAAAAACATGTATCACATAACATAATTGTAATGATACTAATACAATATATATAGTATATACAAACAAAATGTAATTCAAATATAGTTACCAAATGAGAGAGAATCTGTAAAAAAATGATCTTCAACTCTTTGAAGAGAATTGAATAACTTTACTGCAAGTGGATCAAGTCTAACGTCAATAATCTCAGTGCGATTGCCAGACAATATTGGAAACGTGGTGAGGAAACTGTTTTTGGCAAATGTTTGTGCTGTTGATGGCATTTCGGATTTGTACCACTGATTTAAGTCAAATATACATAATCCTGAACCATTTCCTCCAAACCAAGTTAGCAAACATATGCTTAATACACCTGAAATATTGTATAATAAGAACATAAGACTCAATAAGTAGTACAGTGATAAATTTACGTATTATTAACAATACCTTCTTCACTTTCATCTTGGAAATGCGATTTTTGGGTAGAATAGCAAGATAGAGGTTCATCCCCAGGTTGACCAAGAATTAAAGAAAACCTTGCACTACAGCTTTGAAAGTCCTAACAAAAAATAATAACATTTTATATAATTTGTAAAACTATATTAAAAATAAGTAAATGTAAAAATTATCTACTTGGTAATGGTAAGTATGTATTCCAGTGGGTTCCTTCTGTTGAAAAGATAACGCAAACAAAACACCCATAGGACCGTGAGGATTTCTGTATATTGCCCAAATAAAACATACAGCTTTTGGATCATCGGAAGGTTCCTAAAAAAAATACATAAATTATAATGTATATGATTAAATTTATATATTAATATTGAACTATATAAAATCAAAATATCATACTTGAAAGGCTAAACATTCTATAGCTCCGCACTCATGTGGTGCATTAGATTTATGCAAAAATCGAAAAGTAAATAAATCCAATAATAGAAGGTGCCCTGCGGAATTACCAATAGCAAGGGCTGATATAGAAGATATAGGGCATAAACATGTAACAGCATACTGATCATTTCCGGTACGATTTAAACCTTAAAAAACAATCGGACGTTTTAGACTTTTACAGTGATAGTATAACTCAAGCATATACTGATTAACCAATTTCTCACCCTGTACAACCAAAGCTAAATGTTTTCCATTTGATTCTGCGATTTCCCTTTCTGTTTCTAAAATGTTTAACTTAGAAGTCGTAACGTTGTGACAATTATACCAATTGTCTTCATGTATGAAATTCAAACCCTGTGACAATGCTAAAAATATTTAATTGTAATTTATATTATAGTTATAAATACATTTCACGAAATCATATTTAATATTTACCATCTAAACATGCTTGGCGGCATATATCCAGAAATAGAATGTTTCCATTATCACTGCCAATAGCTAAGACACTATCCATTGCAGCAAGTGGACCACCAAGTGTACCACCGGTATCAACTACACTTATGCAAGTTACCTAAATGTTTTCTTGTTTAAAAGATTTGCAAGAAGTTGGTGTTGTATCAAATTAGTAACAAATGACTTACTGAATTATCTACATCAATAAAGCGAAGTGTGCGAGATCCCTGAATACTAAATATGCAGATTCGTCCACCGGAATTTCCTACTTGCATTCCAACAGCAAGAAGTGCGCCATCTCCACCCGCTGCTGTTGTAATTTCGCAAGCGCAAGTTACACAAGTAATTTGATTTCTAAAACAATCAGTAATAACGAAGGATAGAAATAATGAGTAAATCATTTAATAGTTAAAAAGTAAGAACACTACCTAATAGAACTTGCAAATTGTGCAGCTGCTATTTTTTCGCCTGTCCGAAGGCAAATAACTTGAAAATAAGATCCAGCTCCTAACCAGCCATATCGTGCTCCTTCAAATATGCCACCAATAATATCTAGGTCTGTAAAAAATATGTAATATAAATAATAATGAAGGCACCTAACCTAAAAATTTGTAATTTTATAAATTGTAATACCTTCAACATTATGTTCATCTACAACTCTTGTAAATTGATTAACGACAGCTTGAGGAAATTGCACTAACTTTTTTAAGGACAAATCCTTGTTTGTAGGCATGTTGAAAATTTAATTTTTTTTAAATGTATATTCGTTTATTTACAAGCTCTTATACACTCATTATGTCACCGATTTTTATAACTAATGATCGTCATTCAGCTATGACTATAATCATTGAAAAATGTAAAAGAAATGTAAAGATTACCGTATTTAATTATAACGAATTACACTGAATTACACAATAATAACTTCGAAAAATTTAGAAATTCTTATCTTGCTTATTGCCTCTTTATTTGACTCTTCACCAGGATCGGTAGCCATATTCTCTGATAAACTTTCAACACATTTCACAGTCATTAAAGATTTCAGTTTATACCTTATTAAAATGGCTTCAAATATTATTAATGACAGTTGATACTAATTAGTTCGATCTTAATTCGATTAATAAATGTCATCTTGTCAATTTGTATTAACAATTCAGATAAATATATGAATAAATGTCAAGTAAAACATATGAAATAAATAATTATGTTATTTTAAAAATTCTTATCTAATCTTCAATCATGTTTAACCACTTCTATTTTATCTGACTTTATCTTTTTGTGATTGATTAACCACTTATGTGCATAGTAACATTAAATTAATAAAGAAGTATTTAGTAACCCAGTTTCACCAGTTTATTAAGCAGCAAAGATGTCTTTTAAAGACCCTTCATCTTTTGCAAGACCGGGTTCGTTTATTTATTTCCTTAAAATATTCCATAATTATTATTATGAATTTTCTGTGACCATTTTTTATTACAGATTTTGAAATATCACGTCATTTAGACTTAAAATTGAATGTTAATTTTGAAAAGAAAGTTGTTGAAGGGTCCGTGACACATACTATTGATATAATAAAATTTGATGGACAAGTGGCAAGTATAGAATACTTTTAATAAAGAATTTGGACATTTTTATTGCGTTTTACACTTTTTTTGGTTTATGAAAAAGCTTTCTTAGTTAATTTTCGCACTGATTTTTTATTTTCTAGGTATTTGATATAAGCAACCTTACTATCAAGAAAGTTCAATATCAAAAATGTTGTATAGGGTTTACTATTACTGATTTTAGAGAAGGCATTGGTTCAAAGCTTACGGTAACTTTACCAGCAAAACCTACAGGACAGTAAGTTACGATAATTTTTTATTTATATAAAATAGTCCAAAAACTTCAATATAGGAAAATGAACGAAAGATGGAAATCAAATATTCAGAATATTTAGGTTCTGTTTCTTAAATATTTCATACTTCAAAAAATGTATTTATTACTTTTATTTACTAGTTACTTTTATTAAGGTATCGATGGCTATATAAAGTAATGGCACCGATGCCTAATTCCAAATTAAAGCAAAGTAATTTCGAAAAAGTTTTGGTTCATGAAATAACTTTACAAATTTGATTGTAATACGCCTAATTTTGTTTCCACTTTAAGTTTTGTTTATAACAATTTTTTAATAAATGTATTATGTTTCACAGAGTCCAATTAACAATCTTCTTCGAGAGTTCACCAGATGCTACTGGTCTTCAATGGCTTTCAGCTCAACAAACGCATGGAAAGAAACATCCTTATATGTTCAGTCAATTCCAGGTACATCAAGTTTAAAATTAGACATTTCCATTTAAAAGTATATGTCTTTATTAAAATAAATTTGTTTTCCAAGGCAATTCATTGTCGTTCAGTAATTCCCTGCCAAGATACTCCAGGTATCAAGACAACTTATTCAGCTACTGTAACGCATCCTGCAGAATTAACATGCTTAATGAGTGCTCTCAGAACGCTGAAAGGACCTGGTGAAACTACGTTTGTACAAAATGTGCCAACACCCGCTTACTTAATTGCAATTTGTGTAGCTGATGTTGTCACTAAGAATATTGGACCTAAGTAAGTCATGAATTTAATTTCGAGAGAGATACCTTATGCTTATATATTATTTTATTATTAGTTCTGCTGTTTGGACTGAAGCTGGATTACTTGAGGAGTCTGCGTATGAATTTGCTGAAACATCAAAAGTCTTAAAAATTGCTGAGGAAATATGCGGGCCTTATGTATGGGGGCAATATGATCTATTGATCTTGCCACCATCATTCCCATACGGTGGAATGGAAAATCCTACTCTGACATTTGTGACACCAACTTTATTAGTAGGCTACTTCTGTAAAATGTAGATATAACAGAACGACTGAAATAATATTTTTTTGATATCTTTTTTTCAGGCAGGGGATAGATCTCTGGCTAGTGTAGTAGCTCATGAAATTGCGCATAGCTGGACCGGTAATTTGGTTACCAATAACACATTTGAACATTTTTGGTTAAATGAGGGTTTTACAGTTTTTGTTGAGCATAAAATTGTTGGTAGGATGTATGGAGATGAAAAATACAGAGACTTTGCCTCTGTTCAAGGTCTAACGACTCTTAAGGAAGAGGTATATAGTGTACAACTCTAGTTAGACATTTCATTTTCATGAAACTTATTGGAAATGTTGAATTCTTTTAGATTAAAGATTTGGGTGAAACAAATCCATTCACTTGCTTGGTTGTAAATTTAGAAAATGCTAACCCCGATGATGCCTTTTCTTCTATACCCTATATGAAGGGTTCACTTTTCCTACGGTATTTGGAACAGTTGGTTGGAGGCCCAAGTATGTATGAAATTGAAGCAATAATTTATTATCTGAGTTAAAATATCTTATTTTTTTTTGTTTAGGTGTTTTCGAACCATTCTTCAAGCAATACCTTGATCACTTTAAATTTAAATCTATAGCTACAACTGATTTTCAAAATTATTTTACTGACTATTTCAAAGACTACGATGAAATAAAACAGGTAGATTGGGAAACTTGGCTTCATAAGCCGGGAATGCCACCAGTAATTCCGACGTATGTGTTTTTCTAATTTATTTATATGCATAAACAAGTAATAGAAAATTACAATTGAATATAACGTTTATATTTTAGCTACAATGCCGAATTATCTAACACATGCAGCGAGTTGGTTTCACAATGGTTAAATTGGGACGAAACGAAATCTTGTACGCCTAAACTACCAGAAACTTTGACTAACCTTATTCCCAAACAAATGATAGAAGTTTTATCACGTCTAGTTGATGAATGTCCATTTTCGATTAAAAAGTTAAAAAATATTGATCACGTGCATAAGCTAGCAGTTAGCAAAAATTCTGAAATAAAATTCAGATGGTTGCGTATCTGCATTAAATCACATTGGGAAGAGAAAATATCGGAGGCATTGGAATTTATAACAGTTATAGGTAGAATGAAGTTTGTTAGACCACTATATCGTGATCTGTACGATTGGGAAATTTCAAGAGAGCGAGCAATTGCCGGATTTAAGGCAAACCGGAAAAATATGATGCACGTTTCAGCCTATACTGTTGCAAAAGATTTGAAAGTGCAAGACTAAATTGCAATATTTTAATTATATTCTTATATAGAAATATATACATATATATAGTTTGTAATGTCTGTTAAGAGGCATATATTTTTGTATGATTTTAAATTACATATTAAATTCAATTGTATAACTAAGAACTCATTATTCATTACTATTTCCTGACCTATACATATTAATCAGAATTATCTTAAAACGTAGTCCTTTGGATAATCCATGATTTTTGGATATTGCTTAACTTGCTCTTCTGGGATATGATCTAGCCTTGTAGGTACTTGTCGAAGTTGCCTTATTTGACTAGAAACGTTTTGTAAAATTTCTTGTGGTACTTCTCCATTTGGAAAAATGTGTAATCGCTCCATGTGATAACGTCTCTTTAAATTTCCTTTCATGGCGTGGTAAACAGCTTTTTTCATAATCTAATAAAGGAATATATCTTTAAATAAAAAATCTAATCTCCTGTTAAACTAATCAATTATAAATTGAGCATTTTACATATTTACCAGTGTTGGATCTTTATCATGCAATTCCCATGCAAGAGTCCATGATGCACCGCCAGCAAATCCCGTATGGTGGAAATATACTCTTTTTTTCCATTCATCCCCTGGTAAAGCAACTTCAGCACTATTTATTAAAACGACATGATCTCCACAGTCACCTAATTATATAATAATATATAGTTAACATTTTCAATATTCATATCATGCTGCATTATTGTTGATAAATAATTATGAAATGTAAATAATTTCTTACTAGAAGGATGGTAAATTGGCTTATGAAGACCCACTAAATGTTTTTTGATAACTTGAGCAGATTCGAATGGATTTTGCCAAGTGCAGTCAAAAATATGCCAAACTCGAGCAAAAGTTGCCCATTGCTGTAACATAACCTTTTGTTAATGACATAATTCATACATGCTATTAATTCATTCCTTATGAAATTTCAAATTTCATTGACCTGGACACGTTTGGCTGCTGACATAATTATAGTTTGACAATATAGATGTTGATGTTATTAATAACAAATTATAAAATGATGAATTATACTAACAAAAATAGAAACCAACTGAAACAAACTAACCTAATTTAATTATTAGCGTAGAAAAAAACCAAATAAGTTCTACGAAACAGTTCAGATTATTTTTCCAGAGACGCTTGCTACTGATTCTTCTCATCTCTGTACCATTGTGTTGCTGATAATTCAAAATTGAATAATTAAGTAGCCTAATCTATTGAACCTTTTAACAGGGTATACCAGGACTATTAAATGAAATTATACTTGTAAACCGTAATTATTTAATGTTGTATCATTTTTGTTCATATATATGTTTTGAGCTTGTCCTGTTCGAATTTGGCGCAAGATACTATCGATTGACTTCTACGAAGGTAAATTTGTAGTAACGGTAAATTCCGTATGCTTAGAGCGCCGTCTTGGCGGATATGAAAATATAGAAGCCGATGGTTGTACAATTAGTAGTGTTTTGTGACTGTGAAGAAAATAAAATCAATAATAAACGGTGAGAATTGTGTTTTTAATAATGTGATATATAATTATGGTGTTGTGTATAATGTATGTGTAATATTAATTTCAATGTAACATTTCTTAAACGGCAGTGACGGTGCTGCAGAAGAAGTGGGTCTGTGTTGAGTGTTCCGCCATTGTTTCTGCCGGCTTTGTAAGACATATTCCACGTTCATGATTGGAGTATCGCGTGGAGATAGGGATAGAATTACTGTGAAGATACATAATATGAAAAGAAGTGGATCTCGAGATTCACCACCTCGTACGAAACGTTCAAGAAGCAGTATGGGTAGATACGACGATAGTTCTGATGAGAGAATGACGCCTGAACGCATAAGGAGGCGCGCCCGCTCGCCTAGTCCACGACCCCGATATATTTCCCCTCATCGAGAAGAATATGTCCGTCCAAGAGAGGTTGCAGAACGTTCTTATTCTTACAAGGTACTGTGTGTTAGTGCACTTCATCCAAAAGCCAGTGATGAGGTCATAAAAGACACTTTGTATCGTGAATATAAAAAGTACGGTGACCTTAGTATTCGTATTTCTCATGAGTTAGACGAACGGGTGGCCTATGTCTGTTTTAGAGCAGCTGAAGATGCAAGAGAAGCGAAACATAGCAAGCCCCGTATCATATTATACGACAAAGTTGCTTTAGTTGAACCTGTTTATGAAAGTGGTCGAAGTGAAGCATATCGTAGCCGTCCCAGATCGATTACCCCAGAGTATGAACGTCATTATTATGCTAGATCACCAGGACCTGAACGTAGGCGACCAATTGAACATTATGAACGTGGCTACGGGCCACCACCCTCTAGTATCCCCCACAGAGAGTTCCGTCCAATTGCTCATCATGAGTATATGCCCCGCGGGCCACCAATGCATCATGGCCCCCCTCATATGCACCCTGGACCACCTCATCATTACGTGCCTCGTCATATGGTTCACGGTGGACCTAGGCCACACCCACCTTTCGAAAAAGCAGAAAACAAAAAAGATAAATTTCCTAATTATTTACATCATGTGCAACCAGAAGATGACCCCCTAGCTACACGAACATTATTTGCCGGTAATTTAGAAATAAATATATCCGACGATGAGCTCCGTCGTATATTCAGCCGCTACGGTAATGTGGAGGATATTGACATTAAACGGCCGCCTCCTGGAACTGGCAATGCCTTTGCTTTTGTTAGATATCAGACTTTAGATATGGCACATAGAGCTAAGGTCGAATTATCGGGGCAATACATAGGTAAATTCCAATGTAAGATTGGTTATGGCAAGGCCACCCCAACAACTCGGATATGGGTAGGGGGCCTAGGCCTCTGGACATCTGTTCCTCAACTCGAACGTGAGTTTGACAGATTTGGTGCCATTAAAAAGATTGAGTACATAAAGGGCGACACCAGTGCATACATTTTGTACGATTCTATCGATGCTGCGCAAGCAGCTGTTAAAGAAATGAGAGGGTTTGCACTAGGAGGCCCTGACTGTCGTCTTAGAACGGATTTCGCTGATGTAACTCCAGGAGGAGGTCCGTTCAGGCCAAAGCCAGCTTATACAGCGGGTACTGTTCCACCCGAGGAGGGCGCTGAATTTAGAAGAATTCCTGAATATAGCGAACCCTATGAGGGATATGAGGAAGGTGCATTCGCGTATGGTCCTCCCAGAGGTTATCGAGGACGTGGCGGTCCGTGGCGAACAACTCGTGGTGCATACAGGGGTGGTTATCATGGTGAAGGCTACCGTGAAGAAGATTGGGTCGGACGGCGCCCGCCTCCTGATTTAGAATATGAATCATCTCGAGCAAGACGGTCTGGTTCACATGAACCAGGAGTTGATAGATCGAGATCAAGATCGCCCAGGCGTCGGTCACCAGAGAGTGATTCTGATAGTTCAACCAGGCGAGCAAGTAGTGGAAGTGGTATGCTAGCCTCTGCAAGAACACTACCTGAGGTGGCACGAAAGACTTCCACTACGTGGCAGGGTGCATTGATTCTGAAGAACTCTCTGTTCCCGGCGAAGTTTCATTTAACCGACGGTGACACAGACATTGTGGAGGGTCTTATGAAAGACGAGGTGGGGAAACATCATTTACGAATCACACAACGTCTTAGACTTGATCCTCCTAAATTAGAAGACGTGCAGAAACGCATCGCTACATCGAGTTCTCATGCTATATTTTTAGGGCTCGCAGGTTCTACAGCTTCCATTAGCAACGACGATGCTAACGTACAAACCAGGCCTTTGCGAAATCTTGTTTCCTACTTGAAACAGAAGGAGGCTGCGGGGGTAATTTCTCTGTTAAACAAGGAAACAGAGGCTACTGGAGTTCTGTACTCTTTTCCACCCTGTGAATTTTCAACAGAGCTGTTGAAACGCACCTGTCATAATTTGACAGACGAGGGGCTCAAGGAAGATCATCTGGTAATTGTAGTTGTGCGAGGGGGCACTGCTTAGGTATTATTCGTATTCATTATTTTCTTTTATAAACGTTTTTGTTACTTTACAACTTTTATATTAATTATATACTGAACTTAGCATTTTTTTAGGTTCTACTTTAATACTAATACATATGTATTCATTTTTGTAGGAATTTAAAATTCATATAACAAAAAAAAAATAGTAAAATCAATTATATTAAAAAATATCTTACCATAAAGCTAGTTATACAAAACTAAAACTAAAACAAGTTACAAAAGTTAAGTGAGTGGTTAACACTTCGCAAAAATCATCGCAATTGCAGCAAGTGATTAAGTTTTGAGTGGTGTTCACTAATGTCACTAATTAAAAATAAATGAAACTACAACTACCTTGTGAAATGCAGTTCTTTCGTATTGATACAATTTATTAATTACTGGAACAAATTAATTTTTTATTTGCTGAATTTTTGAAAAGATGTTGTAGCTTTATAGGTTAAACAAAATAATGCAAATGTTTAGAAAATGCCTGTATTAAAGGAGTTATTTATTAATCAATGGAAAGAACTGTTAACGATAATAAGACGATAATTGTATAAGGAAAGCACTTCTACAAAAGTATTAAGAGTATTTTTATAAAACTGCTTGTTATTTTGTTTGGAATCTAATGCATATGTCATCACTTCAAATTTCTATTATTTTTCTATGATTTTTACACAAGTTTTTATATGTATATAATAAAAATATTTTTATTTTAATCAAATTGACCACACAATCCTAAATGATGACATATGCATTAAATGGACAAAATATTTTATACTAAATATGAACAAAATGTTAAGTTAAAAAAGTGAATATAGGTTATGATTGACAGGACTCTGACTCTATGTGAATATTTTAAAGTGAAGCTTCCGTTGACATTGTGGACTAATAATTATGTAATTATAATAATTGAATGTGTAGTGGTTATTTTAATAAAGTGAGAGGTGGATTTGTGATTTATTTGATCAGAATAATTTGAAAATAACCATAGAAAAAATATATCACAAATTTTTTTTAATAAAATTGAGTTAAAGTATATATATTCTGTTCTGTTTAATTATCTTTGTGAACACAGTGATTTTGTGTTATGTGAAAAATAGAAAACAAGTTTAAGCAGGCAAATAATGTTGTTTTTGTGTATTTACAATTTCCCTACAATAAGAAACTTGATAAATGTGTGACAGTTTAGTTTTGAATTTGGTGATACGTTTCCTAACTGAAGAGCCAGTTTTTCAATTGTTCAATTGAAGAAGTTTAATGCTAAATGCACTGTTGTTGTTAGTGAAAGTTAAGCTCAGGTTTTCAGTTTTTGTGTTTCTAGTGACTTGTTGGAAAGTTTTTCACTAAAATGTTTGGTGCTAGTTTACCATAGTTTCTGACTTTGATTTTAAAGACTCCAACTTTGTGAGTGCTTTTAATATTCTTAAAAATCATTAAACGTTTTAAATTTTGTTGAATTCAGTTCTTAAATAGTTTAAAAAGTTTTGTTTCTTAATTATAGTTCAGAGTGATTATTAATATTTCAAAAATATCATTTATTAACTGGCTGATATCTTTCACACATTTCATTGTTTGTATTGATCCTAATTTATGATGTAAGTGAAGCTCATTTATTTTTCAGCATTTCTTTTACAGATTTCGTAAGGATGACTTCTTCAGCTGATTTATAAATATATCTGCATATTCTGGTAATACAATTTCTAAATTTGAAGTACTACAGTGAACTTGCTTCATGTTTTGTAATAAAATTTGTTATTAAAAAATTGTATTTTTAATATCATCGTTTTTAAATAAATGTTTCATTAGATTAAATTTTAATATCAGTAAATGTAATAATTAGATGATCAATTTTTACGGTTCAGTTTTAATATATGCACAAAACTGTAATTTCCACATTTGAAAGACAGGCAAGTTCTCTGAACAAGGAAAATATTTTAGAATTGACGAAATAGCAAACATTGTTCGATTGACACAAATAGATTTTAGCTTATTTTGTACATTTTATTCAAAACTGCGAAAAACTGTGATCAGTACACAATAAAACAATAAGAAATCGATGAGCCCTGATTTTAATGTTACAATTGTCTCTTAAAGACTTATTGCGATTATCTTTTGCTGAAAATATAAAACAAAATTAAAATAATTAGTTAATTTGCCAAAGCTAGTTAAGACCGTATTGTTAACTATACATATAACTCTGTTAAAATTCTAATTGCGATTACAATAATTATAATTGAAGCTACACTTTTTAATCTGAAAATATTTTTAGTTTGCGAAATGCTTTTCAAATGCCTACAGTACCGGATAAAGATAATTGTGACTAGATAGATGAATTCTTTTTGTTTTTCGCATAAATATTAATGAAACTAAAGTTAATAATATGAAATAAATTAATCAGGGTGGTGTAACCATTTCAAGATTGGTAAATATGTTTTAGAACTTATCATTGGTTCTTGCTAATTCCTGTTTTCAATTAATTGGTTATTGATATAATTGTGTCATTGATTTTTCTTTGTAAGTAATTGAAAAGACTATATTTTTGTACATATTTAGCGATATTGAATTATTATGTTTACTCAATTTTGTCACTTCTAAAATATTTCTCTTGATAAAGTTTATTTAATTTTTTTAATTCTATTGTTTCTTCGATCTAGTACTTAAAAGGTAGGTGGACTATTTTTTTAAAATAATTCTTTTATAAAATAAACATCTTATTTAAAAAATAAATTATTTTTAGTATTTAAATATCTTGTTTTCATTTTATTAATTTTAATAACTTATTTATTTATTATTTTTGTATTATAACATTTTATACTCTACGAATAATAATAAATTTTATTTAATCATATTTAAAATTCTTTTAAATATTAATTTTATATTTATATGTATACCCAGTTATATAGTTTTCTTAGTTTTAAATTCTTTAAAATTGTGCTACATCTTAATAAAGTTGATTATTAGATTTTAAATAATTTTTAAGTTAATCGTGTTTTATCAAGGTGCGTAGAAAAAGGAAGGAGGATGGTCGAATGGTCCATGTACCAAGCCAGGAGGCTGTGTGCTTAATTCGTGATAAAGTCTGTTCTCCACACACAACGTGCGTCTTATAGTACACTGATCAAAGTGCCGCTTGCCTTTATATAGGTGTTGCATGAACCCTAGCGTGGGTTGGAAACTTGAAGTACCTGCTTAAAGGGAAAGCGGCACTTCGATCAACAGACATATGAACACGGACGTATGAACTCAGAATTATTTCACAATATATTGGTAAACATTAAAACAACTCGACTACACCCAACCGAAAAAATCGTTGTTATAACAATTTATATTTAAAGATGCCGTGCAAGTATATAGAGAAATATTTCTTGTTTGTTACATCATTGTTAAGATGTTATTAAAATATCTTAAATAATTAAAAAAATTAAATTGATTCTTACATAGGCTTTTACTCCTTATTGTAAAATTAACTTGATTTATATTTTTGAATAAGTATAGTCATTAGTCTTGCGATATTACCATAATGGTATTAATTAAATATATAAAAGTTACAATAAGCTGGAGTACTTAAAGTGATGAAGAGGAGAATACCGTTAGAATTCGACGTCATACATTATTATCCTGATGACGTCGACCTTATAAGGATGGTTTACAATATTCATTTAAATCGATATAATTTATAAATAAATTATTCTAACTTTTTATGTAATTTGAAAATTAATGTACATCGATGTTACTGATGATAGTGTACACTCGGTGGCAAAAGCTGTGTCGGATATTGATGATCAATTTAAAAATAATTTTATTTGTTAAATATTAAGAGTTAATTTGTTCTAGTTTATACTAGTCATTAGCTTATTTATATCTTATTGAATTAAAGATACTTCTTATTAACTAGTAATAAATCGTATTTAATCAGGTATTAACGCCAGTTGAGGCAATGAGATCAGGGACAAGTACGAAAAACTTAACTGGAAAACCTGGAATTATCAGGGAAATTTGAAATCATTTCTTTGTGGTCACCCTGCTAGAATAAATTTAATTTAAATATACCAATGTTAAAAATTTAAATGCTTAATTATTAAAAGTATATTACTGTAAACATAGCTTACTCTTTGCTTGGATGGCTTCGCGGCCAATCGGCCATCTACCTGTCCTACCTGCTAGTCAAAGAGTTCCAAATCATTCGTCTTGAGTGCCGTAAACGAGGAAGATCTTAATAAAATAAATTTAAAGAAAAAACAACGAATGTTTCTTTAATATATTTCTATTTAAATTAATAGTGAAAACTCCGATATGGATATAAGATTATATTTGGTAAGTTTTTTTTCTTCTTTTTCTTTAATTATTTTCTTTTATAATATTTAAATATAATTGTTTTTAAATATTTTCTATGTGTAACCGTCTATTTTTTAAATCTAAGGAATTCTATTGTAAAGGTTCTAATAAGTTTAAACTATAAAGAGGGGTGAATGCACTGACCTTCCTGAAACTTGTTATTAGAGCTCTAGAGAATTCGAACTCTAATAAATATTTAGTTGTTTGTTCATCTCTTTCAAATTCATTTAGTATTTTTTTCTTTTATGCATGAATACATAATGTTGCCTTATTTGTTATATATTTATGATTGTTTTACCGTCTGCTTATTTATGAGACATACCTTTGTGAATAACCGACACTTGTCTATATTTAATACTGTTTCCTGGCTTAACTGTCTGCTAGCTTTTAGAACGGAAATTTGTCATCGACCCGTGTATTTTGGGTATGCAGCAATTTTTTTTCTTAATCCAGCCCAATACTATCGTGAAAATAAGGGTAATCACTTATATTTGTTTATCTTGGAAACCATAACTTTATCAGAAATTTTGTAAAGAACTTTTTTGAAGCTAACAATATTATCTACAACTTTCATTAACAAGTTTTTGTTGTCACTTTTATAATAAAAAAGTTTCAAGCTAAAATAAATTCCATATTCATTTAACGTATAACTGTAATACAGTTTGTTCATTACATATTTTAAAATTGTAAAGGGTAAATAAAAAAACACGTATGTTGATCGACCGTCCCCTTACACGGGTCTTGTAAATTTTTATATTGTAAAAGGTAATATACAAAACGTAGTACAGTAAAAAGTAGTTTCACGTAAATAAGAACTCTTGAACTGTTGTACACATTTATTAATTAAGTTTTTTTTAGGTTATGTTACTAGCAATCAAGCAATGTGTTACAACAAGTTTTCCTTGTGCTACTGTGTGCAGATTTATGCCATTTATAGAACGTTCTGGTATACTTCAGAACTAGAATTGAAACATCTTCCAATTTATATCAGTATTTAATTAGAGAGTCAATTACAATTTAAACCGCAGTACATTCAATTAGTGTATTATTTGTTGCCATTAAATCAGGCGTAAGGTTACAAGTAGAACAACCAAGGCGTATAATAAACCTATAAATAAAAAGGAATTTTGTGTGAAGATAAACATACAATTTTTGGAATTAAGATTTAAAGATTACACTGTATCGTTTACCGTTATAACTTTATTGGGCAATTAGAACAAATTAATCGCTCGTTAAATAAGTGTGATGTATTAAATTAATTAAGTAAAGTTCATACAAATATTTATACACATAGTTAACGGCATTTGTAACAATTGTTTAACTGATTGTTATGTGTTTATAATGCTAATACGTATTTCCGGTGATTATTTAACATGAGAAGTACTGCACGTGCACACGCTAATAAAACTTGAAAGAGAAGAGAAGCGGAAGGGAAGGCGTCAGATTAAATATTTTCCAAAAACAAGATATTTTTAATTTTGTAATAATAACCAGGTGTAAAATAATATCTGATGTGAAAGTATTACCAAATACCTGTTATATAATTTATCAAAAAACTATTGACTTAAAAAAGATAAACAATGTCACGCAAATGTGTATTACATAAGTTAATTATAAAATCAAATTCTTTCGACTTGGGCCTACTTAATTTCTCTTGACTTTCTTTTTTATGTAGTTGTATAATATTTGATACATTTTAAAAATGTCACACGCTACCAAATTATCATTTTTGATTGTTGAAATTTCTTTAACATATTACATGGTTTGAAATTAGTTTATGATAAAATTGTATCATGCAATGAGCTGTTAAGAGCACTATAAATAATCTATTTTATTTATTATAATTTCCTGTGTTTTACGTTCTAATAAACCAATGGGCTTGTGTCCTATGTCTTAATTTCTATAAAAGTGGACTATATATTGATAAAGTGGGTTACTAGAACCTCAAATGTTTAATTATTTTTTAATAACTCCTTATATGTTAAGAGATATTAACAATTAAAAAAGTAATTTTGTCTCTTTAATTATTAAAGGGATTAAACGTTGTACACATTCCAAATGTATGTGGCATCACAACCGCTGCCAACCTTACAGCTCATAAATGTCTGCTATATGTATTTATATATCAAAATATTAAATATTATTTACATCTATTTCAAGGAACAATAAAATTTCAATATTATGTCTGCCTTAGCAGGGTTAAATAAAATAAAAACTTATTATTCTTTGACTTGACTTGATTATTTGACTACCAACAGCTACAAAACATTACCACAACACCGACCTACTCAACAAATAACTGACGATAAAATGCATTCACGTCATACAAATATAGCCGCCCATTTCTAGTGCTAAAACTACAATTCAAATTTTTAATTGCTATATCTCCGTTAACATTTAGATATTTAATAAAGTAGACACGCCAATACACATTCATTAACATCAATTTCAATCGACAATTGAAAAATCGACCACTAAAAAATGAGGGCACAAGCCCTTTGCTGCAATATATTATTTTATATTAAAATATATAATCTCTATGTATATCTTTTCTAACGGTTAAATTCAAATTACAGATACACCTGATGTGTATCTTCTGGTATCTGTCATTATTAATAGAGCTGATGCCACACATTTACAATTCAAACAAGTACAAGTACAAGTACTGACGGCTTTTATTTATTTTAAAGATTAAATTTCCATCGGTAAATTGAATCTGTATTAACTATTGACATAGCTTATCATTATCTGGAATTACTTTTTATCATAAGATTCTAACCATATGACTAATATGCAAAACTGTAGGCTGAGAATCCGGGTTATACCGTTAAGAAGTGTCAGAGTCAGAGTGGAGGTTTGCCAAGAAGCATTGAAGAACAATTTCAATAAATTAGAGAGCCGTTAAGATAATTTTTACTTATTAAAATAGTTAATGCGCAAAAGGGTAGATTTATTTTTCTAAAAGTTATGAAACAGGTTATAAAACGTTGTGTATTACGTAAAATCGTTTACGTAACAGTTTACTTTTCTTTTGTTATGTAACACATATGAAAATTATAATTTTTTTAGTGCTTGCTAATAACATTGCTTTGGGGTCTCTATCAACAAGAGGATCCTATTCGAATCCTTTTTTGTTATCCTAACGACTGTATACAAGAATGACGAGCCTTGAAACACAAATTTGTCCATGACCAATTATAACTGGGAACATTGTGCCTTCAACATAAATCTTATAATTCTTTAAATATTTTCTACAAATGACTGTGGTACGAAAGTACAAATATTTTCTTTGTTCTGTAGATTTGCATACATTAGCATTCGTTATATACGAGCTAAGTAGCTGTATTATTCATTACCATAAAACTTATTTATGAAGTTCAGACCCATATTAATAATTTAGCACCTTTCTTTACATAACATTCTTCGTATTTTCAATCGGTTTAACCGCTGGCTGCGCTGCTTGTACATTATACGCATTCCATTTCTCGGCCCGCATGTAAATAATAACACAGTTTTGTTGTTCTGCTCTCGTGTTTGTAAATGTAACTGTACCTTAGCATGTACCACCAGGTATATTACAACGCTTCATAAACTACGGTTCGTGATATTTCAAATCATTTTATTATACAAGTTCGGAATATATGTATATCGCTTCAAACAAATTAGGTGGTAAGAATAGTTGCCTACTCTAGGCGTTCAGAAATGTATAACCACTGTAATCAACAACAGTCTGTATAATTCTGTCAGTCTATGTAATTTTTAATTGAGGTATAGTTACGTAGAAATTCAGTAATGGTTCACAAGCCCGTTGAGAAACACTGGTGCTCCCTTTAATGCTTTAGGCCTTGCAACAATTAAGTACTACATAATTATTACACTAGGTGTCATATTTTATTTCTATTTTGTTGTTTCTTGAGTTTCTAGCATTCCATTGCCATGTTAAAAAACCAGTAGCGCATTGGGGATTGCGAAAAAATATACAATATACTTTAAAAATAATTACCGACATATTATTTTTATAGTAGTCAAAATTTTTATAGTTATTTTATAATGCATTAATGGAAATGCTCTCTTGTATTAGAAGAATCATTTACATTTAATATTACTGTTTTAAATTGATTTATCGTCACCCTTTTTTATACTAGCTTTATCGTTGACTACCTCCTGCAGGTGAATTCTTTAAATATTTTCTGTAATATTAGGTTCATATTTCTCGTCTTTATTCTGTAGATTTTGGTTATCTGTGGGCTACATCACTGCTTAAAAAATCAGTGACCATTTAGAATATAATGAATTACAAAACCAAAGCGTCAATGCCACAACACTCTGAGTCACAGTGTTGCCTAAATTATTATTAATAATCTTTCAATTTGTGGTTCGTCACCAGCTCTGTCTTTAGCGGTAAATTCGCATTTAAAACTTGTTTTTGATTTAAGTGAATTTTTTTTTATGAAACGGTTTTTTACCATAGAAAGTAATGAATAATAAACAAGTTTAGCTTTATTTCAGCTTTTGATTTTTTAATCATCACCAAATAATTTTTTCAAATTTTAACTTTCTATCTAGTTCTCTTTTTCTTCATATTTTTAACACTTTTGCTTCATTATTTTCTAAAATTTATTCAATTTTCTTCATAAGTTATTTATTTTCTTTCACCTAATCAATTTAGTCTAAGTCGACATTGGAAACAAGATTGTCTGATATAAATATTATTAATTATTATTTATTTTACGTTATAGATTTTATTTTGTTGTTGTTGTCTATCACAAAATATATCATGTGAAGAGATAGATGAACCTCCAGAGGGCTACTACGCGTTTGTGGAGTCCCCCAATGCAACGCCCCCCAGTGTACGACCCCCGCCGTATACGCACAGCCCTACTGAGTGCCCCGACGCCAGCAACAAAAAGCCCTACGTTAGTGTGTCAAACTTATGTGGAGATCTGAACAAGGGCAGCATCCCTCCAAACCCGATGAAGCAAAATATCATGGGCGAACCTTATCCATTGTAAGAATTATTAACAATCTACAATTACAATTCTTTTTACTCTATAAAACTTTCCCGCTCCATCTCTGTGTAATAATCCCGGACGCCTAACACTATGCAACTAAAATAACATGTGCGCGCTCTAGTAAACATATATTACACATATTTATAGCGCTATAGTCATACTTTAAATATACAAATCATATTCTAACTGTATACTCTATTATTTCCAGCGAACTATTAAGAAATCATACATTAAAATTTTTATCTCGCACACTACCTATTCTGAAAGCTGATGAAACGTTACCCAAGGTCACTCAAGTTCAAGGGTCAGAAGAGCCATTAGAAACGCTACAAGACAACGAGTGAGTTTTATTTATTTTAGAAATACATGTAGAAATAATACAGTTACTTGTGTTAGTATTTATGAATAGTTATTACTGTTTCTTATTTCAATTTTAAGTGAAGATTTATTTCTAAAAGTAAAATTAATTAGTAAGAGTAAATGAGCGTGTAAATGTACTTGTGATGAAACAGGGTGTTTGTCAATTGAATTTCTTGTTATAAGATAATCACTTTGAAATGAATTGAAACCAATTTCTCCCAAATTTTGTTTTCATCTTTCAATAATTAGGAAAAAGAAACAGTGAAATAATTTATCCAAGAAATACACCAATAGTTTTAGTTTTTAACAACATATTATTTATAGAAATATTATTAAAGCTGTTGTAATTTTTAGAATCGGTCGCGCCGGAAGAGGAGGACTAGGTCGTGCTAATGATGCTCTCGATGATGTTGAAAATTTAGATGATGATCCTGAGAAACGAGCTCCAAGGAAATTCTGTGACGGAGGCGGAGTGTAAGCTAGTGTTCCTTTAGAATACTGTAGTTACTAACTAGTCGATATTTCATTTATTAATATGTCTGCAGGTTCTGTGCTATCTACCGTGCAATTCAAGGAGAACCTTTATCATCTCCTCAACTTCTAGCTGAGCGAAGAGACGAACCAGTCCGCGACACTCAAATTAGAGATGGATCTGTATCGCCTCCTAGATACGACGGTCCTCCAACTCCTTGTCCAGCAAAAGTAGAATACGCAACTCCAGTATTCGCTAAAAACTACCAAGGCGCTTGGAGATATGTAGTGCAGATCCCCTATGAAGGATATTTCACTCAAACGGTGGAGGTAACCAGATGTTTGCAAGCGCGATGCCACTACCTTGATGGGGGTTGCTTGAGCTCCCCTAGATGGGTGAGTTTACTGGTTGCTGAGATATTTTACCCCACTGCTGAAGATTCCCTAACCGTCACATCGTCGACGACAGCACCTTCTGTACAAGACTTTCAAGCATATCAGCAGTACTTGCAGAAGAGAGCTGGACAAGCTGCAGATGATTTGGATGCACCCAAGCCTCCTCATTGTGATGGGCATGATGAAATTGGGTGTTTTCAAGTTAGATTGTACTACGACTGGTTCCTTATTCCAGGATCTTGCAAATGCTGGAGGCCTGATTATTTTGCTAGATATGTACGTAGGAAGAATCCTAGCTCCGATTTATAAAGAATATCCTTAGATATTTTGGGAGAATGAATTTTTTCTTCATATTATGTTTCATTAAGATTTTAATATTGATTTGCCATTTTAACGATATTAAGGTAAAAACGATTTAATAAACTTTTATTTTAATGCATGACTAAATGTAGTGTTAAACATTTATAATTCGTATGATCAAAAAGGGAATGATACTTAAGACGTGGAGTATTTTATTTTATGATTCCCGAAACACCCAGTACGTAGGTTTCGTAATTACCGACAATAATTATTCACAAGAATGTCAACAAAATATATTTAATTATTTGTTTTATTTACATGTGAAACTACAATATAATAACAGTAAATTATAAGTGGGTTATTGAACCCTATAGAATGGCAACTTAATATTATGTAGAAATGTCATTTGGAGGATCAAATTCATTCGGTGGAGGGGGTAGATTTTAATTAATAAGATGCGATGTATGTAAAATAAATATTTATAATTTTATAATATACTTGTTATATATTATACAGTATAACAAAAATAATTTATACATAATATATTTTTTATAAACGAAATTGATTTTGTTCTAGATGATTTAGTAGTTAAATGGATTGGGGAAGTTATAATTGCACTGTATATTGATAAAGTTGGCTATCAGAACCTGAAATATCCAATTAGTTGCAATTAGTTTTATTCAATTGGCAATATTTAACAAATTTATAGAATGAGCGCTACGCCTGGTTTAAGGGGTTACATGGGTTTCGTGTGTTCAAAAATTTTTTTTTTTTTTTTTTGGCTTATTAATTTCTACAACATCTCAAGAATATTATACTAAATTTTCAAGTCGATCCGAATAATAGTTTCAGAGATACAGCCTTTGGAAGGTGTGCGCTCCAAGTCAGTTCTATTGTTACTCAAAAGTTTAAACGCGTTTTTCTGAGAACCGTGTTTTCAAAGTCGGTTGTCAAATTTTCTCGAAAACTACTCAACCGATCTTGATGAAATTTTACACAGGTGTTTGAGATACAATTTACTCGTGCTTGACGGAAGGATTTTTTTTTTTTCAATTGCAAATCTTTTAAAAAAAACAAAATGTCAAGCAAATTTACCTAAATTTTCATTTTTTTGTAAAAATGTCTGCCAAAATTCCAATTTTTATTTTTTTTTTTTTTCCTTTCGTCAAGCACGAGTTTATGGTCTTACCTAAAACACTTATTTTTGTTTTTTCATTTTAGATAATCCTGTCACGAGTTATGCTGACAACGCGGACGCACCTTTTTTTCGAGGCGTCCCCGGAAATGACGTCACAATAGAAGAGTTTTAATTTTTTTTTTTTGAAAATTTCAGAAATTATTCTTTAAATATGTATCTATAAGACAGAAAAAATTTTGAATTAAATAATTAATTTTTTACATAGAAAAAAAAATATTGAAAATAGGCCTTTTTTTACCTCACGAAACCCATGTAACCCCTTAATGGCAACAACAAAAACAAGAACCCTACTTGTTATAACTATTAAGATAGACTTCTCTGCAGAATGGAAAGTATATATTGTTGATGAGATTGAAACTAATTAGTTCTTTAAATGAAAACATTATACCACTTTCTAATGCTGTTTGATTTAAATGTAATATAGTATGTGTCAAATAACAAAACAAAAGCACATTAAATTTATCATAACTATTATTATTGATTTGTTAAAATAATTTCTTTTTTAATAATAGGTTTTTAGCTAATTTGAAGATTGTATAAATTCACAACGTTCCGAACATGATTGATGTATGTATATGTCCAACAAATGTGTACCGATTACTGATTAATGTTATAATAATGTCGTTTCTATAGCACACAGGTTCCTGGTCCGATTCAGATAATTATAGTCCTTTTAGTTCGACATCAGATTCAAGATCAGGACGAATTCGGAGTAGAAGCGTTGGGCATATTTATAAACCTCACGAATTTAGCTATGAAAATCAATATGCCCATACGATGCCATGTGAGCACATGTATAATAACTATTCACCAAATATTCCGGAGCATAAAATCCTTTACCAAATGTATCCTTCTCCGAATAAGGTTGCTTTCTCACAAGCACCTACTGGTCAAGAGTTTGGATCGAATTCTTTACCATCTTCCCGTATTTCAAATAGTGGAGAACATTTTTATGTTCAAAGAGAATTAAAAAAGAAAGTTCCACGTTCTAGAAGAAAATCAATAAATTTACCTATAGTTCAGAATTACAAAAGTTTGGACGATTTAAAAAATTCTAATAATCAATTGGCTCATAATGTGAATTGTAGTAATTCTGATACAAAATCTCCGCAAGCTTTGAAAGCGTTTTACGAAAGAGAGATGTCTCTACTGCGTAGAACTATAGATGATCTTAAAAATGATAAATTGAATTTGAAAAAGCAAGTGAGTTCGTGTAAAATGGAAATGATCAAAGTGAAAGCGGAGGCAACTAACGAGATGGAAGGCATATCAACGGAGGTTGAGAAACTAAAAAATAATTTAAAGGTTTTGCAGATTTTTCATTTAACATTATTTTTAAATAATATTTATTAAGGAGAAGTAATTAATTTTGATTTTATATAATGTTTCTTAGAACCGCCATAAAGATGTTGTTAACCAATGGTCAGACACCTTAGAAAAACTCTCCGGGCGAATTGACGAATTAGGAATATCCAGCACAAATATAAACAACGCAATAGCAGCAATGGAACAAAAGTTAAATATTCTGGAAGCGGAAACCACAAAAGAAATGGATGTTTTACAAAAGAGATATAATGAGGAAGTCAGAAAGTGCAGATCAGAATCTGAGAATATTGTTTACATGAACGAAAAGTTTAAATCCGAAAAAATATTAGAAGAAAGTAAAACAGAAAGTTTGAAAATGGAATTTCAAAGTATAATTAAAAGTAAAGAAGCGGAGATTGAGAAATTGAAGAAGTCAATTCAAGAACAATGTCTAGATATGCAACATGATATTGAGGAAATGCAAAAAGAAATTTTGGTTAAAAATAATAAGATCCCTGTCGAAGTGATAATTGATTCAAATATGAATAAGCTTCAAAAATATATAAGTAAACTTGAAAAAGAAAAAGGTAAGTATGTTCGAAATTATGAAAAGAAAATTGCACTGTTGGTAAAAGAAATTGAGCTTCAGGAAAAGTCAAAGGTAATTCAATTGAAAATGCATAGAACCCAGGTTTTGCTAGAAGTTAGTACGAAGCACCAAATGGAAACAAGTAAAGTGGCAGCAGAATTGGAACAACGCTACAAACGTTTGCTGGACGAGCAAAGAAGTGAAGCTGAGTTTCGCCACACGCATGATTTGAAAATAATAGATGAACTTAGAAAAAACATAATTGACCTAACAAATATTTAACATAATTTATTGGTAAAAGCTAAGCAACGCCTTCAAAACTATTTTTTAATTTTAAGTTAACGCAATCGTTTCAAATCGATCGTCGTTTAGAGAATCCTTACGCCGAGTGTTTTTAGTTTTAAGCTGTCAAACTCTGTCAAATTAGTAATGTTGAAGATATTTACAACTTCCAACGTATTAGTAATTTAGTGATTACAATACTTATATAAATGTAAAATGGTGCTAAAATTATTACAAAATGTAGTTATTATAAAAACTTAAGACAAATTAGTTAAAAAGAAAAAGTACGTAAAACCTAACCTATAATGGCTCAAGAATTGTCTGGAGTAACAATTGTTTTAATTATTGGAGGTGGTGTTATATTATTTGTTATATTGTTTATATTTGCTAAAAGACAAATAATGCGGTTTACTATAAGATCTAGGCGTGGACCACATTGCGCTATAGGTCACGATGCTAAAAAGGTAATTTCAAAACCAACTATTGTGTATGATTAATCAACTTGTTTCTTAATTTATTTTATTTGTTGTAGTCATTTAAAAAGGAAATTGAACGAAGAATTGAAGTTATACCACGCATTGTACATGAACCCCAATTGATAACGGATGATAGTCGGTATATATTACAACCTGGAGAACCACTGCCTTCTTATTACTGTAGACTAAAAGCAGTTGATGATGTTAAATTATTAGGTATGTAGTTTTAACTCTAACATATTATCTTATTCATTCTTTGTTTTACTAAGTTTAAGTGTTTTCAGAACGTGAAATAACCAGGCAGGATAATTGTTTATTCCGGCATCCTAGTGAAAGTCTGCGAGCGTATCTTTTGACAACGCTAGCTGCTCCTATGAATGGATCAGGACAAAAACTAATCCACCAATTCTGTGATATGTACGAACATGCTAGACATGATCCAAATGAATTCGGTGACGATGAGTATCAAACTTATCACCGATTATTATTAAAACTATTAGATGCGTAAGTTGGCAAACTGCTATCCACCTACTATTAGGTATCTTATACATTCATATATTTATTATTTGTAGAGCAAAGTTGTTGAAGTCATTTTCGAATAGTCGTAAAAGTTCTCCAAGTCGAACTCCTCGTAAACAGCAAGAAAAAGTTCGAGCACTGTTGGATGCTTCAAGGTTAAAACCACCGATACCGGTTTCTCGATTAAATTTGGCATTAAATGAAGATGAGGTTTTAAGCGTTGAACCAAGGCCACCAGTAACGTTAAGTGTAACCAGTCCAGTAGAAAACAATGATAATGAGACTTCCGTGTAACGTATATTATTTAAATAGTATACTACTTATTATACAATATAAACTTTTACATTATAATTGAATTCGTATTACTTCAATTCACATCTATGTTATTGAAAGAAACTTTTAGGAATATGAATTACTGTAGTTCGTTTAATTTATTTTCAACATTAATTACTTAATGCATTTTATATCGCAAATGTCTAAACTTGTACATTCGACAAATATATAGCTTCATAAAAACGAAATAAGTTATGTATTCTTTTAAATATCTTTCCCAGTAAACAATTTGGTGAAGTGTCCTATTTTGTGACGTTTCTATCACTATTGTACTTCGATTATAGTTCGCGTCAACTTTATCTTCATTTGTATTTCGATAGATGGAGAAATTTCGCCATCTGTAGAATAAGTAAATGAATTCTTTTATGATTTCTTCAATATGATGACAAAGGGACTCCAAAATGTTTACTGGGTTGTGCCATAAATTGTTTAAATTAAAAGTTATGTGTTTCGCTTTTCATATTTCTTCAAAATTACAAATTTGATGGAGATTAAGATCACTACTTTGCAACTTTTTAAGGGCTCCCGTTGACTTTGGACGATTTGTATCAAAAGGCAAATTTAACTTCACGAATTTTAAATAGCTAGTGCGTGATGATTCCATGTGTGTACAAAAGAAGTTTAGAATAGAGACAACATGTTTCTTAATAGAAAACGAAAACTTAAATAATTGTCACAATCAAGAGTTTAAAGAATATCTGTTCAATTCGTATTTAACTTTGGCTAGTGATGACATCTATGGAATCCATTTATTAAATCTATGAATTAACTAGCCCAGCTTACAACCTTGTGATGATCAATGTAAGTAAAAAATTATATTTCTTAAGTAATAATTGTTTATTATTCGCCGTATTTAATTTAATAATAGTAATTGCAAAATATAATCAATAATAACAACAGTTGTGTAAGTACATTTAAATATAAAAAAAGTTATTAATAAGGTAACGATTTTGAAATATCAATCCAGAAATGCGGAAGTTATTTCATCATCTATTTTGTACAGATACATCAACAAACATTTTTTGTTTGAATTACAATAATGTTTTTATGAGTAATTATTTATTTTTCAACATATCTGTACAAAATATAATAGATTGGGTTTGGTTTGAATCTTAAATTGATCTGATAACATATCCAGTAGTATTTTAGTAATAAATTAAATTACCATATCGTTTTCATTCGAACTTGTTTGACATATCAATATGTTACAATTCAAAGGTCAATCTATGTGTATACTTGTTTACATAAAGTTGTATTTACATGTGTAAGCATAGGCTATTAATTTAATAATATTATCAGAGGCAGTGGCGGTGATCAAGATGTTAGTGTGCCGGAAGTGAATCTTGGATAAGGCGGGCTACGAACTGGAAAACCCGGGTACTATTTATTTCCTCTTATGACCTTTGACCTGCTGAAAAATCATTCTTTTAGACCCGGCTTGTGTAGTCCTTTTCTAGGTGTCGATTTGTCAATTATTGATTGAAATTGATGTTAATAAATATATATTGGCGTGTCTATTTTATTAAATATCTAAATGTTGACGGAGATGTAGCAATTAAAAATTTGAATTGTAATTTTAGCGCTAGAGTTGATTAGGTCAGTGCTGTGGTAATGTTTTGTAGCTGTTGGTAGTTAAATAATCAAGTCAAGTCAAAGAATAATAAGTTTTTATTTTATTTAACCTTGCTAAGGCAGATATAATATTGGAATTTTATTGTTCGTTGAAATAGCTGTAAATAATATTTGATATTTTGATATATAAATACATATAGCAGAGATTTATGAGCTGTATGGTTGGCAGCGGTTGTGATGTCACATGCATTTGTAATGTGTACAACGTTGAATCCCTTTAATAATTAAAGAGACAAAATGACTTTTTTAATTGTTAATATCTCTTAACATATAAGGAGTTATTAAAGAATAATTGGATATTTCAGGTTCTAGTAACCAACTTTATCAATATGTAGTATACTTTTATAGAAATTAAGACATAGGACACAATCCCAAATTAGATTTAAAATGATGAGAGTTGCGCTTATAAAAATGGAACTCCTAAAAAACTACTCCACTGCTTTATAATTTTAATTTTATGTTCATATATGCATATATTTGCTCGTAGCATTAGACAATCAGTTTATTCTTTTACAATGCGCCGTTTTGTTTTCTGATTTTAAGCGTACTGCACTGTAGTGTTTCATTTCTCGGCTACTGCACTGATCCTGCACTACAAACCAATATCATTAATCATTATAAGATGATACATATTCAATAAATATTGACTATAATACATATAGGTATTTAAACACAAAATTTATATTTTGTATTCACTTAAAAGTATCTTTCAGTGATAAGAAAAGCGTAGTATGAATGTCTACAATTTGATAACAGTGAAATAAATATAAATAGAAGCCGTTTTACGAGTAGGTCAAGCAGATAATTTTCTTTTCAAAGTTCAGTCATTCTGTCGACGACTTTGAGAACGTCAACATGTAATACGCACATTAGTAAACAAAACGTTACACGTGCAACAAAGAAGATCGTACAAACCTGGTGTCAAGTGCAACTAGTTCACACGTGTCGTAACTTGTTATAACTGAGAAATTAAAAAACTTTTGCTTTTTGACAGAAAAATAATAAATTAAGTGATTTAGTGCGTCGTTATGTCGTTGGATGTAGAGACGCCTCTAACAGGTTTGTTGAATTGTTGAATAATTAATTATCCAGGGCCGGACCGAGGTTCTCTTAATAAATAAATTAATATTATTATTTTTTTTTAATTTATTTATTTGCTTTGACTTTTATTCGTCATAGCCACCATCAAACATTTTTTATATATATTTAGCATTTTACAAATATTTATTCACTAATTAATTTTGAATCACTTAACAAAAATTTAGTATTAACAGGAAAAGTTTTAATCACATCTAATATTTCACTATTGAATTTTGATCGTTGTAGACTATAATTTATGGATTCAAATATAATATGATCCAAAGTTCCTTCTTCACCACATTGACATCTATCGTCGGATTTAATATTAATTTTATACAGGTGAGCTGGAGTTTTACAATGATTACTTTTGATTCTGATTATAGTTGATATAATTTTGCGGGACTCATTTCTAAACCATCTTTTCTTACTTAAATTTGGATGAAACAAATCTCTTCCTTTTAGCTCTTGATTTCTCAAATTGAAGTTCAATTTTTTGATTATATTAAAAACTTCATATGTAGGTAATTTCACTTTCATCTCAATTTCCAAATTTGTAGATTCCTTTGCTAATTTATCTGCAATTTCGTTTTCTCTTATTCCATAATGTCCTGTGGCCCTATTCCTGAATTTTGCGAGCAATGTTCGCAATCGAACAGATTCGATCGAAACGAGTGAAGTAAGATTCGATCACAATTGAAAACACTATTCCTGAATACGATCGAATCTGACATTCTCCATTCGATTGAATATATTGTGTAGAACGTTTTGTAGATCAGCAAAATGCGGGAAATTTAAATTAATTCAAATATTTTTTGTAAGTTGGATACTGGATTTTAAAAGAAGCATTTATCTTAGTATAGTACAAATTTAATATTGAATACAGAGTTTGCATAATAATTTATATATCCACATAAATTATAAATTAACTTAGTTTTTATTTTCATATTTTTATAAAATTAAAACCACTGGCGGATTATCGCACAAGCGCAGTGCTTTTAATATTGAATATAACTATTATGTTATATTAAGGTTTTTGCCATTAAATTTACATATCGTTGTATTTAATTACATACTATCTACTCATTCCCACTTCTTCCAAAAGAAACAATAAAAATAAAACAAATAAATTTAAACTCCTACTGCTTCTCTCCCTCCCACCACTTCCCTTCACTACCTCTCTTTAATATCTGCACAATTTTCTTTTCACCTTTTATTCTTTGTCACGAATACTTAATATTATTACGTTTCTATCTCTCTTTAGCATGTCTTGCACATACTTTCTCTTTGTTTCTCAAACTAAATTTTGCGATTCTTTTTATGTTCGTTGTCTCTTTTTCTCTTATGTGTTCCGGTATATCTCTCTCTCCCAAATCATCTAGTACCTTTCATTATATTTGCTATTATGCATCTGGTTCTACTAATGTCAGTTACTACTTGGACGTCTAACCAAAAAGTTGTGTATCAAAATCATTGTGAACAAAGAAAAATAAGTTCGATTATTTATTTTTTAAGTGACGTCACAGGCAGAACCCAGTAAACAATTTGGTGAAGTGTCCTATTTGGTGAAGTTCGAGTCACTCGTACAATTCTATTCTAACGCTTTACAAGTTCTCTACCTGTCACAGATTTGTGTTAGTTTTTCATAATAATATTCTTTCTTTTTCCAACATCATTCATTAAGTATTTCTGTTTCTTTCCCACATGGGTATATTTTTATTATCCGGTCATAAATCATAAACCTACTCCGCTTTTAATTCAGCAGTGAACCGTCGTTGCAATGTCTGTAGCTCATAAAAAGGACCTTTCCTTTGAACGATTGAATAGAAAACGAACACGTTCCAGACAAAAAATTCATGATACGTAATAGAAATTAAGTAGAATTTACTCCAAAATGTTTACTGGGAAATCACTTAAGCGCATTGTGAGAAATTACTATGCGAACATGGCATTTGCTGACTTCTCTTCTTCCATTTTCTTTCAATGTTAGGTCTTGGTTTATGAACATATTATTCACCATCCGTAGCCTTCTCTTTTGCTCCCATCTCTCTCTCTCTCTCTCCTGTAGTACTTCACTCTCTATTTCTCCCCATTCTTTATTCATCGTTAATTCTCAAATCACCACATTATTTTTGTCAAGATGATATAGCATTCTTATAGTTAATAAGAAAAGTTGTCAACGTCCGGCACTGATCTATAGAATTATTCAACATTTATTTTCAATCTTAGTGCGCACCTTATTATTTTAAGCACTCTTCAAACGTCATTTGACCTTTCAATCAAATTTAAATATTATTAAATTTTAACATAAAAGTCGCAGACACAAGTGTTAAAAGTTTTATTTGCAAATATTGAGTTCAGTTTAACTAATACCACTAAAAACGCGAAATTTTGAGTACCGTTGTTCCAACAGTTCAGTGTTTTCCTTGTAGCAATGTTAACAGAAGTTAAAATTGGTGGTAATATAAATAATGTTATTTATTTAGAGTAATACTCATTTACATTTCAAAAGTAATATTTCCATATTTGGTGCAAGTGTGATTTACGAAAGTGTTGTGTTAGTGATATTAATTTTGTGGCATTACATCTAACTGTAAAACTGTAAATTAAATACTCTTCTTCAATACTTGTTGCCTCTACTTCACATTTTACTATTTATGAATTAAAACTATAAATAACTTTGTGTCTCTACTTCATCTATTTATAGATTTAAAAAACATTTTTGCAGTCGCTTTAAATTTAACAAACCGTTGTATATGTCAGTGTTGCATTAGAGTCAGGTGGTTATATTGTACGCAATATTCTTACTTCTAAAATGATAAACCCAAATACACCCTTTATTCTTCTGTTGTCTTTCAAGGTCGTTGCGTTTCCGCTGCACGATGTGTGTTTTTATGTGTGTACTGACATAATTCTTATGAATGAATTTGAACATGTTCATTTTTATTTTAAATAGAATTGCATGGGGTGAGAAAAACATCTTAAATAACTTGTGATCTTCTTTAAAAATGTTTGGTGCCTTTATGAAAATTCCTCACTGCGCTAAACAAAAATATTAAGGAAATCAAAACTACACAAAAAATAATATAAAAATAGCGATATGAGTATTAAGAAGATGCTGTGCCAAATATTAGTTGCATTCTAAAAACAAAATATTTAATCACATTGTCCTGTACAGTGAGTAAATGATTTCCTTTGTTTTGGTCGGATCTTTATATAACCAGAGGCGCATTATACTGACTTATATAAAGGTCCTTTTTAACCAAGTTGTGTTTCTATTAGTTAATATTCACTTTTGAAAGATATTGTACCGTTTCCAGTTCGGCACTGCAAATATGTGGCTCGGTGCCAGTTTGCAGAGTATTATTCAGAAACAATAAACTCGATGTACATACGAATAAAACCGATGATGCACGATTAGGTATAAATTAATCCGGAAAACACAAAACCTTACATTCATGTAATATTTTGCTTGATGGGGGAGGGGAGGTCTTTTTTTTATCTATTTATATTATTGTACAACATATTAAGTTTATTGTGTAAAAATTTGAAGTCGATTGGAGTAAAACTGTCGGAGATATAGAGTTTTAAGTCTTCACCTCTCTGGTCTGCTTTCGTGTTACTTTGAAACTTTTAAATATGCGGTTTCTCACACATAGCCTTTTCAGAGTCGGTGCCCTCTCCAGCTCAAAATCTACTGGACCGATTCTTTTGAAATTTTGCACACTCTTTCTTTATATAAATGCCGAGGTAACGCTGTCGAGTTTTTTAAAAAAATTTAATTTTAACGTATTTTAAAACAACAAAGATTCTGATTTTTTTTAATGAAAAATCGGTATTTTGACTTTTAAGTGCTCTAAAAAATTGAAAAATCAATAAAAAAAGAAAAACTCGACAGCGTTACCTGCAGAAACTTATCAACTAATGAAATCATTTTGGTTTTTCGATTTCAGAAAATCCAGTGATGAGTTATGAGTGGCACCGCAATGTGACTTTTTTTTGTGACGTCAGCGGAGATTCGCTGTCAATGCCACATTTCTTAATATTTATTTATGAAAATTTCACAAAGTATTCTTTAAATGTCATTTTATCATGTAGTACTTATATAAATAATTATATATTAACTGTGTCATCAAAAAACATTATCGAAAATATATTTCTTTTTTATCGTTTTGACTTTACCCCCCTTTTACGACTTTTCAATTTGAAAGAGTCATAGATTGCTCATCGCCCGAGGCAAACCAACGAAAGGCGAGTGCACTCGAGAAGAACCGAAACAAGGCGAGAGCAACTGTACACACTCGATCTCGCCTGTTTCGACGATTCTTTATTCCTAAAATTGAAGTTTTTTGTTATGCGTTTGGAACTTGATTTTGATTTAATTGTTTACGCACAATAAACATATTATGTTGGTGCTGTGCTGGAATAAGGTTTCTCATGTGCGTAACTACTTCTACAAACGAATAGAAAACCTACAAATGAATCTACTATCAAAATTATAATAGCCGTGATACGTTTGCTTCGTTTGATATAGAAATATCTGTTGTAATTCTGTGAAATATTTCGATATTAACCCTACTTTTATAAATTTAGATCAGCCTCTGTAGCAACCGTTGAAAATGTTTTGATTCTGTCCCACACAGCCTGTGGGCTCAAATTAACTTTTTATTATTTGACAATCAAAAAAACTCAAACGAATGTGTAAAACAGAACTTATAAATTTTAAGGTTATGTATTGCTTTAATTTTCATTTTGTTTTTAGTTGCAAGAATAGCATATTGATTGTACTATTTTCAATGAAATCAATCAATATAATTAGTTATTTATTGTTTTATCACAAACAATATGTAATCCCATTAATCGGTCGTTACCCAATCCAAGACGCGATATCATCGTTTAAACAGAAGGAAAAACCAATAAATAAAAATTACTTGAATCAGTCTTCGATAAGATTGTGATTGTGAACCATGACTTAATATCTCTCAATACGTTATTACCCCCTTTCCACATTTAATTTGCAAATATTTTTTTGAATTCAATATAGTTACTAGTTATTTTATTGAAAACTATATTCATCTCTTTTATTCAACAGCCAGTTATTACGTAGTCGAACAAAGTGTCTCAAGCCCGTCTTTATCTGTAACACATCCACCGACATAACCCTAACATTAAATTAAATTGTTTACTTTATAAATATTTTTAAAATAATTTTGCTGTCTCTTTCTTTTACATATAAAAATCTTATGCACTGCTCTAACACATTGTAGTAATTTTTCTCTAAAAATAAACATTGCGCAATAATTAATAGAAATTGTTATGACATCGGTCATTGATCTCAGTGCAGGTGTTCGTTCAAATATAAACAACATACCAATGTGTTGTTGCCATAGTTACATAAATAAAATTAATATAATGTTTAAATTAATTTACAATATTGCACGATCTAAATAATAATTATGATTCTAATTTAAAATGAATTATTCTTGTTTTCACTCTGTTGTATAAAAGAGATGGCAATTTATAGAAGGGAAGAGGGTAGGAAATTATCATAGTATCATCGTTTTCTAATGCACGCAAAGTATAACAACATACTGCGTTGCCAAGTTGCGATAGCTATGCTCACTACAACACCTACTAGATAGTATATTTGAGGTTCGGATAGTTTTATAGAATTGTTAGCAATTGATAGCTATTCAATTAAATTTATCTATGAGTCTTGTTTTCTAGAATTTAATATTAATGAATTTCTTCACAGGAGTCGCCCCCTTTCCAACAGTTTTACCGACTTCTCGTTATCCACAGTCGTGGAAACGTAACAAGCCTCTGCGGGGGCCACTTAGAGCTATCAGACTATGCCTACTCAGCGTGCTTCTGCCAGGGCTTCTCATTTCCGTGCCACTTTATCTAAGATACCATGTATACGCTGATCAAATCTACCCTTTGGGAATGTCTGACATGAGAATGATTGATGGCAGAATGTCGACGACTTGGTGTCAGGTAATTTCCAATTATAAATATTACTTAATTAATTAATAAATCAATATTCATTTTGTGTGACGTAATAACGTTTTGTCTTAGTAACATATCTAACAGTTTTGCGTTAACCCTTCTGATTAATCACGAAGATGATTTTAAAAAGCAGTATTTGAAAACTACGTCAAAATAAAGTGAAATGACACAATTACTGCATTAATGACATACGGTTAGAAATTTCCACAATCTATTCGCAATGTATAATTTCAAGTGGTTCTATTTATGGAAATTTATGACACAATTCGCACGAACTTTGAGCAAATCGTTTTAAGCCATTAATATTGTTATCTGCAGCGCCAAGTTGTGAAAGCTAATGCTACGTTCAATGCGTTCTTAATGAATGATTCGCCCAGTGTTGCCAATGACACTGTTCCTGTCGCCATGACACGCCATCTGGTCCTGAGGGATGACATGAAGGAATATTGGGGATTTTATTTGCTGAAAGGATCTGCAGTTACCGTCTCCACATGTGTTAGGTAAGAGCCTGTGTGTGTGTATGTTTTATGTCAGCATCATAGCCTCAAAAATATTTCTGTCGTTGAAATAGAAAATTGTTTTTTAAGTTGAAACCATACTTGACCATTTTTGATTCGCAATCTATATGACTATACTATACAGCAGGTTAAATATTATCAAAGAAAACATGTTTTTTATATTTAAATCGTTTTATGTAAGTAACTATAAACGCTAATCAAAATCTAAAGCTGCAATGGGCTTGTGTCCTCATTTTTTAGTGGTCGATTTTTCAATTGTTGATTGAAATTGATGTTAATAAATGTGTATTAGCGTGTTTATTTTATTAAATATCTAAATATTGACGGAGATATTGCAATTAAAAGTTTGAATTGTAGTTTCAGCGCTAGAAATGGTCGGCTATATTTTTATGACGTGAAATGCATTTAAACGTCAGTTATTTGTTGAGTAGGTGGTAGTGCTGTGGTAATCTTCTGTAGCTGTTGGTAGTCGAATAATCAAGTCAAAAGAATAATAAGTTTTTATTTTATTTAACGCTGCAAAGGCAGACATAATATTGGAGTTTGAGTGTTTCTTGAAATAGATGTAAATAATATTTGATATTTTGATATATATATATATTCATATAGCAGAGATTTATGAGCTGTAAGGTTGGTAATCTTACACAAGGATTGTGATGTCACATGCACTTGGAATGTGTACAACGTTGAATCCCTTTAATAATTAAAGAGACAAAATGACTTTTCTAATTGTTAATAACTTTTAACATATAAGGAGTTATTAAAAAATAATTGAACATTTGAGGTTCTAGTAACCCACTTTATCAATATATAGTACACTTTTGTAGAAATTTAGACATAGGACACAAGTCCATTTTACAGAATCGTTACCGAAAATAAGTTTAAAATGAGAATAGTTATTTTATATACGTTTAGATACAAATACAGGGTATACATAGATACGTTTTATACATAGACAAAAGTATCTAAATCTTTAATGTATCTATATACAATACTGGAAACAACAAAGCTATTGTAGTTGTTAACAATAACGTCCTTCACAAGCTGCGATAAGCTGTTTAAATAAAGTTGCATAGCGATGCAACCATCTTGTTTGCTTAACAATCTTTAATTTCTCACGGCTCCGTCACTCGCACAAGCTTCCGTTGTTTGCAAGTAACTCAAACGGCTTCAAATTAAGGCCTTAGATAAATTTATTAAAAATACATTCTTAAGAGATTAGATATTGTATTTAATCTGTCGTATCTTTTATCGTGATATTTAATGATGATAAAACCATCATAAATGTGTACCTATCTCATGAGCGATAGACCTAGACAGAAGGTGTTATTCACTATAACAGCGACGGCAACAGCAACATTTAGCTTCGCGTTTTATCTGTATCTGAGCAGAGTTATAAATGGAGAAGATAACTGGATGTAATTATTAAAATTTAATGATTATGAATATAATTATGTCTATTAATATGTCACTTATTTTGATATATGTTGCTTATCACAAAAGTAAGAACAGTGGCGTAATTAGGCTTTTCGCTAAACATTTGGGCCCTTTTGATTTACAACAGTCATGGCACAATTGAAGTTTACTCGAATAATTGGTTTTTTAATTGTGTGCTCATTTTTTAGTGGTCGATTTTTCAATTGTTGATTGAAATTGATGTTAATAAATGTGTATTGGCGTGTCTATTTTATTAAATATCTAAATGTCGACGGAGATATAGCAATTAAAAGTTTGAATTGTAGTTTTAGCGCTAGAGATGGTCGGCCATATTTGTATGACGTGAAAATGCATTTTATACGTCAGTTATTTGTTGATTACTAGTGCTGTGGTAATGTTTTGTAGCTGTTGGTAGTCAAAATAATCAAGTCAAGTCAAAGAATAATAAGTTTTTATATTATTTAACCCTGTTACGGCAGACATAAAATTGAAATTTTATTGTTCCTTGAAATAACTGTAAATAATATTTGATATGGTTGAAGTTACGAGAGTTCGGCGGTGACTCATATTTAAAACAAGTTGTGGGGTATAAACTGCTGATATAACTAAAAAGCACAGACTCATTTATTGTTCTATAATGTATATAGAAACGAATAAGACAAAATTCATTATCGTATTATAAATTTATACCGCTCTTATAACCTCTTTTAAGTATAAGTCACCGCCGATCTATCGTGATTTTGACTATATATAAATACATATAGCAGAGATTTATGAGCTGTAAAGTTGGTAATCTGTAAACTTGCCTGAGTTCTTGCTATCTCTTTTACGCTCTGTTGTATAAAAGAGATAGCAACTAGCAGTTGTGATGTCACATGCAGTTGAAATGTGTACAACGTTGAATCCCTTTAATAATTAAAGAGACAAAATGACTTCTTTAATTGTTAATATCTCTTACCATGTAAGGAGTTATTAAAAAATAATTGAACATTTGAGGTTCTAGTAATCCACTTTATCAATATATTGTACACTTTTATAGAAATTCGGACATAGGGCACAAGCCCATTGAAATTAAATTTGGTGCTCTAGTAGTACAACAAACACACACTCGATATCTAGACTATGAATGAAATGAACTTTGACCTTATAATGTAGCAATGTAAATATAAATAAATTCAAATCAAATTTGATCTATACATAAATTTTAGCTCGTCTTTCAAAACAAAACAAAACATTACACATAATTTAAACAAAGCAATTAACTAATTGCAGCTATTATTGTAATTATGAAATAATAAGACATAACGATATGAAAGATATTGTTATTAAGTTTTATAAGTAAACAATACAAAAATAAATATTTACGTAAAAAATAAATAAATAGAATAGTTCAACTTTAACCTTGAGAATGAGATGCCGTTAAATCCTGATTGTAAATAGTCTAATGCCTATTTGAGGGACAATTATCAGAGCCGTACTTATGATTAGACTCAAGGTCATTACGTTCTTTTTAATGATTAAAAAGTAGATGTCAAAAATATATATATATATAGTTCAAACTACGAGAGTTCGGTAGCGTATTTAAGCGACGGCGAATTCGGGCGTAAATCGGCGACTCCTGTGCTCTTTGCAAGTGTTGTGTCACAATACATACATACCACGTACCGATAAGACAGTACGCCAAGTCAAACTTGTGTACTGTAGGGTGTATTAGAGTTGTTTTGCACTAACATAATTTATCACGAGAGCAAACTGTTACTTTAATTTTTATCGATACACCACTGTTATGAAAGAGGGTATTACATTTCCTTCCAGTCTGAGGCGGCTGATTGCATTTACAAGGTTCGGATAGGTTTAGCGTTGTAGCATGTATTCGCTTACATAAATAAATATATGAAGAAACATAGTTCAATTTAGAGGAGATGCATGCGCTGCGCATGCAGGATGCGTAACACGGAGTAAATTAATGTAGATTACAAACAAGTCATTAACGATCATGATTCTATGAAATATAATTAGTCTTATCAAATAATTTGCAGCTTACTCGAATACATAATATGTTTATCACTTGTTTGATACAAGTCTGCAGAATTTTTAATGAAATCTTATCTGAATATTAAATACATGATAAGTTTTTTTTTTATTTCAATAGATTTGTATAAATGTTGAAGTCATTGTAGGCCTTAGACTCGTCTCTGTTTATTTTTATATTTAGAATATGGTTAATTTTGCATGTTCACTTTTTATCAATAAAAAATGTTACTATAGTTCAAATTACGAGAGTTTGGCGGCGACTCATACTTAAAGCAAGTTGTGGGGTATAAGTAAAAAGCACTGACCCACTTATTTTTCTGTAATGTATATAGAAACGAATAAGATAAAATTCATTATCGTATTATAGATTTATACCGCTCTTATAACCTCTTTTAGGTATAAATCGCCGCCGAACTATCGTAATTTGGACTATACTATATATATATATTTGACTTATAACTTTTTTATTACAAAAGTTACAACTAAAAGTCATTAATAAAAGTTTTAGATAATGGTATTATCTACAAAAAAGCTCTCTTAGAAATTTTTGTAGGAGTTGTAGTTCTCAAGATAAACAAAAGAAACACTTTTCCTTCATGATGGCTCAAGATTACACCATGTTTATTTGTTTTGAAGATAGAATACAATTCATTATAAAGTACTCAAAAAGTTTGGGTAGCCGTTTCTCACTTGGTCGCAACCTCTTGCTAACCAGATGGAAACTGATATAACTGTCTTAAATTTATTTAGACAGTAGCTTAATTTTTAAAATCACTTTAATGAATTATTAATCCCCAGATGGCCTGGAGCATCTTTGGTGGTGATTCGAGGGCATCATCATTTACACGAGTGTGCTTTCATTGGTGATGACTCATCCGAAGAAATGGAAGAGCTGGAAAGACTCAGAGATCTTCAAGCCATGAAGTCTAAAGTAGAAGACGTTGACATTCCAAATAACGATGATGATGCCCCGTCAAATAATCCAGGTATTTAAAAATGTTTGTCCTATTTTCTTTGTATGATAGATAAGTCTATGTGCTCTTCTTTTTATAAAGAACAGATAAAATTTATTGATTATTTTTGTCAGTAATTTTTTTTTATTAAATAACTATATTTTGTTATTGTAATAATGATAAAAGTGTCTTTGTGATAACAAGATACTTGAAACAGATTTTTATTCTGATAAGAAGCTGTATAATGTGGACAATCCTACTCGGATTTCGACGATTTCTTATTAAGTAATGATACCAAATCGATTTTATCCAGATCTCATGCAGAGACATCGAGTTGGCGTCCAATTCCACGACCCGGATCATAAGAAGCACACAAACCACACCATCGAATTTCCAGTGGAACTAGATGAAGAAAAAGAAGCAGACAACAAAGCTTTAAGAAAACTGCTAAGTCAAATATTTTACAAAGCTGAAAAACTGAAACCCGACATCAAAGTAGTGACAACACCGTTTCCCGAAACAACAGCGAAAGATCATATGCACGTCCGCAGGGAAATGAGCTACAACTCCAAGGAATCGGACTACATCACCCTCAGAGAAATCGGCATGATGGAGAAAACGGATCCAGATACGAGCAATGCGGAAACGGATGACAAGTATCACTCACAAACATCTGGAGAAATATTTGAAGATGTGTTAAGAAAGTTGGAGAAATTGGGAGATAAGGGTAAAAGTGTATTGGAGAAGTTGAATAAGCAGTTGGGAAGTGTCACAGAAGCTCCTGATAAATATGAAGAGACAGGGAAAATTAAGAAACTTCTGGCGGACATATTAGCCAGCGATAATCCTGTTGGTAAGTTTTAGTATTTAGTATGTTCAAGTTTAGTGTTTTCTACATTGCTGCAGTTAGTTCCATTGCCAATTTTTACTGTCAAAACATTTTTGGCCAAACAAAAACAAAATTACGATCAAAAATAGTTATCACTTTGAATACTTTTTACATTCTTTTTGGTTCTCTATATTACATATTTGTCCTCATAGACAAGAAGCACCAAGCAAAAGCAGCGGATACAAAAGAATCAAAAGAAGAAGCCACGTTGCGCAAGAAAAGGGAGATAATCATACAAACAGCGATGGTAGAAGAACTGAATGAAGATGATGAAAAAGGAGATACAGCTATAGAAGAGGTTCCTACTACATTCTTTTTATATATAACACATTTCCAATATTATTTTATAATTAATTAACAAGTTTTATTAAATATTTGTAGGGCATGGTTCCAGATGGAATTGCAGATCATCATGAAATCGTGAACGAAACAACTTTAAACGATTTCTCAAATTCAGAATTTTGGTCATCTTTTTCTTCAAGTGAAGAGAGACTTTTAAATTGCGCCGGACTTATTCTGAATCTACCTCTCACACCAAATAAGAAATGTATGAAGGAAGGTAGTCATCAAGACCATGTGGAAGCATCCTTAACCAATACCGTTACGTATAGGTAGCTAGTGATTTTTGTTATAATCTCGAGGTTACTAAATGTACTTATAATTTAACAATCTTCAATCGTTTTTAGAGTTCCAGTTGATGGGTATTACTTCTTCGTCTTCAGCAGCGAAAACGAAGTCCAAGAAAACTATATCAGGGCACATTTCAATTTACAGAAGTCAATTTATGATGTAACCAATCCAGATGCTGAATGCAAGAACTCTACAGAGCAATGCGCCTTACCTTTAAATTTCTTCTCAGGCCAAAAGGTATGATACATTCTTATCAGAGTTATCTGTATAATTAGAGGTTTATTAATTAGAATTTGTTTTCCAGATGGTTTTAGAACTTCCTGTTATTAAGAACGAGAGCCTTTGGAACGAAGAGTTTGTTGTTATATCGAAGTGTGAGCCTAGATCAGCTGTGTATGCCATGTGTGTTTTGGCAGTGCCACTGGTTATATTGTTATTTGCTTTTCAATGATTGTGGCGAGAGCGTTGGAAGGTTTGTAAGTGGGTTGTGGAATGTTCGAGATATAAGATATTTAGTGTATGTTGAATTTACTATAGATACTTTCTTGTATCAAGAAAGTGAAACCACCAGTCATAAAGCTTTGGGTAAAATTAAATTGCCTAATTTTTCAGAAATCGTCTACGAAAAATCGAGGAGTGCTATTTTGTTACTTATTCCAGGCACCAGATGTGTTTTCAAGTATTACTTTTGATAAAATTATTCTGCTTTAATCTCTCATTAAAAATTGGACTCCAAAAAATGATTCTATAATTTAAAAACATGTTCATCAATATACACTTTTTATAAAATCTAATGCTAACGATTCTACCCACTGTTTCTTTAGCTTTATGATAATTTATTAATTTTAATATTTAATTATTTTATATTTTTATGAATAATGGGTATGGTTACTCAGGGAGAGTTATAAATATTAATTTTAAAATTGAAGTAATTGAAAACGATATTAAAGTTTGTGATAAAATATAAAATCAGAAACAAGTAAAGAAATTGTGATATGAATAATTAAGAAATCGGTGACTAAAGTACCTTATAGATATATATACTGTAAATATTATTGTTATTAATAAAATATTATTTTTTTATAAAAATCTGATACTAATATACAATTTCATTTATTTTAGTACCTTTTACATTAAAGATTCAAACCAAACTTTCAAAAAGGTTGTGTTCTTGCATAAGATTTATTCACACAAAATCGATCAAGGTAAATCAATAATTTTGTTATACAAACAAAGAATATTTATATTGTAATCTATTCTATAACGTTTCAGCCATTTTGTTTGTTAGATTTTTCTACGCTGCCTGAAGGATGAAAGTATCTATTTTTAACTTACTGTACAAAATGTTGAATTGACTGTACTTCAAATATACCTGCTAAATGTAGTGTTACGTACGAACGAGTGTGCTGGCGAGATAAGGGATGCTATGAGCAAATTGATTTACCCACCCCTCTTGACTAAATCAAAATACAAAAGCCACCTCACGAAGTCAACTGGGCGCGGCGTTTGCGTTTGTTATCCGCCCCTATTGGTTATGCAAACATTCATACAGCTATACATACAGTTGCCCATAGTGTTATATAAATATGAAATGGAGCAGTGATTTTTCAAAATATATAAATGCCATATTAGTCGACACGTGTGTCCATTAAATGAAATAAATTCTATTACTTTTTAACTGCTTTGACGTATTTCCAATATTAATATTAGCTAATATTATTAGTAGCACCCAAAATTATCTTACAGGAAACTAGTAAAAGAAAATTAGCAGGCAAAGGGATTATCTACTTCGCGCAGTGCACTGAAGCCCAAGCAAAGGCTTGTATTTGAAACGAAGAGAAAGGCAGCAGATACTGTGAAAATAGAGAGAAAGGATGTGCAAAGTGTGCTAGAAAAGTGAAAAGAAGATTGTGCAGTTCTTAAAAGGACACAGTTTATCGCGGAGATAGAGAGAAGGAGCGAGGAAAGAGAAGGAAGAGCAGAGTAGAAACAGGAAGGAGAGTAGCAGGAAGAGAGAAGCAGTAAGGGTTTAAATTTAACTGTTTTGTTTTTATTTTTATTTTTTCTTTTGGAAGGAGTGAGAATGGGTAGATAAAATAAGGAACACAAAATGTAATTACGTACAATGATATGTAATTTAATGATTTAAGGCGAAAGAATGTAGTGCCTAATAGCAAAAACATTACCAGAGACGTGTACAAATGCTTTTCAAAAGCATTTAAATACAAAATACAAATACCTCGTTATTTTTCTATTTCAAATACAAAATAAAAAATAAATTTTATATTAGTATTTAAATACAAAATACATATTTTAAAAATACTTTTGAGAAAATAGAATACTCTTTTTGATACTAATACAAATGTTATTTTTTTAATAATTCTGAGAATTCTCTGTGATAAAGACCGTCTTCGTTTTGAAACATTTTTGTTTCATAAAAATACTAGTTAGAATTTTTAAAAATACCAAAAGTAAGGGTTTTATTAGTAAATGTTGGATGTCACATGTGGGGGTAGTAGGTAAAATAATATATATTTATGTATATATATGTCAGTTAGGAATGTAGTGGAGTGATTGTCTTGTAATAAAACAAATAATGAACGATAAAATATGATAAAAAAATTTAGGTAAACGAAAATCAGATGTCTTATGGTGGGGGTAACAGGAAGGATAATAAAATAATAGGCACATCTATCATTTTAAATTAGAATTATTAAGACAATTGTGCAGATACTTTCAAATCATAGATGGTGCTAATGTTGGTGGGGTTTTAAGTTTATATTCAAAAAATAATATTTACTGATTAACACTATGAAGTAACAAGAATGAAAAAAGTATTTTGTATTTTCGGGGTTAGGTTTGAAAAAGTTTTTAAATAAAATATAAAATTCTATATTCTTAAAAGATATTTAAATACAAAATAGAAAATACGTATTTACTATTTTGTATTTGCATTTTGAGTATATGTATTTGAAAAACGCACATCTCTGAAGATTACTATAAAATAATACAAGTTGATAAGTGTTTGTCTAGCACTGTTATACTTATAATCTGCTACAAACTGATAAGACAGATCTTGCGGTGCTTTGCTGACGATCGCGTTGTAAGAAAACAACGGGAAAAAAACATTAATAATTTTTATCTTTAAAGCCATCGGAAAATCGCACCATAATGAATTTTTTGAACATAATGAAGTTTTAGAAGAATAATTAATTTTTTCCTTTGTTTTTTTTTTAATAAGTTTACTTTAAAAATGTAATGCTCCAAGATGTTCATGATAAATCCTTTTGTTGTTCAACTTTGTGACTAGATATCTTGATTGATTGATTTCTTTTTTCGCTAGGGCCTGGCGATTACACTCGGAGAGAGGTTGAAAAATGGAGCACAGAACCACTTTCCTCTAGTTGAATTCTAATAGATAATTAATACGATCTTGCAGTTTTTACCCTATCTATAAAACTGGTAACTTTTACAAATATTTTGGTCACACGCCTAACACGTTTTATTGCCAGGTTTTTTATTTTTTTACCCTAATCTAAACTAATGTGTGATACTTATTTTTTAGCTAAGTATTATATTGATGTGATATTCATTGCGCATGAGCCGTCATAATGTAACCATAAGTAGAGTCCTGGGGGATAACACATCCTATCTCCCCTTCTCACCCCTGGACCATGGTCTCAGGCGCTGTGAGGCAGTGATTCCATATAAAATGATGTTTTAATGTTCCCACATTTAATGTAGCACGTGACTATCGTAGGGGATGAATTTAAATCCGATTAACTTTATTTGTATTTCACTTCAGGCGAAGTAGCGCAGTAACTGTAAGTCAAAAGGCGACGGGCACCAGCAAGATGAACAATTTGAAAGATCATGGGATTATTATTTTTGGAAATTCAAATTTTAATTATTGCCCGGTGGTTGGACGCATCGTGTGGTCTCTGCCGGAGGTAAGTGTGTCCAACGTTCACGTTGGAAGAAGTTCGGGCTGTTGTCGGCCTTTTGACAACCTCTACCACACACTTGATCCACATGCACTGGTGCATAATGGAAGGTTTTATACTTGAAAGTTTCTTTATTTACTTGAAAGTTTTTGTTAAACAGTGTCAGTGTCAATAATATCAACAAATTAATAAAATAAATAAATCATTCGGGTCAAACATTTGTTCCACCGTGTAGTAGGAAACTTGTCATGTTAATCTTCCAATATTTGACTCACACGCTGGGCGCCAAAGTCAAAAGAAACAAGAAACTAGACACAAGAGTATAGTTCGCAAATGTATCGCCCGAGGGACTTTGTGCAAGCGAAAGTCGAGGGTGAACTTGTCCAATCGGGCTCTCGGCATATCGACAAATGTTGTGACAAATGTCTCGCTGAAAGTCAACTGCCGGCATAAAGCAGAATGCGGAAAAGCTGATAAACGAAGTGGGCTCACTAATTGTACATTACTTATCCTGAATATTTTGTTTATTAGCTTCAATTTTTGATGATGGAAGGCTAACCTCCATCTTGAAATAAATGGCGTCTAAAAAAGTTACTTTTGCAGCTTCGCCTTACCAGTGGCCCCTAAGATAATAATAGTCTTATAGACAACTCAATTTCCTACAATTTGTGTATACAACATTTTTCTGTAAGTACATGTATATATCCTATCTTACTATTATAATGTTCGTAATGTTCCAATTTAACATGGAAAACTCATAAGAACTCATAGATATTTATATATATATATATATATATTTCCGGTAACAAAATCTGTATGGTATCTTCTAAACGGCGCCTACAAAGTTTTTTAAATTTTGATATTATGTAAAAGACGAATTTCTAAGACTTTCTACGTCCCTGAATTTTTCCCTGAATTTCCCTGGAAAAAATTATTCTGGAAAAACTGGAAAATTTGAAAAAATACTTTTGCAAATATCTGACGAACTAGAAAAGATAGGAAACTGAAATTTGGTATGTGTATTGAGATCATAATTGTGCACATTTGCCAATAGTTGGACATTTAAAATTTAAGTTCAGTAGCGGCGCGAATTTCCGGGGGCAATGTTAGAATAGAGTTAGGACGTTCAAATTTAATATGTAGGCTCGCTCTAGAGTGTTATTAATGAAAAAAAATAAAGAGCCCCAAATTTCCAGTGGCGGCGGGAGTTGAGTTAGTAAAAGCCAGAAATATTGAAAAAGTAGTAATAAAACTTAGGGCATGTATTGAGACACTAATTGCGAATGTTGCCAATAGTTGGATTACCAAAATATTAATTCAGTAGCGGCGTGATTTTTTGGGGGCAATGTTGCAACAGAGCTAGAACGTTGATATTTGGAACGTGGGCTCTATATAGAGTGTCATTAAAGACAAACTATAGAAAACTGCAACTTTCCAGAGGCGGCGGGCGCTGTGGGCCAAAAACCAGAAATATGAAATATATAGAAATAAAAGGCTATAGTTTAGATTATATGTTCTTAGATATAAATAAAATAGATCCCTGTGTTAAAATTTGACAAACTTGTTCAGTAGCGGAGGTATGTGGGGGGGTAATAATGCTAAATATAAATACAAAGCTAAAATTTAGTATGCAGATATAGATTGACAAATTAATAACGAAAATATAAAAAAAAATCCTTTTCTTAAGTGTAACACTAGAGTGGGGAGTGATAAACCGAGTATAAGAACAAAATAGAGGTACAACGATGATATTTTGCATGTAGAATATTAAATAGAAGCACAATTGTTCTCTATAAGTTAGATAGTCAAATTACATTCAATAGTAGAATTGAATTGATTTTTGGTGCGTTCGTTGTGCTGTGAAATCGAACAGGAGTGAGAGGTATAGGGGGGAAATAGTTAACAGCCCCAAATATCAAATTAAAAAAATAGAAACTACGCATGTGCATATTTGCGAAAAATAAGTTTAACCTTAGTAGCGGCGTGAAATTGGGGAAGTGGGGGCGGGAAAGGCTTTGCCGAAGAGCTCAATTTTAAATTTCGATCATTTATAAAAGTAGATAGTAGTAATAAAGGTTATAAAAGTAGAGAGAATTGTTATGAGCAAAATAGATTGTTATGCCTAAAATTTGTCAATTTTATTTCAGGAGCGGGAATTAATGGGGAGGACAATATTATATAGTAAATATAAATACAAAAATTAGAACGTAAGATTACAGTGCAGTTTTAATTATGTAAATGAATTGCTGTAATATTGAATTGGTAGTGCCTGATTGGAGGAGAGGGTGGCGCCGGGGTTCAGGACACCAAGTAACGGTGGTCTTAGAAGAAGTAGCGATAGATTATAATGGCTCTGGAAGATAACCGTGTTGTAGAATATGTGCTTTGGTGCTGGAAATGTGGGCGGCGGTTCAGGGGATTAAATTGAAAGTACAATAACGGGAAGGATAAGGGCTAGAGATGAGATGATTAGGAGCGAACCGCTAGGCTTTCTTAAAAACATAAATGAATTGATGTAATTAGTAGGTTTACATTGAAATGAGTGAAAATTAATTTTATCAAGCATTTATCTTATCGAATAATTATTAAAAAATAATATACTTCTAAGGATGAAATTTAGTGTGTAGGTTGCCAGTAAAGTATTAATTATGAAAACTAATTGTTAAGAGTATTAGTACGCAGGAGGTAAAAGCGCAAGATTGTTTAATGATTGCGGTAAAAGGGGCGATAGAACAGTGCCGTTATGTGCGATGATTCTCAGGTTGGCTGTGGTGTTGCAAGTGGGCGCATTGTGGCAGAGGTGCAGAGGAATACAATTGAAAGTGCGAGAACGATACAGAGCATGGAGCCAAGAGGTGATGATTAGTATTATGGGGCGGGGCAGTGGACATTTTTCAATACTGCGTTTTATTAGGGTAAATAATAATTTTACACAGAGAGGAGGAAACGAAGGATTATTTAATTATAGTGCTAAAGCGGGTGCGCTGTGAATGTACTCTAAGGACCGACGATGCTCAGGAAAGAAGCGATACAGAGTGCTGAAGGAAAAAGGCGCTCCATGGCTTATGGGCGGGGGCACTGGAGACTGGTCAATACAGTGCTTTATTACTGTAAATGAAAGAATTATAACAAAATAAAAAAAAAAAGTTTAAAAAAGATATATTATAACGAAAATTAATAAAAATAATATTTTGCATTATTTTCAATTTAGCAAATAAATTTATTTATTCACAAATATTAAATACACGTCGCTTTGCGACGGGGCGAAGCGCTAGTCCTATATTATAATGTCCCAGGTGTATATTTATATTCTTATATTCTTATATGTTTGGTTCAAATTTTGTATGGCATCTCGAAAACGGCTCCAGGGAAGTTTTTAAAAATTTCCTATTTCGTAGAGAAAAAAATTCTAAGACTTTTGGCGTCCCCGAATTTTCCCCTGAATTTCCAGGAAACCCGTAATTTTGGAAAAACGAAAAAAAATAATTTTACTTTTTGTTCTATAACTTTTAATTCGTAAAAGATAGAAAGTTGAAATTTTTCATGTGTATTAAGCTATTTAAGGCTGATATTTCTCAAAAATTAGAAATTCAAAAATTGAAAAAGGGGGGGTTAAAGAAATTCGGGGGCCCGGTAGGAAACTTTGGAGAAAGTTCATATTCTGAATTCTAGAATAATTAAGTATATTATTAATGAAAAAAAATTCAAAATTTCAAAATTTTATTTGGGGGCACATGGGCAGCATTTTCCGAGAGTAAAAATTGTGCTAGAAAGTTGAAATTTTGTATATAGGCTAACCTTGGTAACTTATTTTCGAATCGAAAAAAAAAATTCCAAATTTTGAAAAAAAGTTGGTCAAATAACGCATAAATTGAAAATATTTTTTATTTTGATAAAAAAAATATATTTTTTAGTCAAATTATATGTGTCAATGTATATGTGCGAGTTTATTTATTATTTCAATTTAAAAATAGAACAGTGAAATATGAAATTTAATTACGAATTATTTTATTGGATTCAAATGATACACGCCAAAAAGACGTCGCATTGCGACGGGGGTAAACTCAAGTATATTATAATGTCCCAGGTGTATATTTATATTCTTATATGTTTATGTGTTTATATGTTTGGTTCGAATTTTGTATGGCATCTCAAAAACGGCTCCAGGGAAGTTTTTAAGAATTTCCTATTTCGTAGAGAAAAAAATTCTAAGACTTTTGGCGTCCTCGGATTTTTCCCTGAATTTTCTGGAAACCCGTAATTTTGGAAAAACTGGAAGAAAGTGATCCCTGTTTTGCTGTATTACTTTTAAGTCGTAAAAGATAGAAAGTAGAAATGTTGCATGTGTATTAAGCTATTTAATGCTGACATTTCTCAAAAATTAGAAATTCAAAAATTGAAAAAGGGGGGGTTGAAGAAATTCGGGGGCCCGGTAGGGAATTTTGGAGAAAGTTCATATTCTGGATTCTAGAATAATTAAATATATTATTAATAAAAAAAAATTCAAAATTTTATTTGGGGGCACGGGGGGCAGTATTTGCCGAGAGTAAAAATTGTGCTAGAAAGTTGAAATTTTGTATATAGGCTAACCTTGGTAACTTATTTACGAATCGAAAAAAAAAATCCCAAATTTTGAAAAAAAGTTGGTCAAATAACGCATAAATTGAAAATATTTTTAAAAAAAATATATTTTTTTAGTCAATTTATTATTGAGCGAGTTTATTATTTCAATTAAAAATAGAGTTAAATATGAAATGTAATTACGAATTATTTTATTGGATTCAAATCATACACTAAAAAGATGTCGCTTTGCGACGGGGGTATACTCTGGTGGAATTTAAATTTTTACATGAAGTTCAAGCCACACACAAAAGACAGACGTCGCTTGCGACGGGGGTAAAAGCTAGTTTCTTTATAATTCTCATTGGAAATTTTACTTTTATAGAGTCACATATTGTAGGTTAGGGTTAAGCTAGAAAAAGTTTAGTATGTATACTCGTATAACTAAACCAAATGGAATTAAAATTAGACTAGTACATTAAAGACACTCACACAAACACAGACGACGATCAACTGGAAAGAAACGTAAGAAATGAATTCGATTTTAGTAAACTCGCGCGTGTTTTAATGCAACCTTTATGTCAAAATGTCAAGTCAATCAGCGACGACTAGTTTTTCAGTTTTGCGAGTCTTTTGTGAATCTTTATATATAAATTAAAATGAAAACAGTAGCTGGGAATAACTCTTTACGTTATTGACATATAAAGAGAGATTTCAAAAACATAGTAACACACTAAAGTAAACACAAACAAGAAGTATGACAACTAGTAAATGCAACGCAACTAGGAGTTGTGCTTATTGTTTATTTACCAAATAACGTGAACAATAAGATTTGTTTTGACAGTTTGGCTTTAAATAACTGTGATATAAGAATTATTAAATGTAAGGAGAGATAATTTGTTTATCAACAAGTTCTGTCAAACGTTTGAGGGCTGGATGAACTGCATCCTACATCCTATCTTCTAATCCGGAATTCCCTTGTGGTTTCTTTGCTGTTTGTCCAAACAAAGATAATCTTCTAAGTAATAGCTGTGTATTGGAAATAATCTATTATTCCATCTTCTTAATATAATAGCATTCATATTTAACATATTCTTGTAAGGCGTGGTAGGACCATTCTATCTTTGTAGTACTTAGTGTCCTTGGTGTCAAATAAATTAAAATACAAAATTGTAAGTTTAATATAAATTAGAGTGATAACAGGCAAAGGATGAATTATCCGATAAAGTTATTTAAGCATCGTGTGATGAAATATAAACTGAACACAGTAAATCATCCCTATTTATTAATACAATCATCCCTTTATCAATATAGCTCTGTGCACTGTCAATGGGGCGGGATACAGACCAGCTTTAATCCGGATGACAATTGCCCACTTTAATTCAATTATTTATAACGCAGTCAGGTGGAATCCGTCATAAAATGGGACAATTGACTAATATAAAACTTATTTTATTGTTTAAAAACGCGTGTGCATAGGATCCTATTTGAAATAAAATGACAGCTCGTACTGAGGGAACGTGTCAGTGTCTGTGCTGATCCTGATCGCTACCCCCCACGCAGGAGGGCGTGGGGAGTGTTTGGGAAAGTAGAATCTGATGCCACGACACCATAAATACTGTCAACATTATCTGAAAGGTTTCATCATCAGAAAGGCCGAAGTTCAGTAAATAAAGTAAAGAATATACGTATTAATATAATATCGTATTAACATATTTAATTTACCTAATCTTAATAGGGTTATGTTCACTTTTCTGTTTTATCTGAATGTTAAATGTTTATATTTATGAAATACCTGTGTTTTCTGGGTTTTATAGACCCCATAGCAAAATCAAAACACTGGCTTTTAAAAATGGTTTTCTAATTTGAAATCAGCATAAGAAACTATGTGTGAAAACATAGTATACTTCAAATTACGAGAGTTCGGCGGCGACTCATACTTAAAACAAGTTGTGTGGTTTAAACTGACGATATAACTAAAAAGCACTGACTCACTTATTTTTCTATAATGTATATAGAAACGAATAAGAGAAAATTCATTATCGTATTATAGATTTATACCGCTCTTATAACTTCTTTTAAGTATAAGTCACTCGCAATTTGAACTATACCACCCATATTTATGAATTTTAACAAGAGTATAACCTTCTTTCTTTTCGAGAAATACAGAAAATCATATTTTTGCTAGAATTAAAAACACAACACGTTTATAAATTTTAAATATAAACTTTAAGTGTTATTTTAACTGATTTATAAAATTAATGAACTATTTTTATGCTGTAAGGGTAGTTCTCTAAGCCCCGCCCTTTGTTTTCATTGGATGTATTTCCCAATATCCAACCCCTAATATCTAGTATATAATATACTCACCCCTGAGATATATAAATGTTCCCAAAACCAGTAAAAGTCATAAAGTTAAAGTTTTCCACCGAGGACGCGTGAAAATTCAAATTAGCCCAGCAAATTCTTAAAGTTAAATTAATTAGTTAATGGTAAACGAATGGTAAGAAAAATAAATTGTTGATTACATTTTTTGATAAGGTGATTTTCAGATTTACCGCATTTGGTCGTTTTTATAACAGATATAATTTGTGTGTATAAATATACATCCGTGGGAGTTTCACTTCCTGTTTTGGGATTACCAACTCGGCAATCTGTTTGCGTCATGATTATAAGCTAGGTGATGTTAGTGAGGCATGAGGCAGTCAAATGTTTCAAAGTTACGGAAAAGGACGAAATAATTGTCGCGTCTAATTAAAAATGTGTTCATTAATTCTATAAAAATGGATTTAGTTTATTTGCTTAGATTGTTATAACGTAAGTACACAAATGGCTTCATTTTTTAATTTTTAAGTTAACTCACTAGTGACAATCGCAGGCAAAAGTATAGTCGTATATTAAGTGCAACGTTACGTATAGTCTCCATCGGCATTTATTAATTTAATGTGTGTGTTATCTTTGCATTCCTCTAATAATAAATCACGTTCCCAAATAGGCTTGTGTCCTCATTTTACAGTGGTCGATTTTTCAATTGTTGATTGAAATTGATGTTAATAAATGTGTATTGGCGTGTCTATTTTATTAAATATCTAAATGCAGACGGAGATACAGCAATTAAATATTTGACTTGTAGTTTTAGCGCTAGAAATGGTCAGCCATATTTGTATGACGTGAAATACATTTTTACGTCAGTTATTTGTTGATTAGGTCAGTGCTGTAGTAATGTTTTCTAGCTGTTGGTAGTCGAAATAATCAAGTCAAGTCGAAGAATAATAAGTTTTTATTTTATTTAACCCTGTTACGACAGACATAATATTGAAATTTTATTGTTCCTTGAAATAGCTGTAAATAATATTTGATATTTTGATATATAAATACATAAAGCAGAGATTTATGAGCTGTAAGGTTTGTGTATATGGAATGTGTACAACGTTGAATCCCTTTAATAATTAAAGAGACAAAATGATTTTTTTAATTGTTAATATCTCTTAACATATAAGGAGTTATTAAAAAATAATTGAACATTTGAGGTTCTAGTAACCAACTTTATCAATATATAGGACAGTTTTATAGAAATTAAGACATAGGACACAAGCCCATTTGTATAAAACTTATACGATTCTGATCATATTTTTCTAAGATAAAGAACTTTTCAGCCTCTAATAACATTCTCCCCTTCAATGTACGATATGGAATGGAACAGAGATGGTGATGACGTGACAGACCATAGCACCAGTTCGAGTCCATCGCACACGGAACATAATGGATCCAGGCACGGGTCATCCAGGGGGTCAAAGCAAACGTCATCCATTGCTACTAGAACTCCAGACCCTGCTGACTCTATGTCTGATGATGATGACATTATGTCAGACGATTTGTCCTTTCAGGATAGCGAAGAAGATGATGATGTGTACAGAGGAGTCAGCAATGTACATGCAAGGACAGCCAGGAAAAATGGAAGCTTGTCACAGGTTGGTAGAGATCTTTGCTAGGTTCATATGTCACAGTATGTTTTGTTAAATGTACTTTTTCTCAGCAGGCGGCGCCAAGAGTAGTGGTACGAAAAATTTTCACAAACAGTAGGGAAAGATGGCGTCAACAGAACGTTTCAGGCGCGTTTGCTGAACTACGGAAGCTGGTTCCTACTCATCCTCCGGATAAAAAGTTATCGAAAAATGAAATTCTTCGCATGGCTATAAGGTAAATTTGACGGCTGAAATAAATTTATAGAAGAGTTCTGTTTTACTAGGTATAAATCTTCGCTAAAATAAATTTATGTATCATTATACACATGTGGTTTTAAAGACTTCTGTTTTACTGGGCTTACATCTTCACTATTTTATTTATTGGTTTTCAGATATATCAGGCTACTGACAAATGTCTTGGATTGGCAACAAACAAATGGAAACTCTCAAACAAATGAAGTTAGGATAAAATGTGAACCCAATCATGCCAACATGGATACAGCTCTGGTGATCTCCCGGCACTCCAACAACGCGCACAGCCACCAACCCTTGAGGTTTCGATCCAGATCGAGGAAGAATGGCTTCACCAGTATTCTAACTCACACGAGTAGAAATGGAAACGGGCCCCTGTTGTTACAGCCGCCCATTATTTGTGATAGAAATGGAAATAATTTATTAATGATAGCACCTACCCCAACACAATTACATCCCTTACCCCACATCCCTAAAAATAATATTAATTATTTAATTAACCATAAGATTAAAATTGAGATAGACGAAGAAAATCGACAAAATGGTCATGAATATAGTGATATTAATGTTAATTCTTTAATGCCTAATCTTAAGAATAAGAAAAATAAAATTGTGTCACCAACGTTTGCTGCAAATGTTGTTGACAACTCTGCTAAGAATATGTCAATGCAGACAGATGTTAAGAAGAAGAAATTCTAATTGTTAAAATTATTTTGTTGTATGTAGTGTAGTTCAATGTATTTAATAAAATATTGTATAATGTTTTTCTAGTCTTTGTCTTTTCTTTAAGAAAAATGTTCGCTATTAACCCCTGCTTATTTATGAACGGCAACTACTTTTACGCGCTACGAATACAAACAAAAAGTTATACATTAATAATTGCTAATTTTTTTAAGCAGTAACATTAATGCTTAGACTAAAATTCTTAGACAAAATTATACATTTGCTAAAACTAAAAATACGACATATTTATTAATTTTAATACGAGCATTGTTTGGGTTCTCTTAATTATCAATCCAAGAAGCAATCTTAATAATCAATTCCAATCGAAGAAATTGAAGGTCTCAGATGAATGCCTTAGTTTTGTATCGCCAATGCCGAACCGCTAAGAGTGCTCCGTGTCCAATAGTTATAGCCACGTGTAAGAGTGTATTGGCTGGGCGCCAGGTTTCTTTACAAATGATTAAGCCTGAAAAGCAGGCAACCTAAATAACGTTGTTTAAAATCTAGTTTGCAGTTTATGCAAGTTGTGGCTCTTTTTTCTAATAGTTAAATTTTCATATTTTTACATTTTTTTATGGAGTTATGTCTGCTACACTGTAAATTATTGAACCGTTCAATCAAATTTAAAATATTACGTATTTCTAGATATTATGCGACTTTTTAATAATTCATGGACTTTACTTTTTTTTTAAATTTCCGTTTCTTTGATATTTTTTGAAGCAGTTATGTTCATTATGATTTAAAATAAGGAACTGCGTCATTACATTTTAAATATCTACGATTTTCTGGAATTTATGCGACTTTTTATAAATTCATGGACTTTTTTTTCTAAAAAAAAAATTTGCGTTTCTTTGATATTTTTTGATACAGTTATGTTCGTTATGATCTAAAATAAAGAACTGCGTCATTACATTTTAAATATCTACGATTTTCTGGAATTTATGCGACGTTTTTTAAATTCATGGACTTTTTTTTCTAAAAAAAAAATTTGCGTTTCTTTGATATTTTTTGATGCAGTTATGTTCATTATGATTTAAAATAAGGAACTGCGTCATTACATTTTAAATATCTACGATTTTCTGGAATTTATGCGACTTTTTATAAATTCATGGACTTTTTTTTCTAAAAAAAAAATTTGCGTTTCTTTGATATTTTTTGATACAGTTATGTTCGTTATGATTTAAAATAAGGAACTGCGTCATTACATTTTAAATATCTACGATTTTCTGGAATTTATGCGACTTTTTATAAAATCATGGACTTTTTTTTCTAAAAAAAAATTTTGCGTTTCTTTGATATTTTTTGATACAGTTATGTTCGTTATGATTTAAAGTAAGGAACTGCGTCATTACATTTTAAATATCTACGATTTTCTGGAATTTATGCGACTTTTTATAAATTCATGGACTTTTTTTTCTAAAAAAAAAATTTGCGTTTCTTTGATATTTTTTGATGCAGTTATGTTCGTTATGATTTAAAATAAGGAACTGCTTCATTACATTTTAAATATCTACGATTTTCTGGAATTTATGCGACTTTTTATAAATTCATGGACTTTTTTTTCTAAAAAAAAAATTTGCGTTTCTTTGATATTTTTTGATGCAGTTATGTTCGTTATGATTTAAAATAAGGAACTGCGTCATTACATTTTAAATATCTGCTCGAATATTTGTGATTTTCTGGTTTTTAAGCAAACAATCATGAAGTCAAATTTTCAATTTTAAAACATCGATTATTCGAAAACTGTAAGAGATAATTAAAAATGGATTTAAATTTTGAAATCAGCAAGAAAATCTACGTTAGAAAACATATGTCATAGGCCAAAATAAAAAATAGTGTTTTTTGAAAAAGTAAGAAGAGTATAGTCTTCTTACTTTTTCAAAAAAACTAATTTTTTTTTTTGACATGCGGTATATGTTTTCTAACGTAGATTTTTATGCTGATTTTAAATTTTAAATCAATTTTTAAATATCTGTTATAGTTTTCTCATAATCCGCGTTTAAAGTATTTTTTAAATTGACTTTAATTTGCTCATATCTCGTGAACCAAAATATCTATCTCAAAATTAACTGCAGAATTAAAATCAGCATAAAAAACTACGTTAGAAAACATGTACCGCATGTCAAAATAAAAAATAAGATTTTTTGAAAAAGTAAGAAGGCTATACTCTTCTTACTTTTTCAAAAAAGACTATTTCTTATTTTGACATGCGGTACATGTTTTCTAACGTAGATTTTCTTGCTGATTTCAAAATTGAAATCCATTTTCAATTATCTCTTACAGTTTTCGAAGAATCAACGTTTTAAAATTGAAAATTTGACTTCATGATTGTTTGCTTAAAAGCCAGAAAAGATAAATACACGCGCAGATATTTAAAATGTAATGACGCAGTTCCTTATTTTAAATCATAACGAACATAATTGCATCAAAAAATATCAAAGAAACGCAAATTTTTTTTTTGAAAAAAAAGTCCATGAATTTATAAAAGGTCGCATAAATTCCAGCAAATCGTAGATATTTCAAATGTAATGACGCAGTTCCTTATTTTAAATCATAACGAACATAACTGCATCAAAAAATATCAAAGAAACGCAAATTTTTTTTTTGAAAAAAAAGTCCATGAATTTATAAAAGGTCGCATAAATTCCAGAAAATCGTAGATATTTAAAATGTAATGACGCAGTTCCTTATTTTAAATCATAACGAACATAACTGCATCAAAAAATATCAAAGAAACGCAAAATTTTTTTTTGAAAAAAAAGTCCATGAATTTATAAAAGGTCGCATAAATTCCAGAAAATCGTACATATTTAAAATGTAATGAAGCAGTTCTTTATTTTAGATCATAACGAACATAACTGCATCAAAAAATATCAAAAAAACGTAAATTTTTTTTTTTAGAAAAAAAGTCCATGAATTTATAAATGGTCGCATAAATTCCAGAAAATCGTAGATATTTAAAATGTAATGACGCAGTTCCTTATTTTAAATCATAACGAACATAACTGCATCAAAAAATATCAAAGAAACGCAAATTTTTTTTTTAGAAAAAAAAGTCCATGAATTTATAAAAGGTCGCATAAATTCCAGAAAATCGTACATATTTAAAATGTAATGAAGCAGTTCTTTATTTTAGATCATAACGAACATAACTGCATCAAAAAATATCAAAAAAACGTAAATTTTTTTTTTTAGAAAAAAAGTCCATGAATTTATAAAAGGTCGCATAAATTCTAGAAAATCGTAGATATTTAAAATGTAATGACGCATTTCTTTATCATAAAGCATAACGAACAAAACTACATAAAAAAATATTAAAGAAAATAAATTAAAAAATTTATAAAAATGTCCATAAAATCATTATCCAGATAATCGTAAAAAATAAAAATGGAATGAAGCAGTCATTATTTTGAAGTGCACACTAATTAAATCTATGTGTTTTAGTATTAGTGTGAGTATCAGGCGCTTTAAAACTAGTAATATTTTAAAAACTTTTTTAAATTCATAGACCTGGTTTCTTTCTTAAATCTTTCGTACAATACGCGGACCTCGCTGTAACAAGAGAGATACATATATGATGAAATTACAATAATATTTTTGCAATAGTCCCGCGCTGGTTACTATTTAATATTTGCTACAGGCCAACGCTGGCTTAATGAGGCACTGCTCAAAGTACCAAATAGTGCTAACAATATAAATTTCTTTTATCTCAAGAAATGCAACTACCTAATTAGTAAGTCCAATAGCTTAATATCCAGTGATTTTTCTAAATTTTTTCGCTCAAAACAAAACCTTAAAACGTTGTATCCTACCACATGCCAGATCCTATCGATGGTGAGACATACAGACTAAGTAGTTTTTATTATTATTATACCATTATATAACAGTACACACATTTAGATGTAATTATAGTTGCTTATTGATCAGGCGTTGTAATTTCAAAATTAATAGTGCCATCTATGAAACAAGAGGTGAAGCTTTTCTGTTATATCTACTATATAATAGATGGCGCATTCTCAGTTTGACTTATTGCTAAATAACTTCTTATAGAAAATTAGTAATATCTGATAATTAATAGTATTTTATTATGATAAATAATTTACAAAGTTTTTAACAAAGTACATATATTATTGTTACAAACATTTAAAAATCTGTTTCTTTTCCCATCTCAAGAAAAGCAGAAAATTTACTTTTTAAGTTAACAACTAACTTTAAATATAATCACAAATATTATATATACGTCGACTTGCGACGAAGCGAAGCTCTAGTTAAATATAGTTTATTACGACTAATTTTCTACGTTCTGTATTCCCTCGAATCGATTCCTCTTAACGGAATTGGATCCGACCTGAAAATTAAATTTATCGTAAATCAAAAACTCAATATATATACTTGAATAAGAATTAAAAAAGCACGGCTAAGAAATGAGTTTACAAGCCACAAGCCCATTCCTTCAGAATTACCTTCTATCAGCCAAGTTGCTGGTCGAATACCGTCGAAATGTAAGTTCTTCATTGTCGGAGTGTGTGTCTTCGCTAAGCATTCCATGGTTGTCTATACCGTAGATGCCATCATCCACAGCTGCAATATAATATTACCTCTTACTTTAACACAGTATCGCCAGCCAGGTAGTAATGGTAAAATTAATATTGTATTAGGCACTTACGATAAGCGCTTCTGGGTTCAGGAAGTGAAATTTCTGTGTAGTGTCCTTGGGAAGGAACCACAGTAAGCAATTCAGGATCATAGCTCCCAGGCTCTCCAGAAGGATCAGCAGTTCTGTTATCATTTGGATCAAATAACGAATCCGTGTTGCTGGATCTAGAGTAATCTTGCTGCGATGATAAATCAGAGTCTCTTGCAAGGTTCCGGTTCTGAGGGTCATGCATTCTGAAATTATAATAATTAATAAATATATTTACAGAACTTATCATTGAATTATTTGTACACCAGCACGTACCTGGAGTACGGGGCAAATATATTCGTTTTCCAGATGACGATAAGAACAAGCATGAAGATAAGTACAACAGCAAGGGAAATGCCAACCCAAAGAAGTAGAAGCATGCCATTGTCTGGTAGCACGTAGGGCTGAAAACAGAGATCTTTGTTAGATACAACATCACTGCCAGATAAATGTCTTAACTCAATGCCAAATAAATGTCTTACCTCAATGCCAAATGCCAGCAGCCTTGAATCGGCAGAATAGTCCCTCCACAACTCCTCCAAGTGCTTCTTACTTAGCTCGAACGCAGTAACATTACTTGCTGTGGTCCTAGCAAGCGATTTACTAAACCGTTTTCCAGATGTTTCTTCTTTTTTTATAAATAATGGAATTGAGAATCTAATTTCAGCGCACTTTTCATGATTTGGCCAATTTATTGGACAATAATTTATTAACTCCACTTGAACGTTGGTTGGTCTGAAAGAATAAATGCATTGTAACATACATTCCAACAAAACTAAAGTAAGATCATAAAATAAGATCTTTTAAAAATAAATACTACTAGGTTTCGTCTAAGGTGTTGTACTTACTGACACTCTTCTACATAATTGAGAGGTTTTGTCTGGATGAAGTCGTTTGTTATATTGGACATAACTTCTGTAAATTCGTCCAGATTGTGTTTAAACTCCCGAGGGGACATTCCGAAAATGTTCACTTCGATTGTTGGCACTGGGACATCAGGTCCAACTGTAGGTAAAGGAGTTGTCGAGGTCGTAGGCTCTTCAGTTGTTGTTATTTCACCTTTAAAAATTTATTAAGGGCAAATGATTAAGTATATATAATATTTTTAAATTTCTACACGCCTGCAGTATATGCAACACTTATAACTTATATTAAATTAATCTTTGTGATTATTTGAGTTAGTTTGTGTATTTACCTGTTCTCTTATATCGCAGTTTGAATCCTTTACGAGTTGTTGTTACTTTTGTGGATGAAAATTGAACAAATAATGAACTCGAATGATAAATTTTAAATTTAAGTTCACGTTCTTTTGGAATACTCCAAGTAATAACAGGCCCCTTTTCTTGCGTATCAATTTCTTTTCCGCCTCTAAAAAACAGGAAACCATCTCCATTTGATGAGTCTATGTCAACTTCTATAACCTCCACTTCAATTCCATATCCAGGAGAAAAATTTAATTCACAAATATGATTGGAAATAGGGTATGGTGCAGGATACCCCACTGAAGTAATTTCCCCTTCTAATCCTAGATCGTCTAAAGGAGTCCATTCTAGTTGGCAGGTCCCTAATTCAAGTTCGTTTGTGTCTTCTTCTACAGGTATTTCTTCATCTCCTGAAACTTACTTAATATTATACTTCCTTTTTACATGAACAATTAAATAGTTAACAATTAAATTACATTATAAACGATAGGTAATATAACTGCTCACCGGAAGCTGCAAGAATTAGTAAAAGTCCAAATATTACACTCTTGTATTTCCAGTCCATTTTGTCACTAAATGTCCAAATGTCACAACATTAAAATAATTCTTTTATCACAAGTATTCGTAATCGTAAATTGAACAAAATATAGCATTGAGTGATCCAATTAATTGTCTGTTTGTCAATAATTATCTGAGCAATTTGATAAGGTATTGGCTGATTAGATAACTGCTGTAATCAATTGATATCAAAAAGGTGAACAAATTCAAGGTGCTAGGTACACAGACGCTAATTTTGAAAAAGTCGTTTCCGTTTTATATAATTAATAAGGAACTAACACGAACTATCTCGAAAACCGTGACATCTCAAATAATAACATATAGCAAATATTTTCCTTTCTCCATATGTATCTGACACCCTGTGTGGCATTTATTTTGGCAGTCAAATTCTAAAATGAATTACCTATTACCGTACTTTTCGTTATCAATAGCTGAGTCTGTTACAAAAGGAAATATTTATAAGACTGATTCTCGTCAGAATTTTATCAACAGATAATGCTGATTACAAATTTGAGTAAAAAATGTTACATACAATAGATAAGGACAATTTAGTTCTAAAAATTACAATACATACTTGTCTTATCAGCTTGAATTTCCGGTGTAATATTTAAATGGTAATTCTCAATTTCTTGGATATATCAAGTCAACAATATCGGTATCGTGACGGAAATTGTTAAGGCAATGATATGTCAATGCTTTTTAAGAGACATTTTCAATAATTTGATTCATGCTTTCGTGCCAGCATATATATTTACACCATTACAGATTGTTCGACACATATTCTTTAGATAATACAGAAATGGTATAATCTCATATCATTTATCTGTTTTATTTAACAGAGATGACAATATATTTTAGGGAAATATCTTATAAAACTTTGTGACTATTTTGTTAAAACAAAAAATAGATCCCCTTTGGGGTTTTGTTAGCCAACAGTTTTATAGAAATTAAGATATGGTTCTGCATCTGTCAAGACTCTTTCAGTCAGTACGTAAATAATTTTATTATCATAAACCATAAATTTATTTCGAAAAAATAAAATATTTGTTACAATAAACACTAACAAGTAGTTAATTTGATATGTTTCATAAAACTAATTGATAATATCATTATAATAATGTCTTAAATAAAAATTTACTAAAAATACTGACATTGTATCTTTAAACTAAATCTAACTTAATACTAAATAAATAAATAATGAAACTAAAAGTATTCTATGCTAATTTCAATTTCATATATCAATGAATGATATTTCAAATAAATTTTAGTATAAAATCTATATTTTGTACATTATTCTTATTCTTTTCTTAAAGACAGAAATAACATTTATGTAGTGTTTCTATTTCAAGTGACATCACAACATAAAACAAACACTAAAAATAATTGATCGTTTCTATTTAATAAATATGTATATTTATTTGTATTCATTTCAAAATAATTTCTTTTATTAGTTTATGTTACGTATATGTTATGTTAATTATAATACATTGGAACTTCAGTTCGTATTCAATTCATTTTTTAAATAATTGCTTTTTGTTTTCATTTATTTTAGCTACCATTGAAACGTGTTATATAATGTTACAAGGAATATTTCCAGTTCGGCAGTAAATGTTTATTAGCTTGATAAATGCGAACATGACAATGTCACATTTTATTTTTTATCGTCAAGTAGGATGACATACTTGATATTATAAAATATAAAAGAATATAATTGGCATTTATGGCATATAGACATTTGTCAGTATTTTTCATGGAACTTATTATTAATAAGAAGTAGTTTTTAAACTGTGTTACATGGATGCACGCTTAAATGCTGTAATAGAAATCTCTTCAATTTCTCTCAAAACTCCATGTGATTATTTGAAAAACATGAAGACACATTATCAGTGAACAAAACTTAAGGTCGATTGTAAAATCTTTTTACAACTTTCAATGACTGATAACAGTTTAGAGATAGTTAAACTTTTAATAACTATTAAAGCACAACACATGCATGAGATTTCAAAACTAGTATTGCTTTTGAAAATATACCTTTAAACAAAAATCAATCTATCGATTTTTAATAACACAAAAACGTATACAACGATAACTTATATAATATACATAATAAATAAATATCAAAATTTAAAAGATATTGGATATATCTCATTTGTTCCAATAAATTCATTGATCTCTGTGTGTTTTGATTAATTTTATATTGAAATTCATTTCGTTATTTGCAACCAAAATATTGATAATAATAAAATAATATGATTGATTACGCTCGGTAGTGGCATTTGTTCATTATCTACATAAGTAGATTTGAAAATACATTAATTGGAAATCTTAAAATTAGATAAGTAGACGAATCAAACCAACAAGTGTAACAAGAAAAGTGGGCACGAGAACTGTAGTAGAGAAACAAACCTATATCAAAGCTAAACACAGTTATGAGTATTTCAGGTTTATCTAACTTAACATCAATTACCAGTATTGTACATAATGTTACATAATATACAACGTTTTGTGACCTATCTTACAGTTTTTTGTAAAAACAAATCTAACTCAAACTTCTTGGGACAGATCATGTTTAAGTTATTGTTTTGTAAAGGTTTCGTTTCAGTAAAATTGAAGGTTACATTCATGTTTTGTGTTTGGTGGAATATATATTTGACTTACTTAGTAATTAAACGTATCTTTTACATAAATGATACATTTGTGTTTACTGGATTCAATCCTTGTTGGTTACTTCTGTTATAGAATATTGTTATTATTTTAATATTATCAATAAATTTATTATCTACAAAAATATACAGTCAATAAAACTAAAAAGTCTGTAAGATTAAATTACAAATCTCAAGGATTTTCATGTCTTAGATCTCTATCATCTTCTTTACTTGACGTGGACAATAATCTAATTACACTCTGGTGATGATTTTCGGAACTTGTATTTGGTAATTTATTTAATTTCGATTTTCGTGGATTCTTCGTACGAAAATTCTTGCAACAGTAATGAACTGTAAAGATTGCAAATGATACGCCAAAGAAACCGCCAACTAAGACATCCCACCAATGATGTCTGTGGTCCGTTATCCTGGTGACGCCACACATGAAGGCCCAGAACAACCAAACGGTTTGGAGGAAAGGTACCGTGTACGCGGAGCTCAGGTGAACAACCCTGTTTTGTAGGTACAACTGGAAGGAAAGAATCATTATCAAGATTGGTAAAGACAAAAAGATGATGACGTCAAATAAAAACAGATTATTAAAATACTTACAATCATATATATAGCTGAGAAGAAGCCGATAGAAGTGTGGCCGGACGGAAAAGATTTAGTCGCCTCTCGGACGAACCAATCCGTGTCCACTGTATTCGTACATGTATAGGAAGATATATAAGTTCTGCAATAAAAATAATTCAGCATTAGATTTAGCCTCGCTTCGAACCTTTTTATGAATAGGCTTGTGTCCTCATTTTTTAGGGGTCGATTTTTCAATTGTTGATTAAAATTGATGTTAATAAATGTGTATTGGCGTTTCTATTTTATTAAATATCTAAATGTTGACGGAGATATAGCAATTAAAAATTTGAACTGTAGTTTTAGCGCTACAGATGTCGGCCATATTTGTATCACGTGAAGTGCATTTATACGTCAGTTATTTGTTGAGTAGGTCAGTGCTGTGGTAATGTTTTGTAGCTGTTGGTAGTCGAAATATTCAAGTCAAGTCAAAGAATAATAAGTTTTTATTTTATTTAACCCTGTTACAACAGACATAACATTGAAATTTTATTGTTCCTTGAAATAGCTGTAAATAATATTTGATATTTTGATATATAAATACATATAGCAGAGATTTATGAGCTGTAAGGTTGGCAGCGATTGTGATGTCACATGCATTTGGAATTTGTACAACGTTGAATCCCTTTAATAATTAAAGAGACAAAATAACTTTTTTAATTGTTAATATCTCGTAACATATAAGGAGTTATTAAAAAATAATTGAACAGTTGAGGTTCTAGTAACCCACTTTATCAATATATAGTACACTTTTATAGAAATTAAGACATAGGACACAAGCCCATTTAATATATGAAACACTGATTCTATGCTAGGTATAGTATTAATCTTATCCGTGATAAAAGATGAAGAAGAATCAAATATATAATTACAATTAGGTTTCACTTACCCATTAACACAATTGATGCCTGCATCTGGAACGCAGGTGTCCATAAAATGTGGTCTGGGTTCCCCGATGAAGGTTTTCAAACAGTCCACGAGGAAGAGCTTGGCCGCCATTCCTAGAAGGAATTCACGAAACCATCGCACCGTTTGTATTCCAGTCAAAATAAATCGCGTCTTTTTGCTTATTGAATGATGAGTAGAGTATGAAATGCTTACTTCAAATAGCCATATCTGAAAATGGAATGCAATAGTTTTAGTTCATTTCTTTCGCAATGCTTTACAATGAAGTAATGGTTTCCAGCTTGGGGTTACATGTTGATTGAAAAAGAAAGAAAAGAAAAGGTTTGCGTCTCTGAACAGACCGCAGCGACATATATTGGGGAGTAGAAGAGGTTACGATAGAAGGAAAGAAATGTTGATTTATTTTGTGAAATAGAGAGAAGATTAGATGCTTTAAAGTATAGAAACGCGAAATTTCAAGTAAAGGTGTTTGAATGAATTCTTACCATCAATGGCGGTCCCAGGAAACAGGTCAGCAACAGTGCTGTAGCTGTAATTGTGTCTCCATCGAATTTGTATGATATTTTTGGGTCGCCGCACACAAATCCATTTTTGACATGAGGGACGACTCCAGCTTCGATCAATGAAATTAAAAGCGTAACTGAAAATAAAGAATATATCATTATTAACTTGCTATTTATATATTACGAGCATGACAATACATGTTCATTATTCAATTAACTATTGTAGTTATATATTTATCACGAATTATATTTATCTTGTCTTATATCTTGAAACATGATAAACAAATATAAAATATTGTATAAATTGCTGCCTCATCGCATGTTCGTTCGTTCAATAGATAACTAAATTCAAATATGCAACGAAGGCGTTCATATTTTTAGATGGCAATGATAACATTTCAATAATATTGCAGAAGACACCCAGTAAACATTTTGGAGTCACTTTGACATCATATTGAAGATGCGTCATGATTTTTTTGTCATAAAAGAGTTCATTTATAGTTCAGTCTCTCACATTTTTTCATATAAAATGTCTACTTTATCGGCTACAGATGGCGGAATACAAATGAAGATAAAGTTGATGCGAACTATAATTGAAGTGAAATAGTGAGAGAAACGTCACTAAATAGGGCACTTCACCAAATTGTTTACTGGGCAGGTAGCACTATGAACATTAGTTTTACATTTGCAGGATTAAAAATCCTTTCTCAGAATATTTTCTTTTAGAAATTGCGTACTCTATAGCATTTTCTATTGAACACTATTTCTATTCTTGAATATTGAACTGACGTGCCTATTAAATAATTTATTTCTTGTTATGTTGGCAGTGACATTTGCCAACATTACAAAACTATAAATGTCGAAAAGGTAATCAACAATAAGAATTACCTAAATGGTAAAGAAATGGGTTAACAAAAAACGTTGATGTTACCTTACATTCATGTATCATTTAATACATGAATCTAGAAGGGTTTAAATAAAGATACTCTTCTACCATTTAATCCTTAAAAAGAGCTACTTAAGACGCTTATGAATAAACATAACTGTGTTTTCTTTAGCTTAAGCGAAAGGTGTCTTAAGATTTATACACTACTTATGCATACTTTTAGACTTAGATTTCGGTTATTATTATGACGGTTCAATTTATAATAATATTCGTTTCACCCCACATAAGAACCGTAACGAATAAACAAAGAACAATCACATTCCGACAGATATTCAAGAACACCTAAACCACAGATGCACGTGCATGGATTTACGAAGTCGTTAAATACAATCGTACCAACTTAATATTCACCGCAAAATGCATATATTTACATTAAACAACTGCATGACTCAAGTGTAACTTAGTTATCAAGAGATAACGCAAATTTAGACTGGATAAAATACATTCGTAACTTGCCTAACACAGAATAGAATTAGATTTCTGAGATAGCTTAAATTTACACTAGATAGAATTAAGTTAAATGAAAACTTACTTGTATATATTTTATGACTATTTTTCATTATAAATTATTCTATTTATGCTACAGTAGAAACTTTGGCAGATAAAAATATATTTTAATCAATGAAAATATACACACAAACTAATTTGAGCAGATTGAATACAAACGGCCTTCAACGGGCACGATGTTTTTTTACTAACTAACACATTTGGCGTTTACATAAAACTAAAAACACCGGCGTTATTGTCATGGTTATATCACAGTTATTACTATTTAAATATTAAAAAATAAATATTAAAACAATAGTCATGTACTGAATTACATCATGCGACTGAATCAACTACAAGTTGTCTGATCATTACTGATTCAACAAGATAACTTGCTCTGATGTGAACTTCGTATGTCAAAAAGTCCAGTTACACATGCTCGATTATGTTCGGAACCGCTCGGAATTGTTTATCGTGTGTTTTCTAATATAAAAATGAATGATTCATATTCTGTAGCAGGTAGATGTTTGAAATTAGCAGATGAAAGTACGAGAAATGGTTTTTATTCACATAAATAAACTATTACTTTTACATTTAATAAATAAATAGCAATTAGCAACAGAGTTTAACAACCTTTTCTTGTAAATACCCAATTACAAATATTCTAAAGTTTGTATATCAGATTAAAGGTTATTTTCACCACTTTCAATAATATAAAGAAATTACAACAGAAATCTAATTTTTATTAAACAATCTTGCACAACTGGTTTGAAAACCCTGTGACGCTAATTGGTAGACATTATAAATAAAAATATGCATATTTATTGTTTATTTTAAATTTATAAATTAAACAACATATTTTTGCTTAGTATGAGAAATAATTTCCGTAAATAAAGCGAAACGCGTTCAGGTAGTGCTAGATTGTCTTAGGGCTCGATTTTCGGACCACCGATATATTTTCTTCCAATAGGTATTGTGGAATACGAATACACATGTACAGGTATATATAAAGACCAGATAAAACATTTTATGTAAAATTATGTATTAATTAATATTGTAATTATGTAAAATACTGATTTATCGTTTGGTAAATAATCTTACATTAAATTTACATGCAATATTATATAGTAGAGGTTTGTTAACATAAAAAAATTCACTACTTTAGACACACCATATAATTACGACAAATTTCTAATTAAATTAAATATGAAATTAGTTTGAAATATTGATGACGTTAATTTAGTTAAATGATGACAAGTTTGAGCATAAGGCATTAGAAAACTAGGCCAATGGAAATACAAGTAATACTTGTTAGAATTAAAACAATTATTCAAAGAAATTAGCCACAAACAGGACACACCCGAGTGTCCTCATTACACTAATTACTTTTAAGTTCCCTGTTTACCTAGTATTCTTAGAAATAAACGACAATTTATTAGAAATACGTAAATTCATAAATGGTTTGAATATTGGATGTAGTCGATAAAATAGAAACCTTTACAAATGTATAAAACTATTTTGATACAAGCTTTTTTCTATAATATATTACTTCTAACATATTCTAATTTTTCTGAATGTTTACTAAAAATGTAACCGATCGTTGGAAGAAAGGAAGAACTCAACTTGTTATTATTTTTTTGTTTATTAGTTCATTTGCATGTCTATCAAATTAGCACATGCTTCTCAGAAATTCACATATGCATTCACTTTAAAAGCCATAAGAGGCTTTACTCGTATGACAGTTTGTTTCAACATATGGTGGACTTTAAATTAATGCGATTTTGGTGACGTCACATTTGTTTTGGCCTGACATGATACATGATATGTCTAAAAGTTGTAGACAGCATTATTCATCAACAACAAATAAAAGGGACGAAATGGGTGGTACAGTTTTAAGAAATAGCTCTTGCTTTTAGATTACTTTGATTAAAATATCATATCAGTCTTTTTCACGTGTTTTAATTCATGTGTTATAATGATTGCATAAGTTTCAGGCGCTTTATATTAAAGCATCATTTTATACTCTAATTTGTAATAATCAAAACGTTATCATTTTATCTTTTATGCAACAGATAGTAGTGAAAGACTTTGACAGCTGTATGTCATTTAATTCCGTTATTTTGGCGTTTAAAAGGCATTCCATAAACAAGAAACTCTCATATTTTTCGTTATTTTAACTTAAAACATAAATTTTATAACATAAATTAGTAAATAAAGAAAAATAATTACTTTCAACTCACGTGCACTTGTTATTAAAATATATTCTGGTTCCGTAAGCATTAAGAAGTCAACATTTTCAAGTATAAATATTAGTAAAAACTATTTTTTTTTGTTTCTTTATAAATTAATCGATCACTCTGATATATTCTGACACACGTAGCGTCGGTGGTAGCACATAATTTAGACTATTGAATTGTTTTTGTATTTTACGATAAATTTTTGTGTTTTATTTGTCGTACATTTTTGAGTTAATAAACTCGCCAAATAAGTGTGGCGTGAAGCGTGTAGTGTGAATCCGGCGCAGATGTTATCGGCATGGTCTGTGGTATCAGCAGGCGTACCAACTGACGTTTGCATGAAAACAAACGCAAAGCGAAATGTCATATGTTGCGAAAAATATATGTATTGTGTAAAATGATATCTGCACTAAAATCGTAACAGTACAGTCAACTTTTGGAAATAAAACTGTAGTATGTGGAACTTATCGTATGTTCAAACCTTAGAGCCTATGTTTCCTATAGATTAAAAGTGTGTCCAAAATGTATGCGAGAGAGAAAGGTATATGTTCCTATTTGTTCTCTTTGCGCATGCGTCAAAAGTGACAGCTGTCTAGATATAATAAATATTAAATATGTAAAGAAATTATATTTCTTTAGTTGGTACAAAGCTCGTCTGTCGGTAAAACAGTGAACCGTTCAGTGAAAACATATACTCATGAACGTGAATAGGGATAACGGCCAACACAGTTGATATTTGGAATGGACAGCACTATTTTAGTTATATTTATATATAGTTTATTTATATTTATACATATCTACATTATTCTACATCAATATAATGTCATATTTAACAACTGTCACGTATTATATCTAGACAGCTCTGACTTGACAACTGTCATTTTCGACTCATGCGCATAGAGAATAAATAGAAAGATATACCTTTCTCTCTCGCACACATTTTGGACACACTATCCAGCATTCTCTGTTCATATATATATATATTCTCTAAGGTGCAAACATAAAAATCTGAACAGAGAACTAAAACGAAGCGTCCGATTGGTCCCGATCAGTTCTCGTGAAACTCCGTTATAGTGTCGTATGTATGAAGCGATGCATACGACTTTAGTTTTTTTAGAAATGTGACAGTTTTCGAGTTACAATATCATGAAGAACATACGTCCCAAGATGAAAGTAATGAATTTTCCATATGTAAATACCATAAGAATAATAAAAACACATACAAAGGCCTATTGAGTGTTCAAAGTACATAATAAAAAAATCCAACATTTTTTAGGTTATTTCATCATGTAAACAATTTAGTCGGGGTAATTTCCCTAAATGTCGTCCGGCTTTACAAAATACAAGGCGCCAAGGGTCGGCTGCAGACCGATGTAATAAATAAACCCCCTCTCTATCCCACCCTTGCCCTACAGAATGACTTAAAAGACATTTTTATATATTTAATGGGATTTTAATTGTAGATAAACTAATAAATTTTATAAAAACAACATTTTTAAATGTTTATTATAGTTGAAAGACTATTTATATTAGGAGTGTATAATGATTTTATTTTCTATATAAATATTTATAATGAGAGTTTTAAGAAGTGCAGGCTGCAGTGGATTTAGGCACAGGCGCACTAGGCCGAATCCAGTCTGAGACGGCTGATTGTATTAAAAGGTTCGGATAGGTTTAGCGTTGTAGCATGTATACGCTTCGTTAAAATTCGCTAAAATTCGGTTCCAATGTGAGATGTACGTAACGCCCATATTCGGACGGCTTAGTCGCTTGTAGTGTGCGAGGGTTCATTACATTTACAGGTTTCGGAAACCACTAAATGAACCGCCAAATTTTGGCGAAGTTGAATCATAACCCGTACTTTTATAGATTATTGAAATCATCGTCTGTTGTGACGTCACAAATATTTTTTTTGATGTTCGATTCTTTGATATAAAAAGGTAAATTTCCTGGCTATAATTACTTTATCCTTTTGATGGTATAGGTTAAATAAATTTGTAGGTTAGTTATAGATCTACGCCATATTGTAAGCTTGTTGTTTACTATGAAAACGTAAAGCGTCCCCCTTTCAAATATCGTTACGTAACGTCAACACCGACAACGAGACTCTAATTGGAAGTGATTTAAGAGAAATTAACGGAACGATTGTCAATGTCAGGGTCCCATAGTTACCAATGACGCTGTGAGAAAGTCGTTGCCAGAACGAAAACAATTTGCCAGAGTCAAAACAAGGATTATGTCCGCACAGTGGCGGATTTTCATAAAGACGTCTGAATATGATGTACACCTTTTTTAAAAGAAAAATTCAATAAAATTAATTTTTTAAATATTTAGATCGTGCAACATTGTAAAATTATTTAAACATTACTCTAATTTTATTTATGTAACTATGGCAACAACACATTGGTATTTTGTTTATATTTGAACGAACACCTGCACTGAGATCAATGACCGATGTCATAACAAGCTCTACTAATTATTTTGCAATGTTTATTTTTAGAGAAATTTTTTAACAATGTGTTAGAGCAGTGCTTCAAAATTTTTATATGTAAAAGAAAGAGACAGCAATATTATTTTAAAAATATTTATAAAGTAAACAATTGAATTTAATGTTAAGGTTATGTCGGTGGATGTGTTACAGTTAAAGACGAGCTTGAGACATTTGCGTTCGAATGCGTAATAATTGGCTGTTGAAGAAAAGAGATGAATATAGTTTCTAAATCAATCAGGATCAAAAATATTAGATTCGTTTGCAAGTTGAAACTTGCAAAGTATGTAAGTGGTATTGAAAAATTTGATTTACTTAAAAAAATGTATGAATTGAGCAATGAAATTATAAAAAGAGCTCTCATAAAAAACATTAAATTAACCTATAAAACTTATGAGTATTAGTATACTATGATATACTGTATTAATAATGATTGTAACTGTTACAAAGAGTTTGAATGGTCCAATTATTCAATTTATTGTTCAGTGTTTTAGTCTGGAACCACTATATAAACTTGGATATATTATTAGTGCTTTACTATTTGAGCAGTGGTGTCCAAAGTTTCTAAAATAGGTATCGTTGGTTATTACCGCGTCCATTTCAAATTAGTTTGCTAGAGATTAGTTTAGAAGAGATCTCCAATTATTTTACGACTATTTAAAGCAATCAAATTAAAGCCGATTGTCGTACGTTTCATTACCGAGCCCGCATACCTCCTGAAGACCACACTTTGGAAATCAATGACTGAATATGTATATTAGGGGCTATTACACACAGCAAGCTGTTTAATAAATAAATAATGAGATGCCCACATTAAGGCTTAATGAATAGGTACTATACATAACGAACGACGCTAGTACATGCTTTCCATGTTCGAAAATAATAAAAAGTTCACATTAAATACACATTACGTAAACAAAGCCAGTCAAATACTTAAAAGTAATATTCTATGTATGTACAGAGAAATTTATCATATTATAAATATAGTGCATTCCGAGAATGTCTTTTAACAAATTTTACAAAGATGTGTAACGGTTTTAGTTCAAAAATAATTAACGAAATTAATATTAGAGAATTGTATTTGAAATTTGTCAAATATTTAACGAAAAATTAAAAATATTAATTATGTTATTGTATGCACTAATATTTTTCTAACATTTTTAGAATTTTTAATATCGGGACTTTGAATTATGTCAAACATCATTAAACCTAAGCTATTTCTCAGATCTTGTTCTTAATTGTCTTGATTTTTCTTTTATTTAATTTATTTAACGTCGGTCCAATGCTCAGGTTTGTCACTGACGACCTCCTACTACGTTGGCAGTAGTTGTGTATACCGTTGTCTAACAGCTGTTTAACTTGTTAACAACTAAATCCAGAAAATGTCTCTTTGATTCAGAGATCGAACCTGAAGACACAACATTGTATCGTCAGGCTTCAAAACTCCCGCCCCCTCTGTTGTAGAAAATTACAGTTTCTCTCTAAGGACGATAAAAGTTTGCTAATTAAGTGTTGTTCGGAAAATTACATCATAAACTGTGAAATGAATATTTTAGAGTTAGTTTTAATTTTACTATAGGAACTTTATGATGTTTTCTTTTCATAAAAATATTGCACTCGCTTTGCACTTCTTTCTGTCTGTTTATTTCTATTAATAAAACTGGATAACATTCACAAGGCAACAACTATTTCAAAGCAATTTAAAGTGAATAAAAGTGCAAAACGAGTGCAACATTTTTTGTAGAAAAGAAGCGTACCTTTATCAATTTATTTATTGATGAAAATACAGGCCACATACCGGATTAGGCACACAGTGTTGTAAAACCATTTGGTAAAAACTAGATAATTAGATTTAATGAAGAATACAATATATGTGAATGTATATACCAATACCAAATAGGAATTGTCTAAACAATTAAAAAAAACATTTATTTCGAAATAGATCTGTATGAAAATTAAAATTTAAAAAATTGGCTAACTTAAGGTCTAAACACAGTGAGATAGACCTTTTAACATATGTTACTAATTCCCTTCTTCGAGATCCAATATTATGATATTTTATAAGCAGAGGGGATACATTTACCGTACAAGGTGGTACGCCAAATAAAGTATCGCATGTACGTTTTCTGTATATGTGTTTATATATTCAAAGAAGCACTATCTTTGAACTTACAAAAGTTAGGTTTACCTCCAGTAGAAATATATAAATAACATAATGGGTTATAAGAGGTCTAAGTCGTATATAAATAGTTTCAAATATTTAAAGAAATGTCATTTATTATTAATTGTTTCTCATGCTCAATCACAATCAACTCAAGTTTATTTTTACATACTGTTGTTTTAAATATATCATTCTAATCTTGCTAATTAGAAAATAAAATCAAAAGATCAAAACAATTATGAACCGCAGTGCTAAACGAAGATTGTATAACAATTAAGCCCCCGTCCCCACCCCCCCTCTGGTCCCTACAGTCATCCTCCAGAGGACACTAAGGAAATGAAGTGGGATTAATAAGAAGAATGTCACCATTTGACAACTGATTTGTATGTTTATAAAAGTAAATTTATTAGCTGTGAAAAATGCAAGAAAACAACAAATAACAAGAAGTTGCTGCTTGTTAGATAATAATAGAACTGTTAGAAATGTGATAGCACTACATACACAAGGCATGTTGCACGTCGGCATCCCACGTGTCAGATGCATACTTAATTTATTTCGTGTTTTTAAAATAATAATGAACGTTTTAAAATAACATTTCCAAACTAATAAAAAGATGCTTTCGAGTTATTTATACGGGATGGGATTTCTTGATGATGTATTTAATCTTTAATTCTGTAAGTTATGATTCGTAACATAGTGAATGATATATAAGTGATTAGGTGGATTAAAAGGCGCTATTCAATAAGTCGATTAGCGTGGGTTTATGTTTCCGATATTCCAAAACTAACTGTATGCTGTTGCATCTACCAGAACTATAGTCCGTTGAACATATCGAAAGTTGAGCGGGAAAGAAAATCATCTGGTAATGATGTTAATAAAGAGAACTATACGAGAGAAGGTGTAGATGATAGGGTTAAATAACATTAAATTTGTTATTAGTAAATCGTAATTATTCCCACTCACTGTTTTAATTTAAATTTGTGTTTTGTATTTAATTTAAATTGTTTAGCATATGGCAATACGCGTAGTCATTCACAGTACCATTTTTAATTTCATTTACTTCCTAAGTTTTCTTAGTTTTTTTAGAACCTTACAAGGTCCAATGTTTAAATTAAAAATATTAAATTAAGAAAAACTATATTATATTATAACCTCCAAAATGTGACAATCTGTCAAAATGCAGTAGGATTTACTTTTAAAAGCAGTTTATTATCAGTTTTTGAAAAATATAGAAGAGAAAACAATTTCTATTACTAATTGTTATTAAAAATAGCACTAGAACTGTCAAAATTTATATTACTAACGATGCATACGCACCAACAAAATTTAACTAATCTTAAATTAAAACACAAATGGGAAAAGGAATGCTTAAACGAAAACCTAAAATCTAGATTACAATATTAAATAAAAACAGTAAATTAAATATCAAAACAGTGAGAGGGAATGAGGCTTAATTGTGAGCCACCTCCACTTTTAATTAAGTTGTTAAATATTACTTATTAAATACATGCGTAAATTTAATTATGTTTACGCTAATAAACACCTAAAAATAGATGTAATTCATAAATGTAACTCATATTTCTCCACCAATACAAGGAAGCATAAACTATCCAAAACAAATCATAAATTCAATAATTGAAATAAGCAGCACGTGTTAATTAATTACTTTTCGTCTACTAAAATAAAGAAAGTGAAGTTGATTATAAAATATTTATGAAAACTATTGTATAAAATAAGCTTAAGGGTTATCAACCTTTTCCAGGCGTTATGCGCAGGCGCAGTAAGAGTAAACCTGTGAAGTAATTAACATGAAATATTTTATAAACAGAGAATAAAATAGTTGAGTTTATGACGCAAGATGCAGTATTTAATGCGTATGTTTATTGGATTATGTTTTCAAGTACCTGGGGGCGCTGTTGCTGTTTTAGTACACAGGCTGTGATAATTTATGTTTAATAAAAGTATTAACACGATACTTAAATGTGCTTGACACGCAATTAACTTAACATCTTGCTGTTTTGCTTCTCGTATTATTGATAGGGGTTTCTTCAAATAAGAAAAACAAACTTACTCGATTTTTTTAATTGCGATTCATTTTTTCACAGGGTTTCTTGAACTACTGCTCATTGAGTGGTTTTATTCGATCCATTTATTCTTTACTAATGAAGGATACTAATAAAATGCACTTGCACTACCGAACAATTTTCGATTTAAAGCCAGTCATGTCTTTTGTCTTTCAATAATAAATTATATTTAAATTTATGGATTGAACCGTCAATTCTAATGCATCTCTCTACATTCTGTTGTATAAAAAAGACAAATTTTGATTTCTTTAATGATTAAAACAAAAAAAAATTGTATAACGCAAAACATGTACATGTACAAAACATGTAATCCTCATGAAAAATTCTGCTAATGTTTGCGTTATTTCTAAAGTAAATGATAGAACATCAGGCTGAATATTGCAGTCAAGGTATTTATTATTTTGACAAAATAGTAATCTTACAAATGTATTAAATGTGCGCTGGGAGTTCAAACGTATGGGACCACTGATGTGTAAGAAGATTAAAACGAAAATAATCTTTGATAGTCAAATTAATGAATAGATATAAAGATTACAAAATAAATCGTGATTGAAATGTTAGAAATATTAATAAAAATGTGTATAATGTACCGTAATGCTACAAATAAATAACAAGAATACTAATAAATGCAATCCTACACAAATACTGGGCCTCAAAAGTGCGGGAAGTCGGAGAAAGAGCGTATCGAAGTAACTCGCCTCCAAATCGAAAGGGACTAAAAGCATGTCGAGATATGAACACTGAAGGCACAGTCATTCAAAGAAATATTAAACATTTTTTATCCAAAACATGTCTTTATGGCTTGGTTACACAATGCATATAAGGCCCGTTTATGGTGAAAGAGAAATACGTTAAAATGTAAAAAGACGCCCAGAAAGAAAGATGTTAATCAAGCAAACGTGGTCCAATTTTCGACAAAGAAAACTTATTTAAAAACTTATAGAACGACTTTGTAAGTAAATCAACTTAAGTAGCCACAATCAAGAATTAATTTCACCTAATTAATTAACCACTAAGCTTTTAATGAAGCTATTTTAATTCTCTTCTAAACGAAATGTGGAATTTTAAATATCATTAAGATTCCACAAAACAATTAAAAATAGAACAAATACAAACTGATGTTTTTTAGGTAAGATAAAGTAAGATAAAGATGTTTTGGTGAAACTCGAAAGCTAATGATGCTTAATTTCAATCAGTCTGCTAATGCATATGCCCATTTGAAATAAACGATGAGCTTAACTTAATAGGCCCAGTGTTATACTGATAACCGAGTTGCTCATTTGGTGATTATAATTAATTAATTTATAGAAACAATCATTCGCTTGTTCCTCGATTTTAATAAAGTTATTTATAATTATAATCAGCAGCTCTGTTTACTTGGTAAAGAACAATTACGAGTAATATAATCATCTTATTGTTATTAACTAAAAACATTTCAATTAAGGAGTATCATAGTAAAGAATATATAAGAATAGAGTGCACGAAGGATACGACCGCGTGTAAGAGGAAGCGATGAAGACAAAGAGAAAGGTTGCTGCCGAGTGTCCTATCTGTATCTTTCTAGCCGAACCGCTGTTGCTGGCTTGGTTGATGGACGGTGAGGTAGAGGATAAGCAAGCAAGCAGTGCTCGGATTGAAAGAGACACAGAGAACACTCGGCAGCTATCTCTGCCTTTGCCTTTATCGCAGTATTCAGCCACTTTCGCACTCTATTCTTATACCTCTATGGTTCCACCTGACTCACAAAGATAAATAAATATTATAAAAACTAAGTTGAAATTCTTCTCCGTGTGTCTTTCAATTCACAAAATAAATGTAAATATTTATCAGTAGTTAATTGTAAAAGGGCTGTAAAAATGACATAAAACAAGTTCCTAGTGTGTAGGCGTATGAATAGAATAATAGACAAATGAATAAATAGATATTCTAGATTTCAAGTAATTGTGTATTCAAAAATTATAATACAGATGCATTTTAGGAAGATTCCCGTCCCAGTTCCTGTGGGTTTCTTAATTCGGGAAGTGTTTGTATAATTTAGTTTATAAATATTATATTTCTTTAGAGAATCAACGAACATTCTTAGTTAATGTCGTTAAATTAAATAAACTAATAAATAATTAAGATGATGGAGTATAGATTACGTTACGTTAATAGAAAATGGACCACCATGAAGTTTGAGTTGGTCTAATATAAATTAGGGTTATGTTGATTTTGGAAATTGAGTAAGGGCATCTTACATAAATTGTACTTTGATCCAAAAAAGTAATTATGATGAAATGTGTTATATATATAGATATATTACGATTGGAAGTAAAGCTAAATATGTATCAAGACGTTTTCGTGATTAAGTACCGACCACACCAGTGCGACATCTATATTAAAGGTTGCACAACACGTCCAAACCGGAAAAACATGCGGCAGTATTCTTTGTCATACATTTACATTTTCTCAGATATTCAGATGTTTCACAATCCATAATTTCATGTTAGTTAATAACAAAATTAAGCAGATCATCAATTAGAGTCTGATTCGATTTTACATCTAATAGAATTTCTCAGATTTCTCGCAAAAGAATTTAGTCAGCAAAACAACAATTAATACACATTTATATAAATAAATATGTTTTTTATTATTATTTAATGGTTCGTATCTGCTTCATTAGCATTCGCAAAGAAAACTAGTTTCGTCTTCAGAGAATCTCTGGGGTCTGCATTCTGCAAATTATAAATTATGGATGTATCATCAAAACCAAGGGCCAGGGTTGCAATGACCTGAAGTGGACGTTTCTCAAGGTGCAGTTTGTTGTTCATTGATCGCTTGGCCACAATGTGGGTCGTGTTTAAACTTGAGAAAAAGACTGCATTCAACAAAGCACCTTGCATAAAAAAAGGAAGCTGCCCACAAAACTAAATGCAGCCCGATCCAAAGATCAGATAAGCTGTGGGTCGAAGTCGCGGAATGGCGATGCATGAAAGGAGAAACTGAATTATGAGGAGGTTTAAAAAAATATATACAGCAGCACTTAAGATTGGTGATAATCTCGGACGCTGATGTGGATTCAATATATTTAATAATGTATATCAATATTTTACCTAATATTTATATTTAACTAACTTAGATTTAAGAGACAAATGCATATTTAAGTTTTGATTTAAATCATAGACTACTTCTTGGATTAGAATGCTGTGCAAACATCTCCTTTGTGCAGATAATCTAGACAATGAGTTTATATCTTCGATTTGCTTTTATATAGCTTATTTGAAAAGCGACCATGCACTAATTGGGAGACCTGGAATCGATTTTAACACTCATTTAACATTGAACAAAATTGCGTGTATGTTTACTCAGCTTTCGACTAAAAATTTAGGTTAAAAAACAGATTAACAAAGTGATATATTCTAATATCAAAAAAATACTAAAACAATAAATAAACAACGTATTGATATGTATCTGATGTTATAATATTAACCACATGCAAGAAGATACAAACATTTGACAGAAGAAAGTAATTAAAATTTCATCGTCACTTGTAATTTAAAAGTGAAATTGCATTCTATTGTTTACTTTGAACTGCATGTGATTTGACAGATGTTTAGGTTAGGACTTTTTAAATGTTTATCGAGTGTCAAACGAGTGTGAAATAGATTGAGTTAATATTAGTATTGGTACACCGGTAGACTGTTTTAAACACCTGAATTTTATTATTTGATAGGTAAACTAGATATATTTTCCTCGTTTAATACATGACGTTTATGTTAACCTATAAACATACCAACATTACGGTAGCATATATTTAAATACATTAAATCTTACATTCAAATTATAGGAACATGAGTAATTTAGGGATCGTTGATTTCTGATTAGTTTATTTTAAAAAAAACTTTTAAATCATTATTTACATTTGAATAATACATGTTTTTATATTTGAGAGATAATTTGATAATTAGATTCAACTGCTTTAAGACTTTGAGAACTCACAAAGCAATTTCTAAGCCTTGAAATGTCACTTGTTTTCTTTTTATTTGAGGTTATGATATATCTTCCGTATATTGCGTTGTTTTAATTAAATTTTATGGTAAGTGGCGCCATCTGTAATGTGTCTATTCCACTTATCGTATCCTAATTTTGAGGTTAATGATGTAAACGTCTTTATTTCTGATTATTTAACAGTCTAATCCCAGTAAACATTTTGGTGTCACTTTGCCATCATATTGAAGATGCGTTTAATTTTTTTATCATGAAAGAATTCAGCTTCTCACAGTCGTTCATATGAAATGTCTATACTTGCCGGAATACAAATGAAAATAAAGTTGATGCGAACTATAATTGAATTGCAATAGTGATAGAAACGTCACAAAACAGGACACTTTACCAAATTGTTGAATGTCGCGCTGATGTGGATGACGCATTACAACCAGAACGTTTCTGTTTTTATAAGAACCTATGCCCTAATCAATATCTAAATCCATTACGAAAAATCTACCCTTATATATATACATATGTATATAAAAAAATCTCCACCTACCTTTTTGTAACAAAGAAAAAAGATATTAAAAAACTGCCCCTCAATAACGGAAACCCACAAACCCAAAATAGGACAAAAAATCTAATATCAAAAGTTCACCCTAACAATTTGTATTTTATTGAAAACAGAAATAGAAAAATAATATTTGGAGGAGATGATGGAACTATATATATATAGTATTAGTATATATATATATATATATATCCAATACGTAGCCAGTGCTAACAGCTGATTATAAATAATGGCTTTCTGTAGGCTGTGGACCCAACCATAGCCTCAAGCGACAATTTAATAAATGCACTTTTTATAAATTATATCTCAACTCTCAACTCGCAAGCCCAGACGATAAATCACAGAACAAATTGTCGCGTCCCACAGTACTACATCATTGCAGATTCATCTCATTCTTAGTACAGCATCGGTTGAACTCTATTAGCTTTGTTAAACGATTGAAACTTAAGCTCCATTCATATTGTCAAGTTATTTGAATTCAAGAGGAATGGGTCAAATCAATAAAGAGAAGCATATTTTCGATAATGTTTTTTAACGACACAATTGATGTATAATTATTTCTATAATTACTACATGATAAAATAACATTTAAAGAATACTTTGTAAAATTTTCATAATTAAATATCAAGAAATGTAGCATTGACAGCGAATCTCCGCAGACGTTACAAAAAAAAGATACATTGCGGTGTCACTCATAACTCATCACTGGATTATTTAAAATCAAAAAACCAAAATGATTTCATTCGTTGATAAGTTTCTGCAAGTAACCCTCTCGAGTTTTTTTTTTTTATTGATTTTTCAATTTTTTACAAGACTTAGAAGTCAAAACACCGATTTTTCATGAAAAAAATCAGAAACTTTGTTATTTTAAAATACGTTGAAATTAAAAAGATAAAAAACTCGACAGTGTTACCTCGACATTTATGTAAAGGAAGAGTGTGCAAAATTTCAAAAGGATCGGTCCAGTAGATTTTGAGCTGGAGAGGACACCGACTCTGAAAAAGCTACATTAATCGTAATCGATCCTCCTTTTCTAAACACAGCTTTAAACGCATTCCACTGCCGACATTATCTAATTTATTATTGCAATTATATATTCTTAAGAACAGAAACCGAAACACAGATAAATACTAATTTATTACATTCAATTATTCAATGCTTCGAAAACTAAACCAGTCAACGCAATAAAATAAATGCAACCAAGCAAGCACTTTCGCTGCGATTATTTTAATCTTACTGAAATGTGTTTTTAATTCTCTATTTTGGTCATAAAATGAAATTATAAAAAATTATCAACGTTTTTGTTTAATAGTCTGTGTTTTTTTTTCTACAATGTTGAAACTTCAAAGTTGAATCAATGTTTGTCGGTGAGATAAACAAGATTTACAATTTATTTAATGTCCATCGGGTGCTTGCATTTAGCATTATCTGAATTGCAGTTGATGGGAACTGGGAAATGAAGCTGTAAAATGGACAAACTGTACAAAGAAGTAACGATTAAAGGTCTAATGTATGGTACGGACTGGTGCGACATAATAAAACACTTACTTTTGCTATTTTAAAAAATTCTAAGTAATATTTCTATGAAACAAATATGTTTTAATTCTAAGTCCGAACATTACGGTTTTGAATTCGTTTGAAATATGAAAGCTTCCGACGTATTAAATTGCATGTCGCACTAGTGTGGACGTGTTGTACAACATCTTGCAACAAATGTTGGATGTCGCATGTTAAAGTCGCACGTCTGTGTACCATACTTAAGATGGAAGAAAAGGAAAACAGTGAAGGAGCCTGACGACGTTGTAATGCTGGCGATGTTGGCAGTAAGACATACATATGAGTAAACAAATAGATACATAAGCCTTCACGATAAATCCAATGTGTTTGATGACCTGTACTACCTTAATAGATCAAGATATTCATTAAATATCAATCACAATAAATTAAGTTATATCTTTTCATTGGACACTTAATTAACTCGTTTCAAAACTTCAATGTTTCAATAACCTTTTGTACATATCTTTGAAACGTGATATCGAGTTTAAAGTTTAGAACAGCCGCGCTCGGGTGACTTATCGTGCACCTTATCTCATAAATATATCTCCAAATTGCTACAAACCCAAACAAGTACAAGGACCATAAAAGAACCCCACATATAATCAACTAGAAAGAATTAAAACACAAAAAAACAGATCATCGTGGTTAATCGGTATACATTTGTACTCGGATAATAAATTGTTGTGCACTACGTGTCCATCCGTACGTCCGTGACGTGTACATGACGTACTTTTGTTAATGCAGAGATTGTTGACTCACGAAGACTGTGTTACAAAGCTACACTTCATAGACTGCTATATCGCGAGCTCCTATAACGCGGTGTATATATTTTAAAGTGACAGTTTCGTTTTCAGTGTGCAACTACCCCAAGCAAAGTTCACACACTTCGATAAAAAGTAAAAGAAAAAACTTTGAGATCATAAACCAACTGTATTATTCAATTTATATTTAAGTAAATTAATAAGAAGAAACAGTTTTGGGTGTCAACATAAAAAAAAAAGAAGTAGATATCATTCTAATTTATAATCAAACCTAAAATTAGTAATTAATTTTTAGGTTAGTTTTGAGAGTGAAAGACAATGTTAACAATCATCACATTTTACTTCAGTTTGTGTCATAATCGTAGTCATTTGACCTTTGCACTTTTGTTATAGTTTTTATTTACTATTTTTATGTGACATTATGTAATACTGATAGATAAATAACTATTATTGGGAATGGCGATAACACCACTTTATCAAAATTCTGGTTATTCTTTTAGCTAAAATAATATTTGTGCTCCTTGATCTGAATTCAAGTGAATTTTTGTCATATCTATTGCGTAACTAATTAAGTGGCTTTAGAAGGGTGAGACGACTATACTCAGTACTTATATCTAGGCGAATTGAACACTGATCCTAGTAGAGAAGTACGCCACTCGAGTTGAGATTATTTTTTTTTGTTTTAAATGATTTGAGCCTCTGATTTGATAAAATTTAATTAGAAAAAAGAATACAGCTACTAATTCTTAACCAGTAAGTGTTTCTATAAGGTCAACTTCATTTTAAATAAAAAAAATCACCTGAAATTAAAAAAGCATAACGTGTGCTTAACGCATTTACATATAAAAACTGTAAAATTGAAATTTATTACTTATTTATTAATATTCAAATAAGAATATTTATTCATATCGTTTTACCAAATAAATAGTTTTGTCCATTATATCAAATAACAATATTAAAAACAATTTATCCGAACGAGCCCATCCGATGCGAGAGTCCAACTGCATTTCAAGCAGGGCGCGCCTTTATTTAAATAAATTGGACGTAACGTAACCCGGCGAACTCTCCTGAATTATTAGACAATAAAGTTCAAATGTCGTATATATTACTGTCACTGTCACCAGTCGTATGGTGTATGATGTTTTCATGGAGAAAGCTAATAGTTTATTCATGGACCACTGTGAACTCCTATAAATGCAATGCGCGAGATGCGATGTGCATCTCTTGCTTTACGAGCTCTTTTCTAATTCAAATTGCCTTAAACATCTTCCAAAACATGTAAGAATGCTTGTATAATTATTGTTTTGATAACTGCGCGCTTTCTGCGCACACTGAAACCTAACCTATAAAGTCAACTTAAAGAATATAATTTTGTCCTTATAATTAATGTGTATTCAAGATAGTACAATACAAGTAAATTTAAACGTAAATATTCTGTTTTAATAATTTAAAAACAAACTGTTTAACATTCAGAACACGGTAGTCTATTTGATTAACGATTATGTCACAAAAATGGTTAGGAAACACCTAAAAACATGTTGTGAGAATCGAACATGTCCTAATGTCAAGTTAATGTTTTATAGGTTATTATTCTTTTAATAAATTGTTTAGAATTGTGTATAAAATAAGTAATAAGTATTTGTAAACACAGAAATGATTTTGTTGAAGCGTTTTCGAAATATTAGAATTTATGTTTTATTAACTATGTTCGCTGCGATATGATGTATTTTTTAGAAAGATCGTGTACATAAATATTGATTACATATTTTGTAGTACCAATGTTGGTAATCTCCTTAAGCGATCGTTTGTATTACTTGAAAAATTAAAAAGAAAACAAAAACATGCAAGCCGTATAAATTAATTCCAAAAAAGGTACGAATTTTTGCAATATTTCGGACACTTTCTTGTACCGTTAAAATTCGAATATTACAATTTTTAACTTATAAACCTATATGTTCAACCTTCCACTTTAATACTTTAATATCTTTGCTTGATTCCAATTAAAAATGCACCTACAAAGTAAGAAATAGTAATCACATGTTTTTCAATTATTTTACCCAATTCGGTTATCAGAGGATTATAGTGTGGATCAAAAGTCACATCATTTCTATAAGTATTGTGTTGATTTTGAGTCCGTCGTCAGCGACAGACAATCATCAAACAATCTCTCGAACGTTTCATTATGACGAACAATGAAAAAAACGAGAAAACTGAACTAATATTGACAAAAAAAACAGTTGAATTGCAGTTTTTATCATTTATCAATATTTAACGTTGGTCTGAAACGCAGACTTTTTTATCTGGTAAATTTGCTCTGTGTTTTTAATAACAAAGAGATTATAACTTACAATTGTTTATAAACCTATTTGCTAGATAATTATACTAAAAATATTTGCTAGCATCATGCGTATTTTGTAAATAGGATCGCATCTGTTCTTGAATTAGTTTTAGATTCAGAAAAAGGCTGTTTATCGTCCGTGTAAATACTAAAATCAGAACAGAGATGGAGATCTGATCTGAAAAGATTGATAGTTCATGGTGCAGTACTTTTGTTTATGATTCTGACAGTTCGCTGTTCATTTTTTAGTGTTTCCACATACGAAAAATTAACAGTTCGTCTGAAATTAAAACTAAATCTTTTTTAATACTCTTTTCTCCAAATTTCATATGATTCTTTTAGAAAAGAAGAAGAGTTTGGTCACATAAGACAGGAATAGCACAGAATATTTAAATGTAAGGAACTATATCTTGAATCTTAAGTCATAGTCATTAATAAATTGACGTAATTAAATAAACACCCACTTCGAGTCAACGTTATCAAGCTCCGATCTACATAGTTCAACATGTAAATAACTCTCCCGTTAATAAACAACGTTATAATTTATCTTTCACTGTAATAACACATCTCTTATGTTCTTAAGTTCAAAACATAACCTAAAAATACAAGCACATCTGTATGTGGTACGTCAGTTTATAAATATTTTATATAATATATAAGGTGCTCCACCCTGGACCTAATAAAACATTTTTAATTATATAGTTGTACATCCGTAATGTGTTATATAGAAATTTATTATCTGTAACACCCCCATCGAAAACACATCCTACCCTACCTGTACCATATTAATTTTAAGTTTAAAAATAGCTATAGTTAAGCCTCATTCCCACTCACTGTTTTGATATTTGATTTACTTTTTTTATTTAATATTGTAATATAGATTTCAGGTTTTCGTTTAAGCATTCCTTTTCACATTTGTGTTTTAATTTAAGTTTAGTTAATTTAGTTGGTGCGTATGCATCGTTAGTAATATAAATTTTGACAGTTCGACAAAATTGTATGTGAAATAATTAAAATTGATATTTTTAATAACAATTAGTAATAGAAATTGTTTTCACTTCTATATTTTTCAAAAACTGACATTAAACTTCTTTTAAAAGTAAATCATACTGCATTTTGACAGATTGTCACATTTTGGAGGTTATAATATAAAAAACTAAGAAAACTTAAAAAATAAATTAATTTAAAAATGGTACTTTGAATTACTACGCGTATTGCCATATGCTAAACAATTTAAATTAAATACAAAATTAAATTAAAGCAGTGAGTGAGAATAATACTTAATTAAACTTGATTTTAATGTGGAGTTCGTACGGGAAGCGAACCTGTAGCCGATGATAAAATGCCTGATATATAGAATTAATCCGCCTCTGCTTGATTTCAAATAAAATTCATTTTATCAACTCCCACACAATATACAATTACGTAACTATAAAATAAATAATTTTTCATCAACCCAGTGAGCCTTTAAAGCCCTATGGCATTAACTATTAACTATTAGTAGTCCATTAAGCAACCTTTTAAAATAAATATATTCAATATAGAGTTATAGAATATTAAAAGTAATTAACACTTAATCCAGCGCAGCGGATATAAATAATTAAAATTCATAACAAACCGTGAACCGTCAATACCTAACCTCACTTTCAGCGAAAGTAAACAATGTGTAGTTGAGACTGCAGCCACTAGACGGTGCACCATTCGCACCGCGTGTTATGCGAGTACTTTGTGTGTCGTTAGATTCATTATAAAACGCGTGAAGAGGCTGTAGAGATGAAAATACTCTTGTACTAAGAGTACCAACATGAACAATATGTATTTACAAGCATATATGGTAGGATTTTATAGACAAGGTGTTCAGAAAATTTCTCACTTTTTTATTGAGTAAAACTTGAGGTCAAAACGATTAAAAAAAAGCATATTTACGATAATGTTTTTTGACGACACAGTTCATATATAATTATTTCTATAATTACTACATGATAAAATAACATTTGAAGAATACTTTGTGAAACTTTCATAAATAAATATCAAGAAATGAGGTATTGACAGCGAATCTCCTCAGACGTCACAAAAAAAAGTAACATTGCGGTACCACTCATAACTCATCACTGGATTTTCTGAAATCGAAAATCCAAAATGATTTCATTAGTTGATAAGTTTCTGCAGATAACCCTGTCGAGTTTTTTCTTTTTTATTGATTTTTTAATTTTTTACAACAGTTAAAAGTCAAAATATCGATTTTCATGAAAAACTTTGTTATTTTAAAATACGTTAAAACATAAAAAATTAAAGAGACAGCGTTACCTCGGCATTTATGTAAAGAAAGAGTGTGCAAAATTTCAAAAGAATCGGTCCAGTAGATTTTGAGCTAGAGATGGCACCGACTCTGAAAAACCTAAGTGTGAGAAAACGCGTTTAAATGTTTCAAAGTGAGACGAAACCAAATCAGAGAGGTGAAGACTTAAAACTCTATATCTCCGACAGTTTTACTCCAATCGACTTCAAATTTTCACACAATAAACTTAATATGTTGTACATTAATATAACTCATTAAAACATTTATTATTATTTTTTTTTTTTTTATTTATTCACTTATTTGCCTTGACTTTCTTTCGTCATAGCCACCAACAATCTTTTTTAAATACATCTTTTATAATTTATAATTTAATTTTACAAATTTATAAATATTTCAATATTTCACTAATTAATTTCCGTCCGTTCCACATTTATTATACATGGTATAATTTCTCATGTACACCCTATACAACAATTCACTATGTAATGCATATGGTAAAGTAATACCACGATTTTTTATATTGTATTTGTACGCTTCAAGCTATGCCGGCACTCCAGGCAGGGCCTATACCCTGGCACTCTGATTGTGAGTCTAGTCTGGTGTATGATCATGCTCTTATGCTCGTATGAAGATGGTTTGTTCATACTCAAATTGCACCCACATCGAAAGTAATTAAAGAAGAAACGACCGCATAGTGGGCGCCAGAATACGAATAACAGAACCCGGAGGAATAAAGAAGAGAATACTCCATAAGAATAAACCACAATCATGTACTAGCATGCATTATTTAAAGTCCCTAATACACTAGGTGAATTGTCAAAGCAATTTTAAATTTATATATAACCTTACTTTTATTTTTTCTTAAATTAGAGTACAGATATTGTTTTGACAGTAGGCTCTAGCTAATTCCGATACATCATTGCTGTTATTTCCAATAAGTACACTTTATCATGAAAGGAAGTTTTTATTATAATGTTTATCAATAGATAACTGTATTTAAAAGTGTGTAGCTCTTACGTCCATATTCATACGTTTGTAGATCAAAGGATGCATTTGTATTAACGATATCATGGGTATTTTCTTACTAACAACACAGTAGTGTATATTGATAAACATTAAAGTAGAAGCTTCCAATCATGATAAATACTTTTTTATTGGTTTCTACTGCAGTTATATCTACTATCCTATCTTATTAAATCTACATAGTACACTGCATCAGAAATATGCCGACATTATATATAAAGTAAAAACAAAACCTCATCCTGAACTCTCTTGCCCACAATGTCAATGAGTCTGACCTAATAGTTCAATGCTGCATTGTTTATCAGAAGCTATAAACAATTTAAAGTTCAATTATTTTTTAATTTATTATATTTTGAATCCTTGAAAGAGAATTCTAGCAAAAATGTATTACCTAAAAAATCACACAGGTTAAAATAACTGACACTATATGAGAACGAAATGCTATCAAAGTGTAGTTCGTTTTAACGAAATATTTTGTTTGGATAGAGAATTCTTATAGCATTGTACTTCTTAAAAACAATAAAAAAAAATCAAAATACGTTTCTTCTGTCTGTTAAAATTATAGTGCATCGTTTTCTTTCAAATATTTTTATATAATTATAGTCTGTATAAAGTTTAAATAAAAAATCAATGCAGAAATTATGGCATACAAAATTATAAATCATTTTTAAATGAAGATGTCGAGAAATTTGACTTTTAAATGACCCCGTAATGGTATGCAATTATACTAACAGCCTTTGTTGAGCTTCATGCAAATATAAATATGAATAAATAAATATTATTATAGCAAGGGTGCATTGGGATATTGGCGCCCACAAATATTTAAGAAAGAACGATACTTCGGTATTAAAAAACTACGTATGAAACAATAGAACACTGAAAGAATTGATTCTCTTAGGTTAGGATCGCACTGCGAATTCTGCAATGTAGGAATTAGCTTATGACAAGCTAGTTATGTTGCACGTTAAGACAATGTTCTACATAGGTAGCCTAAAAGAATTTAATCCTTAGAAAGGCGTTCTTAAGAAGTTTTATAAGTATGCCAATACGAAAAAGATTAGATTTATTTTTTAAAAAGTAAACGTTGTATATTTAATTTTTGTTAGGTGAGATCAACCTTAAATCTACATAACTATGTTTAGTGTTAAAGTTCGACTCTGTTCACCAGCGTGAACTGCGCGAGTTCAATGTATTGCAGTATTATAATTTAGCATATAGCGTAGCAGATGCACTCGTAATTATTTAAATATCTATCATATATCCATTTATCAAACCTGTCACTTTGTATTTGGGTTGAAGCATTGACTTCAAGTGTCCGTATCGAAACATAAATAACACGAAATGAGCTGCTGTAAAAAATATACGGGTTGTGTAATAATTACAGTGATAAACGCACACTCGTAGCACTTACACAGTCTGCTTAATTAGTTGTATTGTGTACGCAATTAACAGGATGATATATAGCTGCCTGGATTCCAATAGAGATAGGTTTCACTGGTGTCACACTAATGTGTCTGTTTTTAGTTCATTTATGATATGTACTATGTTCTAATAAAATTCTATTTCAAACAATGTAATAATATTATTTCGCTTGGCTTACATTGAACGTATTAGATTTATCGTATCAACCCTGGAATGTAAGTAACTATCACTCCTATTTTTTTTTGAAAATCTATCCAGAGATTTTTTGTGTATAATAAAACAAAGTTGGGAATCAAATTTTTTAAAGATTTTTAACACGCTATATGTTTCTAAATAATTGATATGCTAATTAATGATCTATTTATAAACAAAGCTTGAACACTTATCTGACTCCTAAAGTTTATATTGTTTAAATAGCTCAATCGTGTGCAAAGTTATTAACGTTTTTATATTTGAAAACATGGAGTGTTAGTACAAAGTTGTAAATCGATTTTAGTACACTGTCGTCCTCTATATCTAACTATATAACCATGAAGTAATGTTTCACCTTAAGAGATAATAAATGTTTTAGTTTTTTAAGCAAACTAAACGATAACACTAAAATCTCTACTAACGTTTAATTGCTTAATCGAGCAATTGAGGGTGTTGCGACGACACAGGCTCTTGTTGATTCGGTGAATGACGAAGATGACAACGTATGCGCATCCGTTCCGTTTCATTTGCGATTCATTGTGTCTTTATTATCTGTGTGCCACCACTTAAGCTTAATAAACATTAATTAAATTACACTTAAAGTAAAGTAAGAGACTTAAAAAGTCAACGGTCATGTAGACAATGGGTTAACGTCAGGCATTAGCTACTAAATTGAGAAGCCCTTCAAACTCAGACGATTTAACATGACTTGTGCTTTTATAGATTTATGAGTATATGCATTTTATTGAATTTATCGAATGTTAATATTGTTTTGATAGGAAGATACCACAGATAAATCGCTATAGATAAAATTGTGAACGATTAAAACATGGTTAAGGCAGATTTTGAACCTGTGTGGATGATATAAATCATAACAAAAGTCATAACAAAAGAAAGGCAAGCTTGTGTTTTTAATTATTCTTGGTGGCACGGAATCTCAGACGAAATTAGTTGCTTCCTCTTCCATATAATTATCACATCAATAAAATCAAATTACTGTATAAAAATAGACGACCATAAATACGCATAAACTAGTACTGGTACAATGTAGTTCTTATCACATTAATATAGTTTTTATCATTTATTACTGTCTATATGGGAAACACAATTAATTAAATTTTTTTCAAAGTCTATAAAATGAACATCCTATAAAATTGTAAGACGTTCTTTGAGTAGTACGGATGTAGATGCCATTAAAATAATAAGATTTGATAACGTCTTAATATGAGAGAAGAGTTGATGTTGCTTTTCCCCAGACTTTGGTACTTCGATTAATGTTTAAAAGTTTCATTTGGCATTAAGTTACACCCCCAGATAGAAGTGGTCTTATAGTATAAGTCACAAGCTTAATTTCAAGGTTAGATTATATAGAAATGGGAAACCTGAGCGCAAGATTCAATTTACTAGCATACATCAAACTAATTCAACTGCTCGGAGAAGAATCTTTTCCGACAAGCTCGGAAAATTTTAAGTATCGTACACATACGTGCGATATCCAACATTTGTTGGAAGAAGTTGTACAACACGGCCACACTAGTGCGACATGCAACTTAATACGTAGGAAGCTTTCATGTTTCGAACGAATTCCGTTCAACCTGCTTTACAAAAAAGAAGTAATAAAACTCATGTTTAAATCGCACTAGTGTACAATTTATTAGAGCTTGACTAACAGGCTCCTAATCAAATACTCAAAAGACTTGATCAACTAACGAAATATCTTATAAGGCCACGTTCTCGTAGTTCTCAGATTATTCTGCTGACTACTGCTTCTTCGACGGATTTCTAATCAAGCACTCATAAGGTTTGCTTAAAGAAGTTATCAACACGTGGGATATAATTGGCAAGAATATTATCAGGGTCTTACAGCATATAGGACAAAATTCTACCCAGAAAGGCGCGGTTGAAACATAGAAGTACTTAAAAGGAAGCAAGTTTTGTTAGCAATGATGCTTGGCTCAGGTCTCCTGTATATTTTGGTTCTGGTAAAACAAAATTTTAAACTATATTACTTTTAAACCTGTATTAACAATTCTATCTGTATCATTTTTTCTAACGCTTCAAACTTGTTAATAAGTTAATTAAATTTTCTAAATAAATCATTGAATTTTTTAATTACATCTCATAAATAAAAGCATCTATCATCATCTACGAGCAAGTAACCCTACTCCAAGGCATCTCGTGTTACTTGACGATTAACAAACATTCCAAAACCTAATTGTTTCTAAGTCAAGTTTTTGGTGGAACATAAATCACAACGATCTAAATTTAAAATAAAAAAAAAATCAAATAAATCAGAATAATGCCCGAAGTGTCAAAATGTAAACAAGTAAAATGAACAGCTAATTAAAATAATGAACAAGCTGGCGTTTAACTGCTGGAGAAGTTTAATTGAAGAATAACTGAACTTGGTAATAAAAAATCAATTGTAATTCATAAAATCTAGTAAGATGCTTGAGGAAATGTTAAAGGCATTCACAAAAAGTTTATTAGTGCTATAAATGAGTGTCTTGCAGCTATTAAAGGTTTTATTGCATTATCTTGAGAAATTGTTACTTTGCAACTTATTAGGAGTTGCAGTGATTAAAAAATAAGTAGATTTATTAATTTAACATCCATCGCCATCCGTTTAGCCTCAAGGCTATCAGTTTTATAGCTCCAATCTGAAAATATGCCTATTATATTTTTAGATACATTTTTATTATACCTATAGCGCATTCTCAGATCTCAGTACGTACTAATAAGAATTATTCATATTTTATTTTACTATATATTGATACTACCATATCACCCCGTCGCAGAGCGACGTATTTAATCATACTTTATTGTTTGTATAGGGCTACCAGAATTGGTAATACACTTTGCTAGTTTATAGAGAATTATGACAATAAAGAGGAGCATATTTTCGATAATGTTTTTTGACGACACAGTTATAATATAATTATTTCTATAATTACTAAGTCATAAAATGACATTTGAAGAATACTTTGTGAAATTTTCACAAATAAATATCAAGAAATGAGGCATTGACAGCGAATCTCCGCAGACGTCATAAAAAAAGTAACATTGCGGTGCCACTCATAACTCATCACTGGATTTTCTGAAATCGAAAAACCAAAATGATTTCATTAGTTTATAAATTTCTGCAGGTAACGCTGTCGAGTTTTTCTCTTTTTATTGATTTTTCAATTTTCATAAAAAAAAATCAGAAACTTTGTTATTTTAAAATACGTTAAAATTAAAAAAATTAAAAAAACTCAACAGCGTTACCTCATCATTTATGTAAAGAAAGATTGTGTAAAATTTCAAAAGAATCGGTCCAGTAGATTTTAAGCTAGAGAGGGCACCGACTCTGAAAAACCTATGTGTGAGAAACCGCATTTAAAAGTTTCAAAGTAACAGAGAGGTGAAGACTTAGAACTCTATATCTCCGACAGTTTTACTCCAATCGACTTCAAATCTCCCCTCCCCTCCCCCTCCTTAAGTCACAGGAAAGGGGGTCACCAAAGTGTGACAATAACGACGTTGAGTTTAAAAAACTATGAAATTAGTGTGTCCTAATTCATGGATGATCTGCAAGCTAATTACAAGTTTCATTTTCTATCTCTCAATTCAACTTGATTGCATGCTACTAGCACTATATTTCTAACTTATGTGGTGGTAGTGATAAAATGAATATCAATTATTTCGAGAGCTGAAGAGTAGACTACTTATAAAAGCAAAGCAAAATAAATAGTAAAATAATTAATTAAAAAGCGTTCCTGTCTGGCGTGTATGACACAACAAGGAAATGCAATTAACATAATACAACTCTGTATTTATTATTGCAGATAAAATCGATAGCGTGACACTAGAACACGTTGCATGGGTTTACTCAACGCGTTACTTGCAATGCAATCGAATCGTAACTGTTTACTGTACCGGATTAAAATAATAAGTAAACTATATAATCAATCATTGACCACTGCGTATCCATTACGCTGCGAAATGTACACAAGATACCGGTGGATTAGTTACAGCGATACAACGAGATGTCGCTGGGATAAATCAACAAAAGCAACCGTTGGAAGGTATTAGAGCTCTCTCACACTGAAACCGTTCTCTTCCGACTTTTTCAGTAGGGTGTAGTCGGATTAAGACACTTTAGAATGAGAGTAAGAGAGAGAGTGTTTTAATCAATAGGTTGCTAGGATGACATAGAGATCGATACGATTTATTTTCCGTATAACTTCTTTATTATAAAAGGTATAACAAAAAGTTATTAATCAAAGTTGTAGTTGTGTTATTATCTACAAAAAAGGATATTACAAAATTTTTGTGGAAGTAATAGTTTTCAAGATAAACAACAAAAACTGATCTCACTTTACTTGAAGTGGCGGCCGAATAGTGGCGCTCTTCATCTCGAAAATTCAAATTTAAATGGCGATTTGACTACTTCACAATATGAAAAAAGAAAATTGTTGTTTACCCAGAATGCACGGATCTAATACAGAAGCGACAAGCAACCACAATTATTGACGACAAAAAATTTCAACAGGCAATTTTTATTACATATTTTCTCATGAATAATTATCCTGAAATTTTATGTGAAATGCAACAAACACAAGTTAATGACGCGTAAACAATAGTCGACACTTCCTAGTTCCTGTTCTAATTTCACGAGTTAAAACCCATAACACCACATCACATGACAATTGCGTACAACTGTTGCTGAACAATCGTGAGTAATGCAATAAATACCATATATGAAGATATTGCCCTGTTTTTAAATCCCCAATATGTTTATATTTAGTAACTATATCCGGGACTCATCGACGTAGAAAATAGATAAGATAGACGACACACAAAAGCAATTGCTTCTGGTATATTATTTCCAGTGACGTTTGATATTCCGGGGTATTCCTTGAAATATTGGAAAAAAAATTAAACGTGCATTATTGCTGAATCGCTTTCCAATAGTAAGTGAAGGAAGTGCAAGTTCCACGACTGTACATATCCTGATCAAAAGGGCCCCCTCGCCTACAAACAATGATGTTTAAGAATTGAAAAGCTACAGCAAAAGGGTTACACAAGTTCTGATTAAAAAAATTGTTGAAAATAAATATCTCAATATTTTTACAGATACAATGAACCATCTTATCCTTATAAAAATAAAAACAAAACTGCTACGCTTCTCTTGCTAGTCTCCTGCCTGTTGCTACTCAGCCATTCCTTCTCTTTCTTCGTTCCTTTTCTCTATCTCCGCCATCCACCTCTTCCCTTCACTGTCTCCCTTTAATAACTACCCTATATTACCTTTTTCTCACATGCAAACTTAATGTGCTCCAATGTTTCTATCTCCATTCCGCACACCTTCTTCCCAATCTAAATCTGGCAACCCTTATCATATTTTTTGTGTAATAAAGCATATTATATTCGCAGAATACTTTCTAAATAATAAAGTAGTCAGCACAAATACTCCCCTGTAGAGTTTCACGCATGCTAACTTGCCATAAAATAGTTCCAAGCTACAATATATACCAAACATTCATTTAAATGCTACATTAAAGTGAGACATTTTTTAAACAATTTTACATTGCAAAGAAATATATTATAAAGTTCGTAAATCAATACTTTATTTCAACAGAGATAATATTTCATTCTTTCTTTATATATTTCAAAAAGAAAATTCTGCTTTCTAATTTTCAGTTCCAAAATAAACACGAATAAAAAAAGTACTGAATATTATTATTAGGACTTAAAATCACTGTGTTTTGCGACAGACTTCACACAGATCGTCATCCTAGCGCCAGATACAATTAGATGTTGCACATTAGACATTGCAAATTGTATTTAATGAATAACAACATTATGAGTAATGGCCCATGTTGACTAACGCTGTGTGACCATGCCTCTACAAATTGCAATAGTTAGGACCTTTAAATGTTGGTGAAGATGATACATATTTAAATACACACACAGCTGCGAACATGTGGCGATACGGCCCATTATATTAAATGATGCGATGAGTAATTAATACGCTTAATAGCTGAAGTGTACTTGATTCATAAGTTCGTTGGATAACATACAGATGACGCTACCACAGGCAAATCTGTATGATTTTTAGATAGTACCAACCTTCAAACGATATGTGTTAAAATTTCATGACAATCCGACCATTAGTTTATGAATTACATTTGTTTCAGTCATTTGCAAAACAATGAATAAATCTGAATTTCGTGTGTTGATAAAGCTAACATCATTAATCTTTATTGGGAAAAAATACGGTTCAAGCAAAGCAATGCCTTGGCAAGTGTTATTCGGACTCGGTATTGTATACTCAGTATTCTTTTCTCTATTTACGTTACTAAAATGTAATTCTATAACTACCTTTCGTTATCCAAAGTAACCACAAAGACGCGAAGGGAAATTTGATTGCTTATTAGCGCGGTTTACGCGAACTGGCCACCACAAATAATATCTCCTTAATGTGGTCGAATGCATTTCATATCAGATTTCTTTAATAAATTAAAAAATAAAGTTTGTGGCTTTTTAAACAAACTGGATAGTTATATATCAACTGTTACAAACGCGGTAAACAATTTGGTAAAATGGCAGATCATTATTGCCAAATTCTTTCTTTTCTAACATCACATATTTAAGTGTTTATTGAGCTTATAAGAAAACAAAACTGAAGCTTGTCAGACGCAAATGATAATCCATCAACTCCTAGTAATCTTCCCACAATACCAAGTCAATCACAAATCAAACACTGTGGGAAATTAAAAAAACATGTTTTCACGCAATCTAGGAAAAAGTGCTCGAGTTCTTAATTAAAATGAAATTATTGAACCAACTTTAACATGACCTTGTTGATGAAATTCATAAAAAAATCCAGACGCATTTCTCTTTCCTCTAATACGTATATTTACTTTATCAAGATACACAACATTAATTATAAATATTTCAAATAAATATCACTGATATTAATTATCAACCTACGTTTGATAAGGACATATCTCTCCAATTAGTGTACCACTATGCCAACATGTGGTACAATAGTTTGTACATAGCTGATTTTACTTTAATCTTATCAATTACAGTATTAAGAAATCTAGATTACAAGGCTAGGTGTATGAAAAAGGGTTAAGGAGTCGAACACCTTAGACTCTAATCTATATTTCTATAATGCGAATTCATAAAACTCTACAAAAATATTACGGAATTTTTAAGTAAGTATATAGTATATAGTATATTATTTGGCCACACCCACAATTATTTTATGTTTATTGTGTAGATCAGAGGTTGGGAACATGCTGGCTATTGCAGTATTATACATAGTTCATTTTGCGTAAGTAGTAAACGTGTTCTTAACACCTGTACAGTAATGTCAGTAGTATTTTTTTATTCCGAATTTTATTTGATAAAAGAAGATAATAAATTTACCAAACACGTGATTTACCTACCGTTGAAGAAATAAGAAATCAATTACTACTAAAAATGATTATTACTTGATAAAAATATTAGTCATTTACATCATTTTTGGTAACACAGTTTAATTATATCTAGAAAATAAATTATCAAAATTAACAGCTAAAAAAGAAGAGTATCGCCTTAGGCTCTCAATTTTCAGTAAACAATTTGGTGAAGTGTCTTGTTTTGTGACGTTTCTATCACTATTTCACTTCAATTATAGTTCGCATCAACTTTATCTTCATTTGTATTCCGACAGGTGGATTGGTTTAGCAATTTGTAGGATAAAATAGACATTTCATATGAACGACTGTGAGAAACTGAACTCTTTCATGACAAAAACATCATATACATCTTCAATAAGATGGCAAAGTGCCTCCAAAATGTTTACTGAAACTCTCACTTTACATAAAAAAGCTAATTTATATGTACGGTTAATTAAATAGTACCAATAATTACCGGTAGAGGCAGTGAAGTATATATAACGTGTCGGCAACAATGACAGAAGTAATTTAATAGAATCGAAAAGGGTCTTCTACTGCACAATGTAGATAATCAAACGTAAAAAGTTTGATAAAAAATAATGAAAGACTTGAATAAAACCATACTTTGAAGATACCATCATTTTTTACTATGCAATTAGTGAATTGAGGGAATTGTGGTGAAGCTTATACATATTATCATGAGTGTGACTCTCTAGCATGCGCAATTCAATATTTGTTGGAGGAAATTGTACAACACGTCACACGCTATCAGTACTACGTATTCACTGACGCAATTATATATGTTTATAAAACAAATTTATAAAAAGGCAGCCAGTTTCTTATGCTATATACGATACTACAAACGAAAATAATGTTTTCGTTCTATTGTACTAAGGATTTTACTTTTTACCGACTGAAAGACGGTGAAAGGATATAATAAAGAATGTGAATAAATATGATTGTAACAAACTTACCAAAAAATGCAATGATGCCGTCAAGAATATAAGATTTTTTCATTTTAAATACAAATTTCTTTGTAGGCTTCGTAGGAAGTGGTGAATCGGAGTTTTCGTCGAGATAAACAGATACAGGTCTGTTTGTCGTTCGTTGGGGAAGATCAGCAACCTCCTTTCCATCGTGGTCACGTGCCTGCTAGACAAAATTAGATAATTAGAACTCTGTGAGCAATATTAACATGAGGTATATTTTATATTTCACTCACACTCACTGCAATAAAATGAGTGTGAGCGAAACAAAACACATTGAAGTGGAAAGGAGAGAGAAGACTTAATAACAATTATGATCAATTTTAGTTAGATTTTGCATGGGGTACAAAGATATACACATTAAAAATGAACATGGCGAGATATTTATCTGTATTTATAGTTTTCATGAATCTAATAATGATATTAAGTTAATTACGACTCTAATTATGCCACACTGCATCTACAATAGTCAAGTAAAGTTTCTAGGTCACTGAATATAGTTCATCGTATCCCAAAACATAAACTACTTACATAACACTAAGACGTTTCATAAGACAACACATTTTTTTATTTATGTTTGTTTAAAGTGCTGCGTTTTTTTCAGATAACCTAAAAAAGTATGTGTTTTTTGTACAAGTGATCTTTAACAACATTTATTTTTGTATATTTGTCGAGATATTTAAATATTTGACCACTAACTGTTTACGATCCTTATTTCTATATATATTTTTGGCCAATATATATTTAGGTGTACTTTTACTTAAGGTGAAACGATACTTGCCCGTTTTTGATTCGCAATATAGATGACGATACTATACAGCAGGTTAAATATTATCAAAAAAAAACCATGTTTTTCTATGTTTAAATCGTTTTATGTAAGTAACTATAAACACGAATCAAAAACTGCAATTAGTTAGATGAATAACGTATCTAGTTAAATTCCAATTTTTATATGACTGGTAACTTATATTATGTAAATTAAAACCTTTATTATGGTTCTTAAACTAACGCTTAAGACTTAAAAATATATAGAGTATTCCATAGGAATTTAACTAGAAAATATAGCAATAATCATTTTCAAAAGTTATTTTTGCGGTTCCAACTCATTAAAAGTCAGTGGAAGAAAGCTTAAAATGTAGATACGTTATTCATCTAACTAATTGCAGCTTTAGATTTTGATTCGCGTTTATAGTTACTTACATAAAACGATTTAAACATAAACAAACATGGTTTTTTTGATAATATTTAACCTGCTGTGTAGTCTCGCCATCTATATTTCGCGACTCAAAAATGGCTAAGTATCGTTTCACCTTAAAGTGTTATCTTACTTTTTTAATTAACCTTAAAGTAATAAACAAGCTGCACATGCCAATTAACGGTCCACGCAGAAAGAAAAGATACTTTAATCTTGTCCAAACAATCCCAATTTAGCCCGTGGCGTTGCATCGTAAAAAGTAACACAACAACAATGTAGCTAAAGCCATCTGTCAACAGGTAATGGCAATTAAATGTCAACGTATTTGAGGTTAGATTATAATAAAAAATAATTTAACATTTCTATAACAGTATAAGTTGGTTATGTCATAAAACTATTAAAAAGATGATTTGTTTTTTAAATATTTGACTATTCTTTTATCACTGCGTATCATATCATAATAAATTATAATTTAATCTACTTTTGTTGTTGATGCACGTGTATGTTTTTAAAATAATTAAAAAACTGTGACACTAAAAACATCACTGAATGATCGCAGTTACCTCAATGATGTTAGCATAATTTATGTATATTTGTCTGTGTATTTATATGTATAATGTTTTTACTTTTAAATATCTACATTTTGAGTTTATGAACTTCACGACTGAGGGGCACGGAATCATCTAGTGCAAGAGGGACATACAGGACGCTTTTCTGGCTTTCCGTCACTAGTAACACTTGGAGTCACTTTGCCATTATATTGGAGATGCGTATGATTTTTTTGTCATAAAACAGTTCGTTTACACTTCAGTTTCCCACAGGCGTTCATTTGAAATATCTATTTTATCGGCTACAAATGACGAAAATGAATACAAATAAAGATAAAGTTGATGCGAACTATAATTGAAGTGCAATAGTGATAGAAACGTCACAAAAAGGGACACTTCACCAAATTGTTTACTGGGAATGTGGCTGGGGGAAGAAATCATATGCAATTATGAAAATACTTCAGATCCAGTTCGTTACTGAGTTTGGAAGTATTAGTTTAATGTAAATTAGACCTCTTTTATTCTAGAACCGTCTATCCCCTGATTTTTTAGCAGAGTGTAGTCACATTAGCACACTATTTATATTATGAATACAGACGTATAAAATGCAAACTTCTTCGATACAGTTGTGTATTAATAAACATTAAAATAGAAACTTTCTCACATGATAATGTGTGCTAATACGACTACATCCTACTGAAAAAGTCACCAGAAGGTCCTCAGTATTTGATTAAAGTTACAAAAATATTACTAGTACAGTGTTCACAAATCTGCACATCAAAAGCCAAAGTAAACATTTTAGATAGTAGGTATCCTCAATTTAAAATAAGCAAACTAATTCTGTATAAAGTGATATTTGTTTTATTTCTAATCAAACTTTCAACTTTTCATTGGACATGTATTTCCAATTAAATTAATTATTTGGTAAATTGAATTTTGTCAAGTATAGATACTCGATTACTTTTATTTTTCGTGAGAGAACATCATTAATGCGAAATCATAGCATGACTCAATCAAATCAAAATAAAAAAACAACAAGCGGTTATCAACAGCTCTGATAAACAGATATCAGTTCTCGAATAAACTCCATATCATATTTAAAATAATAAACCTTATTAAAATTAAATGGTCATTCAGAAATAAAGAACTCATCATAGTAGGTCTATTTAATTAATGTTTTGTAAACGATTCAGGTGAATTTGGACTCCATTCGAAATCATATTTAATAAAATTTGTGATTCTATGTCATGAAAGACTTCGCTCACAATTCAGTCGTTCATAGTCCTGTCAGAAACAAAGACAAAAACTTGACAAGGCGTCAGTGACATTTCAACAAATTGTTTACAGGGTGGGAAGATAATACAGAGCAGAATTGAGTTACGTGGTTGCGCAAAACTTACAAATTTCATGAGGTGTCTTGTTTTATGACGTTTCTATCACTATTACACTTCAATTATAGTTCGCATCAACTTTATTTTCATTTGTATTCCGACAGGTGAAGTAGTTTCGCCATTTGTAGCCGATAAAAAGAGATTTCATATGAACGACTGTGAGAAACTGAACTCCTTCATGATAAAAAAATTCATACGCATCTTCAATATGATGGCAAAGTGACTCCAAAATGTTTACTGGGTTTATTATCGATTTTCTAAAACATGTTTATTTTCTAATCAGAATTCTGCTTGTCTCGAATGATTCTTTCAAACTAGAACCCTTAATTTTCGTGTAAAAGTTAACGCAAAACTGGCTGAATAATCTATCAGAGAATATCCTATCAATTTTGAAACTATTTATTGCAAATAATAAAATCAAATATTTCCTGGACAATATGTGACTAACCCTTCAAATATAAATTCCAACAAAATTACTTTATGATTCACATTGCAAAAGAAAAAGGGATCCCTATTATATTCTTACACATATTTAGTTAAATATAGCTCAAATTGGGATAGTCGTATAAATCTGCTATATACATTATTAAAAAATTAGTACTTTTTCATTGTACCATAGATTTAAAATTATTTTACATATATAGAGTGTTTCATTTTAAATTAATAGAAAAATGTAAAATTTCCGTGAAGTGGCGATATTTTTATTTTAATCTAAAGTACAAATTCTGACAATATCTGTCAAATATCACCGAAATATTGCGTTTTTATATTGATTTAAACTGACCGCTTTTGTTGACACTCTCATCCTGTCTCAAATTTAGAATTTTGACATTATCCCTTTTAGCTGATGTTGACTAACAAAAAAATAAAAACAAAAAAAACAAACTCACATCTACAAAACCTGCAATCATGATACTCATCTTAAAAACTAAACACAAAACACAACAAGTTCAATTGACAAAACACAAAAATATTTAATGAAAATGAATGTAAAACTTTGAAACGAGTAGCGTGTTATAATTGTACCATAGTGATAATATTCGTACTCGTAATTAAACTGATAAAAGGATAACAGCAAAACACTTTTTTTTTTGTTTATAGAGTTACGTCAAAGTTTATCAAATGTGATTAAATCGCGCTTGTGCGGCCGTCAGTCGAACGCAGCGGCGTGAAATGAACTGACAACACAGGGCTCTGGAGCCTGCTTTTATGGAACTTCGAAAACCTTTAATGAACCGATACGAACTGTGCCTAGTATGACGCAGGGACCAGCAGGGACCTAGAGGGAACAGACGCAGTATACAAGAACCTGTAGCCCTTTGTACGGAGCCAGGCGCTGGCAACCTCAAAACATAGAAAAATAATATTGTTTTTACTTTATTTTAACATTGACTTAATTTTTTTGTTATTTATTTATATTAATGTACAACATATTAAGTTTATTGTGTAAAAATTTGAAGTCGATTGGAGTAAAACTGTCGGAGATATAGAGTCTTCACCTCTCTGGTCTGCTTTCGTGTTACTTTGAAACTTTTAAATGCGGTTTCTCACACATAGCTTTTACAGAGTCGGTGCCATCTTTAGCTCAAAATTCTTTTGAAATTTTGCACACTTTTTCTTTACATAATTACCGAGGTAACGCTGTCGAGTTTTTTTTAATTTTTTTATTTTAACGTATTTTAAAATAACAACGTTTCTGATTTTTTTCATGAAAAATCGGTATTTTGACTTTTAAGTGCTGTAAAAAATTGAAAAATCAATGAAAGAAGAAAAACTCGACAGCGTTACCTGCAGAAAGTTATTAACTAATGAAATTATTTTGGTTTTTCATTCAATGCTACTTTTTTTGTGACGTCTGCGAATATTCGCTGTCAATGCCTCATTTCTTGATATTTATTTATGAAAATTGCACAAAGTATTCTTTAAATGTTATTTTATTATCTAGTAATTATAGAAATAATTATATAATAACTGTGTCGTCAAAAAACATCATCGAAAATATGCTCCTTTTTTATCGTCATAATTCTCTATAAGCTAGTAAAGTGTATTACCAATTCTGGTAGCCCTATACAACCAATAAAGCAGTATGATTAAATACATCGCTCTGCGACGGGGTGATACGCTAGTCAGTGTAATATGATATTATACTGACATAAAATATGTTATTTAAATTATTTAATATTAAGTGTAATATTAAGTTTGGAACTGTATTTATCGAGATGTAATATTAAAATTATTGCAAATGTTATTCTTGACTTTAATTTTTTAAGGTTTTTAGTAAACAGTTCAATATTAAGATATAAAAACGCCTGATAAACATGCAACAACTATAACATGACTTGGCTCTTTCAATACTCAGTTCACTGAGACCTATTATGAACATTTGTTGATACTTTTCATTCTTATCTCGAATTTTAGGTCAAGTAGAAGATAACTGTAGCTTAACCAAGCATATTTTTTGTTAGGAAAACCTATTTCTTAGGTTAAACTTCAGTGATATTAAATTTAACTGAAAATTGAAAAGAATAACTTGACGCGTAAATAACAAAACTTAAAATATTGATTGATTGTTTTGATAAAATTGATTGCATGACATTATTAAATCGTATTGTTTGATTAGTATTTATCAGGGAGCATGGTGGGGGGAAGTTGTGCTATCGAGTTGATACTGATCTGCGAACAGGTGTATGTCAACATTTTCAATGTGTCCTATACCGATAAATAAAATCTTTATTTAAATATTTAAAACGTAAATTATATAGTAGGTACTCATATAAGCAAATAATAATAATTATTCGCATTTTTGGTCGAATTACAGAATTTAAAAAACACAGTCATAATTTATTCGCGGAATCGCTGAGAAGAATAATTTTGCATCTTTTATAAGATGACATCATCTTTTGTTCTAGGTTTACACACATTCCTTGTGTTTCAACTAGTTTCAAGTCTAGCTTCAAACCATAAAGGCATTAGGCTTGTGTACTCATTTTTTAGGGGTCGATTTTTCAATTGTTGATTGAACTTGATGTGAGTAAATGTGTATTGGCGTGTCTATTTCATTAAATATCTAAATGTTGACGGAGATATAGCAATTAAAAGTTTGAATTGTAGTTTTAGCGCTAGAGATGTCGGCCATATTTATGACATAACATGTCGCACTATCAAATGTTAGGTCAGTTATTTTATGCTTTTTCGCTTTGTTGTTTTTAGCGGACGTAATGTCACAAGTCTTGGAATGTTCTATAACGTTGGAGACAAAATGACTTTTTTAATTGTTAATATTTCCTAACATATAAGGAGTTATTAAAAAATATTTGGACATTTGAGGTTCTAGTAACCAACTTTATTAATATATAGTACAGTTTTATAGAAATTAAGACATAGGACACAAGCCCATTTTCCGTTAGTAAAGCTCCAAACCATAAAGGCATACATTTTCTCCTATTATGACAGAGATATCATATTCACGAAAATATTTATGTTAGTATATAAGGCAACGACTATAATAAACATAATGAGGTATAATATTCTCAACTCTTATTAAATGTTAAATTTTAACCTAGCTATCTATATAATTTAATTTATCCATCTATGTTTCAAAACCTGTAACTAAATTTTAAGTTTAAGTACTATTCTAGCATTAAAATCTCTGCGGATTTCAATAATCTGGGGGAACTTTAATATTCCCACTCACTCTTTCTAGTTTTAATTAAAGGTTTTAAGCTTAAATGTAATTTTGAACTTGTCGAATACGTCAGTAATATACATTATTTTGTAATAATTACAAGTTTTATTTAATATAAATTATTGTATTTAATAAAATAAATTTATTTCTTTATATTTCACTAGCTGAACTTACATTTTAGGTTTCGAAAGGGGGAGTCGAAAAAATGCTACTTGCAATCCTTCCAGTAAACAAATCGTCCTCACATTCTAGTTTTGTTAAAAACTAATTCTCTTTTCGGTCGTGAATAATTGAACATCCAAAACCGGATATTAATTTCATTCATGCTGGTTAACGGAATAATGCTAATGACGTCATCGAGTTATTTCCAAACATCTCAGTCAAGTGGAACTAACCACATGGGTATTCCATTATTATTGTTTATATCAAAATTATTTAAATATTTTTCCTGAAGGTTGTTTTTAAAAGAAATAAAAACATTCTTAGAGTTTTATGAGTTTAGTAAAATTAAATGAATATCACATGTTACATAAATATAATATAACATGCAACAGGTCTTACAATCCACTTTCCTTACCATAAAACTGTAAATTAAATACTCTTCTTCAACACTTGTTGCCTCTACTTGACGTTTTACTATTTATGAATTAAAACTATAAATAACTTGGTGCCTGTACTTCATCTATTTATAGATTTAAAAACCATATTTTGCAGTCGCTTTATATTTAACAAACCGGCTTATATCAGGGTAGCATTAGAGTCATTTGGTTATATTTTACGCAACATTCTTACTACTAAAAATGATAAACCCAAATTCACCCTTCGTGCTTCTGTCGTCTTTCAAGGTCGTTGCGTTTCCGCTGCACGAATGGGCTTGTGTCCTTATTTTTTGTGGTCGATTTTTCAATTGTTGATTGAAATTGATGTTAATAAATGTGTATTGGCGTGTCTATTTTATTAAATATCTAAATATTGACGGAGATATAGCAATTAAAAATTTGAATTGTAGTTTTAGCGCTAGAAATGGTTGGCCATATTTGTATGACATGAAATGCATTTTAACGTCAGTTAATTGTTGAGTAGGTCAGTGCTGTGGTAATGTTTTGTAGCTGTTGGTAGTCAAATAATCAAGTCAAGTCAATGAATAATAAGTTTTTACTTTATTTAACCCTGTTACGGCAGACATAATTTTGGAATTTTATTGTTCCTTGAAATAACTGTAAATAATATTTGATATTTTGATATATAAATACATATAGCAGAGATTTATGATCTGTAAGGTTGGTAACCTTACACAAGGATTGTGATGTCACATGCACTTGGAGTTTGTACAACGTTGAATCCCTTTAATAATTAAAGAGACAAAATGACTTTTTTAATTGTTAATATCTCTTAACATATAAGGAGTTATTAAAAAATAATTGAACATTTGAGGTTCTAGTAACCCACTTTATCAATATATAGTACACTTTTATAGAAATTAAGATATAGGACACAAGCCCATTGTGTTTTTATGTGTGTACTCAGAAAGTACTGGGATTATCTTAGTCCGAAACTTACTGACACAATTTTTATGAATGAATTTGAATATGGTCATTTTTATTTAAAATAGAATTGCATGGGGGTGAGAAAAACGTCTTAATGAACTTATGAACTTTCTTTTAAAACATTTTTATTGAAATATATTCTAATATTATGTTATGTGAAAATTATAATATAATGCCCCGGGGCCTCCGACGTAAGAGGGCCTTCTGATTAAAGTTTATTATGTATCAATTCTTTTTATTCGCGAATCTATGCCGTTAAACGAGATATAGGTACAGTAATATGTATATTAAATACAAGCAAACAAATAAACGAACATTTAACAATAACGATCTGTCTGAAATAGATCTAATAAACTTATAACCTATAAATAATACAAAACAATACTTACATAAATATTAGAAATACTGATAGTATAAACACCATTATCAGCTGGAAACATTGTTACTTTTATTATAACAAATTAACACTTATTAAAACAATATAAGATAAACCGCACCGTACGCGAATCAACGATCGATTAAACTTATTCATTCGAATGTATGAATCACCTAATAGCGAATAGAGTCAGTCAGGTTTCGATGAATTAACTAACACAATCACAGATGAATGCAGGTGCCTGGTAGGTATTTTGTATGAGGTATGTCGAAAAGGTCGGTTGCTGAATGCTGTGCTTCCATATTACCCCACCACCTTATATACTGGAACCAAACACTGAACCTGGTAAACATCAACATTACGATTTGACTTATGTTTCTCAAACTTCGTTGTGGGTTAGATTATTAGTAGTGTTAATGATTGAATAGATATTAGAATATTCTTGAGAATGTTTGGTTTGAACTAAAGACATCACAACGTCCCATTTTGAACGAGATTGTCCTGTTTCTGACATGTCAAAGACGTTATGTTGATTTGCACATTTTAAAAGTTAGGTTATGAGTACCTCATACTTCTTTAAGTCTTTCCAATATTAAATCACAATTCTTTAGTCTAGTCTAATAATTAGTGTCTTTTGTTTAACTCCTACACCTGTTTTGTAAACAGCTAGATAATAATATTAATTACAAGTTTGCTTAATTACTTTTTGTAATAAAAATGTTAACTGTACTCAAGTACATATACAAGAAACTGAATGGATTCCTTTTTTAAATATGGCGGCGAAATTGGAACGCACCCTTTATCGAAAATTTGCAGTCATTGGTGATATACCAATGTGCTTTAGTTTTATTAATTGTTTATTGTTCGCCTTTCGGCTTTACAATTATCTACTAACTAATGTGCTTTAGTTTAATTCTCTAAAGAATTTCTATAATCGAATGTCAGGTCAATTGTCTATCCATATATGCATATAAATCATAATATAAAATCAGTTATAAATTGTAAATGATGTATACACAGACACTCGTATGCATCTCTTTCACACTCTGATGTATAAAAGAGACAGCAATTCATAGAAGAGATGAGGGTAGGAATAGGGTATGACATCACACCCAGATTATTTTTACACCTTTAGATGTCGTTAATGATGAAAAGTTAAGAAATGATCATTTTAATTGTTAACATCTCCTATAATATTGTTAATACTTCTATTAAAGAGTAATTGGACGGCATGCTTTGCATACTTCTATCTACATAATTAAGACTTTAGCAATGTAATTCTTATAATTTTAAATAACTAATATAATGCTACATATTTAAATTTATAGGCAAAACTATTAAGTGCAAATATGCGTTAATAAATAGTTGTGGTGCTACTGCATAATTAGTATACAAAATCCGTATAAGCGTAATTGTATGAATCAAGCGGATGACTAAGATCAAAGTTATTTATAAACGATGTGGAAAATAATGGTTATTATCATCTGTACTTTTTTAAATAATGATTCGTTTTAAAACAAATAAAAAATATCAAGTCACGCCTTATGTTACTCAATACATTTATTATTTAATTACTTATATAATTCTGAACGTCTTATCTATTTAAAAAGATTTATATATTTATTGCCATGTTTATTAAATTCTATTTCTAAAACGCTGCAGTAATTAAATAAGTCAATATTTACATACGTATAAATGATAATATTCTGTTTTCTAGTTTTATACAAAATATTTAAATTAGAAAATATTTGAAATAGAAATATAATTAGGTTTCAATATTACCTACAGTACAACTAGTATAAACATCAGACTTTGCTTAAAAAGATGTCGCTACCAGCTATACCAAGGATATTTATTAATATTTTTGACAATTGAATCATTATTTTAATTGTGCAATTCAATTATATTTTATTTATTAAGAATCTATTCTTTTTTAACACATTGAAAGATTTCCTCTACTTTATATTCTTTTCTATGTGTAGTTTAAATATAGGAAACTATTTTTAATCTATTTTTCTGTGACGAAATTTATAAAAAAAAAGTAGCTGTGAAAGCTAATTTCTACATCTGCTCTTATAGTTTAAATTTGTATTTTGTGATGTGTGGTACAAGAATGTTCTTCGCAGTGAACGCTGAAGAAGTTGTTTTACACCAACCTTTACTTTCGTTACGAATACGAATATCTTTACATCGATTACTACAGTTATAGGTACTTTTTTTTACAAAGCCACGTTTTTGGTGTAATACATTATTCATATTTTTTTATTGTAATAATCTTTACTTATTGCCATGCTTTTATCAAACCATATGGACCTTACAGTTATATTTACTTTTTTATTGTTTTGATTAGAAATTTTATTTAGAATTAGTTCTTATATTATTTAATGTGACCTAACCTATAAATTTTCAGTTATAAATACTGTTTTGTTTCAGCTTCATATAAAATTAGATATTACAAAAGTTTTATAATATTACATCATGGCAACGAGAAGAGCAAGAATAAAAGCTGTTGCTAATTTACCAATTCGACGAAAGCCTGAGGCGAAACCTCAGGTTGCATCAGATTTAGAAAATCTGGTCACAGCATGTGCACCATCGAAATTGGTAAATTCAATTACAAGTGAAGCACCTCTAAAAACATCACCTTTAAAACTCGTTACAAATACTCAAAGTTCTGATATTATTTTATCAGAAAATTCGGTTGAAACAGAAAATAGTAATCCATCTATTATTAAATCTGTGGAAATAGAAAAACCAGTTACACCACCTAAAGATACATCTGTTGAAAATAATGTACATCAAAAGCAAACCATCAGACGAAGGATATGCAAACCTACGATTAGAAATCCTCCTCGTGAGAAATCTGTGATAAACTTAACGCCTAGTGAACAAACTTTAGCTACGGAAAGCATAGAACCTGCGATATTAACGAATGTCTGTCAATCGGAAAATAATGATAATGAAATAAGTGAGTTAGAAGGAAAAGCTTCACCTATTAAACAAGCAACAAGCGAGCTAAGTAATAATGTGAACAGTAACAGTGTGCCGAGTACCGAAAATGTAAAGCCATCGATGGATGTTATAACAGCTGATAATGATGATTCGCTTTTTAATGCTCCAGCTTCACCGAGTAAGAATAGACCCAGGATTCGACCAACACCGAGATTGGGACACAGAAGAAATAGTATACAAGTAATAACAATATAGCTAATAACACTAATAATCCATTGAATTTTTCTAACGTTAAAATATATTTAGGGTAGTGCTAGTGAATCCGAGGATGATGGTAGAAGAAGTCAAACAAGTTTTCTTCCAAATAGAATTCGTACAGAATCATCTAGCTCATTCATAAATGACACAATTAGTGAGCCGCCTATGTCACCGAGAAAAGAAAAATTCAAACCAAGGTTTACATTTATCTTAGTTAGATTTTTCTTTCTTTTTTCAAGTTGCTGTGCTTTTATACACCAATTCATTCAATAAATATTAATTGCAGACAAAGATCAAGGCGAACTGAGCAATCACAGAAGTTAATTGAAAGAAAGAAGGAATTTGCTTGTAAATATGGGTCAGCAATACCGGACAGAAGTAAAATGACCGTTTTCGACATGATATATTACAATCCAAGCAGTAATCCAATGAAGTAAGTTAATGGTTTAAAATCACAGCTGTGGAGTCTGTAAAAAGTATCTCCAATTCTGGATAATTTTTTTAATCCAAATTATATATAAAAATAGTTTAGTATCCATTCAATCTACTTTGTTTTTTGTGACTACTAGAATTTTATTTATTATTTTCACGATTTAATACGTTTTAGACAACCAGAAAAGAAACCACGAGATGTAACAGATGCTAAAGTTATACAGGAAGAATCTGTAGATGATCCAACTCAAGCAGATGATGAGGATGAAGAGGAGATTGCAGTACCCCAATTAAAAGTGGGACTCAATGGAGAACTTATACTTGATGAACAAAGTTTGGTAAGATAAATTTAGTTTATTTTTACATATTTGATTGTAAATTTGATTAAAAACTATTAATAAACTAATTTTAGGTAATAGAAACAACTGGTACAAAAAAGGGAAGAGAGAAATTGGCCAATTCTGATGTAATATATGATAGTGATAATACTTCTTATGGAATATATAAAAAACACAAACGATGTAAGGATTGGAAACCCGCAGAAACAATTAGATTTTATAATACGTTGAATAGACTTGGAACAGATTTCTCAATGATGTTAGCATTATTTCCAGAAAGAACACGCCGAGATCTTAGAAATAAGGTAATAATTTTAATTCTGTATTTTATTATTATATAGTTTCTATTTCTATTATTCTATTAATATGCTTTTATACTAATTAGTACAAGAAAGAAGAAAAAATAAATGGCGCATTAATTGATATGGCAATAAGAAATCCGAAAACTTTCGACATAGGAGCGTTAGAAAAACAATTTCAAGCAGAAAAAGAAGCAGCAGAGAAGGCTGAAAATGAACGTAAGAACATGAAAAAGGAGAAAAAGAAATCTACTTACAAACGTAATAAGAAAATACGTATGTATGAATCTTCTGAAGATTCTCAAGAAGACAGCGTAAATAATGGATTACTTCATATGGCACAAAAAGCAGATCCAGATGTATTTAAAAAATATAAATTACCAACTAAACGCGAAAAAATAAAGAGAGATGCAAAGAAGAGAAAGATGGATATTAATGTTGAAGATCTTCCAGTAGAAGATGCATTAGTTAACTTAAAAGAAAATGTAAATAATACTAATACTAATTTAGAAGCTGAAAATGGAATTTTGGTATTAGCAAATACAGCAATAAATCAAACTCTCTTGCAACAAAATGGGTTGGGCATGAATAATAATATAGAGTTACAAGAAGAGCATGTAAATGAAATAGGTAGTAAAGAAATAGAAAATACAACACAATCTAACGCAGTACAACAAGAGAAAATGGATGTGTCTATTAATGAGGATGTAATTGGCTTATTTAATGAAGTGAATTTAACTCAGTCATGTAAAGATCTCATTGATTTACAAATACAAGAAAATATATCGAATGGTTTATCGATTGCAGAAGAAAATATATTCTGTGAAGATCAAATTGATGCATTAATGAGTGAAACTGACAATAATTTGAGCAAAGACTATGTCAATGAAATTATTATTGAAAATTCGGAAGGTGATCGTATGCATGATGATACAAATAACGTTATAGCAAATGTTCTTGAAACAAAAACATGTGAAACTAATCAAGTAAACTTGGCTAATGAAATGATTATTGAAAATCCGGAAGGTAATTGTATAGATGAATATACAAATAACGTTATAACAAATGCTCTTGAAACAAATACATGTCCAGCTAATCAAATAAACGTGGCTAATGAAATGATTATTGAAAATTCGGAAGGTAATCATATGGATGGATACACAAATAACGTTAAAGCAAATGTTCTAGAAACAGATACGTGTCAACCTAATCAAATAAACGTGGCTAATGAAATCATTATTGAAAATCCGGAAGGTAATTGTATAGATGAATATACAAATAACGTTATAGCAAATGTTCTTGAAACAAAAACATGTGAAACTAATCAAATATACTTGGCTAATGAAATGATTATTGAAAATTCGGAAGGTAATTGTATAGATGAATATACAAATAACGTTATAGCAAATGCTCTTGAAACAAATACGTGTCAACCTAATCAAATAAACGTGGCTAATGAAATCATTGTTGAAAATCCGGAAGGTAATCTGATGGAAAAATATGAAAACAACTTTATAACGAATGTTCTTGATACAAATGCATGTAAATCTAATCAAATAAACTTGGCTAATGGAAGTACAGTCGATATATCTAATATACCAATTGAAATAGACAATATAGGCGCATATAATTATAATGAAATTATAGAGGAAGACGTTAACAGTCATACAGAGACTTCTGAAGAAAATGAAATAGCTATGAATGATAATGTAGAATCTGGATCTTATGTAATTAAGGCTAAACCATGCCCAATTCGACCTAGTGTTACCATTTATGAAGTTTTCCTCAAAACCTATGAAGATGGGAAGTGCATTTTTACACCAATAGATTTAACAGAAGACGAACTGCAATCCTGTATTAACCATATGCTACCGGTGACTGAATGAAATTATATTTAGTACGTAATAGTTTATACATCTTTGTTAAAGAGTTATAAAAATGTTAAGATATAACGTTATTTTTTTATTGAATTGCATGATTAATGAAATCTATAAAAATTCTTATTTCTAAACGTTGTTACGATTTAAACTTTTAAAAGTTTTAATGTAAATTTTTTTAACTAACTATTTTTATGTTGTTTAGTATAGTATATATTTATTTTTATAGAATAATTTATGAAATAAATTTTTTCATACAGTATTGAGATTGTAAAATTCTTTTTACTGCAAATAATGTTACAAAAGATCAATAATTAGCCTTATAGAATTAAACTTTTTGTAAGCAATATTATATATAATAATAATATAAAACAATATTTCATTTTTATAAATATTTTTTGTATATTATACATTGTAAAAATAAAATGCCGAATTTATGTGAAATAAATTATTTTGATTGAATATTTTTTTTTAATAAATGTATGAAAACCATATAACGTAAATAAAACTGCTATTGTAATATGAATATATATCACTTTAATAACAATAAATACAAGTTAAGGAACACAAACAATTACAAAAATTAAGACTAAATTAATATCTTGACTAATAAAATATTTTCTTTTGGCAGAATATTGTAATAACCTGCTACTAAATGGCACAGCTTCCTTTCTTGTTTTCTCGTTTAATAATATATTTTTCGACACATAAATATACGTATTATGTTTTTGTATCTATAAATCTAATGATCCCACATATGGAATTTTGTATAGAAAAGAACAATACGTTTTTACATTTGTAAATTGAAAGAATCCACGCAAAATAAAGTAATTACTTTTTATTTGTTACGGTAAGGGCACACTGTGGTATACTCTTATTTCAATTTTATAACAATAAATATTATAACGAAATTTCCGTTAAGTACATATTTAATATTAACATTATTTACAGGTGACTTCATTAAGATTTTAGTAGAAATGGTAACGGACTAACGCTTTGAATAGATTACAATAAATTGAAAAGTAAAAATTATTTAAATTTAATAATTAAAATTAATGTAATTATTAATATAATTTTACGACTAAAACAATGAGAGTAGATTTCGAATAGAAGTGTTCGGTTTATTTCGATTATAAAAATAGGTTTCTATTTTAATTGAAATATAATTATTATTTAACAAATTCTTAAATTTATATGATTGCTATTTTACTAATTTTATGTTTCATTTATCGAAATATAAATTTAATTTACAATTTTAAAAATACTATCTATAATTTATGTCATTTTATCTTAAATATTATAGTATTGTCATTTGTATTTTAAATCAAAGTTAATATATTTCCTTATATTATTACTTAAAAAGGTTCTATGTACATTCAGTGACAAAACAATCGCTTAAAAACGCGATTTAAACATTATCATATTTGTTTGTTCTTATGGAAATATTGCCGTGCTTGATATTTGAGAATAGATTTGTAAAATAATAGATGCCAAGGATAAACAAATTGAACAAACAATGTTAATGTCTATTTAATCTTTGGGTATTCTTGTTAATTGTGCTCACGAAGCTTTTAGGATCAGGGGCAAATGAACTCCATACTGTAGCTTTACAAGGATCAAGTTTAATTTTACCACACTTTAAAATATCCATTGCAATGTTACTATTTTTAGAAACGAGACACGTACCTAACGAGCTATAAAATTTAGATGTTAAGCTATCTATCCATTCTTGTAAATCAAGTCCAGTTCTTTTAGAATTCGCTATAGATTTATTTTCCAAAATAGCTCTTTCTGAAACGGATGGTAAAAATACTTCCCATTCAGTGGCGGTAAAACTATTTTTATATGAATGTATCGAGCCCATATGAATGGAATCTGTTTGGGATTGAGTGATTTCATTCCCAGACAAATATTGTAAAGGTGTTACGAGAAATTTATTTTGTATTATAACTATTTTGTTATGAATGATACGAACGCTCCAAATTCCAGGTAAATGTGGTTCTTTAATATTAGATTTTACAAAATTAAATACGTGCCCGTCTTCTATGTGTACATCAGAGACATCTGCCAAATTTCCTGCAGGGTCTATCCACAACACAGTCACGTTGAATGAATTAGAAGTTTCAGTTCCTGGTAGAAATTCATATACTAAAATCAGTTCCGAATAAGGTCCTAATGTACGTCCAAAATTTCTTGAAATTTGTTCTTTTTGATCATACTCTGAACTTACAACAATTGATTTCAATCGTTTTACTAACTGAGATGTTTTTTGTAATTGTATGTAGTGCTGTGGCTTTACCCATGTTTCCATTTTAATATCATCGTTACCATCGATATATCCATCATTAAGTAATAACAGTCCTTTGTATTTATCATTTAAAAAATAAGAAGTGACTTCTAATAATGTTTTCACATTCACACTACATTTTTCACTTTGTAACGTTTTAGAATGAATTCGAATTAAACTATTAGCTACAGTTATTAGAGCGTCATCAGGAGGTGGACTTAAGTCGGCCAAATGATATACACTTTGCCAATAGCTATGCAAATTTGGCACATCATATGTGTATGATCCATATAACCATTCCTCTACATTTAATATTATCTCTTGGTTTATCACAGGTTCAAATTTACGTGCGAAAAATAATTGTCTATTTTCTGTAAGCTGCAATCTAGGCCAATCATCTATTTTAAAATCGTTTGGACTACAGCCACACCAGTCCACTATATGCTTATACTGGCACTTACATCCCAGGCGCCGCTTCCAATTTGTTACATGTAAATTATTATCTACGTACGTATTACAAAAACGTGAATTTCGTAATGCTGTGTGAAAAAATGATTCTGCAGGTAATAGAGTATGGTAAAATATTATTAATAATCCTTTGACTAAATCATCGGGGTTTGTAACATAAGTAACAAATTCACGTGATAATGAAACCCAATCACTTCCCCCATCTATTTGTATACCCCACGGTAACACTCGATCTCCTGTCCTCCACATATGAGTATCACACTCCACAAATGTTTTATCTAGGCCTTGCTTTTGAATAAATCGCTGCACTTCTCTGCCGTGAGATTTAACAAAATTTCGACCTTTATTTGCTGTTAAAAATTCTACGAGTTTTGTATTAGTTTTTACTGGAAAATCACTTTCACTTAAATTTATAACGAAATCCCATTTCCAGTTGATTTCTATTAATTCTTTCATAGATGCTAGAAGCATTTTTAGTAGAGATGCTCCACCCCATATTGTTGAAAATCGTTGTCGAGCTAGTTTTATGTTTTCAAATTTTGTTTCTAATGACAGAAGTTCTCTGAATAAATAATCTTGTCTCTACAAATAATTTAAATAAATGTGAGCATTATGTATTAGACTTCAATCATTCTATTAAATTCCTATACTAAGACTAAACTTACAGAATCCACATGAATGTAGAAATAATGGTCAGTATGAAAGAGAGCCTTAATTAATCTGTAGACTTGTCTTGTTGCGCGACCATTAAGCGTTAGCAAATAGGCAATTCGCACAGGCTTCTCAAATGGATCTGCCGTAATTTCTGCGACTTGCGGCGAGAACTCTATAAAAAAAAACAACTCCATAAATACAGAAATTTTAAAACAATAAGAAAACAATGTTTTTACATACTTGCAATCCCAGTTTCATATATATTAATAGTAAAATAACCTCCACAGGCCTCTCTAGCATCTCCAGAACACTTCATATTACATGACGAATCTGGAAGTTTCGCTGCAGAGGGTGGAGGACTTATTCCACAAAAGCATTCAGTTCTATAACAAATAAAGTTATTGTATAAATATGACAAGCGTATTGCGAAATACATTAAAAGTCGTTGTAAAATAATCTTAATTACGTGTATTGAACCCCAGCATACGGGAATCCTGACTGCAGGCACATTCTTATACAATTCTTGGGAGAGTTTGTAGTTTTGTAATTAACATAATAACCAGATAATAAACGAAAATTCTTTTCATCTTTATAACATCCTAAAGGAGTGTTTGCTTTAAATGCATCACTAGGACATGAATTAGGAAGCTGTTCCGCATAAAATCTGTTATCTTGTATCAAACATGTAACATTAGATATATATTGCTTACAGCTTTGTGTTTTTGCTCTATGTATGGCTGAGATTGCTTCTTTTGTGACAATATCACAAGCAGGAGTGAAATCTAATTCATCTAAACGTAGAACAGTCTTATTAAATCGGAGATTTCCATAATTCTTTGGCTCCACCTTAGGTTTAGAGTTATGCACGGAATTAGGATTATTTTGTATATCTTCATCATCAATTAAATGATTTTTATATTTTCTTGATGATATACTTCCGCCTTCTTTTTTATACTCTCTGTTGTTTAAACCATTGTAGTTATTTGGAGAATTTGTATTAATCGCCAATGATTTATATGCTAAATATATTTGTACACAGAGTATCATGAAACCTATAACAAAAAATACACGGTATCTCTGAAACCAACGACAAGCACACACCCGTATAACTGCCATCACTCCAATAAACTTGACACATTTGTATTAATTAGTAGATATTTAATTAGAAATTGTACTTCTGTATTACTATCAAGCGGTCACTATAACCTTACATTTCAGTCACACCTTTATAACCAGTACACTGAATTAACATTTTATTTAACAACGAAAATTAAATTGATATGTATTACAAACATTATATCTCAAACGACATAATTCTGCGTATAGTTTTTAGTTAGAAATAAAGAATTTGTTTTAAGAATCCTTGCCTTAAAATAACCTACTGTCATATTCATTTTGTTTCTCACTTGCTTCTCAAAATTGCCAACAGAGTAGCTGGTTTGAAATATTCTTTATGTTCAGATATTGCTATCTCGTCAGGCGCTAAAATTTAATATGATTTATCTCATATTATCTGACATCTGACATTATCTTTGCTGTCAAATAAATATTCCTACTATTTTAACTTTGTAAGAAAAATATATTTACTAAACTTTTAATATCATCATTAAAATAAACTTATTTTTAAGCAAAATAATAAATAAAGGTAGTTCTAATGGATGACAGTATATTATGTCGCACTTGTGAATCAAATAACAATTTAACCTCTATATTTATTAACGATGAAACTACAATTTCTTTTAAATTAATGGCTTGCGCCAATATACAGGTAACACAAGCTTTATTTTCCTTGTTTATTGCGGTAGTCGTTAAATTATTATATGATTTTAGGTATCTGAAGCAGATAGCCTGCCAAAAATGATATGCTTGAAGTGCCTTAGTATGCTGGACAATGCATATCGCTTTAAGTTACAATGTGAAACAGTGGATTACAAATTTCGTCAACATGTATTAAATAAAGAAAATATACAAGATTCTCTAGAGGACATAAAATATGACTCTGATCATATGGCAGTACATGGCGAATATGAAAATGAGTACGAAGTTTATTGCAATGAGGATTTGATGGAACAACCTGACAGTAAACTAGATATTATCTATGCGGAAATGGATCACTGTTACACAAAGGATATTAACAGTCTTAACTTAAAAAGACAATTACCCAAACGTACCTCTAAAATAAAGAAGGAAACTTCAAACTCCAAAATATATTCCTGCACAGGTTGTAGTAATACGTTTGAGAAATATTCAGAATTAAGGGAACATAAAAAAATACATGGAATAAATAAATATGTTTGCAATGTCTGCGACAAAGCGTTTCGAGACAAAACAAAATTGTCACGGCATTTAGTCACACATAAGGATATTGAGGAGTGTGCAATTCATGAATGTGAGATTTGCAATAAGAAATATACAAGTAAAGGCAACTTAGGAAGACATATGCTTAGCCACAGCGATGAAAAACGTCACGTTTGCGATGTTTGCGGCAAAAGATTCATACAGTCTTCTACCTTGAAAACGCATGCCCTAATACATCAAGAAACTAAGGCTTTTCCATGTAAAAGCTGCGGTAAAGCTTTCCGCACTAAGAGATATTTATTAAAGCACAGAGAAAATATACACAACGAAATTATTGAGGAAAATTCATATACTTGTACAATTTGCAAAGCAAAATTTGTAAATGAACGTAATCTAAATTGGCATATGAAGAATCATGTTGCGAATCCAAATATCAAAAGTGAACATGATAAACCTCCAGTTTCAATTTGTAATTATTGTGGGAAAAGTTTTAAAACAATTAGTCAGTTGAACATACATAATCGTGTTCATACAGGCGAAAAACCACACGAATGTCCCATTTGTAAAAAGACTTTTAGTTTCAAAAGCACATTTATGTATCATATGCATTATCACAATGATGTTCGTCCTTATGTCTGCAAAGTTTGTGGTAAAGCCTTCCGACAACCCGCGCATTTAAAGAACCATTCTGCGGTGCATACAGGTGTTAAAGCATTCACCTGCAACTTTTGCAATAAAAATTTTGCAGTGAAATCTAATTTACGAATACACATTCGTATTCATACAGGAGAAAGGCCTTACGTTTGCTCTGTATGTGAACAGGGATTTGTAGATTCCAATGGTCTTAAAAAACACATTAAGAAACACGATATGCATTCATAACTATAGTTATTTATAATGTTTTAATTACATTACATTTTTAAAAATATGTTTAAGCTGAATCTATTCAGGAAGATGTTTCCCTCGTTTTGATACGATAAAATTTAGAGGGTATAGTTTAAATTATGACAGTTCGGCGGTAATTCATGCTTATAAAAGCTGTATATATTTACGATACAGTGCTCTTTCGTTCTATCGTAGATTTATACGGCATCACTTTAAGCATGAATCCGCGACGAACAGCACATAAAATTAACTGCGGAAAGAAATACATAACGAAGTTAACATTTTTTATTTATAGAAATACTGTAAATTGTTAGGTAATGTTCTTATAGTTGCTTTAATTTTGTCTTATACCTATCTTTTAGGTTTTATGTTACTGGTTTATATTTAGTTATTTAAAAACTATTCAATTGTTTTAAACTTTTCAAATAAAATTTTTATTCCGCTAAATGGTTCTATTATTATTTTCAAATCAAAGATGGCACCATATTACCAATCTCTAAGATGTCTACTATATGTCAAAATATTATTTTCTGTCTATTCTAACCTTAAATTAATTGAAATATTTTTATATCTAATATATATAGTTATTAGTCAATATAATAATGAGTAACATTTATATTCAAGAACCTCCTACATGGGGAAAGGTATTATAATTTATAAATCAAATTGTTACAATTAAAAATATATTTTAAAATAACATTTTAATTTCAGGTTCTTTTAATAACAAGCGTTGGAGATATTGACGTTGAATTATGGAGTAGAGAAGCGCCAAAGGCTTGTCGTAATTTTATCCAATTATGCATGGAAGGATATTACAATTGTACGCAGTTTCACAGAGTAGTAAAAGGATTCATAGTACAAGGTGGAGATCCGTCTGGAGATGGTACAGGCGGTGAATCTATCTATGGGGCCCCATTTAAGGTAAGTAATATAAATTAGGAAAATTGCTTCTTGTGTAATGAAGGTAATACAAAATATAAATTGTTTCCATTAGGATGAGTTTCATTCTCGTTTACGATTTAATAGACGTGGACTTGTAGCTATGGCGAATGCTGGCAAAGATGACAACGGTTCTCAGTTTTTTTTTACCATGGATGCTACACCAGAACTGCAAAATAAGCATACCATATTTGGTAAAGTAACGGGAGACACTTTGTTTAATATGTTAAAATTGGAAGATGCTTTAGTCGATGAAGATGAGCGACCGGAGTATCCACAAATAGTAATAAGAGCAGAAGTTTTGAAGAATCCGTTTCCCGATATCGTTCCACGCACTGTTGCAAAAGTTGAAAAAGAAAAACCGAAAAAGGCGGCTAAAAAGAGTGGCGTAAAGTATGTTCATTATAAGTGTTAATAACATTATTTAAATAATATCAGATACTGATATTGAATTATGGTGGTATATATATTTGGATATCTTTTGATATAAAATTTTATTGCTACAGAAACTTTAAATTATTATCATTTGGAGAGGAAGCAGAGGAGGATGAGGTAACAGTAAAAGCGGTTAATAAAAAATTATCAGGAAAGGGCAAATCTTCGCATGATGTCTTAGATGATCCTAAGTTAAGTTCGGAGCCTGCAGTGGAGGTAGGGGAGTCTTCCAAAAGGTAAAATATTTCATATATATTTTAAAAATAATTTTCTAGCTGCGATATTTATATCTATTCATTTCAGAAAGCCGGAAAGTTCATCAGATAGTGATTTGAGTGGTGATGAAAATGTTGGCGTATCTGAATCTACAAAAGCTCCTCCTTCATCTGAAACTATACGTAAAAAACTTAAAAAGAATAAAGATAGTTCTGATTCAGAAAGTTCCGAAAGTATTGGTTATACCTATGGACAGGAGGAAAAATTGGAAAGGAAGAAGAAAGCGTAAATAACTAAAATTATTACCCTAGTAATAAATATACCAACATTATTATATTATAAACTTTCCTTTTCACTGTATGTCAATAATGTTTTCAGTGAAAATATTCGAAAGGAGTTTCAAAACTTAAAAAAGGATATGCAAAACGAAAAGAAATCGAAATTGCAGAATCAAAAAGAAGAAACTAAAAAAGTTGAGGAAATAAAAGAAAAGAAAAAAGTTGTTGATGATTATAATCGTGAACAAGAGAAATATAAATCTGCGGGAAAGGATATTCCGAAGAAGGGTGCTTCAAGGTATACATCAAAATTTTATATAAGAGTCCAAATGGTGTAATAAATGTGTTAAATGTTTCTTGATTTACAGAGAGGCGTACACATTACAACTATTAGCTAAGTTTCAAAAGAAAATGAACACTGTAAGAGAGAACTGTGCGACCTCGGATAATAAAGAGGATGCAGCAGTTAATAATAAAAATGAAGATGGTGAAATAGCATCGGAAGATGAAGATATTGTCGGGGACGATTGGATGAGTCATAAGTTACAGTAAGTTTATCGAATGTTTCAGTTAAATCTTCTACCCAAAATATAATGAGCTTGTGTACTCATTTTTCAATTGTTGATTGAAATTGATGTTAATAAATGTGTATTGGCGTGTCTATTTTATTAAATATCTAAATGTTGACGGAGATATAGCAATTCAAAATTTGAATTGTAGTTTTAGTGCTAGAAATCGTCGGCCATATTTGTATGACGTGAAATGCATTTTAACGTCAGTTATTTGTTGAGTAGGTCAGTGCAGTGGTAATGTTTTATAACTGTTGCTAGTCAAATAATCAAGTCAAGTGAAAGAATAATAAGTTTTTATTTTATTCAACCCTGCTAAGGCAGACATAATATTGAAATTTTATTGTTCCTTGAAATAGCTGTTAATAATATTTGATATTTTGATATATAAATACTATAGCAGAGATTTATGATCTGTAAGGTTGGTAACCTTACATATAATCTATATCTCTTAACATATAAGGAGTTATTAAAAAATAATTGAACATTTGAGGTTCTAGTAACTCACTTTATCAATATATAGTATAGTTTTATAGAAATTAAAACCTTGTTAACAATCATAATTATGTTATTGTTTTCATTTAGATTTAAAGAAAAAGGCCCCGTTTTAGCGAAGGATGCTTCAAAGAAAGGTGACGACTGGGTGGATATATACGACCCAAGGAATCCCATTAATCAACGAAGAAGAGAAGACAGCAAAAAGATTTTGAAATCCCGTAGACAATAATACATATATTGTTCATTTTTCTTGTATATTTTTTGTAATATGTAATTAATTGCATCGTTTTAATTTACAATATACATTTTTCAATAAATTATTTATGTTACTTTCTGTGTTTTGAATTATATGGAAAGAGGATAGTCCAAGAGCTCCCAGATCTACATCGTTTAAAAATAAATGTTATGTAAAAAGTATAATACATGAATTTACGTTTTGTGTTTAGCGAGTACTTACTTTAACGATACATTTTGGAGTCACTTTGCCATCATGTTGTAGATGCGTATGTTTTCTTTGTCATGAAAGAGTTCAGTTTCTCACAGTCGTTCAAAAGAAATGTATATTTTATCGGCTACAAATGGCGAAACCATTCCACCTGTCAGAATATAAATGAAGATAAAGTTAATGTGAATTGTAATTGAAATGCAATAGACAAAACATGACACTTCGCCAAATTGTTTACCGGGATATTGTTTACCTTTGTATGAAGTAAAAGTCTTCGGAGACTTTAATTAATAATCATTTAGTCTAGTTACTTTCTTGTTATTTATTGAATCTGTGGGGAAAGGATTATATGTGTCTCGCGCTTCCTGTATTTGCGGACGCCTTTGTATATTGGTGTATACATGTAATTATTTAAATGTGTGTATCCCAATATATAAATATAATTTTTCTATATACATATTTGTATAATATAATATACAAATGGCACTTTACAAAAATGCCAATAAAATATGTACATCCGACATGTATTGACAGATATCTTGTACAAATTCTTCTTACTTAACCCACCTCTTTCCAACTTGTCGAGTAATACTATCGTAGACATACCACGAACACTTCTCCCTCCTAATGCACCCCCTTCAATTCTCCCACACATACACAAGAGACCGTCGATCCATTTCGCATACATTTTAGAAAGCTGCTCTTTTCGAATGATGTATAAAAAAACATATGTTAATATTTTAAGTACACAGTTAATATTTAAATAGAATAATATTCTGATAAATTTTTGTTTAACATGGTGAACTCCAGATTAGATTTCTTGGGCACCCTCCTGATTGGTTTCTAGCTTCTTGGGGTAATTAAAAAGTCTTGCAGCAGCAGTAAAAATATATTTTGAATGAATATAAAGTCCTAACAATATAATAGTAGTAAAAATGAAGTGAATTTCATGTAAAAGTGAAGTACAAATATCATTTAAATGGAATGTTGCCTCTACTTCAATTTGACGAGTATTATTAATGAATAGGTCTCACTACTTTCATAATGAATGAGTTTATACGTAAATTTTACAACGGCATTTAAATAACAAGTTGACAGGTTCAATTTATTGTTGTCGTGACTTCACTGACCTACTAAGGAATTTGCGGATGCGTATGCTTTGCGCATGAAGTGTTGTTTTAATTTTTATTTAATACTTTCTTGTACTTCTTTATGAATGAATTTAAACATTTATTATTTAAAAAATTGGCTGGTTGGTTTCACTGTTGTCATTACTATAAATATTTTAAACTTCATACTTTATGACTTCTAATATATATGTTAAATTCAATTGCTAATTACTGAATAGAAAGCGTACAAGAATGTAATACTTCTTCCGTCCTCAATTAATTCTTACATTTAGTGTGCAAATATTGTCACAAAGAATTGTAAAATGTATGACTTTCTTGTGGTGTAAATTTAGCTCGTAAGTATTGTTGCCGCATTGTCAGGCGCAGCGATGTCCGTAAGTTTCAAATTACACACGCGCTACTATTAATTTGTATAAGATGAAACTAAATAATCTAACCGCGAAATTCAAACTGTCTATGCGTATATAACATATTATGGAGTAGCTATAGCTCTAGGTCTATAATGCGAGCTGTCTGTAATGGTTTGTATCTTATACAATACCTATGTACCGTAACACGACTGATCTGACAGGAGCTTACTTATGGATGACCTGTCAATATGTGTTGTATAGAATGATGCAGCAAAACAAGAAGTTCTCGTAAAACGAAATATGAATCTATTGACTCTTTTATTTGCGCTCACAAAACTCGGAAAGTAGCCGGTCGATTGACTTGAAATTTTGAAACAAACGTTGCATTCAAAAGCGCGCGCGTTTTTGAAAATTGAATTAATATCTTTAGTTTCTTTCATGTGAAATAGAGGTTATTAAATACGTACATCGCTAAAAGATTTATTTAATAATATCTCTCAAAATATGTTAAAACAACTGTAGGTGAAATGTAACTCCTACAATATTTTCATTTTACTTAAAATAATATAGAATGTGAATCACTTTAGTTTTTTGTTTCTCGTTTGGACTGAATTGATCGTTCTGAAATTGAGGTTAGGTACAATGTATAGTATTCACCTATGTGTATATTTGTACAAAAAACATATAAATGAAAATGAAAGAGTAGTCCATAGCTTAAATAATACTGAGAGCTTGAAATAACTGTTACAAAAACATTACTAAGTAAACAACGTTTGCCTGAACCCTCAGCCCCATTACTCCCTACCCCCTGTCCCCTACTTCTGTGAACTTTGAACTGATCTCAACTCTTTTCTGTTTGTGAAGTTAAAATTGTACCGTAGGTTGTCAAAAGTTTTGAATGAAGTAATGCCTTCCGATTATATTAACTAAAACTACTATAACTATTTAACATATAACGTTAAAATTCAAAGGTTGGTACTATCTAAAATTCATATCGATTTGTCTATAGTGTCGCCATCTTTACGCCATCGTACGAATTTATTTACAAGATATCAATCAAAAATGTTATTTAAAACTTTAATACAAAATGGGCTCGTGTCCTATGTCTTAATGTCTTTTTTAATAACTCCTTATATGTTAAGAGATATTAACAATTAAAAATTGTTGTGTCTTATACTCTTTAATTTTTAAAGAGATTCAACGTTGTACAACATTCTAAATGCATGTGACATCACAACCGCTATATGTATCTCTGATATATGTATTTATATATCAAAATATCAAATATTATTTACAGCTATTTCAAGGAACAATAAAATTTAAACTTATTATTGTTTGACTTGATTATTTCAACTACCAACAGCTACAAAACATTACCACAGCACTGACCTACTCAACAAATAGCTGGCGTTAAAATGCATTTCACGTCATACAAATATGGCCGACCATTTCTAGCGCTAAAACAACAATTCAAATTTTTAATTGCTATATCTCCGTCAACATTTAAATATTTAATAAAATAGACACGCCAATACACATTTATTAACATCAATTTCTATCAACAATTGAAAAATCGACCACTAAAAAATGAGGACACAAGCCAAGCACGTTTTAAAAGTTTGAAACACCAAACGAATTCACCCCAACCCTTAGCTGAACATTCGAATATTAACTGCATTTATCACGCCTTACGTTTTGGGGTAGCTTTTGGTTTAATTATAATTTACTAACTGAAAACCAGCAATTAGAGCAATTAAATCACGATGCGATAAGATAGCAACTATCCAATGTCACACAAGTTAGTATTACGGTTGGTTGGGTTGGGTGGGGGAAGGGTGAGTGATTGTAAGTGGGTGGCGAAAGGAAGGGAAGTCAATGATGCTGGCGATGGACGCTTTCGTTGCGCTCCCTCGTTACACGTGGTGGTTAAATTGGGATTAGGAACGCCTGGCATCGTGGCGCCTCGTGATAGTGTTAGTGCCAATAGTTTATGAAGGTAATAGTCATATAGGTAAATGCGAGCTGTGGACATTAACACAGACACACACACACACATATAAAAATAGAAACATTTGGTGAGGCAATTAAAACGCCAGCAAAAAGCGACAAATATTAAAGTCGCATAAGAAACTAAAATCACTTCCAACAGAAATGGTTTATAAAATTGAGAATTAAAGCAACTAGCGCACTGACTGAGAGCATTTATGCTTGATGATACACTGCTGTCATTAATAATATTTCGGCTCCTTAAAATGATCTACTGTTGCCTGCCTTAACTAATTAAACAATAACAGAAACAAAATACAGCTTAAAACTTATTCAAGTAAAGAATCATTCCCACTCACTGCTTTAATTTAATTTTGTATTTAATTTAAATTGTTTACCACATGGCAATACGCGTAGTCATTCACAGTATCATTTTAAACTTAATTTATTTTTTAAGTTTTCTTAGTTTTTTTAGAACCTTACAAGGTCCAATGTATTAAATTAAAAACATTAAATTAAGAAAAACTATATTATATTATAACCTCCAAAATGTGACAATCTGTCAAAATGCAGTAGAATTTACATTTAAAAAAAGTTTAATGTCAGTTTTTGAAAAATATAGAAGAGAAAACAATTTCTATTACTAATTGTTATCAAATATAACACACAATTTTGTCGAACTGTCAAAATTTATATTACTAACGATGCATACACACCAACTAAATTAACTAAACTTAAATTAAAACACAAATATGAAAATGAATGCTTAAACGAGTACCTGAAATCTAATTACAATATTAAATAAAAACAGTAAATTAAATATTAAAACAGTGAGTGGGAATGAGGCTTTATGATAAAATAGTTAAAATAAAAACGTAGTTCAACTTTTCAATAAGATGTGGCAGCACCTTTCTACTATTAGAAGTCTTTAAATTAATTTCATGTTAGTAGTAGCGAGTGGGAGGAAAGTAGGTGAAAATGGGGTTGGGGGGGCTCATAGCTCAATAGCGCAAACAGTTGAAGGATCTGTAAACAAAGGGTGAATGTCATATATCTATACTACGAGTACATAACCTCAAAAGGCAACATCAGCGCCAACGGTGAAAATACGAAGCTATCAATGCCAAAGATCATACATATAAATGAAAGTCATATGTGTAGGTGTGTTTATTTATAAATTGTGTATCACTTAATGGGCTGTATGAATTCTGGTGGTATCAATGGGTTTTGATACTTTTCAAATATGAAAACGAACTTTGTGAATTAATTGAATAAAGTTGTATTTGGCGTGTAGGGTACGTAAGACAGGCATCTCAAGACATAGTTTTCGCGCACATTTCGTGAAATGTTAATTTAGATATCTCACTTTTATTGTAATAATTATATACAACATTTTAAATAAATAAAAACTTATTTTTACTAATTTTTCTAAAAGTTTATTCGCTTTGTTTTCAAGTATCCAAATTTCCGGCAGTATTACTTTCAGGGAGGTGCAACTCCTTCAGGAAGACATTGAGGTCTTTGACAAGGTGTTGAACAATTTTGGACAACAATCTAGACACCTTAAGGTGTAATAAAAACAGTGACTATAATAATAAAAATGTATTTTGTGTAGTCAGAGACAAATTATAAGGTCTCCGTATTGGGACCTCAAGAAAATAAGGATTAGACAAAGAAGAAGATAATATTTAAGTAGAAATTGAGTGCCTCACAGCAGTAGCATAATACTTGTAGCTCAACTGCACTAACGACATTATACAGCACATCTTTTAAACGTATAATCAGCGGGATGTTCACACGGTAAATTTTTATTTGTAAAAACGTATAGCTGTAGTTTTTTTTATAATACTTCACCACTAAACACTTTTTCGGTTACTATTCGATAAAAGTCACGCCGTGTGAAAGATACCGTATGATACGACGAATACGTTAAAGTTCATTCAATTTGCTTGACAAGTCCGGTGGGTATTCGATAGACGTGTTTAGCTGTGTACGTTTTTTTGCAGTACAAACGTCGTGTGAATGGTTCTATAATAAATGTATGTGCCACTGTTTATTCGATAAGATTTATACTGCAAATAAACGTGAATGTGAACCCAGCCTTAGTATATACAGAGTAAACAAATCATATCTATTTATTTGCACAGATTAATAATGTTATACCGTAATTACATTTTCTAATATTGAGGTTATTCAACTTATTTTCGTATTTCGATAAAAGCTGTTCGTTAAATGTCTGTACCCCCGAGCAACTAACTTCATAAATATCAATGAATTCAGTACTGTGGCGAAATTCTTTAATATTATTAACAATTAAAGTAGAAGTTTGCTCTCATGATAAATTATGTTAGTGCAAAACAACTCCAATACAACCCTACAGTACACAAGTTTGACATGGCGTACTGTCCTACCGGTACGTGGTATGTACACAGGAGTTGGCTTACTTTGAGAGTTCTAGCCGCTCAACCAAGGCGCCGATTTATATTTAAATAATATATTATTAATAAGTCTTTAAATCGAATTAATCTACAAACAATAATTGTTTAATATCTGTAATAAATGATGCTAATAATAATAAAAAAAATTAACTACGCTACGTTAATTTAAAATAATACGTTACTTGTTAACGTTAAGTAACGCTAAACACGTTTAACGGTATCATTATCAAAGTAGGCGTGAATATAAAATGAACTGCCCACTAAACAATATTCACAAGTTATCACTGAGGTTTTACAATCGTAAAGTTTCGTCAAAGCTCGTAAATGTTCGTTCAAAGCTGATGTTTTGTTATTGTACGTAATCGTAGCAAAGCTCTTCAAGTTTCAGTACGCTTCGTAGCCGCGACGTGAAACGAGCATTGTAACGGTCTGTGCGTAACGCTCGTACGTAAATACGTACGTAACATGTGCATATAATACGTGAAATAAATATTAAGTGAGGTTATGTTTTATTATGTTAATTAATTTACACGGATTTTGAATGTATTGAATGTAATTATTTGATGAACAAAATGTAAAATTACTGTAAATGACATTACACAAATGCTTTTATAAAGTGCACTAATTTTTCAGTGTAATAAGCGCATCTTAAAAAGCCAAACTTATTTTTAATTAGGTAGATTTTCAGATACATATCTATATGTCTCTTAATATTGATATGAAGGAATGCATTTTTTTATGATCTTGCGTTTGATTTTTAAACTGAAATTTTGCACTCACACTCCTTATTGATGACAATGCAATGTGGTATTAAATTTTGTTAAAATTTTGTTAAAATTTTGTATATTACTATATTTTTTAGAAAGGATATTTTATTTAAATAAAATGCATAAATACATTTTTGCACTAAAAAGAGAAAAATAATTTGTCATGTAGTTTAATAATAAAGTGTGGGGTATCCTCGATAATAATATGCAAAATGTATAAAGATAGATTATGAGCACTTCGCTCTTATTGCATTTTAAATATCTAACAGATTATTTTATAAAAAATATTTTCTTACTTTTAGTAAAATTATTTACAATAATTATTACATGTATGCATACACGCTAGATGCTGTATCTTCGGGATCGATCCCTGAACGAGTGCACAATGTTCTGGGTTTAGTTGTTATAATAATTAATTTGAAGTAGCGGTATTGTCCACTTCTACGAGTCCACGAAACCATAAATACTGCTAACATTGTAAGAGGTTATTGGATAATTTGCATACATATTATTATCAATTTTTATACATTCAAAGGGTTTCAATCAATATCATTCAATACCGTGTAAATTAAGCTATATATATATATATATATTCTTTTTTATATATATAGATTTTTAATGTGTGTTATTTTATTGTTTTAAATATTCAGAATATTTTTGGACTATCAGTAAAGTTTATACAGGTAATTGCTTTTAAAATTATTCATAAAATATTTTATATAAATGTATGTATATGTATATGTATATATTTTTTACTGAATTAGTTTGAAGCTGGAATTATTTACCTATGAGACAACTCCATATATGGAACGGAAATATTCATTCGAAATATAATAATAACAAATAAATTATTTTGCGTAAAGTTACATCAAAATTTAAAATTAATTATTTCTACTGATAACTAATTGATAAGTATAAAATCCTATTCCCACTTACTGAGTTTTAGTCCTGATTTAAGGTTTTAACCCAAAATGTAAGTGTCAGCTTGTGAAATATGAAGAAATAAAATTAATTATATTAAATACAATAATTTATATTAAATAAAGATAGAAATAATGTATATTACTGACGCATAACGCATGATTTCAATAGTTCAAAACCACATTTAGGGTAAAAACCTTAAATTAAAACTAAAAACAGTGAGTGAGAATGGGGTTTAAAGCCAATGCATTTGATATGAGTTGTGGACACTTATCAAAAAACATAATTCATTTAAATTGCGTTTATTTCTTAGTATATCTGCGAATTTCCACGAAATTCAAACGGCTATATAAAATAATAGGTCCCTTTTGTGAACATAAAGAACCCTTGAGCTGAGAAAACAAGATGTAGTTTTTCTACCCGGCCTAATCCGTGAGGGTAATTTTCTTGATACTCTGCATATTTTCTTTTAATATCCCGTTAACCACAAGGCAAGCTTTTAAGCACGGATTTTATTTTTAATATGCGTGTGAAATAATAAAATATGATTTTTTTTCGGTTTATGGAAATTAAAATAATGTCGGATTACCGGATTACGAACCACTAAGCTTACATGGCTGAAATATGTTTTACATCGCATCCCTTCGCTGTTAAAACAACGTATTTTTATTATTTCTTAAATAAAAGTGTGAATCTTAACAGATGGTTAAATTATTTCATTACAACAAAATATTTGACAAATTTAGGAACTATAAATATTCTCGTTGTTTCTTTCTAGAGATCTTGTGACAGTGTTGCAGATAAGATATACACAATTATGATCTGCTCTGTCTAACTATTAGTCACATTTTTACATTGTGTTGCATTTTATAACTGCAACCGGTGCCGGAAACAACAATATTTACGCGCTGAATTCCAGACATGTGATAATATTATCAATAAATTTGAGCCATCAAAAGCGTGGCCGCAGTGTAATAAAACCTCCATGCACCCCATTGTACAACAGGGGTTACCAACGCTTCTCATTTATGAAATACAATTTATCCAGATGGAACACTACACGAAAAAGCAAAGCTAATGCTTACTGAAAACAATTGAAAAATTGTGAGAAGGAATAACATCTTTGTCTTTAATGTTCGTAGCGAAAGTTAAAAAAATTGCACATGAATTAGAAGCTTCTATTACATAATAACTGCCGAAGTTCGGCCGTTCCCCACGCATTTTAGTAACGCCACAATTCCCGTTTTTCCCTATCTGAAATAACGTTTATTTTTAGGTCAAACGTAAAATCAATTGTAGCTACCCGAGTCGAAATTTTGACCCAATTGACCCGCTTCTGGGTTAACTTACATAGGATTTTTGCTCCTTCTTTGGGCCTACATGTGGCAGTTATCGGACAAATTACGATGCTTAGGGTCAAATGAGGATGGTATTTAAAACCATATAAACCTATTCTCTCTCTAACTCATTATTTCATATTCATCCCTTAACAATAAAATCCATATCTTACAGGTCCATCTCAGGCTTAACCGAGGTTCACACAGTACTAAAATAGCTCAGACCTAAAGTAAAACGTGAAACATGATTTCATTTAGGATCAAGCGAGGGTCATATAATAATGTTTAGTATGAGACGAGGTTCACTTTACTGTTTTCAGAACGAACAGAGGGGCAAAGACCCAGTTTAGCATCAGGATAGGTCTAAAATTTTGACTCGGGTATGGCAAATAATTGTGTTTCAATTTACCGCCCCTAGAAATTAATTGACAGTCCGAGTCCGAATAACACTTGTCAAGCCATTGCTTTACCTAAACGGTATTTTTTTATTCATTAAAAAGTAGCGTTACTAAAATCACTGAAACTTGTAAACTAGTGGTCGGAATGTCATGAAATTTGGACACATATCGTCTAAAGGTTTACACTATCTAATGATCATACTGATTTGTCAATAGTGGCGCCATCTATATGTCAATCTACGAACTTATTGAGCGACGTATTGTTAGACTTAATTCGAAAACAAAACCCTCGTTTTTATTTGGACGCTCGTGATGTGTATAACATACCAAATGGTTGTGCACCCCTGACTACGAATATGGTATATGTGTGCAGTGGTGCTGGTGTTTTATGCGGAGCCATGAATCACCCACGCTTGGAGTGCACTTGTGAAATATTCGTACATTTTTTATGTGTATAATAAAATTTATATTATGAATTAATATTTTGCTGGATAAGTATTTATTTTGCTGCATTTCTGACTTTAATAAAACTCATGAAAATTAGTCAGAATATTGCAGTGCTGTGTAATAATATTAATTAATCTTTGATGCTTAAAAACATATTTCCGTCTCTTTCTCTCGTTCTGTAATTTGCTGGTCTGGTCATTATTTATAAATTTAATATATTTTCTAATTATTTATATAATTCTTTCTGTAGATTGGCAAAGAAATAAACCTTCGTTTCGTTTATTTATGGTTTACTTAGCATAACACGGTTATTTTTATTTTGTTACTTTTGGATTTTTATTTTTGCATTAGTTAATCTTCATCAAATCTGCAAACGATCTTAATCGCTGTTCCTGAACACAATTGGTTTTATTATTACTTAATAAGAAGTTTGAGGATATAATTTAAATAGTCTGATCTAAACAGGTTCTCTAAAGCATAGGAACATTTACTTTAATCAATCTGTGAACAAGTACTCATCACAGAGAACATTTAAGCCTCATTCCTACTTACTGTTTTGATATTTAATTTACTGTTTTTATTTAATATTGTAATCTAGATTTCAGGTTCAGGTTTAAGCATTCCTGTTCACATTTGTGTTTTAATTTAAGTTTAGTTAATTTAGTTGGTGCTTATGCCTTGATAGTAATATAAATTTTGACAGTTCGACAAAATTGTATGTGAAATAATTAAAATTGATATTTTTAATAACAATTAGTAATAGAAATTGTTTTCACTTCTATATTTTTCAAAAATTGACATTAAACTTCTTTTAAAAGTAAACCCTACTGCATTTTGACATATTGTCACATTTTGGAGGTTATAATATAATATAGTTTTTCTTAATTTAATATTTTTAATTTAAAACATTGGACCTTGTAAGGTTCTAAAAAAACTAAGAAAACTTAAAAAATAAATTAAATTAAAAATGGTACTGTGAATGACTACACGTATTGCCATATGCTAAACAAATTAAATTAAATCCAAAATTAAATTAAAGCAGTGAGTGGAAATGATACTTTATTTCGGTTGCTTTAATTTTAATTAGTTGTTAGAAATTGGTAAAAGTTATTTGTTAAGTTCTAGTTCGCCTCTGTTTATAGTGAAATATAACAGAGTGTAAAACGTAAAGTGTAAACCCCTGTATAACGTTAGAATGTAAACACTTTGGTGATGCAATAAAAAAGAAAGTATGTATTCGTTTTATCATGATACAACTACTCTCAACAAAACGTTGAATTGCCTAAAGTCAAAGCCTATAGCTACCCAGAGAGAGGGAGATCAGGGTGCATAGGGTGGTTCAGAAGGAGGGACAGGGAGAAGAGCTTTGTAACTCACAATAGTCCACAAACACCGTGTACCGTCGGATTCAGAATAATTTACAAATGTAGTACAAGTAGAATGATAGCAAGTCTGTTGTAACACTTTACAGATTTCTAAAAAATATACTTTCAGTTTAGACTTGAAAACTAAATAATTTCTACATTAATAAGGAAGAATTTTACAGTGAATTTCCATTTTCATTTGAAATCCATTTTAAAATCAGACCATTATTTCGCCTATTAAATGCCGATAACTCGAAAACCGGCAGTCTAAAAAAAAATGAATTGCAAAATCAGCGTTGAATTTTACTATAGGATTCGTTTAAATTTTCCAAATGGAAAACCATAAATTTGCAGCTCAACTTAATTTTCCTTATTTATATATTGAAGGATAAAGTTAAGCTATATGAATGAAAAGAAGATAAAATGGAAGCATGTACTTTGTGTTATTATAATAATACAAACGCATATGAATGTATATAATTCTTACCACAATTTAAAAAAAACAACAATCCAATTCCCGCTTTGAAGTAGTATTTATACTTCATTTTCTAGCACAATATTTGCAGGGTAGCTATCACTCAAACCGAGCTACACAAGATACCGAGACATCATCTAAATAAGGTAATAAGTAATCCTGACGCTTGCGGTGACGTAGGCCATAGCCGCGTCGGTATTACAGCACCCTACACCACCCCCTTATATTATACGACAGATCAGTGTTTTAAGAAATATGTATTCAACGTTTTGAATCCAAAAGTTATTTACAAGCTAGGGACAAAGCATAACAGACAAAATGGAAAGAAAAAATATATTTATATTTATAAGGCATATTTATTATTATTTAAAATTTATTTTGAAAGGCCGACTTTGTTCTTGTAGAGTATTTTATTTAAATTAAATGAAATCACGTAATTCTCCAAAAAGAAATATTTCGGAAAGTTTTTAAGGGTTTATGATTGTGATGTATTGTTTTAAAAGTTAACGTATGTTTTAAAAATAATATGTTGGTATAAGGTAAAACTTTAATTGGGTTGTGAACTAGGTATTTGTTTCAAAATTTAAATATATCTTTAGTTGAATTAACTTGTATTACAGTAGCAAGTTTAAGCTTTATTGAGAGATAGACAATTAGCCTTGGAATTAGCTTGTAGCAAGTTATATGACAATGCTATATGAGTATTAAGACCAAACTTGTGGAACTACTAAGACATCTCCTAATTTAGTGAAATGGGATGCGAATAGCAAAGTTTCTATAGATCCGCACGAATTATTTTGTATGTTTTTATTACATTTTACCATGAGATGAAGCTTCTACTTTAATGTTTACCAATACACCACTGTACTGTGGGTAATAAAGGTCCTTATCATATATTAAATACATACAGTGGTGTATTAATAAACATTAAAGTAGGAACTTTATCTCATGGTTACATCTTAAGTGCAGAAAGTTACACTGACGACACTGAAATCTGTCTGGACTTACGGCATTGAACTCTGGGGAACATCTAGTGTTTCAAACATAGACATACTAGAAGGATTTCAGTCAAGGACAGTAAGAACCATTATGGATATCCCGTGGTTCATAAGCAACAAATACATCAACCATGACTTCGGGATTAAAACTGTGAAAGAAGAAATTAACAAATTCAGCCAAAGATACCGGCAGCGACTAAACAATCATCCAAACTATTTAGCTGTGAATTTACTAGATAAACATACGTCTGACTTTAAAAGACTAAAAAGACAAAGTGTGTTAAAGCTACCACAATGTTTTTAATTGTCATTCATACTGGACGACCATTTCTTATCTAGGTTAATTTTCATTTTTAGCTTAGGTATTTATTGTTCATACTTGATTACACCCTACTGCAAAAGTCGGATGTAGCAAGCAAATGGTTTCAATGTGAGAGGAAGGCGTACGCACACCTGCTATGGGCCTTTCCTTCCGCTTCCCCTTCCTTGTACGTTTAATACTATTTCTTTATACAAATTCCATGATATATTCCATGTGAAGTATATAAAATCTAATTAATGTTAGATCCGAATATAACAAGAACCATTTTGTTTCTGCATAAGATATAAACACAAAGAAATATGTCTGGAAGATGTATAATGTGCATTTTCCTTGCAGCTTTATGGTCTCGTAAAACAGCATGTGTTTTAGGACAAAGTGAAGAATAGGGAGAGATTGGTTATTCTCAAGGTACGGAGGTACTTTCATACAGTCAAGTTATTTGAGGTTAAACTGCTAGAAAAAGACAACTTAAATTTAATCTCGCTGTTTTAACTTTATTTTTAATTCTAAATTGTCGTTTATAGAAAATGTTTTAGAAATAGTTTCTTCTGAGTGTAGTTTTCATTTGAGTGCTAGTGATTTTAAATATAAGCTGACTCAACTCTCAAGATACAATTCGTGATGCATAACAAGTTGAAACTCTACTAACTGGTACCGCTGTAAAGAGATTCCAAGGCAACCCTGCCAATGAGCTGAACTGTTTCAAACAGCAGATCTGGTGCAATTGTTTTTGCACCATATTTTGTTACTGCAGCTTCTACATGTGTGCCACTGTGTAATACTAAACCAACTTCAGACGGCTATCGAGTTTATACAATATATTACCATTACAAAAAAAAAAAAAACTATATGATGAAAAAAATGAAAAAAAAAAAAACAAAAATCTATTTTCAGAATTTAAATAAAGTTTTTGAGTAACGTATATTACGTTACGGAATGTAAAATACGTGAAAATAGTGATAGTATACACCTAAAATGATCTATTAATACGCGCCTCCCCTTTTTACACAACGTGGATTATACATTTCCGGTTTCTATGCAGATAAATAATGACAAGCCGTCATTTTTTATCATACTGTTATGTTTTTTGATTTGACTGAACGATAAATTATTTTACTAGCTATGAGATTTCAAAAATTAAATATACATTAATCGAGTAAGGGGTAGGGGGGTAGTGTGTGTGTGGGGGGGTGTAACCACACAGTCACATATGTGTATCTCTTTCCTCAACCCTCGATCATCATCAAGAGACCAGGGGAAACGGAATTTGCAAAATACAATGTGCAGTACACAATATATACTACGGATATGCGAGTGCCATATCCTGTGCGTCCCGGAAATGTCAAACGGATATTTTGATATTTGATAAATGTGCCATACGATGCAGTATAATAATATTGACATTTATAATAGCTCATCAAAAAATGACATTGTTTTTTAATTTATTTCAATTATATTATTTTGAATCATTTTTTTAAAATTATATTACAACGGTGATTCAACGGCTCGCATTAATTGTAATTTAATGTAAATGTAAGTGATGGCAATTCATAGAAGAGAAGAGGGTAGGAATCGGTGGACACTACACGTATATTTAGTGTTATAACTTTTAATCGCCTTAATGATTAAAGTGACAGATATGGCCATTTTAATTGTTTATATCTCCTATAATATTGCAACTTCTTATGCCGGTTTTACACCAGAGAAACAGTTTTGTTGTCAAACAAAAACATGTTTTGTTTTATTTTAAAACAGTTCTGTTTTTCGAAAACAGACTGTTCACACTGAACAGACTGATTTTGTTTTTAGTGTTTTTCTGTGTGTCCCATAAAAATTATAAACATGATAAACAACAACTGACAAGCGCAGATGTTCACAAAAAACAAAACGGCGTGTTCAAAAAACAACAACAAACGTGTTTTCCTTTGATCTTACTGACTCCAGATGGGAATATGTTTTGTTTACTAAAACAGCAACAAAAGACAAAAATGTTTTAAGAACTGGTGAAGAACATTGGTGTTTTTGTTCGTGTTTTATTGAACTGTCTCTATGGTGTGAAAATAATTAGACATTTGAGGTTCTGGTAACCAACTTGAATAATAGAATTAATCAAATAATCAAATAATAGATTAATAGTTTTATAGAAATTAAGCCATGGTTCACAAGCTGTTATTTATAACAAAAGCAGAGCTAGTCGCGACTTGTATGTAATATGTATGATTTGATTAAAAATGTATATGAAAATATTTTGAGTTACAGTTTCTATTGATTTTATGTAAGATCACGCTTATAAATAATAAAACAACCCTTAAGCATACCTGTCATAAGGCTGTCATTATCCATCCTCTAGAAATATTAGCCGATTTCATAATGTATTTTGTTTTTTCATTTTCTTTTGAAGTTCCAGTAACAGTTATCAGTGGTTTGTCCAGAACAAGTTATAGCTAATAATGTGAAGTTTTGGTGATAGCCGCAACATGCGGTTACCACCGTATCCAGGATATTGCTTCACGTTACAGGACGTGGATTGCCCAATAACCAGGGTTATTCACACCAGACACCACTTGGGATTCGGGATACAGGATTCGGAACATCTACAACAGCTGGTGCTGTGGACAATCAGAAGTTTTTGTCAGTTTTTTATAACATTCGATACAAGAACTGTAACGGAATGAAACTTATATTCGCGTTTTAGTTCTAAAAGTTATGCACATTAAATAGAACACCACCCACAGTACTGGTACAACCGTAAAATTTTTGTTTTTATTAAAAAGAACTAGATTGAATCAGCCTCACCATGTTTCAGCATCAATCACCTAACGATCCCGACTACAGTGAGAAACATTGTATACAAAAAACAGAATTTAAATTCAAACTGGCTTTATCTGCAGTCTGCTATCGTCCTTGCAAACAGCAAGTCATTGCTACCTTTTGTTATGGGGCACATGTACATAATTTTTTATTAACCTAAAGTTGAGCTACAGTTTTACAAATTATCTGATTTTGTTTACAAAACCCATGCTCTATATTCTGTACTGGTCCAGGGTCCTGCGTCCACGGTTCTGTTTCAACCGTTAGCAACTGGGCATGGAGATGATCCATTCTTTTAGAGTTTTGCTCTGTTTTTAGCGCTGCCATATATGGTAGTGGATGCATTTTCAGCATAGTTTTATGTTGCTCGTTTTTTTACAACATTTCTATGTATCTTTATGCAGTAGTAATAAAATATTTTGTTAGTTTAATATATTTTTATTACTAGCGTCAAGTTTTATGTTTTTAAAACATAAAATTGTTACCATATTAGTTCTAATCCAAGGCTGAAGATGGGGCTGTAGTAATTAAATTACATTACTGTTCTTGGTTTGTTTTGAAAACTATGGCTTCCTCGAAAATGATGTAAATATATTTTTGAAGCTAATAATATTATCTATAATTTTTATTAATTACTTTTTGTTGTGACTTTTAACACAAAAAAGTTATAAGCCTATGATTATACTACAAGATAATTCAGTTGTCTTTAATTCTATGGGGATGATATATAGAATCCATATGATTTTTTACATAGTACGAACCTTCAAACGATATGTGACCAAATTTCATGGCGCTCCGACCATTAGTTTACAAGATACAGTGACTTTAGTGATGCTACTTTTTTAATTTTCAATAATTTTTTAACAATAGATAAATCTGAATTACGTGTGTTGATAAAGCATTGCGTTGTAGATTACATTTTCGATTAAGTTTTTTTTTGTCACATTGTACTACTACCCTTAATACTGTTTTAAAACTAATTGTGGATACGATCACATTCCCTTAGGGTGTCTGCAATATGGTAAATTTTCATGATATTTATTTCGTTCATAGTATACATATATTAAAATAAAACATTTCTAAAAGTGTAAACCAAACTGGTACTAATTGCAAAATAAAATATGTGCCCATTCCTTTAGCAATCAACAACCATCAACAAACGCAACAACCAGTCGCACCAACAGCATCAACAGCAGCAAGAGTAGCTCATTTGATCAACGCTCTCATTTTGTAGGTTATATGTTCACAGACTAATTAAAGAGTACTACCATCTGTTTCTGATAAATTTGTTACATTTGAACTAGGCATGATTAATCACACACAACCCTCTTGGCATCCCTTAGCCCACAGCTCTCAGCCCTTGGCCCTTCGCCTGAGCCCTTGCAGACACTCAGGATTCTGTTTTTGAAATGTACACGTTATGGGATGGACGTATGACTCATACTACTGGCACTAACCACAGCGAATTAGCAGTGGCGTTTATTGAATTCGTTTTGATTTTGAATTTGGCGCCATTATTTCCATAGAAAAATTGAAACTGTGTCTGTCTTCCATGCCCCTGTCCACCTGTTCAAGTTTCAACTTGCAAACGAATCAAATATTTTTTAAAGTTAAAATATACATCTATGTAGTTGCTACTTATTTTGTTAGATTGATCTGGAAACTATATTCATCTCTTTTTTTCAACTGACAATCATTATTCAGTCGAATATGTCTAAGACTCGTGTTTATCTGCAAGACAACCACCGACATAACCATAACATTAAATACAATTGTTTACTTTATAAATATTTTTAAAATAATATTGCTGTCTCTTTTTTTACATATAAAAATATTATATAAAACTATGCACTGCTCTAACACATTATAAAAATATTTCTTTAAAATGAAACATTTGCAAAATAATTGATATAACTTGATGCTGCACGTGTTTAAATATAAACAAAACACTGATGCGTTGCCATAGTTACATAAATTATTTACTTTATAAATATTTTTGAAATAATATTGCTGTCTCTTTCTTTTACATATAAAAATCTTAAATAAAACTATGCACTGCTCTAACACATTATAACAATTTTTCTGTAAAAACAAACATAGAACTTGAGATTTGTTTATAATTTCGCAGGTGGTTAAACATAAACAAAATACCGATGCCTTGTTGCCATGGTTACATAATTTAAATTAAAATAATGTTTAAATGAATATACAATGTTACACGATAAATATATTTAAAGAAATAAATTTAAACAACTTTTTATTTTATTTAATTTTTCTTTTAAAAGAGGTTTTCTTTTAATCAGTTTCTTGTAGCACGTCACTGTTTGCACCATACATCCGACGTCGGACTCAGCGTCAGCGTCGGCGTCGGCGTCGTAATATTAATCAGTTGACTCTGTTTACTCTATTTTCCTTCATGAATATTCAACCCTATGGACGGTGGTACTCATCTTATTTTGCGGCTTTCATGAGATGAAAGATAAAACTAATAGAAATTTTTCGGGCCTACGCAACTACCAGATTTTCTTCAGCTCAAGGGAAATGGAATTAATCATAAGGATGTCAAATAATGTTAATTCTAAATTAATTTTGCTATAGAATGTAACATTTATTTGAAGACATTATCACAGAAATCTTTGAGAAAAAACAAAAAAAAAATATGGTTTTTCTTAGGTGTGTAAGTGTTTTTTATAATGGGCTTGCGTCCTATCTCTTAATTTCTATATATTGATAAAGTGCGTTACTAGAACCGCAAAAGTCCAATTTATTTTAATAACTCCTTATATGTTATACTCTTATCCAGAGAAAAAATAACTGACCTACCATTAATAGTACAGACATGTTACGTCATAAATATGGCCGACATCTCTAGCGCTAAAACTACAATGTGAATTTTTAATTGCTACATCTCCGTCAACATTTAGATATTTAATAAAATAAAAACGCCAATATATAACACAAGCCTGGAAAAGTGTGGTTAAAGAAAAATCTAATTTATCTTGACAATGACCAAAGATTGAATTCAATGTGAATTTATATACCAGCATTAAGACAATACAGTTAAGTCAAAGGGTCAAAACGTAACAATGGGGGTTGGGTACTAAGAGTCTTAAAGACAGTAAGGGTTGTTGTCAAACAGGGCTCTTCTTTGTTATTGTTATTCAGAATTGGTCTGATTACCTTATTACTGTAGTTTACCTAACCCTTAGCCCTTAAGGTATATTTTCTTAGTATAATAGAATCAGAGATAGACAACATAATTCTATTTTCTATTTATTTTACAAACTTATATTAAATAATATTAGAAAAATACCATTTCAAATTACTTACATTTTTTACGTTGCAAATATTATTTTATTATTTATTATATTAATTGTGTCTCGGCTTTACAATATACTGTATTATATTTACTAATACATTTCATTCTTATATAAATTCAAAGTTTACTCTAAGCTGGGGGGGAGGGGGATTGTAAGGTTTAAACTTTTTTTTTTAATTTATTTATATTATTGTACAACATATTAAGTTTATTGTGTAAAAATTTGAAGTCGATTAGAGTAAAACTGTCGGAGATGTAGAGATTTAAGTATTCACCTCTCTGGTCTGCTTTCGTGTTATTTTGAAATTTTTAAATGCGGTTTCTCACACATAGCTTTTTCAGAGTCGGTGCTCTCTCTAGCTCAAAATCTACTGGACCGATTCTTTTTAAATTTTACACACTCTTTCTTTACATTAATGCCGAGGTAACGTTGTCGTGTTTTTTTTATTTTTTTATTTTAACGTATTTTAAAATAACAAAGTTTCTGATTTTTTTCATGAAAAATCGGTATTTTGACTTTTAAGTGCTGTAAAAAATTGCAAAATCAATAAAAGAAGAAAAACTCGGCAGCGTTACCTGCAGAAACTTATCAGCCAATGAAATCATTTTGGGTTTTTGATTTCAGAATATCCAGTGATGAGTTATGAGTGGCATCGCAATCTTATTTTTTTTTGTGACGTCTGTGGAGATTCGCTGTCACTGCCTCATTTCTTGACATTTATCTATGAAAATTTCTCAAAATATTCTTTAAATATCATTTTATCATGTAGTAATTATAGAAATAATTATATATTAACTGTGTCGTCAAAAAACAATATCGAAAATATGCTTATTTTTTATCGTTTTGACCTTGGGAAACTAATTTAGTGTATGTTTTATTGCATTATACACATCGTTGAGTTAATTTGGCAAAGAATACACGATACTGCTACAATAGTTGTTTCATACATATTAATAAATGAAAGCAGTATTTTTTTAGTACAAGTTTCACTTTTGTTTGTGTTTTGAACAGGTTACTAACCCCTGTACCAGTCAATTCCAGCGGGTGATAATTCTGTTAAGTGAGTTGACTCTATGGGATACGAATTACTGGAATTACAATGTGATAAATATTAATACGTGTTTTGATAAAGTGTTATAACCCTAAACTTATGAATTATAAATTTGTTACAGGTTGAAAACATAACACCCGGCAGTGACGCTAGGGGGCGCTACACAAGGTATGTGTGTATTACTGTGTGTGTGTGTGTGTGTTGTGATGGAAAGGATACAACACCCGGTACTGATGACGTCGTCCAATGAATGATAATTATTACAAGTGGAGATTTAATAGTAATTCGCAAGGTGTTCTAAATGAGACGATACCATTTATAATTCAAATATCTTTTAAATTAAAAAACAAAATTCAATCTATCTTCTCTACTTTATTAGCTCAATTCATTACATTATATATGGAATATTTCTTTGGTTAATCATCGCCTTTAATTGGGTTGTAAACCATAATGTATTAGGGCGCTCTAATAAATGGCAATGCCTCAATCTAGAACATATATCCCTAAGAGACCTGTGCTTATGACACTGGTTTTAACGAATGTAGATTTTGTTCGAAACGTTACTTCTAATAAAATTTGTTATAAACAAATATGTATACAATAGATACGACTATAAGAAGTTCGTAATCTCTCATAATACTTGTTTAGATCTCTTTGCAACGTGTTACAAAAGACATTATTAGTACAACATCCCTCTAACCACCAAAACAACATCCACATGGGGATTATCGCCTGATTACGGGGGCGGAGAGGAAAGGAGAGAGGATCCTAGAGTTTTGTTCTGTTAGTATTCTCCTATTGTTACTCTCCTAGCGTTAGTGCTTATCTAGTAATTACAAGTTATCAACAAAAGTTTTTGTTTCGTATCGATGAACACAAATCGTTGGTTTCGATCAACGTGTGTTGCGAACGATCTAAGTAGCTCGAGAGAGATGTGAAGCCAACTGGAATGAGATGGTGATAGCAACGGATGGCGAAGTATGATGAGTAAGTGTCAAGAAGGCAACTAAAGCGAATATTCTCCGCTATTAGAGCAAATACATTTTTTCATAAGAATATTTTTTCTCTTTCCAACATCATATATTTAAATGGTAATATAGTTGTTGTCTTCGTCTTTTACAGTTGAAAATATTTATTTTAGTAAATCATCATGGAAAAAGAAACAAGATATATCTGTCTCTGTTACACTTGAGTGGTTTATTTAGAACTTCATTCAATACGGTAGTGAGGCCAGGTGAAGTGATTTTATATCTTTCATTCTAACAAGTTATAGATCCATGACATGCCCCCCCCCCCACTCACACCCGTGTTTATGAGTGGGTATAGTCTCAATATATTGTGATATAAATCTATATAATTTCACTTAAAACTATATTTAACTCATATACAATAAATTTATGAGCATTTTCCTAAAACAAACAATTTTCAAGTTTTCCCCTTGGCTTTTAAAAGTTCAATATTTGTTCGTTATTTAAATAGTAAAGTTTTCAAACAAAAGGGATCAAACTTTTCTTTGACTCTAAAAGTAAAAAAAGAGGAATATTTTGCTTACAAACAATTATTACGAAACTTTTCCTTCTACGTGGCGTTATTATAGCCACCTCGACCTCTCCAACGTTTCCACTCCACCTAGAAATGGAGTGGAAACCTCTTCCCCCCTTCTCACTGCATGCCCTTTGCCTACCTGGCACGTTTCAACACCAACCTTATACCCTTCTAACGTATATCATGATAATCACAAGTCGGATCCTGAACTGAACCCATCTGAGAACCATCTGAAACACAGCGGAGTCTGTCTGGACCAGCAACGGAGGATGGGGCTTCCGCTTTCGTGAAAATGAGTACCACTATATAAACGGTAAATAATTCAATTATTAAAATTACTTGAATAAAGAGGTCAGAAGGTTTTCATTACAAAGCATTTCGTTTTTAATTCGTATATTAAAATGCGGTACTAATGTAAATTCTTATTTGTCTGGTCATTATAATATGTTCCTATCCCCACTTTTACAATATCACGTTCAAGTTTAAACTTGCAAACCGATCAAATATTTTGTTAAATTAATTTGGAAACTATATTCATCTCTTTCCTTCAACTAACAATCATTACGCAGTCGAACGCGAATGTCTCAAGCTCGTCTTTATCTATAACACATCCACCGGCATAACCATAACATTAAATTCAAATGTTTACTTTATAAATATTTTTAAAATATATTGTTGTCCCTTTTCTTTACATATACAAATTTAAAATAAAACTATGCACTGCTCTAACACATTACAATAATTTTTGTTTAAAATAAACATTTCGTAATAATTAATAGAAATTGTTATGACTTAGCGGTCATTGGTCTCAGCGCAGGTGTTCTCACATAAACAAAATACCAATGCGTTGTTGCTATGGTTACATAAATAAAAATAAATTGAATGTTGCACGATCTAAATATTTAAAGAAAAATAATTGCAATAAATTTAAATACTCTGTAACTCAGTTGGGGTTTTTATAAATATAATTAATCAATAAATTATCAACAACTATGTAGCACAAAATATTCAGAGGTTATTTTAAGTCGCGAATACTTTTACAATTTGCATAACTTTGAATGATAACCCATGCCCGTATTTAACTAAAAAGTATTTGAAAAATGTAAACATTATTTTAAAAGTTTTAACTGTATTAAGTTACAAATATTTACAAGTTTGAATGTCTGCTCCTGTCAAATATTTTCCGAGTTTTTGAGTGGAGTTCTTGGGGTTCTACATACCCGTCGAAATTAGTCCAAGTACTCGATCTAGTCCAGGGAAAGTGTGATTAATTATATTTTAGAAATTTAACGTAAAAATGTTGTTTTCTATTCTAGTTTTGTTAAAGACTGATCACAGTTAACGAAAAATTTAATTGAGGTATTTTGCCAGTAATCTTCACTTCGAGCAAAAACGAGAACTGAGACTTAAAGGTATTAAGCAAGGTTTATATTAAAGCTCACTTAAGTGATAATTTATTTATATTATTGTGGAACATATTAAGTTTATTGTGTAAAAATTTGAAGTCGATTGGAGTAAAACTGTCGGAGATATAGAGTTTTAAGTCTTCACCTCTCTGGTCTGGTTTCGTCTTTCTTTTAAATGCGTTTTCTCACACATAGCTTTTTCAGAGTCGGTGTCCTCTCTAGATCAAAATCTACTAAACCGATTCTTTTGAAACTTTGCACACTTTCTTTACATAAATGCCGAGGTAACGCAGTCGAGTTTTTGTTTATTTCTTAATTTTTTTGTGAAAAATCGGTATTTTAACTTCTAAGTGCTGTAAAAAGTTATCAACTAATGAAATCATTTTGGTTTTTCGATTTTAGAAAATCCAGTGATGAGTTATGAGTGGCACCGCAATGTCACTTTTTTTTGTAACGTCTGCGGAGATTCGCTGTCAATGCCTCATTTCTTGATATTTATTTATGAAAATTACACAAAGTATTCTTCAAATGTTATTTTATCATGTAGTAATTATAGAAATAATTATATATTAACTGTGTCTTCAAAAAACAATACCGAAAATATGCTTTTGTTTATCGTTTTGACCTTTTTATTTTACTTTGTGCGTACATTTACTGGTCTATGAATAGGCCGCCCACTGTATAAAACAACATTGTGCCATGTACAGTACTCCTTGTACCATCCATCTCTTGTAATAACACAGAGTTATGTGAGGAATTTTAATAATTGTAATAAAATAAAATAGAGCATTATATTTCCATAGTTTATTTTGTTTAATGCGCGCAGCCTCTTCCTCTTCCTCTTCTGCCTCTTCCTCTTGTGTCTGTGGTAGTATACTCCGGAATGTTTCAACTCGTAACCCATCACCCTCCCATTCGACCCATTCGACTCACGACCCTCGACCTCCCACTTTTCTCCAGAATGTAAATAAATATTCAAACTTTGCTACAAAATGTAACTTTGTTTCAATCACATAATGAAAGTGCAAAATATATTTTTGGCTTCGTGAAAAATTATGAAAGAATTACATCTTTATTATTAGTGAGTTAAGATAATAAAGTGAAAAAATTTTAATTTAACTTTATCTAATCTGTTCGATACATTCGTTGTTTTGTGTAACTCAAAATATAATTCATATTTATAACAACATAGACAATAAGACATTAAAACCATTCAGCAAAAAACCTTTAAAATTTAAATGATAAATATTTAAATTCATTCATAAAGAAGTACAAGAAAGTATTAAATAAAAATAAACCCAACACTTCATGCGCAGAGCGTACTCGACCGCAAATGCCTTAGTAGGCCAGTGAAGTCACGACAACAATAAATTGAACCTGTCAACTTGTTATTTAAATGCCGTAGTAAAATTTATAAATAAACTCGTTCACAAGGTGTAGAGGCTTCGATTCATTCATAAGTACTCTTCAAATTAAAGTAGAGGCACCATTCTATTAAAATGATATTTGTACCTCATTCTTACTACTATTATTATTATTTTATTTTAGTGTTTTTGCCATTTGGCTCATTTATTAACATGTCATTGTGCTTAATTCAATTTTGATCCTTATTAAATCTAAACATGCTCACTCCTTTCAAACGAAAAAAAATATATATAAATATATCCTTATAAAAATAAAACGGCACCGTCAATGTTTTTGAAAATTGCCTATTTCGTAGAGAAAAAAATTCTAAGACCCGGCTTTTTCCCTGAATTTCCTGGAAACCCGTAATTTTGGAAAAACTGGAAAGAAAGTGAGCTCTTTTTTGCTGTAATACTTTTAATTCGTAAAAGATAGAAAGTTGAAATTTTGCATGTGTATTAAGGTATTCAATGCTGACATTTCTCAAAAATTAGAAATTCAAAAATTGAAAAAGGGGGGGTTAAAGAAATTTGGGGGCCCGGTAGGGACCTTTGAAGAAAGTTCATATTCTGGATTCTAGAATAATTAAGTATATTATTAATAAAAAAAAATTCAAAATTTTATTTGGGGGCACGGGAGCAGTATTTGCCGAGAGTAAAAATTGTGCTAGAAAGTTAAAATTTTGTATATAGTCTAACCTTGGTAACTTATTTACGAATCGGAAAAAAAATTTCCAAATTTTGGAAAAAAGTTGGTCAAATAACGCATAAATTGAAAATATTTTTTATTTTGATAAATTGAAAAATTATTTTATTATTGTGCGAGTTTATTATTTCAATTTAAAAATAGAATTAAATATGAAATGTAATTACGAATTATTTTATTGGATTCAAATCATACACGCCAAAAAGACGTCGCTTTGCGACGGGGGTATTCTAGTATGTGATAGACTGTGGTAATGGGCTTGTGTCCTATGTCTTAATTTCTATAAAAGTGTACTATATATTGATAAAGTGGGTTATTAGAACCTCAAATGTTCAATTATTTTTTAATAACTCCTTATATGTTAGGAGATATTAACAATTAAAAAAGTCATTTTGTCTCTTTAATTATTAAAGGGATTCAACGTTGTACAAACTCCAAATGCATGTGACATCACAATCCTTGTGTAAGGTTACCAACCTTACAGATCATAAATCTCTGCTATATGTATTTATATATCAAAATATCAAATATTATTTACAGTTATTTCAAGGAACAATAAAATTTCAATATTATGTCTGCCTTAACAGGGTTAAATAAAGTGAAAACTTATTATTCTTTGACTTGACTGGATTGTTTGAGTACCAACAGCTACAAAACATTACCACAACACTGACCTACTCAACAAATAACTGACGTAAAAATGCATTTCATGTCATACAAATATGGGCGACCATTTCTAGCGCTAAAACTACAATTCAAATTTTTAATTGCTATATCTCCGTCAATATTTAGATATTTAATAAAATAGACACGCCAATACACATTTATTAACATCAATTTCAATCAACAATTGAAAAATCGACCACTAAAAAATGAGGACACAAGCCCATTAAATTTACAATGTTGATCTGACGGTCTTCGAGATCCGCCTCTGTATTCCAGAGAAATTAATTAACATTGTACGGACCCTAATACAAATGTGTTGATGTGTGGGTGTGTGGGTGTGTGTGTCTATGTTACTATTTACGTTAAGAAATGAGTAATAGAATATTAAGTGTTTCTCCAAGTTTCATGAATTCGTTGAACTGTAGAGAACGGTTACAGTTCTGGGTTCACTAGTTCATCGGTTCGCCACTATTCCACTAACTAGGCAATAACAGTGCACGTGCACTGAATACTAAGATACGATAATAAAATACGATACAAACACAAACATAAATACCAACACTAAAGCAACGCAGTTCTGTTACGAATACATTGCACTGTAAACAAGTAGGATGAATAATTGTACATTGAATTCCATTTGAAGTTACTTCCGAAAAACAAGCAAGTGAGAAAATCGAATCAGGTAACACTAAAGTTTTATTGTAAGGAAAAAGTTTCAACTTTATTTTATATAGACGATCGAAATTTTGTTTTATTTGTTTTTCGAGATGTCTTAACTGAAATACTTTTCTTAAGCATTTGCAATCAGATTTTAAATCTACTTTCAAATTCAGATCTGTCATTCAGTTTTGAGGCCTGTCGCACACTGCAAGCGTATTTAGCCGTGTCAAACTGTAGGGTGTATTGGAGTTGTTTTGCACTAATATATTTTATCATGAGAGCAAACTTTTACTTTAATTTATATCGATACACCACTGTTATGAAAGAGTGTATTGCATTTTCTCTCAGCCTAAAGGCGACCGCACATGAAGCGACCTTAGCCCCGAATCTGTCCGAACCGAATGAGAATGGAACTGTGTTGTTCGTGAAAGATCGCACGTGTATACGAGTGAAAGAAAACACACGGCACGAATGAAAGAAAACTGATTTCAAACTGGTTTTGAGCATGTTTTGGACGACTGTGTTTTTAAGTTTTTGATGGTGACATCATGAGCAGAGATGTGCACAAATACTATTTAAAAGTATTTAAATACATTTCTATTTAAATACAATTCTATAGAGTCACGAAACACGGCTCGACTAACAGTTTAGTTACGTTCGTGTCGTGTCTTTTCTCTTACTCGTATACACGCTCGTTCTCTCACTAACAACACAGTTGCATTCTCATTCGGTTCGGGCCGTGCGGAGGGCCTAGGACGACTGATTGCATTTACAAGGTGTGGATAAATTTAGCGTTGTATCATGTATTCGCTTAAATACGTCTCCAGTATGAGACCTAAGTATTCGGACGGCTTCGCCGCTTGCAGTGTGCGAGGGTTCATTATATTTACAGTGTTCGGATATATTCAAATAGATTTGAATGACAACTGCATTGAATTGTTTTAAATCTCAAGATTTTCCAACTAACGATATCATTTTCTTTTCAGATGTGTCATCATTTTTCTCCTATTGCTGGAACCTAACGACGTCGTCATGATCTCCACAGCGCGGACATGCGTTACTGCGATTGTCATTTGTCAACTAAGCGGTAAGTGCAGCGACGCGACGCCACGGGATGCGACGTAGCGTAGTGGAGAAGGGTGAGCTTGAGAAATTGGGAAGGGTTAGGGATAAAAACAAGAAAAGAATAAGGAACTTGAACGTACCAGACTTAGAACATTTCTTTTTATTTTATGGTTATATTTTCTAACGTAGTACCAGTTATTTTTATGCAGATATATTATTTTATACGAGTTACAATAAATTTGAAGCAAGTTCTAAATTATTTTTAAACAATTTTGAAATAAAATATTTTTAATTTTAAATTGAAGTTAAAATAATATATTGTTGTCTCTTTCTTTTACATATACACTAACACGTTATAACAATTTTTCTTTAAAATAAACATTGCGTAATATTTAACCGAACTTGTTATGACTTACCGGTCATTGATCTCAGTGCAGGTGTTCTTTCAAATATAAACAAAATACCAATGTGTTGTTGCCATGGTTACATAACTAAAATTAAAATAATGTTTAAATAAATTTACAATATTGCACGATCTAAATATTTAAAGAAAAATAATTGAAATAAATTTAATAAATATTCGGTTATGATAAAAATTTGTTTTAAGCATAAGTCACAGGCGATTTCTCGTAATTTGAACTGTATAAGCGATTTCGGAAATATAGTTTAACTGTTTAGCAATAATTGCCTCATGTTCTTGTGGTCTAAACGTGGACGGTTTATAGACTTGCGGACATTTCAACATGAGTTATTTGTATGAGGTTCTATAACCAGGGATGATCAACATTTTCTAATATTATACAACATTTTCAATTACATTCTGTAGAATCATGTGAATTAAAAAAATACATTACGATAAATAGTCATTTTTCACCCTTTAATCATTAAAGGGATTTCAACTTTCTTTTAATGTTTTGTTTATTATTGTACAACATATTAAGTTTATTGTGTAAAAATTTGAAGTCAATTGGAGTAAAACTGTCGCAGATATAGAGTTTTAAGTCTTCACCTCTCTGCTCTGCTTACGTGATACTTTAAAACTTTTAAGTGCGGTTTCTCACACATAGCTTTTTCACAGTTGGTGTCCTCTCTAGCTCAAAATCTACTGGACCGATTCTTTTGAAATTTTGCACACTCTTTCTTTACATAAATGCCGAGGTAACGCTGTCGAGTTTTTTTAAATTTTTTAATTTAAACGTATTTTAAAATAACAAAGTTTCTGATTTATTTCATGAAAATTCGATATATTGACTTTTAAGTGCTGTAAAAAATTGAAAAAGCAATAAGAAAATAAAAGTTTGACAGCTTTACCTGAAGAAACTTATTAAATAATGAAACCATTTTGGTTTTTCGATTTCTGAAAATCCAGTGATGAGTTATGAGTGGCACCGCACTGTTACTTTTTTTTGTGACCTCTGCGGAGATTTGCTGCCAATGCCTCATTTCTTGATATTTATTTATGAAAATTTCACAAAGTATTCTTCAAATGTCATTTTATCATGTAGTAATTATAGAAACAATTATATATTAACTGTGTCGTCAAAAAACATTATCGAAAATATGCTTCTTTTTTATCGTTTTTACCTTAACCCCCCCGTGTTAGAGATTTATAATGCCCTTTACGATGTTCTCTAAAAGCACGTGCAGTATTCGTTTACTACCCCTGCAAGAGGCTATACACATATTAATTAGTTAATGTATCAACTTGTAGCGAGAGACCTGTATATTTGCTGCTTGTCAATGGGACCATGTCACTGGCTTTATAGACCACCAGGGTGCCAGAGGGTGTGTGGGGTGAAGAGATGAAGAGCACATTTATGTATTTAGGGGATGGTAAAGTGGTATCAGCAAAATTTACCATTAAATATACATCGCATATTAAAATTAATTTAAAAAAAGGTTATGTGATAATGGAACTTCATAAATGGTTTAAAGGGACGGGATAAAATTTTAATTTAACATATTAATATAAGTAATTCTATTCTTCGTTGGAATATGACGTAACATGCGTGCTTTAACAGAATTTATAATGTTTCATTATGGATTTATCTAAAAAAGCGGATTCTGCACCTTTTTCCAAACTTAGATTAAAGAGTACTTAAGTAAATATAAAAATTAATTATCGTATTAATGTTGAATAGCCTGATTACAATTTGAGTAAGATTTTTCGAAGCACGTTCTAAGCCACAGGTAGAAAATATATTTGGCTATGTTCAGAAAAAGAAATTTCGTATTTTAAAGCTTAAGTTTATGGGGTGGGGTAATGGATTTTTGCTTCTGAAACGTTCGCCTCCGTTTTTGATCCAAAATGACTTCGAAACGGACACTCTTTTGTTGTTTTTGCCCATAAGTCAATCTATATCACCCAAATGTCGATTCCTATACTAGGTCGAGTTCTAGAATATCGTAATCTTTTCACTTTTAATTGTTCTAATCACTTTTATTTGTTTAACTTTAAAATTACAACTCACACAAAAATTTCGTTAGAAGGTTTTTTGTAGGTAATAGTATTATCTATAAGTTTTATTTATAACTTTTTGTTGTAACTTTCAAAATAAAAAAGTTATAAGTAAAAGAAAATATGAATTTAATCGGTATAATAGCAGACTTTGCGGTGCGGTCTTAAATGAGGCATGCAGTAACTTCCATTTAACCAGATGATTCCAAGTAGTCTAATAATCAAACTGATCACATCTTAGCTATAGAATCGTTCTGTAAGAATGAGAAACTTCTCATCGATATTCTAGCAGCGTCCAATCAAAGAAGATTAAACATTAAAAATCAGCATCTACCATTCTCCCCTCCAGCATAGATTTGACTACACTCTTATAATATCAATATGTCTGTGGATTGAGCTTTTACGTTTTACATTTTGTTAAAATACACTCAAAACAAATCCACTCTATTTTTATGTGAGCACAAATACAAATACGTACCCATTGCACGAGTATAAAAGCAAGCAGCTATTTTAATATATTTATTCAACAAAATATTTACAAAACATCAAAGAGTTTCAACTCCAAATATTTAATATTATATCCTTTTACCCAGTTTGCTCATATACCGTCGTATCCCTTTCATAACGGGCACAAATCCTCCCACTCAGTCCCCCACCCATCTCTATCCTTCCTTTATTCCATCCTGATGCAGGCATCCATTATGCTAAAAGCCCGATCCATTTAGCAATTGCCGATACGGCAGAGGTACATGCAATTGCCTGCTATATATATATATATATATATATATAGCCCTCTAAAAAAATTATTCATTTAAATAGTGCATGTTAAAACCTTCGGCTTAGCAAATAATTTATGGGGTATGCATTTCACAAACTCCCCTAACCGACCTTGGTATTATTTCTCAAAGACCCCTAACCGACTTTGCGAATGCGTTGCTAATCTGACCCATAAAGTATCAAAATAATTTGCTAACATTGAAGGTGCTGCAAATGCAATATTTATTGTTCCACTTTTTGTTTGCTATCTCAGTGGTTTTAGTATATTTTTACGATCTTTTTTTGCAATCTTTATCATTCTTTTCTAGAGTTTAGGATCGTTCCCACTAGTACAACTTTCCTCTACTACAAAATTTAGATATGGATGTTACGTTACATATGATTACGATGTATGAAATACACGCTTCTTCGGTACAGTGATGTATTGATAAACATTAAAGTACTACAACTAGTTGCTTCGTTTGAAAATGTATTGGTGCTTTAAGTACTTCGTTTAAAAACGATTCAATTTTATTTTGTAGCTCGTTTTTTAAATAATTTATAAAAGACTCTCTACTAATAATTAATTTTGCCAGACATATAAAAATCATAAAGAATGAATTAGTAACAAAGAAATTCGAAAAATACTTTTATAAAATTGTTTTTCTTTGCTTTATTTCAAGATGCTTGTTTTCAACGAGTATCTGTTCTTTTGAGCATAATAAGAAGTTGATCTACATCATTAGTAGTTGTACATCATAAATTACGAGCAAAATAACACTCGACGAGGGTAGGAGGGGGGGAGAAAGGATACTGAACGCAACAGAACCTACCTACGGCCAAGTAAAGCTTTCTATTTAAGTACTGCTTTTACTCGTTGGTACAAAAAGGCTTATGTTGAACGTAGCCCCGCTTTCCATGGGCGTTTGTGGCGCCCTTTTTCTCCAGTTTTTCGAAACAGTTTGTGTGCGGAAAGTTTACGATAAGTAAATCACTGCCAACTTATAATTATTGAGTATTATCAGCATTAAAAATACTATTTTTTTAAAGTTGATTTTTTCACAAACCCATTATTACAGCAGCTGATTCTAAAGCAATATTGATTTGACTTTATGACTGATATTTAAGAAAACAAAATATTTCCAAATTTGAGTGAATATTTGTATATAACATCTATATTCAGTTTTAGCTGAACATAAATCTGTCAGATTTAAAAATAATGTTCTACAAGTGAGCTGGAATTTTGGAATATTTTACTTTTATCATTATAATTGTTTCTATAATACACGATTCCCCACCACTGCTTTATTTAGCCCACAGTTTTCGCGCCAGTATATTCTACATGGAGAGAGAGAGGTATACCAAAGGTTGCAGGATAATAAACACCGAATGTACCATTAACTAAGTGATGGGATAGGAAAAGCGTGAAAGCACAAAGCTCGTAGCAACCTACTACCTAGTCTGCTTACAACATGGTGCTTGCTTTGAGGTACATTCATTTAGACAATGATAATAAAGAAACGTACACTACTGTTGACAGAGTGTAATTTCCCCGTCCCCGTACCCTTCACTGTTATTCTCACACACCCACGCCTGATGCCAGACAACCCACGCGCTCCTCAAGCAAGACCAGGTGATAAAAATCCATTAAATGAAACTAACGTCACAGTGTCCATTATAAAAAGGACTTGCAGAATCATATATCTATATAATGGAGTCGAAACTTGGTTGTATGCTAATGTACCGCAGGTCCGTTCTCTTCTTTTGCTTTTAGGAAACTGATAAATCCACTTACAATGATTATAACCTCACTTCCCAGTAAACAATTTGGCGAAGTGTCACAATTTGTGACGTTTCTATCACTATTGCACTTCAATTATAGGTGGCATCAACTTTATCTTCATTTGTATTCCGACAGGTGGAATAGTTTCGCCATTTATAACAACTGTGATAAACTGGAATTTAAATGAACTCTTTCATGACAAAAAAAATCATAAGCATCTTTAATATGATGTCAAAGTGACTCCAAAATGTTTACTGGGTTTTCTGAATATACGAGGAGAAGCGGGACAAAAGACATTAGATCACGAGCTTACGCGTAATAAATTATGTCTAACGTATCAATTGCCTTCCAACCTATTTGAAATTACCATTTTGATTAACTCGCATGCAACTTCAAGTCAAGTCATAATTGAACCAAACCGAGTACCGAGTTTTTGGGGGCCTATGCTGAGCCTTCCAACCTATCTAAAATTACCTTTATCTTTTATTTTAAGGACCTTTTTTTTAGATAACACTCGTGTAAACGTGGTGCCAGCATTTAAACTATGTCATGATTCTATTTACCTTCGCTAGTCGAAGTTTTTTGTTTATATTTAACATCCAGAATAGGATAAGCTCCTTCATCTCTGCTGGAACTCACATGTGCTACCATACAAAAAATTTTTCGTATGGTAGTAATGTCGAATAGTCTGATTACAATTTGAGTGAGATTAATCGAAGCACGTTCTAAGCCACAGGTAGAAAATATATTTGGGTACGTTTAGGAAGAGAAATTTCGTATTTTAAAGCTTAAGTTTATGGGGTGGGGTAATGCATTTTGCTTCTGAAACTTTCGCCTCCGTTTTTGTTCCAAAATGCCTTCGAAACGAATACCCTATATCGCCCAAATATCGATTCCTATTCTAGGTCGCTTCTGATCCAAATTTCGGTTAGGGCATTTACAATTTTATATATTTGAGTCCAACTGTGCTAGTTCTGTTTCTACAGCAAGATAACCCTCGAAATCAATTGTATCTAGTCGACCGACCGAGTTTTTAGAGTACTAAATTGGATCAGGGCCTGAAATTGATATTAATTTTCACATATTGTATACTCGCAAGTTTACGTGCCCCAGTTTTTATACTTTAAAGTTAAATAATAAATTTTATAAAGAGAATTAAAATTTACGTGGCCATAACCAGTTATCATTCCATATACAAAACACAGAGTACTTAATAATTTCTCCTGACAATAAATAAGAAGCCACCAGAGTGTGGTGGTGCCTCCAGTTCACACCCTGCGGTATAACACACGCTGGGGTTAGTTCATTGTTTATGTTAAGTGCTGTTTAGAAACGTAATGACTTTACAAGCATCGGCAAATGCAGGCGCAATTAAAATAAAATTAATGCAGATAAATAATTGATAACATACTTTAGCATACATCGTCTAGTTCAATAAAGAAAACCGATAACGTTATAATTACTTATACGTTGATTATTTTATCGCTAATTGCTAACGGTCAATCAAACTGAATGGTGGTAATTAAGAGCGAAAGAGAATGCAGTAAGTTAATTTTTTTGTAGGATTGACGAGAAAGAAGCTATTCAAGATATATAGTGGTAAACTGAATTTAAAAATACGCATTGCTAGAGAATATTGTTTAAATCGAACTCAGTTTGCACTGCGTTATTCCAAAGCTGACATTTGTTGAACGGGTTAGGGAGAATCCAAATTAAATGCTTGATGCATTTGAGAATAAATGTGACTGACGGTAAAGGTGTTAAGCGAGTTCGAACACGGTGATGCAATGTTGTGTCTTTTAGGCAAGTCTTGTCCGCAAGGATTAACGTTTATTCGTTTTTCCTATGAAACAAAGTACATAGTTTCTTGAAATATTTTTAAGCTTCTTTTAAAGTCCCAACTTTAGCGATTTACCTGTCTTTATCTTCCCATAACTCCACTTTGTTGACATCAGGTTTTGCATAAGTGATCTTGTAATAGATCCAACAGCTTTACGCCTGATATTATGACCTCCATATTAACATGAGAAGTTGACTCAACTTCACAATGTGCATGTTGATGCATATTTCAAGATTCTTCAGACGAATTATGTAGATGTTGTAACTCTATAGGACACTACGAAGGGATGTTCAACCTCCATGAAATAGGGTATGGAACATACTGACTACATAACAAATAAACTATTTAAAATCTGTCAAGCTAGCAACAATTGTGAGAAGTTGCTGACAGAACTACGAAAGGTCACAAAACTGAGTCAAACAAACAAGATTTGATATGTAATATAAACATTAATTTATACTCAAATAGGCTTTAGTATTTGGTATGACAAGAAGTGTCCTATTTTGTGACCGTTTCTATCACTATTACACTTCAATTATAGTTCGCATCAACTTTATCTTCATTTGTATTCCGACAGGTGGAGTGGTTTCACCATTTGCAGCCGATGAAATAGACATTTCATATGAACGACTGTTATTTCTTAAATCTAGTTATCTCTAGACTATACCCAGTAAACATTTTGGAGTAAATTCTATTTCATTTCTATTACTTTTCATGAGTTTTTTGTCATGAACGCGTTTATTTTCTAATCAGTCGTTCATAGGGAATGTCCCTTTTATGAGCTACAGACGGCGCAACGACTGCTCACTGTTAAATAAAAGCGACTCCTGTGACAGGTAGGGAATCAATTTGAACTAAAATTGATTTTCTGTGTGTTGCTCCATCTTGTAAAACGTTAGAATTGAAATGTACGTGTGACTAGAACTTCACCTAGCCATCCTATTTCACCAAATGTTTACTGGGACATTACTTATTTAGCAATGTTTCACAAACATCGTTGTATTAATAACGTCGCTGCGTTTATTGTAACAGATATTATTGTCTTAAGTAAGTAAAACGTTCACAGACAAGGACAAGGGCAAGGACAAGGGTATAAAACACATAAAAACAAGTCGACTGATAAATACCCTGAAGATTATATTGAGCCACTTCAGAGTGGTGTAGCTTTTCTCGCCTCCCTGTCACCTCTCGAATCAGGCCATCTCTTTCACACTCATTGGAAAGTATCGAAACAGTAGGAATGTAACCGAGCGACTTGAAGATGACTATTGAATTCCCTTGCCGAGGGGCTACTGCTCTAGTCCTAGTCTCATGATCACCCGGGGTGTGATTGTAAGGATAACGTGTTACACTTGACTTCACGATTCATCCCCCATACAACCCTACAACCGTACAACCCTAAACTCGCCACCCGCTGCTAGATGCTCGCTGCTCGCTGCTTGCTGTTCACTTCTGTTAACAGCGAGAGAAGGGAAAGGAACCCCATGTGTGTTACTTATAAGTTAGTTTATTTTATTCGCAAACTGTCTGTAGGGTGTAAAAAGGGTGTAAAGGGTAACTTATATTGGGGAAGCGAAGCTTATGATTTATTTTCTTATGAAAACATTCAGGGTTGATATTTTCTTAGGGTTTTATTTGAACAAAAAACATAAAATTAAAAAGTGGAAGATAAATATTAGTATTTTTAAAATATTGTTGAATAAAATTGGGTGCCGTTCGACTGATTAAATTTATTATTTTCACTTGTTTGATTATCTGAAAATAAAACAGATTCTCAAACTAATTCAATATCAGGAAAATTGTTTCATCAAATACCCCCCCCCCCCCCCCCAACTAAGCAAATTGAAAGTGAGTAGATTATAACTTGATGCGAGAACAGATCATTTGCTGTAAAAAGTACGATATTTTCGACAATGTTTTTTGACGACACAGTTAATATATAATTATTTCTATTATTACTACATGATAAAATGATATTTAAAGAATACTTTGTGAAATTTTCATAAATAAATATCAAGAAATAAGGCATAGACAGCGTTGACATCTTTGCTGACGTCACAAAAAACCACTCATAACTCACCACTGGATTATTTGAAATCGAAAAACCAAAAAGATTTCATTAGTTGATAAGTTTCTGCAGGTAACGCTGTAAATGTTATGTAAAGAAAGGGTCTGCAAAATTTCAAAAGAATCGGTCCAGTAGATTTTGAGCTAGAGAGGGCATCGACTCTGAAAAAGCTATGTGTGAGAAACCGCATTTAAAAGTTTTTTCAAATTGACTTCAAATTTTTACACAATAAACTTAATATATTGTACAATAATATAAATAAATAAAAAATGAAAAAAAGACAGTTGAAACCTTACCCCCCTACATCCCATTAAGTTGAGCAACTTACAAATTTGATGAGATATTATTTAAACTCAATCTGACAGGCGGTTAGATTTATAGATACATCCATCATATTTTAAATATTTATATACGGATTATAAAAACAAAACTCGTGTCAATAGAGTCTACCGAATATCCGGTTTACTTATTACATCCGTTTCCCACGCTACAGAAAATATTATTCGATTTACAATTTGCATGGCCAGTTGTTTCGCAAAACCATTTCGTATATGTGTATTATCCGTTCACGTAATTTTATAAATGTTGTATTTATATTCGTTCATTACTGTTTTGCTTAATTAAAGACCACCTTCGTCTGTAGGCAGAGGCGCATTAAAACGCATGGGAGCCCTTAAACAAAGTATAAATACTTCATTAAACACAGTTAAATGTATGTAAGGTTTATTTAAGATAATATAGTTACCTTTCCATAAAATTTACGATTTCTAAAGCAAATATTCTTTTCATAAAGGATTATGTGATGCTACAAAATAAACTAACCCGCAAAACATAAAATATATATGTTACTTTACATTAATGTAATATTTTATTAAAACAAATCGTACTATAAGGGGCCTATTTTGTAACTGCTCACCTGACGTCTGTTCAAAGGCCTATAATTTACAAATTAGGCTCCTTATGCCAGTTTCAAGGTATGGGAACCATTTTGCTCTTTATTTAAGGCCTTCTGATAGTTTTGTGTAAACTTACATAGCTTAGTTTAGAAAATACAGGCGTAAGCAGTTATTATTTTATAGCTACTCTAAAAGCCTTTAATTCTTAAAAATAAATTCTTAATATGTTGTAATACTTAAAGCAGTCTTTTTAAACAGTTTTAAGAGTTTGCAAATACCCGAAAGGGTAAAATTATTTTTCAAAATCAATAAGTTATACACACACGTAGATTTACATATAGATGGCACCACTAGTGACAAATCCATGTGATTTTTAGATAGTACCAACCTTCAAGCGATATGTGTCCAAATTTCAGGGCATTCAGACAATTAGTTTATGAATTACAGTGGTTTTAATGAAGCTACTTTTGTAATTTTTAAAACAATAGAAAAATCTTAATTTCGTGTGTTGATAAAGCAATACGTTTCAATGGACAAAATACCGTTCAAGCAAAGCAATAGCTTGTGTTATGGCCTAAGCAATGGTTTAAGGTATGGTCTACGGTATTTTTTCTTATTAAGAAAAATGCTTGGTGCTGGGTCCTGCGATAGAACCCGAAAATGCTCTCTCACTCTGTGTTGTCAACGGGATATGTATATATATATATATATATATATATATATATATATATATATATATATATATATATATATATATATATATATATATATATACATCTTTGTTAAAAGTGATACAAGAAAATAGTAATAAATAACTGCGTGAGCAATATACGAGTGACACTGCAACTTAAAATGATTGATGGTGGAGACGCGTCCACGTTGTACAAAACCAAAACGTTGAGATATTGAGGAGGGATGAGTTGAACCGGGTATGGGTTTTAGCATGGTTATAAGGGTGTGAGGTATCGTCTAAGTGTGAAGTATGATAGATCTAGTATTATTCTCAATAAAAATAAAGATTGTCTCTTTTTCTTTTACAGCTCTGGGGTTTGAACCCGATTTTCTTTACCCCTTGGAGAATTTGACCGTTGCTCAAGGAAGGGATGCTACATTCACGTGCGTTGTGAACAACTTGGGGGGATACAGGGTGAGTGCGGACTCCGCTACCACAAGGGTGTGTATCAGTTTATATTTTACATTGTTCGTGTTCGTGTTCCTGCACCTCGCACTGTTTGATTGATGATTGGTAATCACTAATCAGTAATCACTAATCACTATCGTAGAAGCACCACTCGTATCTCTACATGCACTAATCTACTCTCGTTGAGGTACTTGCACTCTAATTTCACTCTGCACTTAATTTGCACTATAACTTATATGCACCTGCACTTATTTTTATATCATATACTTATTTATAGTTTCCTATTATTATTATAATCAGCATAAACACGACCAAGTTGCAGATAGTTCGCGAAATGTTGGAAGGAGGAAAGATATAACTGTTTGGGACGCATTTATGATCAAGTATACAGTGCTAAACGAGACAGTCTTAAGCGGGGACTATTATTAAGAGCTCAGGATTTGTCCCAAATTAAAAAAGCCCATAGTACTAAATACTTGTAGGTATACTTCGAAATTAATGCATCTCAAGTAGACCTCTCTTCATTCCAAATACCACTAAAATCTTTCTTAGATTCGATTTGGATCTGACAGATTCAAATCAGCTTGCCTCAATCTGAAACAAATTCAAAATGAGATTCAGTCGTTTAAAAATCGTTTTTATTTTTCACAGCAACATATTTTGTCTGTTGAACCTATTTAATTGCTGATTATAATAATAGTTCTATAACAATTATTATATATAATAAATATTTTAATATTAAGCCGCATTTCCACTCACTGTTTTCAGTTTTAATTTAAAGTTTTAACCTTAAATGTTATTTTGAACTTGTGAAATCATGCGTCATGCGTCTGTAATATACATTATTTTGTAATAATTACCGTCTTTAATTAATATAAATTATTGTATTTATTATAAATTAACACTAAAACTCAGTGGGTGGGAATGAAGCATTATGCCAGTTTTCACAGTAATTTAATTTACCTCATAACACAGGTAGAAAATTATCTTGCAGTTGCTACAAGCTATTTCTAAGATTCATTTTCTACCTATAACATAGAAATTGTATCATAAAATGTTCTTCTAGAATTATTAAAAAAATAAGAAGATTTTAACGGATTACTGTGGTCAAAAATTAGGTCTTTGCAATCCTTCACACGTAGAAAGAAATCAATACCAACATTTGAATTATATTCAAGTTTACTAAGAAATTATAGAAGAATCCCCATCCGGATACGGATGTGGATGAACCGATGAAACCCACATTAAAATCGTGAGAGCATGTGATATTTTTTTAGGTAAAATGCAAATACATACAACTTGAAAATGTGTAAAGCCATTCGATTCCCAAATATCAATTGTCGTCCCCAGATATTGGCTCCAGTGTACATAATAGTTCAAGCGTAGGGCAAAGTTAAAACGAATTTGTCGTTATCCTCTGGCAACTGGCATTGCTTTACCCATGGTGTAATGGTAATGGTAATGTAATGGTACTTGTGTAGGGGTAGCAGGGTGGAAGAAGGACGGGGTGGTTAGCTGTCAGTTCCGGTTTCTAGTTTGTATATTTTACAGATATTGTGGAGTGTCTCTGACATTCGAAATATCTAAATATCTGATTCTATTAAAATTATATATATATATATATATATATATATATATATATATATATATATATATATATATATATATATATACGATCATGAAATGATATTGAATTAAATGCATAAAGTTTTGATGACATCTACTTTAGATAATCAACGCGGATTATCATACTTTTCCCTGATTGTGTAAAGTTTCCTAATCAGTTTTCAACTAAATTATTTCTGCTTTTACTTACTTATTCAAATATTAAAAATGATGGTTAATATTTCGAGAAAATATCAACTGATCTCAACATATAAAAAACGCCTCATGTAACTAGGATACTAGATACGTAACGACCTTTACCAAAGCAGCAAAAGAGTTTAATTAAATTCAATGATTGCCCCACATTGCAAAATGTTAACGCATTGTAACGGATATTGAGCAGTACCTTGCATTACACTATGAATGATTAGCAGCTGGTACGAGCAAAACTCAACAAATTAATACAGAAATATGTTTCACATCTTGAATAATCGAAAGTAACAATCAGAGCGAGTACTAAAGGAATCCAAAGAAATGTTTAAAATGAAAGGGAACACATTTCTGTCAATGTTACACAAGATCCTAATAAATATTGAATTCTTAATAAGACTTGGCGGAGTATATAAACCCCGTTGAAGACTCCAACATCACAAACAAAAACCAGCTCCCATCAAATTAACAATATGAAGGTGTTTGTTGTACTTTGTGTAGTCGTTGCCTGCGTTGCAGGACGTCCAGGACATGGATATGGGGTTTCCCAACAAGTTCTTTCACCAGGATCATCTGTAACCGATGTTCACATTCATCATCCTCAATCTTACGGCCATGGAGGTAACTACGGCGGTCACTATGGAGGACAAGGAGGATACGCTACAGGACATGAAGTAGAAGTTGCAACTGCTCAACATCTCGCTGCTCACGCCCAAGAAGCTGCTCGTCATGCTCATGGCTCTCAAGGTTGGCAATCTGGCGGATACGGCGGTCAGTTATATTCAGGAAAGCAAGGATATGCTACAGGACATGAAGTGGAAGTTGCAACAGCTCAACACCTTGCAGCTCACGCCCAAGAAGTAGCCCGTCACTCTCATGGTTCCCAAGGTTGGCAATCAAGTGGATACGGTGGTCAATATGGAGGACAAGTAGGTTATTCAGGACAAGTAGGATACGCTACTGGACATGAAGTAGAAGTTGCCACAGCTCAACATCTTGCAGCTCACGCCCAAGAAGCAGCTCGCCATGCTCATGGTTCCCAAGGTTGGCAATCCGGAGGTTACGGCGGTCAGTTATATTCAGGAAAGCAAGGATATGCAACTGGACATGAAGTAGAAATTGCAACAGCTCAACATCTTGCAGCATATGCCAAAGAAGCAGCTCGTCATTCTCATGGTTCCCAAGGTTGGCAATCAAGTGGATACGGTGGTCATTATGGAGGACAAGTAGGTTATTCAGGACAAGGAGGATACGCTACTGGCCATGAAGTAGAAATTGCAACAACCCAACATCTTGCAGCACATGCTAAGGAAGCTGCCCGCCATAGTCATGGTGCTTCTAATTCCTGGTAACCAGTAAATTATGTCCTCGCTATACGGCCATGGATTGGACTCATGTAGAAGCTCAATTAAACCTCAATATTTTGCTGCTTGTCTTATTTAATAATTTAAAACACTGTAATGATGTTACCTCTAGCTTATCACACCTATGTATTTGTATATTTATGTAAAAACGTATTTAAAATTCAAATAAAAATAACTCGCTATTTATTTAATCAATTAAAAGTTGCTTTGTTTGGATTTCAAATGAATTAAACATTTTGTGCAACGTATGAATCAGTTTCTATAATTATTTTTTACATTATAACATATTTCATGGTTGGTCACCCTGCTGTGACTCCTGGTGTTGCAACCAAGAGGTGCCAAGCCGTGTAGATGCCGCAACGTCTGTTATCAATTGTATCTATTCACAATTGCCCTCCAACTTATCTCAGTTTACCTTAGACTGCCTTAGATAATCCTCTATTAAGAATTTTGTTGAAATAAAACTTCAAATAACATTAAAACTGTAACAAACATAATACACCATTCAAAATTTGCAGGTTATGTAATTCCCCGGGGCAAAGTTTTCAGTTTTTATAGACAATAAAATTTCCCAATGCAATATTTATTTAAGCATTCAATTTCTATACATACCTCTAACAATTTTAATATTTTTCGATTTTAAATTTAATATTTATTATGCACAAGAAATATTAAAAATATTTTATATACAAATAAAAATACTCTTAACATATTATTATTATGGTATGTGAAATATTTTGCAATAAAATGTTGTTTTACTACTTTAGAGCTGCTGGGTTAGGTGGGTTGGGATGGGAGAGGTTCAAGGGGGTTAGGGTGGTGCTGGGAAATTGGGGCTCTTACAGAGTACAGACTACAAGGAGTATCATATACCCTACAGTCTATACCTTCCCTTACTCTATTTATTCCACGAGTGTATATAATTCTAAAAGTAATAGACCAGATGGTTTATATGTTTCAATTTGAAATAAATATAAGTGGCACGAATTTTCATAAAAATCTTGTTATGTACTCGTCCTCGTACTTATTTCCGAAAGATGCCGAAACCTATTCGTACATTTGTGATTTACTTTGCCAATTGTACGAATAATTGTCAATTTCTTTTCTACTCTGCTCGTCAAATTTATTCTTAATTCTATTCACTTTTGTAAGTTATTGGTGTAGTTATTTTGATCATGAACGCGTTCGTTTTCTATTCAGTCTCTTTTATGAGCTACAGACGGCGCTCACTGTTGAATAAAAGCGACTCCTGTGACAGGTAGGGAATCAATTTGAACTAAAATTGATTTTCTGTGTGTTGCTCCAACTTGTAAAACGTTAGAATTGAAATGTACGAGTGACTAGAACTTCACCTAGCTATTCTATTTTACCAAATGTTTACTGGGATTAAAGCAGTGCTCATGCGAAACATCTCCAATATAATCTTCTGATAATAATCGTCAATAGTTGTCAGTCAGACGCATTCTGTTTCAGTGTGGGACAAGCCTATGGCTATAAATTATTACCAATGTATAAATTATACTAAACTGTAAACTTTATAAATGTTTTAAGATCTTATGTTATTGATTGTTTCAATGCCTAAGAAAATGTAATTAAAATGACACAATAATTGTCTTGACTGTTTGACACTTGTACAGGTTGCATGGATAAAGGCTGACACAAAAGCCATCTTAGCAATTCACGAACATGTCATCACCAACAATGCAAGACTGTCTGTTACTCACAACGACCTCAACACGTGGACCCTCAACATCCGCGGGGTGCGACGGGAAGACCGGGGCCAGTACATGTGCCAGGTGAACACAGACCCAATGAAAATGCAGGTAACACTTACTTTCTTTTTCCGTTAATTCCATAATCAATTAAATGTTTGTGGTCCAGTGATTTTCAGCGATATAAAAACTGTATTCCATAAAAAATCTGAGCTTATCAATCGTGAGTAATGTTAATGACACATAAATGCACAAAACATACCGATGTGTAGTCCAAAGAAGCGATCCGTCAGGTGATTAATCGTTTACTCGTTCTGCAGCCAAAGGACATACGAAAAGACCATACTTCAAACGTCTAGCGCTGTTTTTCTTATGCCAGAGTTATTTATCTCTGCTCGAGAAGATTCCAATCGAGATTGGTGTACAAGACAAATAATATCGACGTCTTAAAATGAAAATCTATATTTATCTTTTGTTTTGTAAAGTTTTACTTGTAGTTTATCAACTTGGGTAATATCTGTGACACATAAACGACCTTGAAATGAATGTTTTAAATGTGTAATTTGATAAGCAAATTTATTTAAGGTTATTAAGTGTTATTCCTCTTAATTTTGATGTTGTTTTAGTCTTTATTCCATTTTCCATTAGTGTATTGATAAAAATTCTGAAACTGTGTAATAATTATGATAACGTAGCAGTGCATATTAAAAAAATTGTTTTGTAAAATTATATTAATTCAATGTCTTTTGTTGCTGTTTTAGTAAACAAAACACATTCTTATCTGGAGTCTATATGATCAAACGAAAACACGTTTAACGTTGTTTTTTAGTATGCTTGGTTGGAACACCGTTTTATGAACATTTGCGCTTGTCAGTTGTTGTTTATTATGTTTATACTTTTTATGAGACACACAGAAAAACACTAAAAACAAAATTAGTCTGTTTAGTGTGAACAGTTTTAGTGTGAACTGTTTTAAAATAAAGCAACACTTACTTTTGTTTTGTTTTGTGACAACAAAACGGTTTCTCTGGTGTGAAACCGGCATTAGTCAATAAGAACAGCCGCTTCAAGACATGTTTTAAGATTTAATAATCTCGTGTCTATTATTACGTTCCGTAACTATCATATAACGTTAACATTACCCCAGCAATAAACTATTTCGCTATGTTTTCAAAGTTCGTATTCTTCTCAAAATAAAAGAATGTACTTTTGTTCACAAAAACAACAATTTATTCAAAGTAGGTATTTCTCATGTCACTTATTGTGTTACCATTCTTCCCTCATTTTTTTAAAACACGTACTGAAGTATATCTTAGTGTTAACATTGCTCCTAGCCGATTCACGTTTCATGTATGCAGACATGGACGCCGACGCCGACGTCGTCTTGAGCGTCGTACTGCAGAGTACGCTGCCCGAGCTGTGAGCCGACGCTCTCATGAATACGAACGACCCGTGTGAAATATGGAAGAAGTTGCATTATTGAAATTCAATATATTATATTTATGTGAAGTTTTATTATGAATGAAAACGTTATGTACCATACTTGATATATCGTTATGTAAAATATATACTAAAAATAATGTTTGAATATATTGAATAACTTGAGCAAAGGCGAAGGGTTGGCCAAGACGGTTTAAGGACAGTCGCACTTGTGCGGTGAACGTTTGATTCAAATGTGTTAGTCAAATATTGGAAGATTGACATGGCAAGTCATAGTGGAACGAATGTTTGATCTGAATGATTCATTTATTTTATTAATTTGTTGATATTACTGACACTGACACTGTTTAACAAAAAACTTTCCTTTGTTGGACGATTCGTGCAGCAGTGCATGACATATTGATCAAGTGTGTGGTGTGTGTGTTCTTCCAGCATGAACGTTGGACACACTTAGTTCCAGCATCGACCACACGATACGTCCAACTATCAAACGTCCCTGCCTATATTCCGTGGCGGTCTTAGGGGGTGGTAAGCAGTGCAACCGCCCGGGGCATCGCATTCTTATTTATTATTACTTATTTATTTAATGTTTTACCTTTCGGCATTACATTCTTCTGCCTTAGTACAATACATTTTAATTCTTAAATGTAAAAATCCTTAAATCTGTTATCTGTTTCCTTTTCTTCATTTCCCAATCTAAACCTTGCTGTCCTTCTTATGTTCTCTATGTCTTTTTCTATTAAGTACTGAGGTATATTACTTTCCCAAATCCTTTTATATCTTGTATTGTAATTGCCTTTCTCGATTTTTCCCATTCTTTCCTTTTGCTGTATCTCCTTATCCCTTCTCCTTAGCTCCTTTTCCACACTTGCGCCTCCTTCTCTCTGCTTCCTCGATCGCCATTATATTCCTTTCAAAATACTCCTTTCTAGAACTGCAGAACGAGTAATACTCTTTTTCGGGGCTCTCAACCCCCCCCCCCTTCTTTATACTTTCTTCCCTTATTTTCTTTAAAATATTGCTTTCAGCACTGCTCATTTTCTTCTCATACTATATATGTATTTCACTACTATATTTGTATACTATATATGTATTTGAATCTCGCGCCTCGCTCTTTAGATATCCCACTTGAATCACTGCGTATATCTTTTAAGGTATTCATGTACCTTAGTTTATCATCATTAATATTTGTCGTCTTTGTGCATGTTAACTTTTATAAAACTTCCAATATAAAATCTTATTTCTCGTCAATTATCATCAAAAATACTTACCTACAATTCACATAAATTATACCGCCTTGCAAAGATCTGTAACCCCACCCTTGCAATGGATAAGGCCGCCCCTGCCTATATTCCTCAGGCATATTACAGTTTTGTTTTTGTGATAAGTACTTGGAGCACAAAGCTCAATATTCGGAGTTGTCTTTTCAATAAACTGCACAATCGATTACCTAATGTATATCAAAAAAGAAGCACAAATTTAAAAAATACTTGGCGGTCAACATTCTTCAAAGACTTTTCCTAAAGTGATGCAGTTTATGATGCTAAATAAAATTTAAATATCTTAAGCACTGTTCACTATATCTAACTATGTGGGATCTAAACTGGGATCATCTTACAATGTCCAAGAGAAAATTCTAAACTTGACTTTTTTTTAAATTATTTATTGATCTCCATATTTACTATGCAAAGGAAATATCTTTTTAAAATTGTGTAGAAAAGGTAATATAAGTATGTCTCTCATGGGAAATTCTTTTAAAGGACTATGCTTTTCTTTATAATGTTGGGTCCATTCAAAACCTTAATATATTTTACACTGACGTTTTCCGGAAATTAATATTACACAGAATGACAAGAAAATCATCCTACGTTTCATGCCCACATCTACGGATATGTACAAGCATGTGATATATACATATATAAACAGGGGCGGCCTTAGCCATTGCGAGGCCCCGGGCAGCAGATCTTTGCGAGGCACTTGTTCTTTGTATAATTTTGTAAGTATTTTTGATGATAATTGACGAGAAATAAAATTTAATATTGGAAGATTTATAAAAGTTAACAAGCACAAAGACGACAAATATTAATGATGATAAACTAAAGCACATGAGTGTCTTAAAACAAGACGCAGTGATTCTAGAGAGATTTCTAAAGAGCGAGGCGCGGGATTCAAATACATATATAGTAATGAATTTTTGTACTTGGGTTGTTGCGCGAGAATGCGAAGCCCCGGGTAGTTGTCCTGCTTGCCACCCCCTAAAGCCGCCTCTGTATATAAATATATATGGAGACTACAGTTAAAGGATCTCTTTATATTTCTTAAATATCATAATTTTTTAAATAAAACTATTTCTGAATTAGAATAAAAATAGATTCGTCGTATTCTATTGTATCTCGTTTTCACAGTATGATAGTCTGCATTTGTAAGCTCGTCAAACTAACTATAAATAGGTGACAGTAGTAGTTGATAGTATTGATATTGCAATAATATTACATAATTGCAGACGGCAACACTAGAGGTGGTAATTCCGCCAGATATTGTGTACGAAGAAACATCAGGGGATATGATGGTACCGGAAGGTGGATCTGCAAAGCTTGTATGTAAAGCACGCGGATTTCCAAAACCACGAGTAGTTTGGCGGCGAGAGGATGGCGGGGAAATTATCACGAGAGGTGGACCTCAAGGAAAAACCAAATGTAAGTTAAAATATTGTATTATAGATATTAAAAAATCATTTACATGAAACCAGTAAACAATTTGGTGAAGTGTCCTGCTTTGTGGCGTTTCAATCACTATTGCACTTCAATTATAGTTCGCATCAACTTTATCTTCATTTGTAATCCGACAGGTGGAGTAGTTTCGCCATTTGTAGCCGATAAAATAGACATTTCGTATGAATGACTATGAGACACTGAACTCTTTCATGACAAAAAAACATACGCATCTTCAATATGATGTCAAAGTGACTCCAAAATGTTTACTGGCTTGCGGCGTCGACTTTTTTGACTATGTATTAATAAATATTAAAAGAGAAACTTCCTCTCATGATTAAGTTTGCTAATGCGACTACTCCCACTGAAAAGTTTGAAGTCTTAAGACAGAGCTCTTATTCGTATTATTTTCATTTACAGCAATCACTGTTGAAGGTGAAATGTTGTCCCTAAATAAAGTGACACGGTCCGAGATGGGAGCATACCTGTGTATAGCTGCTAACGGAGTGCCTCCATCTGTCAGCAAGAGAATGATGCTTCATGTTCATTGTAAGTTTATTTAAAACCACGATTTCAGATTTCATTTTCTTTCAATCAATAATATAATAAAAAGATATTCTAGGCATTGAGTTTTCAGATATTTATTTGAATTCCCTCCCTCCTTTGTTACGTCTTGTCACACTTGGACCCCCTCTGAGTGTGACGTAATTGCTCCCTTATATACTAAAATATTACATGATCATTTTGTGTGTTATATATTCGTATATATGTACATATTAATATGGATAAATATTTCTATATAATTTTAATTTAACATTAACAATAGTCCATTAATTAACACTCAGTTGGTTGGCGGTCAACACATTCCAAACCGCGATAAAATTAGTGCCTATTGTTTTGCATCCATTTAATTTATTTTAAAACTATTTTAGACTGAACCCTATACATAACCTCACATTTCTACATACTCGGAACTCGGAACTCGTGTATCTATGTTACTGGTACTGCTCCACTAACCACAATTTATTTTATAATTACGTAAATTTATTTGCTTATGTTAAATGTGTAAAGTCATTAATATTTTACCAGCATGGTTTTGCTACAAGTACGTCGTTTGATGTTGTTGCAGTGTTTATTTAATGTTATATCAGCATAAAGAGAAATATCTATCTATATTTATCAAAAGCAATTTATATAATTGAATTCAATGCAGAACATTAAACTATTTTGACAGATAATGTTAGGTTATGTTACTGATTTGTCAATATAATTGACGGCCATCGAGTTGTACTAGCAGTACTAGTGTGTCTGCTTCTTAAATGTATTAGGAGAGTTATATCTCCAGTGTGTGTTCGCCATTAGTTTATATTTAACATTCTTAACGTTGCAATATTTTTGGTACAGTTCACCCACTAATTCAAGTTCCAAACCAGCTAGTGGGGGCACCAACCGGTACTGACGTTATTCTAATATGCCATGTAGAAGCCTCTCCTAAAGCCATTAACTACTGGACGCGGGAAACTGGTAAGTCAATATAGTTACTTCAAGGATCCAATTAAAAAACAGTACTTTATCAACACACAAAATTCCATTGTTTTGAAAACTACAAAAGTACCTTCACTAAAACTTCTATAACTCGTGAACCAATGGTCGGAATGTCATGAAATTTTGACACATATCGCTTAAAGGTTGGTGTTATCTAAAAAATCATGCATTTGACATCAGTGGCGATATTTATATATCATTCTGCAAACTTATTGGTGCCATACATATGGAATGCGCTTGTGTCCTATGTCTTAATTTCTATAAAAGTGTAAAAGAGATAGCATATTCAAGATAAATACAGGTTACCAACCTTATAGCTCATAAATCTCTGCTATATATATTTATATATCAAAATATCAAATATTACTTACAGCTATTTCAAGGAACAATAAAATTCCAATATTATGTCTGCCTTAGCAGGGTTAAATACAACAAAAACTTATTATTCTTTGACTTTCGACTACCAACAGCTACAAAACATTACCACAGCACTAACCCACTCAACAAATAACTGACGTATAAAATGCATTTCACGTCATACAAATGCCCGACCATCTCTAGCGCTAAAACCATTTCTAAACCACCAAAATTATGCAAGTGCTTCTCTAATAAATAAACACACAACAAATTCTTTCTAGAATTGACACAACAACTTTTGATAAGGTTTATGTATTCGTAAATAAATCAGAGTTGAAAACAAGCAACAAAATTGTACTCGTATATTCAAATAAACTGTCTGTTCTGTTTTATTTTCGTCAGCGGTGTAAATTTAAGTGTTATAGCGTAGTCATATAACTTTGACATCACCAACAAACATCAACACACTCTGGGGCACTTCACTCTGACTCCACGTATGAATATTTGATGTTAAAACGTGCACGTCATCTTGTAGGCCATTTGTAAACATCACCGTGCTCTGTTGATGGCGTTGAAGTCAGCTTCATGCTCTTGCATTGCACTGAGAAGCGCTCATACGAACTGTGCATACAAACTCGAGGCCATTCCTCTTCACACGTGCAAAATCACCTGCGGTATAACGTTCGTACTCAAATATTGCAAGCACAAGTATATCGGTCATGTTCGTGGCTTGAAAACGAAATTTTATATTCTTAATGGGCTTAATTGGGTCGATTCTTCAATTGTTGTTTGAAATTGATGTTAATAAATGTATATTAGCGTTTTTACTTTAATAAATATCTAAATGTTGACGGAGATATAGCAATTAAAAGTTCGAATTGTAGTTTTAGCGCTAGAGATGTCGGCCATATTTATGACGTAACATGTACGTATGGATAACTTAGAGGACGTGATGTTACATGTTTTGAAATGTTGTACAACCTTGAATCGCTTTAATAATTAAAGAGACAAAATGACTTTTTTAATTGTTAATATCTCCTAACATCCCAGTAAACATTTTGGAGTCACTTTGACATCATATTGAAGATGCGTCATGATTTTTTTGTCATAAATGAGTTCATTTATAGTTCAGTTTCTCACAATTTTTCATATAAAATGTCTACTTTATTGGCTACAGATGGCAAAATTACTGCACCTGTCGGAATACAAATGAAGATAAAGTTGATGCGAACTATAATTGAAGTGAAATAGTGATAGAAACGTCACTAAATAGAGCACTTCACCAAATTGTTTACTGGGATATAAGGAGTTATTAAAAAATAATTAGACTTTGAGGTTCTAGGACAATCGAGATTACATAAAAACAAAGTCGATATAAAATAAAAATACAAACATCTCCTTTAAGAATTGTACAATTTGTAAATAAAAATGTAATTTGCTTTAAGAATATAGAAATAATTAATGACTTACAGTTAATGCTAAAAACTTGAAAGAACATTTTCATGTAGAATCGAAATATTTGCAAAGATATTCACCCCTGAAAAAGAAAAAAAAAACTGTTTAACAAATTGTTTAATAATAAATCCTTTATAAAAGTCCTTATTAAATTTATCCCCTACTAAATATTTATACTCTCATTTTATTATTTAATTAACATTCCAACTCGTTAAGGAATTATATTCTTATCATTCCAGGAGAAATGATAATATCTAATGAAAAATACTTGATGTCAGAAATCAGTAACTCGTACTACAGTGTACAGATGAAATTAATAATTAAAAAGTTCCACAAGTCGGACCTAGGGGGCTACAAATGTATCTCAAAGAACTCCATCGGGGATGCTGAAGGCAACATCAGACTCTACGGTAAGTCAATGATCAACCCTACCACCTACCACCCTGCTCCGTCCTGCCCTAATAATAACTGACAAATCCACTGTATACTGTCTAGGGATGTGTATTAAACTTATAAGGAATTTACACTTGATAAATAAGGGGAAGAAAAGAAATAAGAAACCTGCCCTATTCTTATCTTCTTGATAAAATAATTGTTAAAACGTAATAGATTTGTACGTAAAAATTGTAAATTAAATAACACTTATAATTGTTAACAATCAGCATCTGAAATGTGATTAGTAGTTCCACTATTGAAGGTACAAGCAATTAAAATCGTTTAGAGGGGGTAAGGTTTCAAATATATAATAATAATATATATATAATATATATTATTAATATATATAATATATATAATAATAAATAATAATATTTTTCTTTATTTATATTAACATATTAAGTTTATTGTGTAAAAATTTGAAGTCGATTGGAGTAAAACTGTCGGAGATATAGAGTTTTAAGTCTTAAGTGTTACTTTGAAACTTTTAAATGCGGATTCTCACACTTAGCTTTTTCAGAGTCGGTGCCCTATCTAGCTCAAAATCTACTGGACCGATTCTTTTGAAATTTTGCACACTCTTTCTTTACATTAATGCCGAGGTAACGCTGTTGTGTTTTTTTTTTTATTTTTTAATTTTAACGTATTTTAAAATAACAACGTTTCTGATTATTTGATAAAAAATCGGTATTTCGACTTTTAAGTGGTGTAAAAAATTGAAAAAATAATAAAAAGAGAAAAATTTGACAGCGTTACCTGCAGAAACTTATCAACTAATGAAATCATTTTGGTTTTTCAATTTCAGAAAATCCAGTGATGAGTTATGACTGGCACCGCAATGTTACTTTTTTTGTGTGACGTTTGCGGAGATTCGCTGTCAATGCCTCATTTCTTGATATTTATTTATGAAAATTTCACAAAGCATTCTTCAAATGTTATTTTATCATTTAGTAATTATAGAAATAATTATATATTAATTGTCTCGTCAAAAATCATTATCGCAAATATGCCTCTTTTTTATCGTTTTGACCTTGATACTGATACATATATTTGCACGGATTCCTACAGAAGAACTACAACCTCTCTTCTTTCCAAACGTGAGAATGACGATGCCTTCCTCCATGTTTATACTTAAATCTTTAAAGTACAAAAACAGATCGTTGCTTTTTTTAAATAAATGTTTTAAGTGCGCCAAGGCAATTCGTATGCGCACTTCGCACTGTTTATATTTTCTCTGAAGTATGTTAATCTGAACAAACGTAAGTTTATGGTTTTCATTCCTTCTTCCATCGTATTTCTCTCATCCTCCTTGATTTTTCACAGCTTCACCAGTACGATATGAATCTCCCTCTCATCTGATCGCCACGTATCTATCAATACTTTATCCCTTGAGATTTTTAAAATGTTGCGCTTGAAATCTCTCCATCTGTTATTCAGTTTGATAATAAAATTCTAGTTCTAAAACAATTCAATTCCGTTTTATAGATTTCAGTACATTTCCCTAACAATGCGATCCTGTGAACGGGATCTCTTCATAAAACTTTTTATGGATGATGCTGTTGGCTGTAAATCGCTAACGACTTCGGTGATGCTGTTCCCAATACTACAGCATCCCCTGATCTTGTTTCGTTGTGATACAACGCAGCGTTTTGGTACTTTGTCGTCGGACGGATATTTCACAGTTTTAGTTTTATTTCTTACAAAAATATATAAAGATTTTCAATTAAAAGTTCAAACAAAACTTTAGTTTGTTTTATAGTGCAATATTTTACCCAACGCTTTCTATAAACACATGTTAAAATCACTCAATTTAACGTTTTATGCAGTAGACCAAAAAGACTGTTAGAAAGGGATAGGTTTATTGCTTAGACAGAGACAAAACTTATTCCCTTTCTCTTTCTGATTTATTTACTTTACTCTAAATAATAATTTCAAAGCAAATACGTAGAAGATAATTACTTAAGGGGGGTAGGGTGGTTATATTTAATTTTTTTTATGTATTTATAATAATGTACAACTTATTAAGTTTATTGTGTGAAAATTTTAAGTCAATTGCAGTAAAACTGTAGGAGATATATAGTTTTAACTTCCTTTGAATCTTTTAAACGCGTTTTCGTCACACATAGCTTTTTCAGAGTCTGTGCCCTGTCTAGCGCAAAATCTAGTGGACCGATTCTTTTGAAATTTTACACACTCTTTCTTTACATAAATGCCGAGGTAACGCTGTCGAGATTATTTTAATTTGTTTGTTTTAACGTATTTTAAAATAACAAAGTTTCGGATTTTTTTCATGAAAAATCGGTATTTTGACTTTTAAGTGCTGTAAAAATTTTAAAAATCATTAAAAATATAAATATTCTACAGCGTTATCTGAAGAAACTTAACAACTAATGAAATCATTTTGGTTTTTCGATTTCTGAAAATCCAGTGATGAGTTATGAGTGGCACCGCAATGTTACTTTTTTTTTGTGACGTCTGTAATATAAATATATTATATTCATACATTACATTCATACAAAGGTTTCAAATAAAGTGAACATTTGGTACATTAAAAGTAACACCTTAAGACTTTAAATAATGCAAAGTGATATAATTCAATAAGTAATAATTTTCAGAAATGGAGATTTCGTACAAAACCATGAACACCTATGAAAGCCTTGACCGGGGTGCCAACTCCGACCTGGACAGTAACAGCGCTGAAAACCAGGTCCACAATGGGTACCAGGGCTCCCTTCGAGAACCAGGAGTCTATACAAATGGTCTTGAAGACGACGTGAACAAACCTAATGGAGTGATCACACTAAAACTGAACTTAAGTTACTCAATAACGGCAGCCATCTTAAATTTAGTGTTAAATTATTTTGTTTGATTTTAAGAGACATTTGTTTGTTCGTACGCATAATAATATTGTAAATGTATATACGGTTTATATGTTATGTAAAAATATCATCTAAGTTATGTGGAAGCGTGCAGGTGCAGCACTGGTGCAGCACTGTAAAGGAAGGAGTCCACCATATTTATTGCAAAGCTTCAAAGAATCAATAAAGTGACTCTCGCTTTTAAAAACTGTTGTATAAAATTAATAAGGCTAGTATAACATGAATAGAATTGAAATATATCAATTGAAATATATCATATAATATAAGTATTTATGTAAGGTATGATAAGATAGGTCTTTAAAATTTATCGCCCTATTTGTCAAATGTTATTTGATTATTCTCGTTAAATTAAGTTATAATAATAACAAATAGAGTGAAAAATTTAGAGAAATAGAGATAAGTAAAATATTTATATATTTGATTGAAATTTCTTTCTTAAAACTCGTAAAGTATTCAGATCTGTATATAAGACCGTGGTTTAAAGTACCAATGAAAATAATAGAACGGGAACGCAATACAGAATGTGCCAAATAAATTTATTAGAATGCTGAATTGTACTTATATAATAAAACTGAAAATAACAAATTTTCTGTTGGGCACAACTTGTAAATTCTGCTAAAATTTCGACTTCGGCTTTAGGGAACTTTTTTATAAAACTTCTTTTTTTATAAAATTACGTTTTTATGATTTTTTTTATGTGATAGTAACATTTATGAATACACCACTGTATTGTTTTGTCAGCACTGTATCTCCCCTCCCACCGTTTCGCCCAATGAAATAAGAAATACAAGAGACAACGTTGGCATGTTCACGTTATGTACGGATACGATTCCTCCTTTGATGTCAGGACGTTTGAACCAATACGGTCTTGCGAAATACATACAGTGGTGTATTGACAAACATTAGAATAGAAACTTCCTCTCATGATAAAGTATAATAATGCGAATACGCACCGCTGAGGATATCGGTTGCAGTGTGAGAGGATATCTCAAAACGAACGTATATGTTACGTACCATTTACTTATATGTTTACTCGGTTGTTAAAGATATAGGGTGCTTCCAAATGTAATTTATATAAAAATATATATTTTAAAATCAGTTAAATTATTATAATTCTAAGGTTACATAATATCTATAATTAGTTTATTAATTTTTAATTGAGTAGCTTTATAATAAACTAAATCGTTGTAAATAATTAGGAAATGTAATGTAATTTAATGTAAAAAATAAGATCATTATTGTAGAAACAAATATTAATTATGTTGAATAAAGTGACACATTTATAAAAATATTGACTTCATGTTAATGTTGCCGCAAAGGTACACAGATGTTAAGCAGTGACGTAGCTAGGTAACCAAAGGCCCCGGTGCAAAAAAAACTAGGGCCTTAGCTCAACTGTTTAGGTTTTATCAAGTAATACATATATATATATATATATATATATATATTACTTGGGGACCCCCTGAGCTTGACTCAAAATATATATCTAAGTGAATTTATTTAAAAATTCTAGGCCAGTAAATTTTGAATTTGGCGCGTATATCTCTATATAAGAATTTAACACAAGAGTTAAAATAATGAAACTGCACCTGCCCCTTACACCTCTCTTTCCACACTATCAGCACCCACTCGACAATGGTTTGTCGTTCAAGTTTCGACTTGCAAACGAATCAAATATTTTTTTAAATTCAAATAAGTACGTAGTTCCTAGTTATTCTATTAGATTGATCTGGAAACTATATTCATCTCTTTTCTTCAACTGACAATCATTATTCAGTCGAATATGTCTCATACTCGTGTTTATCTGCAAGACAACCACCGACATAACCCTAACATTAAATACAATTGTTTACTTTATAAATATTTTTGAAATAATATTGCTGTCTCTTTTTTTACATATAAAAATATTATATAAAACTATGCACTGCTCTAACACATTATAAAAATATTTCTTTAAAATGAAACATTTGTAAAATAATTGATATAACTTGATGGTGCACGTGTTTAAATATAAACAAAAAACTGATGCGTTGCCATAGTTACATAAATTATTTACTTTATAAATATTTTTGAAATAATATTGCTGTCTCTTTCTCTTACATATAAAAAAACTTAAATGAAACTAAGCACTGCTCTAACACATTACAATAATTTTTTTCTAAAAATAAACATTGCAAAAGAATTAATAGAAATTGATATGACTTACCGGTCATTGACCTCTGACCGACAGTACTACCTTAAATTCGTGTTGCAACCTGTTTTATTTACATTCCAAAGGTTGGAGAATTTTTAGCTAGTACAATATGAGGTTTGCTGGTCTTGGTCCGAGGGCCCCTTGAGGTTGAGGGCCCCGGTGCCCAGCACCGACTGGCCCATACCTTGCTACGCCAGTGATGTTAAGAAATTAAACTTTCCAGGGTTTCTAAGATGTGCTTAAACTTCATCTGAGAATCTAACAAGTTTAAAAACAGGGTACGTAATTTTCTTTGGTAAACATCATTTCTACTTAACGTAATGTGGGGTGAACAGAAACCATTTTTGCTTTCTTTAAAACTAAGTCGCTGATATGACTAAGAAATATGCAGTTTGTGTTTTTATTATTTGCATATAATACAGGTATCGCTCTCTGAGAAAATTGTGACACAACTCTTTCAAAAATTCTTGATTTTGACTGTTAAAGACGAAGCTGCTGTCGAACAGTAAGCGAACAAAGGAGTAAAAAATTTCTGTTAAAATTACGTAAAAAAATAAGTCACTCCATTTGCGTTTTTATTAGTGTTGCCCAAATGCAAGAACAAGACGAGACTTACCCAGTCTTGGTCTTGGTCTTGCGCCAATACACCTGGTCTTGGTCTTGGTTTTGGTCTTGCGCTCCCAGTCTTGGTCTTGGTCTTGGTCTTGCAGCAAGAGTCTTGCAAGTCTTGCAATTACCTATTAGTCTATTACTATTTATTAAAGTTTACTTTAAATCTTAGAAAAACGTATTAGAATTGGAACATTGTGAGCTTGAATTAACATAGCCATAGTAAAGATCAAGCAGATTAATAAATAACTGAAGATTTGATAAGAAATTCGAAAAATCAACTGACCTATATGTCGTTTTCCATGGAAGTAACTGTTTCTTAATAAACATTTATGATTTATAAGCTTACATTTGCTAAAACATGTAAAAAACAAATAATAAACAATAAATACAACAAATAAACAAATTAATTACAATAACTTGACTGTATTTTAAAGAACAATACTTATCTGTCTAGAAAGAGATTGAACCCTCAACTTATAAGAAATTTAATAAAAGAGTTTTACGATTTATCATTTATTTGAATAAAAAATAAAATACAACACAAATCAACAGCTTTATCATTAGGTTATGATTGTTTATATCAATTCTTTTGACCAAGAATTAATACAAAGTAACCATCTGGCTGACTCATCACTTAACCTATTTCTATGTTTTCTAATTACTAATGATGCTTTAGAAAATAACCTCTCAGCAGGTACTGAAGTTGCAGGTATTGAGAGAAAATCACGGGCCATTTTCGATAAAATCGGATACTCTGTCTCATGCGTCCTCCACCAATCTAAAATGTCTTCCGAGCTGGCAGTTCTTGGTTTTCTCAGGTACTCCTCCAACTCGTCTATCACTAAGCCTTGAAGACAAGATCCAGATGACGTCGAGGGACATTCATAGAGTTTATCAAAGTCTATTACGTCTTCATCTTCATCACCTACTTTATTGTCTTTTTCTGGTAATTCCAGAGATTTGTTCAGTGAGTGTAGACTTTTATATTCTTCATAAAGTTCATTGAACTTGCGCAGACTTTCTGTTTTAAGTTGCTTCCCCCACATTGTCAGGTCAAAAGTCTGAGCCGATGGTTAAAACATAACTATGCATGCACTCAGTTTGATTTTAATAGATATTTTTTTATTCGCTATGTTTATGGTATTAGTCGTAATGCGCATAGGTCCAGTTTTTCATATTCTTTGATATAGTTTTTTGCGTCTCATAGAATTCCTAAGCGTACCTACCTACCTATACACCGAACTGTTACACCTAACTACTCCGTGAAATAGCGCTAAGTCCTAGCTGCAAGACGCAAGAGTCTTGCAGGCTATGTCTTGTTCTTGCTCAAGTCTTGCACGGTCAGTCTTGGTCTTGGTCTTGCTAAAAATACGCGGTCTTGTTCTTGGTCTTGGTCTTGCAAAAACGCAAGAACAAGACCAAGACTGCAAGACCAAGACTGAATTTGGGCAACACTAGTTTTTATAAATCACTGATAAATAAATTTGTACTAAAATATATTTAGTTAATGATTAGGATTTTAATTAGATCTATTTTCAGAATTTCAATGTCATTTAAACTTCCAAGCAGCTGAATGAATCTTGTCATCACGTGTGATCATTAAATATTTGCGAGACCACTCATCTGCTACAAGTGAAATTATTTAAATTGATGAAAACTTTACAAGCACACGCCGAACGAGAATTTCATGAGAATTAACCCAAGATGGTACAAGCAGATCACTATGCTGATAAAATTGGTAAGCTTTCTTATTTTTAAACTATGTAGAATTGTTTTATCATACTGAACTAATGTTTCAGGTGTATGTTTATATTCTTATACCGTTTGTAGTAGCACCAACTTTAAATTCAATCGCAAATTGATAGATATTCAGGCATATAAGTATATTATATGTAAAGCCAATTCGGATGATCTGAAAAGTCATTTCTTTTATAATAATTTTCAATAGTTGCAAAGCACTTAAATTATTTTTGTAATTCGTTGAAATAATATTTGTATAACACTTAAATCTGTACGCCGCAAATGCTTTAATGGAAAATGGAAAATGCGGAAGCAGGAGGCGAGAAGCGACGGCAGAGAGAATGCTAATGAAGTGAACTGCGTTAATATTAAAAAGGTTTTTCTTTATACACATATATATGAAATACAAATCATGATGGGAAAATAGTATTGCGCTATTGGCATACAGCATTTAGATAAGTATAGTTAGTATATATACTCGTACATACTTGGAATCTCGGAACTTTCATGAAATTAAAAGAAGAACAACCAAAAGGAACGTACTCCTTTTTATGAAATTTGTTAAAACACTTTTTCATATAAAATTAATTAATTAAAATTAATTTTCATAAAATTAACAAAAGAAATTTTCTAGAAAAAGAAAACTCTATATTTTCTATATTAAATATATTTTCTAGAGTAGTTTTTAATGTTATTTCAATACTGGAAACCATTTTTAAATATCCGCATTATTTACGCCTTAACATGCTGATATCTCGAGAACCAAGAGGCCTATTAAAAAATAAATTGCAGATTCGGAATCAGCACAGAAAACTACGTTAAAAACCATGAAAAAATAAACAAAAAAAAATATTCTTTTTTTATGAAATTAACAAGAGTACCCTTAAAATTTTAGGGAAAACGCATTTTTATTGTGATGTATTAAATATATTTTTCGGTATCGTTTTTAACGCTTAGTTTAAAACTAAAAATCATTTTTAAATATTTGCATTATTTAAAAATAATTTATGTAGCTATACATCTGTGCACCCCGTTTTATGAAATTGATTTTTTTATGAAATTAATCTTTAAAATTTAAGTGAAAAACACATTTTTATTTTAACGTACTAAATATATATCCTAGTGCAGTTCAAAACTAGAAACCATTTTTAAATATCTGCATTATTTAAAAATAATTTTTGAAGCCATATTTCGGTGTACCCCGCTTTATGAAATTTGTGAAAAAAATTTCGTTCATACAACTAGCGTTATTTCATCGAATAATGTCGACAGTCGACATTAACATATGGTGCTGTTAGTCCACACGTAAAATCGTGTATAGGCGCGATTTTGATTAAATTAACAAGACTTAAAATTTTCAACAAAAAAAAGTACTTTATATTTTATATATTAAATATATTTTCTAGCGTAGTTATATTATGGTATCTAATGTATACTTAATTTATACTTCATGTATCAAACTATGTTCCTAGTTTTCCAGAACTCCAATCTTAAATACTCCTCCTACAATATACTTATGCAAACTTTAATACTCTAAAACAACTTTAATTTTGTACATACATTACAAAACGCAAAAAGAAAAGAGCACAACCAACTTGCTCGCACACTTAACAACATTCTAGTGGTAGTTTAAGTTATGGAGGTTATCTTTATTGCCACCCCTCTCTTCTTCACCCCGTTCCCACTCCACAGGACCCGCACAATTTTATCTTGAAATAAACTCTACTGCAGTGCAGTGATCTGTACCAATTTAAATTGTTCACAGCTCATTAACTTTCAATTTTACAGTACAGTGTGTCATCAGAAAGCAATCAGGAGTCCTCTGGGATTACCTGTCACAAACAATGAGTTCAGACAGGATAACCTTTAGTACAGGAATACAGGAATACCAACACCGTCGTCCTTGTTGTTGTCGACGTCTGTCTGACTCGATCCTTGATTTGTGGGGTCTATTAATAACTTGAAGTGCCTGACATTTAACGTAATACTTCGCTAGGAATTAACTAATCACCTGAGTAAGCACGTGGTTAGAACTTCAGACAAGGAAAGTACAACAAATGTTGCTTTATAGCTTTCTTGTCTTAAATAAAAGACGTCTTCTTCTATTAGGACTTTTCTCGTCTCGTTATGAGTTATCTGAGTGTTAAATCAGACAGCGGGTACAATTTTACATAAAACTGCACACCCAACTGGAATTTCGAATTATGTTATCACAAATATTCCATCTAGGTGTGTGCGTGATTGTATGATATTTTTTACATTGCACATTTCTTGTTTTTGTCGCATAGCGATATTTATTACGCTGTCGTTTCATAACAGGAAATAGTTAAATGCATGTACAAATCATTGTCTATGATTCGTTCAACTTTAATGCGACTTATTTTTAGTATTATCAGATTAAGTTACAAGTATATGAGAGTGCATGTATCGGTTTTCACCCGGAGGAGCTTACAAGTCTCGGGAATCCTAAACAAAGCTCGGACGTGCACGGCACATCGGCCTGGACACTCCTAAGATGGCTATGGCAATGGATATAAAGCATTGTGCAGAGCAGGTGTTGCCAATGTCATCAGCAGTTCGTTTGTACGAATTGTAACATGAAAACAAAGTCGCTGAAATTTATGGAAACGAATTTCTTTTGAACTGTACTTCGTTTTATTGAAATAAATATAACTTCGAAAGGAGCATAGCTATGTGAAGAAGAGTTGCTCTTACTAGAAACACACAAAGTACATTCGAAACTAAAACTTAAAATTAGATTACTGCAAGAAATGCATACTCTGTTCTATGACTGTTCTAGCCCTTTAGCTAATGTTAAATAATATTTTGTTACAACAGCACCATCAAGTTATATAATTATTTAATTAAAATGTCTGAGCCACACGTTTGCTACCACTGATATAACATGTAGCGTGTTGCTGTACTGGTGTATCCGTTTGGGAATTTATTAGCAACATTTAACTGTTCGTCGGTTTAACTTTCTGACTTCCTTCTGCATTTAATTGTTCAGACTTACTTGCAACAAAACACAACGCAAAAGCATTTTATAAAAAAAAACGTTATGGTGTATGTAGCAGAGTCCTACACGACGTAACGTTAATAGACTTTGTTGCGTATATATAAAGTGTTCTGTGAATTTGAAAAAAATCTTGAAACATTACATTTTCAAGCGCCTGATCCTCATGCTAACACTATAACACTTCGATTTAATAATGTGACTTTATGGACATTTTTTCTTAAACTAAATTTAAATTTCTTTCATATTTTTTTATGCAGTTATGTTCGATATATTTTAAAATAAAGAACTGCGTCATTACTTTTTCAATATCTACGTTTTTTTAGAATTTATGCGACTTTTTATAAATTCATGGACATTTTTTTCTAAAAAAAAAAATTTGCACTTCCTTGATATTTTTTGATGCAGTTATGTTCGTTATGATTTAAAATAAGGAACTTCCTCATTACATTTAAATATCTACGATTTTCTGGCATTTATGCGATTTTTTATAAATACATTACACGTTTTAAAGCGCCTGATCGTCATGCTAACACTATAACACTTCGATTTAATAATGTGACTATGGACATTTTTTCTAAACATAAATTTAAGTTTCTTTGATATTTATTGATGCAGTTATGTTCGTTATGCTTTATGATAAAGAACTGCGTCATTACATTTTAAATATCTACGATTTTCTGGAATTTATGCGACCTTTTATAAATTCATGGACTTTTTTTTCTAAAAAAAAAATTTGCGTTTCTTTGATATTTTTTGATGCAGTTATGTTCGTTATGATTTAAAATAAGGAACTGCTTCATTACATTTTAAATATCTACGATTTTCTGGAATTTATGCGACCTTTTATAAATTCATGGACTTTTTTTTCTAAAAAAAAAATTTGCGTTTCTTTGATATTTTTTGATGCAGTTATGTTCGTCATGATTTAAAATAAGGAACTGCTTCATTACATTTGAAATATCTACGATTTTCTGGAATTTATGCGACCTTTTATAAATTCATGGACTTTTTTTTCTAAAAAAAAAATTTGCGTTTCTTTGATATTTTTTGATGCAGTTATGTTCGTTATGATTTAAAATAAGGAACTGCTTCATTACATTTGAAATATCTACGATTTTCTGGAATTTATGCGACCTTTTATAAATTCATGGACTTTTTTTTCTAAAAAAAAAATTTGCGTTTCTTTGATATTTTTTGATGCAGTTATGTTCGTTATGATTTAAAATAAGGAACTGCGTCATTACATTTGAAATATCTACGATTTTCTGGAATTTATGCGACCTTTTATAAATTCATGGACTTTTTTTTCTAAAAAAAAAATTTGCGTTTCTTTGATATTTTTTGATGCAGTTATGTTCGTTATGATTTAAAATAAGGAACTGCGTCATTACATTTGAAATATCTACGATTTTCTGGAATTTATGCGACCTTTTATAAATTCATGGACTTTTTTTTCTAAAAAAAAAATTTGCGTTTCTTTGATATTTTTTGATGCAGTTATGTTCGTTATGATTTAAAATAAGGAACTGCTTCATTACATTTGAAATATCTACGATTTTCTGGAATTTATGCGACCTTTTATAAATTCATGGACTTTTTTTTCTAAAAAAAAAATTTGCGTTTCTTTGATATTTTTTGATGCAGTTATGTTCGTTATGATTTAAAATAAGGAACTGCGTCATTACATTTGAAATATCTACGATTTTCTGGAATTTATGCGACCTTTTATAAATTCATGGACTTTTTTTTCTAAAAAAAAAATTTGCGTTTCTTTGATATTTTTTGATGCAGTTATGTTCGTTATGATTTAAAATAAGGAACTGCTTCATTACATTTTAAATATCTACGATTTTCTGGAATTTATGCGACCTTTTATAAATTCATGGACTTCTTTTTCTAAAAAAAAAATTTGCGTTTCTTTGATATTTTTTGATGCAGTTATGTTCGTTATGATTTAAAATAAGGAACTGCTTCATTACATTTTAAATATCTACGATTTTCTGGAATTTATGCGACCTTTTATAAATTCATGGACTTTTTCTTCTAAAAAAAAAATTTGCGTTTCTTTGATATTTTTTGATGCAGTTATGTTCGTTATGATTTAAAATAAGGAACTGCTTCATTACATTTGATATATCTACGATTTTCTGGAATTTATGCGACCTTTTATAAATTCATGGACTTTTTTTTCTAAAAAAAAAATTTGCGTTTCTTTGATATTTTTTTATGCAGTTATGTTCGTTATGATTTAAAATAAGGAACTGCGTCATTACATTTGAAATATCTACGATTTTGTGGAAATTATGCGACCTTTTATAAATTCATGGACTTTTTTTTTAGAAAAAAAAATTAGCGTTTCTTTGATATTTTTTGATGCAGTTATGTCCGTTTTGATTTAAAATAAGGAACTGCTTCATTACATTTTAAATATCTACGATTTTCTGGAATTTATGCGACCTTTTATAAATTCATGGACTTTTTTTTCTAAAAAAAAAATTTGCGTTTCTTTGATATTTTTTTATGCAGTTATGTTTGTTATGATTTATAATAAAGAACTGCATCATTACATTTTAAATAGCTGCGCAAATATTTGTGATTTTCTGGTTTTTAAGCAAACAATCATGAAGACAGAATTCCAATTTTAAAACGTTGATTATTCGAAAACTGTAAGAGATAATTAAAAATGGATTTTAAATTTGAAATCAGCATAAAAAACTACGTTAGAAAACATGTACCGCATGCCAAAATAAAAAATAGTGTTTTTTAGTCTTCTTACTTTTTCAAAAAAACTAATTTTTTAATTTGACATGCGGTACATGTTTTCTAACGTAGTTTTTTATGCTGATTTTAAATTTAAAATCCATTTTCAATTATCTTTTACAGTTTTCGAATAATCAACGTTTTAAAATTGGAATTTTGACTTTATGATTGTTTGCTTAAAAACCAGAAAAGCACAAATATTCGCGCAGATATTTGAAATGTAATGACGCAGTTCCTTATTTTAAATCATAACGAACATAACTGCATCAAAAAATATCAAAGAAACGCAAATTTTTTTTTTAGAAAAAAAAGTCCATGAATTTATAAAAGGTCGCATAAATTCCAGAAAATCGTAGATATTTAAAATGTAATGACGCAGTTCCTTATTTTAAATCATAACGAACATAACTGCATCAAAAAATATCAAAGAAACGCAAATTTTTTTTTTAGAAAAAAAAGTCCATGAATTTATAAAAGGTCTCATAAATTCCAGAAAATCGTAGATATATAAAATGTAATGACGCAGTTCCTTATTTTAAATCATAACGAACATAACTGCATCAAAAAATATCAAAGAAACGTAAAATTTTTTTCTAAAAAAAAAGTCCATGAATTTATAAAAGGTCGCATAATTTCCAGAAAATCGTAGATATTTAAAATGTAATGAAGCAGTTCCTTATTTTAAATCATAACGAACATAACTGCATCAAAAAATATCAAAGAAACGCAAATTTTTTTTTTAGAAAAAAAAGTCCATGAATTTATAAAAGGTCGCATAATTTCCAGAAAATCGTAGATATTTAAAATGTAATGAAGCAGTTCCTTATTTTAAAGCATAACGAACATAACTGCATCAAAAAATATCAAAGAAACGTAAAAAAATTTTCTAAAAAAAAAGTCCATGAATTTATAAAAGGTCGCATAAATTCCAGAAAATCGTAGATATTTAAAATGTAATGACGCAGTTCCTTATTTTAAATCATAACGAACATAACTGCATCAAAAAATACCAAAGAAATGCAAATTTTTTTTCTAAAAAAAAAGTCCATGAATTTATAAAAGGTCGCATAAATTCCAGAAAATCGTAGATATTTAAAATGTAATGACGCAGTTCCTTATTTTAAATCATAATGAACATAACTGTATCAAAAAATACCAAAGAAATGCAAATTTTTTTTTTAGAAAAAAAAGTCCATGAATTTATAAAAGGTCGCATAAATTCCAGAAAATCGTAGATATTTAAAATGTAATGAAGCAGTTCCTTATTTTAAAGCATAACGAACATAACTGCATCAAAAAATATCAAAGAAACGTAAAATTATTTTCTAAAAAAAAAGTCCATGAATTTATAAAAGGTCGCATAATTTCCAGAAAATCGTAGATATTTAAAATGTAATGAAGCAGTTCCTTATTTTAAAGCATAACGAACATAACTGCATCAAAAAATATCAAAGAAACGTAAAAATTTTTTCTAAAAAAAAAGTCCATGAATTTATAAAAGGTCGCATAAATTCCAGAAAATCGTAGATATTTCAAATGTAATGACGCAGTTCCTTATTTTAAAGCATAACGAACATAACTGCATCAAAAAATATCAAAGAAACGTAAAATTTTTTTCTAAAAAAAAAGTCCATGAATTTATAAAAGGTCGCATAATTTCCAGAAAATCGTAGATATTTAAAATGTAATGAAGCAGTTCCTTATTTTAAAGCATAACGAACATAACTGCATAAAAAAATATCAAAGAAACGTAAAAATTTTTTCTAAAAAAAAAGTCCATGAATTTATAAAAGGTCGCATAAATTCCAGAAAATCGTAGATATTTCAAATGTAATGACGCAGTTCCTTATTTTAAATCATAACGAACATAACTGCATCAAAAAATACCAAAGAAATGCAAATTTTTTTTCTAAAAAAAAAGTCCATGAATTTATAAAAGGTCGCATAAATTCCAGAAAATCGTAGATATTTCAAATGTAATGACACATTTCCTTATTTTAAATCATAACGAACATAACTACATCAAAAAAAATCAAAGAAACGCAAATTTTTTTTTAGAAAAAAAGTCCATGAATTTTAGAAAAGTTGCATAAAATCTATAAATGCGTAGATATAATAAATTTAATTGAACAGTTCATCAATTAAGCATATAGCGAACAAAACCTCATCAAAAAATTTCAAAAATATGATAGTTTAACTTTTAGAAAAAGAGTCCATGAATTTAAAAGAAGTTGCGTGAAATCTAGAAATGCGTAAATATTTTAAATTTAGTTGTATAGTTCATCAATTAAACGTATATTGGACATAACCCCAAGTCCACTTTAAGTTTTATTAAAAAATATCCATAACTTGCAGCCGTAATAATAAGCCGCAAACTTGATTTTCAACGTTATTTAGGTTGCCTGCTATTCAGGTTTAAAAATTTAAAATATATTTATTTAAACGTAATGCGCCATCTATTAAGCAGTAGTATATGATGGTATAATTTATGAATTGTTTAACAGGTGTATAAGGCTTGTTTACTAATGCCTAACAACGTCGTACGTAGTCTGTTCAAGTGTGAGTGGACCACTGTAAATTGATAATATCTAATTTCTCAAAGGACGGTTTGGGCGATCTGTCATTTGTCATCTGTCATCTGTCATCTGTTGTTCCACCGGATATTATTGCACGTGTATCTCATCCGAGACATCCGAGGCTGTATGAATATGTATGCAACCTGTATTAACCTGTTGTCGTGTCCATTGTTGTTGCTATTGTTAGGTATTCTAATTTGTAGACAATGGATGCAGGTATGACATATTGTGTACACTGAAAAGTAACGCGGTGTCTTATGGGAAATTGTGTGATCCAACACTAACCGCTTTTACGTAGATTTACACTGGATAAAATTGACACTATGACGAATTTAACACAAACGGTAAATTCCTTTAAAACTAGCAATAAATAAAACATATAGTCTAATATTTATTAAAAGAAAAGTTTGTTTAAAAGCTAATCATAATTATATACACTTTTAACTATAATTGTACTAATTAATTTAATAGCATTTCTGTTATGAATTTTATTAAAATAAACACCTTTATATTTATTTTGTAAATACTGTGTATTTTAATTGTTTCCATGGCTCCAGTTCCATTTTGTTTACATACTTTACAGCAGAGGCTCTCAAGCTTTTGTGCGGGCCCCATGAAGACATCATAAGACATAGAAGAAAAGGTCCATGAATTTAATAAAGTTCTTAAAATATTACAAGTTTAAAAGCGCCTGATCCGCACGCTACTACTATAACATATAGATATACATAATGTGTACTTTAAAATAATGATTTGCTTCATTCCATTTTAATTTTTATGTTTCTCTGGCTTATCAAGTAGAAAAATTCATTACTATATATGTATTTGAATCTCGCGCCTCGCTCTTTAGAAATCCCACTAGAATCACTGCTTTTATCTTTTAAGGCATTCATGTGCCTTAGTTTACCATCATTAATATTTGTCGTCTTTGTGCAAAATTTTATTTCTCGTCAATTATCATCAAAAATACTTACTTACAATTTACATAAATTATACAAAGAACAAGTGCCTCGCAAAGATCTGCTGCCCGGGGCCTCGCAATCGTTAAGGCCGCCCCTGTGTACCACTCATAAATAAAAAGAACACATTCCAGATTCAAACATAGTTTGGTATATTTATGCAAAACAAATCTACTGTAAACACTTTCAAAACCATTGCTTCAATTTATTTCTCACCCTATCTTAGTAGTCCTTCCTCAGTCGTCCTCGTAACTCGTAACTCGTAACGGTTTGATATTACATGGCTTAGAATATCTGCAGAAGCAGATACATGCTCTGCTCTGGTTAAAATAGGATTGGGTATGGATTGGGTCAATATTTGCCAACAAGCTTTCGGTATAGACTCGAGGCAATAGAGGCTATAGAGGCGGTAGAACTGTAGAAGCAATGTGGTGTCACTGTCAGGTCTCTGGAATAAGATAGAACACGTTGTCGTAAATTTAGAAAATACATTTTGAAGCGCTTAACAAAGAGAAAATCAGAAGAACGAACCTGTACCTATAGAAGAAACGAACGATTCAACGCGGGCATGCAAATTCATCTACACACAATGTAACTTGTACGGGGACATAGGAATATAGATGCGATGAAAGTCTAATCTATTTTTACGCTTAACCTAACTGTATGTTAATTAAATATACGATTGGGCTTGTGTCCTCATTTTTTAGTGGTCGATTTTTGAATTGTTGATTGAAATTGATGTTAATAAATGTGTATTGACGTGTCTATTTTATTAAATATCTAAATGTTGACGGAGATATATCAATTAAAAGTTTGAATTGTAGTTTTAGCGCTAGAGATGGTCGGCCATATTTGTATGACGTGAAATGCATTTTAACGTCAGTTATTTGTTGAGTAGGTCAGTGCTGTGGTAATGTTCTATAGCTGTTGGATAATCAAGTCAAATCAAAGAATAATAAGTTTATATTTTATTTAACCCTATTACGGCAGACATAATATTGAAATTTTATTGTTCCTTGCAATAGCTGTAAATAAGATTTGATATTTTGATATATAAATACATAAAGCAGAGATTTATGAGCAGTAAGTTTGGTAACCTTACACAAGGATTGTGATGTCACATGCACTTGGAATGTGTACAACGTTGAATCCCTTTAATAATTAAACAGACAAAATGACTTTTTTAATTGTTAATATCTCTATAAGGAGTTAACATATAAGGAGTTATTAAAAAGTAATTGAACATTTGAGGTTCTAGTAACCCACTTTATCAATATATAGTACAGTTTTATAGAAATTAAGACATAGGACCCAATCCCATTACATTTCGAAATATATAATTAATATTGTAAATGTTTACAAATTTAAAGAAATTACTAAAGTAACACGCGTTGTATACAGCAACAGGTCTTAACAATCCATCGAACAGTTGCTTAGATCACTTTGTTTACATCTAAACATAAAACTGTAAATAAAATACACGTCTTCAACACTTGTTGCCACTGCTTCACGTTTTACTATTAATGAATTAAAACTATAAATAACTTGGTGCTTTTTATTTCATCTATTAATAGATTTAAAAACCAGTGTTTACAGTCGCTTTATATTTAACAAACCGGTATATATCAGGGTTGCATTAGAGTCATTTGGTTGCATTTTATGTAACATTCTTACTGCGAAAATGATAAACCCAAATACACCCTTTATTCTTCTGTTGTCCTGCAAGGTCGTTGCGTTTCCGCTGCACGATGTGTGTTTTTATGTGTGTACGCAGAAAGTATTGGGAATATCTTAATGCGATACTTACTGACATCATTTTTATGAATGAATTTGAATTTGTTCATTTGTGAATTTCATTTTAATGAACTTATAAACTTTCTTTAACACGTTTTTCTTAAGATTTTGTTGAAATATATTCTAACATTACATTATGTGAAAATAAGACCACTATGTAATTTTAAACTAAATTTTAATTCAAACCGTGATAGTTTTTTATAAATATTATTCTATCCAGCTTCACTCGCACGTTGCTTTTAGCTGTAAGGGGAAGTGCACCATATGACGAAAGGAGAATGAAGAGAGAGAGGTGGTAAAGTAAGCTCTAAAACAACTAGGTAGAAACATCCGCCAAAATAAAAACTTTAAAAATAACAGTTTTTATAGATGTTCATTAAATGAATTCCCAACTGGGATTTAGTTTCATTTTTATCTCTTTCATTAGAGAGCGGAATTAGCTGTTAATTTTACTGCTGAATTCGTTTAGAAAAAGAGAACTGCTCTACTTATTTATTATGCTGCAAAGTCACTTAACACTAATCTTTTGAATTGAATCAATCAATATTTAAACGGAAAATACTGCACATAAAATAAAATACACATTGTTGATTCGCATCGGTTTTCAACTTTACTAAATTTTAATAGTCTTCATAGGCGAGGAAGTATATTTCAAGCGCACCTCTGAATGATAAGAATGTAATATTTCTTCCGCCTTCAATTAATTGTTACATTTAGTCTGTAAATATTATCAGAAAATAATAGCAAAATACATGATTTTCTTGTAATGAAAATTTTGCTCGTAAGTAATGTTGCCGCGTAAGTATTGATTGTTTAAGTTTTATTAAATTCATGGACGTTTTTTTCTCATTTTTTTTTTCATTCTTTGAAATATTTTGATACAGTTATGTTCCTTATGCTCTAAAATAAAAAACTGTATTATTAGATTTTAAATACCAAGGCGATTAAATTTTAATTAAACAGTTTATCAATTTAAACTGTAGCGGATATAGATCAATTAAAAAATTAAACACATTTGAAATATTAATTATTCAAAAAAAAATACATAAGTCACACTCGTTGTCTTGCGACAGCTCGAACAGCTAGTTAAATATAAGCATGTAACTGGATTAAATAAAAAAACTATATTTCTGTAGGAAACTAAAAGCAAATTTGAATTGAATTTCTGCAATCAACGGCTCAATATCAAACTCTATTTAAGTTAATTAATATAAATATACTATACTCTTACTAGATATAATTGAAAGCAGAGACAAACTGGGCATCTGGCAGTCCTGGTAAAATCCAGAAAGGTCGACTAAAGCCGGTACCAAACTTTATGAACTAACAAATATTGGAAGATTGATATGGCAAGTTTCCTGCTACACGGTGGATCGAATGTTTAATCCGAATGATTTATTTATTTTATTAATTTGTTGATATTTTTGACACTGACACTGTTTAACAAAAACTTTCAAGTAAATAAAGAAACTTTCAAGTATAAAACCTTCCTTTCGTGCAGTAGTGCATGACATGTCGATCAAGTATGTGGTGGGGATAGAAAAATTCCTTTCGACAACAGCCCGAACTTCTTCCAACGTGAACGCTGGACACACTTAGTTCCAGCATCGACCACACGATCTGTTCAACGTTGGAGGGTGTTCGTAGCATCGTTTGATAGCGGCATAAACCAAACCACCCCTGACAGGGATCACGTGTTAGAGGACAGGACACGGGACACGGATACGGATACGGACAAAGATGATACCAACATAAGCACGTTCGTTCTTTGTCTCGTACGAAGTTTACGACGCATAGACGCTTCTTGGAATAAATATCACAGGTCGTAAAGAATATCGTGTCACAACTCTCAAGTAACAGTCTCAGCAAATAACATCGTCAAAATATGTCTGTGTGTGTTGTACAGTGTGTAATGTGTATGATACACAATTGCAGAGACCCACACTGTAATTCCACGAGCCAATGAAGATTGCTCCGTGGACGGAGGAAAAGGACGAGGAGCTAACTTAGTTTGCTGTAGTAAAAAGAACAATATGATTTTGTTCAATTACTGGGTTTATTTGATAACTTGACAAAATATTATGAAAATGTTTCGCGTGACTTTTTATACTAACAATGGAAAATAAATTTTAGGTTAATATGTATCTATGTATACAGAGATTTGCAGGGGCGTACCAAATCAATGTCATCTGGTACAAATCGAAAAACTAACTGTATCTAGTCAAACCGATACCTCTTTTTAGGTCCCGTGCAAAATTAATTATATCTAGTTAAACCAGTGCCTTTTGTAGATACCATGCTAAATCAATAGTCGTCATAAACCGTGTTATTAGTGGCTACAGACCCGGATTTGAGGTACTGCCCGGGGCCTCCGCAATAGAGATCAAAGCACTAAATTCTTAAAATACTTGACGGAATAAAATTGTTCCTTTTATTCGTAAAATAATTCGGGGCCTCCGCTCCTTCGTTGCCCTAGTGCCTCCACACCTCTAAATCCGGCACTGGGAGGCTATGTTGATCCTTATAATGTAAAAATACAGCAATAGCAAGAAATGGACTTTCAAAAGGGCGGTGCTACAGACTTCGCAGACGCTTTCTGTTAACACCGTCTTTTTGATTAAGAAATCGAAATTAATAACAGCAGTAGCCATGAATAGATCATTCTTGTTGTCGGGATAAAAAGTATAAGAAGAAGCAGAACATTATTAGGTGCGATAAAAGGCTACGTGCCTAGGATGCCCGAGAAATAATATATAAAGAAGATATGTTTAATCTTCCAGCTTATCCGAAATTACCCTTTTTATAGCTACCAAGTGAAATCAATGAATCTAGTGACAATTGACTTCCAGTGTACCTGAAATTACCCTTCTTTCAGCTCCCACGTTAACTAAATTGTATCTAATCTGATGTATATAATAGAACTGCATGTAAATCGCCCCTCCTCCATACTCCCACTTCTCCTTCACAAGGTAACACAAGAAGTCGCGAAAACCGGACTCTGTAATTAAGAATATCGTTTCAAATATTAACTAAAAATACAAATTTGATTTTCAACACTCGATATGTTACTAAGTAATTGATATACTAATTTATGATCTATATATAAACAAAGCTTGAACATTTGTCTAAATTATAGCTTTTATATGGTTTAAATAGCTCCATCGTGTGCAAAGTTATTAACGTTTTTATATTTGAAAACATGGAGTACTAGTACACTGTTGCCATGTATATCTAACTATATAACCATGAAGTAATGTTTCACTTAATCTATTCGTAGACACATATCAAAGTATTTGAAATAACAACTTTTAGGAATGAATCAACGAAATAAATTATTTGCGCGTTAAGAACATTTCTCGTTCAAGAAGCCCAACTCGTATGACGTAGCCATGGATGCCCAGCTTCTATTCTCCACATTGAGTATTCATCCAAGAAGCTTCTAAAGTAGTAATGTTATTTTCTCATCCTGTGCCTTCGTCAGATACTTAAGTTCAAGAACGTTACGTTACACTTTATTGGCTCTACTTTCCTGTAGAGACTCTCAGACAACGGTTCCTACCCCCTGCCTCCTCAAGGAGTTATCTGTTCTTCTTTAAAACAACTTCCCGTCCCCCTGGCTGTACCTACTGGTATACTGGTATACTTCCCCAAGCGTTATGCTCGGAATATTACACCTAATAAAATCGTACCCGGGGGTATTGTTTTAGCTAGCTAATATTATGTATGTATTAGCTCTAGAATGAGTTCACGTTCACAGCACCGACGTCGACGAAGATGGTTCACAACTTTGGAGCGTGCTAATCCCTATTATAATTGTATGTTATGTTCTCTTCAAATTATGGTTCATTTTCAGCACACTAGATGTAGTAGAAGTACGAATTTTTATGCTTTCACTATCCTATTATGATTGTTTTTTCATTTCATTTTTATGTTAAAACTTTGCGGATGATTTACTTTTACGTCCTGCTTTTTTGTTCTCCTGCTGAGTTTTACTTTAAGATTATTAGAAGCTTTGAAATCAGGTTGTGAAGTCGCGTTAAATTTGGTTATGAATCATGTCTTCATTTCTATAAAACTGTAATAAGGGGCCATACACAAATTGATTGGTTTCTTAACACACTGTCCCAATGGGCTTGTGTCCTATGCCTTAATTTCTATAAAAGTGTACTATATATTGATAAAGTGAGTTACTAGAATTATTTTTTTAATAACTCCTTACATGTTAAGAGATATTACCATTTAAAAAAGTTATTTTGTCTCTTTAATTATTAAAGGGATTCAACGTTGTACACATTCCAAATGCATGTGATATCACAATCGCTGCCAACCTTACAGCTAATAAATATCTGCTATATGTATTTATATATCAAAATATCAAATATTATTTACAGTTATTTCAAGGAACAATAAAATTTCAATATTATGTCTGCCGTAACAGGGTTAAATAAAATAAAAAATTATTATTCTTTGACTTGACTTGATTATTTCGACAACCAACATCTACAAAACATTACCACAGCACTGACCTACTCAACAAATAACTGACGTTAAAATGCATTTCACGTCATAAAAATATGGCCGACCATTTCTAGCGTTAAAACTACAATTCAAATTTTTATTTGCTATATCTCCGTCAACATTTAATAAAATAGACACGCCAATGCACATTTATTAACATCAATTTCAATCAACAATTGAAAAATCGACCACTAAAAAATGAGGACACAAGCCTATTGAGACGTCTTAAATTACATATCTCGGAAGGATAGTTTCTATTTCTTCCTTATGTCAAATATTCCAATTGTTTCTAGTTCAAATTCCATATGAAATATTTCATTATCATTTAAAGTTATTGTACCGAGACAGGGAGTTCATTTTTAGTTCCAGAAAGCGTTAATATGCATAAATTATGAAATCGACATAATGTAAATGTAAACCGAAGCATCGTTATCTGTGCATTCGTTCCATTGCATTATCTTGTTCAAATGCTTAACGAATTGAAACTTCATACAGTGCTGCCATCTTTTGTCATTGTCTTGAAACTATTTCATAATGTTTTCAAATCACTAGTTTGGAACAAATGTCATGTAGTACCTGTTAATAATTTGAAATCAAATGATGATATTATTACATATAGCAATGCCTAACATTGACAGAATTGACAGTGGTTAAGGTCAAAACGATAAAAAAGAAGCATATTTTCGATAATGTTTTTTGACGACTCAGTTAATATATAATTATTTCTATAATTACTACATGATAAAATGACATTTAAAGAATACTTTGTGAAATTTTCATAAATAGGAGTCAAGCAATGAGGCATTGACAGCGAATCTCCGCAGACGTCACAAGAAAAAAGTAACATTGCGGTGCCACTCATAACTCATCACTGGATTTTCTGAAATCGAAAAACCAAAATGATTTTATTAGTTGATAAGTTTCTGCAGGTAACGCTGTCGATTATTTCTTTTTTTATTGAATTTTTCAATTTTTTACAGCACTTAAAAGTCAAAATACCGATTTTTCATGAAAAAAATCAGAAACTTTGTTCTTTTAAAATACGTTAAAATTAAAAAATAAAAAAAAACTCGACAGCGTTACCTCGGCATTTATGTAAAGAAAGAGTGTGCAAAATTTCAAAATAATCGGTTGGGTAGATTTTGAGCTAGAGAGGGCACCGACTCTGAAAAAACAAGTGTGAGAAACCGCATTTAAAAGTTTCAAAGCAACACCAAAGCAGACAAGAGAGGTGAAAACTTAAAACTCTATATCTCCGACAGTTTTACTCCAATCGACTTCAGATTTTTACACAATAAACTTAATATGTTGTACAATAATATAAATAAATTTAAAAAAAAAAGTTGAAACCTAAAGATTGTGAACTTCATTCAGAAAATCTATCTTCTCAACGTGGTTCGTACAAACTCTTTATTAGCTGGTACTAATAGTATTTATCACATTTAAAACAATTGTGTAACGGTTCTTACTATTTCCATTACTTAGTAGTCGTAACGGGTCTTTAGTAGGTTACAGAAGAGACAATCAGTAACCGATTTATCTACGATAAAATCGTACAGTTAATTTAGCGCCCCTTTCATTCAAACTTCTCTTCATTGTCTTTAGATGTAGCTACTCTCTATACCACTTATACTAACTTCTAGTTCTTGCCCCTATTATCTGTAAGGGTATTTCAATAAAACCCTCGTCATGTTATTGCTTCAACTTCGACCCCTTTATTCACCCCTAACCCTATGTCTCCCAACCCGTTCCTCTTTTGTAGCGGAGTACATTTTAAATACCATTTCACATTTCAACCTCACGTTGCGGTTGAAATACTCCCTTCTCGTGACATTCTAATAAATGTAAAATAAGGGAGGACGCGATAGTTTTAATTAATTTGATGTAGTATTACAGATATTTATTTTTTGTAGTTAAAATTGACATCGAAGTATCAGTGTTCACGCACACCCTGTATATATTACAAAGTCCTTCATCAAAAAGTCTTGTAACAGAAACATAAGTAGTTCTTCTTAACCGCGAGCTTTTCTACGACTAGCAAAGAACAACAACAACAACAACAACAAAATGTATTATTTAAATAATCCTCGACAATAAGTTTACAGTTTGGTTTTCAAATTTGTCTAAGACTATTCTTTTCTCTTTCACACATTCGCATTTACTCGTATTTTTTGAATAAATACTTACTTATATTTGTAAAACGTCGTTGAATTTTACATCTGGTTCCGTTGTTTTAAACAGCATCAATCTTTGCCAAAGGATGTTGCTGTTGTTCTGTGTTAGATGATATATAACTCAGTAACTTTAACCAAAATTTCATCTTATGGCTTCATCTTATGTATGACTTCATTTAATTACTAGGCAAATATAATTGTTATTAATTACTATCGATGGCCTTGTAAACGACATAGGGAATCAATTTTTGAATCGTCAGTTAAACTACAGTTATGATAAGAACTTTGTAAACGTGTTAAAACAGTAAAGTAACGAAAAAATACTTGGTTAAACTTCAGTTATGTTCGCCTCAAATAAAGTATCAACAAAGGTTTATAATAAACCATAGTTTACTGACTATTAATCGCCCTTTAAAGGGTTATTTGGTTTAGGTTTCAACTTTTTTATTTATTTATAATATTGTACAACATATTAAGTTTATTGTGTAAAAATTTGAAGTCGATTGGAGTAAAACTGTTGGAGATATAGAGTTTTAAGTCTTCACCTCTCTGGTCTTGATAAATAAGATAGTTTTATAGAAATGAGACATGCTACACAACTCAATAGGTTTATAGAGGGTAGTATAAATGAATAAAACAGCTTTACCGTTTCCCGTTTCACGTTCCTTTACCAACAGTTCCTCCACGCATCTTCATCTAAATCACCGCTATAGTTTTCATTATTCGAGTATAAATATCAAATAGATTACGTAACAATTTAGTAAATGTAAATGTCGCTATTGTTTAAGTTAAACGGTATAAAGACAAAGGGGTAATACTCTCACAAAGAAGGGTTTGTTAAGGCTTACTTCTGTTTAATTGTAAAACTACTAGATGGGTAGGAGAAGAGGGGTTGTGGACAATACATGTAATAAACAGCATGTCATTCATGAAGCCCTTGCAAAGTTTAAAGCTCAATTCATTAACAAAGTGAAACTAAGTAACGTGAAGGTTTGTGGAGGGTTGGTAAACTATTATTGTCTTTAATACTTATATTATTTTATTATATTAATTGTGTGCCTTTCGGCTTTACAATCTACATTATTATATTTCTTAATGCATTTCATATAAATTCAAAGTTAAAACTAAACTAAATTAAATTACTACTTCGAATAGTACTTTCTGTTTCTTCTTTTCTTGATCCTCTCTCTTCATGTCTTCTACTCCTCCTTTATTTACACCGTTTCCTGCTTCTCCTTCCTTATTGCATGTATCTTCATCTATCACCTCTTGCCTTCCTGCCTTCTCTCTTCGTTTTCACTTCTCCACTTATGTCTATTACAGGCATAAACACTCTATATTTACTGTTTCCTCTTGACTCTCTTACTTTACTCTTTCTTCTTGACTCTTTACCTTTACTATGTTATTATTGTCTCTATCTCCGTAATCCACCTCTTGTCCTTATCTCCTTTCCGAAAATTCTCTATTTTTCTGGACTGAAGTTTAACTGTTTCCTCGCTACTTCTTTCTTTCTCCTGCTTCCCTTCACTGCCTCTTTTAGTACTTTCTCTCTCTTCATGTTCCTTATGCAACCCAGCCACGAGCTTATTTATTGTCCCGTTTTTTCTTTCCTTTTTTCTATTTCCGCCATCCACCTCTTTCCTTCGCTGCCTCAATTTAATAGCTGGCCAATACTTATATATATAAAGTAATATTTGACAAGAATGACTATCCATGCTGACTAATTTCATGATAACTGAGCCAGTTCGCTTCATATGCCACTACCCAGTAAACAATTTCGTGAAGTGTCCCATTTTGTGACGTTTCTATCACTATTGCACTTCAATTATAGTTCGCATCAACTTTATGTTCATTTGTGCAATGGTTTCGCCATTTGTTGCCGATAAAATACACATTTCATATGAACGACTGTGAAAAAATGAACTCTCTCATGACAAAGAAATCATACGCATCTTTAATATGATGGCAAAGTGACTCCAAAATGTCGACTGGATAACATTTGCGCTGAAACCGAAATAACACAAAACTTCCTTTTATAAGAACTAAAACTAAGCAGAGCACAAGCCAAGTCAAATATCTTAAATAATTTAAACTCATCAAGAGTTTTGTAACCATTTAAACTTTTTAGTCATCTACAACATGTAGTTCAGTTAAAAGTTAATTAAATTAGTTCAGTGTGTGTCTGTACTTTGTATTGTACTTTGGTAGATCTGGGATTTACTTGGCCTTGCATTTGTGTAGGAGCATCTCTTTTTCACTCTTATATGATCTAGATCCGTCGTAGCGTTAACAGCTTCCGAAATATTCTTTCACTGACTCACTTGCACATAGACCACCAGTGTGGTGATGAAAAAATATTTACATGTGTTAAGTTAGTAGTCCTAAAAAAAAGCGATTTTTCAAAAATATTTCCTGAGAAGACTAATAATTGTATTAGTGTAAAAATTTGTACACATGTTATGGTAACTTTTAACTGTATTTAAATATTTTTATATTTGCAAAAATAATAATTGGGAAGCTGCTATAGCTGATCTCCAGGAGCTCCTCTCAAAAAAGGCATCTTGCGGAGACCACGATATCTCTGGACTGGATCATCAAAAATGAAAAAACCAAACGGATTTCGTTAAAGTAATGTATAATCTAGATATTAATCGAAGGGTTAGAAAAAATAGATTTTTTTGACAAAATGGAGGCTTCTCACAAAAAAATTCGATTTTTGACGAAATTTTTGAACTTAAATTGTTTATAAAAATAGAAATAATTATCGGTGAGATAAAACCTTCGATTAATTTTTAAAAAATATACTTAAGAAGCTTGTGTTAAAATTTGAGACTGATCGGTTCAGCCGTTTCCGAGTAATCTTGGTCACCGTACTTGAAAACACCATTTTGAGAAAAACGCTTATTAGTATAGAGAGTACAAATTTTTTTTTTCAACTTACATAACTTCAAAAACAATCGCCGGATTTACTTGAAATTTTCCGTGTACATTACGAAAATGAAATAAAAAAATTATTTTAAATTAAATATTTAAAAAAAAAAAAAATAACTGTATATAACCCCTTAAGTCAGAAGCGGCTTAAATTGGGCGAATAAATTACACACTTACATTTACCCATCACGTAACAAACAGATTTCGTACTTTCAAACATGATAAATACATATAAATAAAATGTCCGTTGTAATTTCAAATTTATTATGATAATAATGTCCCGATAATGCACATTTACGCTTCCATATTTATTGCAAGTTCATAAATACACGGATGTCCACAATTGTTAACTATAAATCACCACCTCACCCCACTATTCATCCCTCCTCTACCTAATGGTGCATTTGTATTTTCCGATTCACAAATATTTCACGCAGGGTTGCTATTTTTATAACGCTAATTTAGTGGACAATAAAAAAAACAATAAAAACAAAACATAACATTTAGCATCCCGATCCCGATACTATAAATTAGTACCAATGTGTTGTATAGATCCTTTATTGGTGACAATGGTGCTTCAACATATTTCAATTGCAGGCTTAAAATTAATATTTGAATAACGCTGTTATTGTTAAAAAATATTGCATTTATTATTGTTTTACTAGTAGCTTCAATTAGTTTTTTGTATTTTTATCGTTGGCACTCATCAATTGAATAAGAAAATAACGATTGTAAATAAATTATATTTCTTTAGTTGGTACAAAGCTCGTCTGTTGGTAAAACAATGACCATATACTTAAGGACTCCATAGATGACGTTGTGAGAAATAACGGTTAACTGTCAGGGAATCTTACAGAGAATTTTGTGACCTGCATTCATCGTTTGTTAGTATATGTAACGAATAGAAGGAGATTCTTACCTGTATGTCACTTCATTCTATTTTTAAACTATTCAATACTACATATTCTATTTTTAAATTAAGTATCAATCAAAAAGACATAAAACACATAAGAAGAACAGCAAGGTTTAGATTGGGAAATGAGGAAAAAGGAAACAGATACTGGGAAAAGAGTGAGGAAAGAAAGTGTAGAGTGTGCGGAGCGGAGGACGAAACACTGGAGCACATTAAGTTTGAATGTAAGGAAAAAGTAGCGAGCGAAAGGAATATTGGCCAGCTATTAAAGGGAGGCAGTGAAGGAAAGAGGTGGATGGCGGAAATAGTAAGAAGGAAAGAAAAAACAGGAGAATAAATAAGCTGGTGGCTGGGTTGCACAAGGAACAGGAAGAGAAAGGAACTACTAAAAGAGGCAGTGAAGAGAAGCAGGAGAAAGAAAGAAGTAGTGAGGAAACAGTTAAACTTCAGCCCAGAAAAATAGACATGGGAATAGACCAGTACAGAAGGAAGACTAGGGAAAATGAAGGAAGAGGGTCAAGAGAAGAAGAAGCAGAAATTACTTTTGGAAATAAAAAGGTCTAGAATAATGTAAATTTAATTGTAAGTTGAAGTATATGAAATGTATTAAGAATGTAGATTGTAAATCCGAAAGGCGAATAATAAACAATTAATAATAATAATAATAATTAAGTATCAATCTAGTTTTTAGCTGTGAACAAGGCAACATTAATTCTAAATTTACCAATATATTTTTTATACTAAATTCATAATTCACAGTTTTTACAGTGGGCGAGACTTCTGTCAGAGTCTGGTTGTTTTCAAGTTACATTGATTATGGTACACATAATGGGACGATTTAATAATGTTGATGACCAATAACAGCATTAAATAGAATACATTTGAAGTTCTCAGTCATTAATAAAGGTTCTTCAGTTACCGACTTATAATAATTTTGTTAAATATTGTGAAACCACATACATATTACTAACTGAACAACCCTTGCCTCTTGCCAAACCCTTGTTTTTACCCAATATGTTTATTAATCCAAAGGTCTTGCAAAACTACAAAACTTAAAAGGTATTTCAGAGCTGGGTCATATAGGTTATGTAGATTCTATTAAAGTTCAATGCCTTAACTCAATACAGTGATCAATGGGCTTGTGTCCTATGTCTTAATTTCTATAAAAGTGTACTATATATTGATAAAGTGGGTTACTAGAACCTCAAATGTTCAATTATTTTTTAATAACTCCTTATATGTTAAGAGATATTAACAATTAAAAAAGTCATTTTGTCTCTTTAATTATTAAAGGGATTCAACGTTGTACACATTCCAAATGCATGTGACATTACAATCCTTGTGTAAGGTTACCAACCTTACAGCTCATAAATCTCTGCTATTTGTATTTATATATCAAAATATCAAATATTATTTACAGCTATTTCAAGGAATAATAAAATTCCAATATTATGTATGCCGTAACAGGGTTAAATAAAATAAAAACTTATTATTCTTTGATTTGACTTGATTATTTGACTACCAACAGCTACAGAATATTACCACAGCACTTACCTAATCAACAAATAACTGAAGTTAAAATGCATTTCACGTCATACAAATAACGCCGACCATTTGTAGCGCTAAAACTACAATTCAAACTATTAATTGCTATATCTCCGTCAACATTTAGATATTTAATAAAATAGACACGCCAATACACATTTATTAACATCAATTTCCCTTAGCCCTTTAGTAGAAGTAACTAATGCTACGTTCCCTGCGCCTAGAACAGAAAATGTTCTCCTTGTAAAATTTTCGGTTAAATATTTTTCTTAAGATCTAGCATTAGAGTAGCACAAGCTTTTGCAATGTCATAATTATGACAGGATGTAATTCAATTCGAGCCCTAAAGACAAACTTAAACCATGGCTAATTAAAGGGTCCTAGTTATTGTTAATAACGTACAAACGTTGCTAGTAGGGATTCTTATTATTTAATTTGCATTAGCCTTCAAACTTAATAATGTAAACTTTCAAATTATAAAGTAAAAGTGAAAACCTTTATCTAGCGGTAACAACCTTAAGCGCTTGTGTAAGTTTACACATGGTTTGACATCATAAATGTTTTTCAAACTTAAATATAACAGAATATTATATGTGTATGTGTTTATACATACATGGGTGTGTGCGTAAAACAAACAAAACAAAACTTTGTATGATATATATATATATATATATATATATATATATATATATATATATATATATATATATATATATATATATATATATATATATATGTATATATCGTTACATCAAGCTATGTTACATAAATTTACCGCTTAACAATAATGTTTAGCGTTTGTAAGTACTAAGCAGTTTGTTGGATATAAATCAGTGGCTCCCAAGAGGTAACTGGAGGATACGTACTTCTGAGATTGTATCTAGACAGGAGCGTAACGAAAGAGTGAAAAGTTCGCTCCAAATTTCGAGCCAGTAACTCGGTTTAATTAAAAATACATACAATACTGTAAGAACTACATAACCAAGGTATGAAACGCAATATATTTCTGACCATTTATTAATTTTCATTTCGTTGAATCAACCTACCTATTTTGGACGCTGGAAGAATTTCTTTCGGTGAAGTGCATACTTAGTATTTACAGAAAAATGGTAGAGGAAAACACGCAATTCATGAACAAGGTGTTGAACAAATTTAGGACAACAATCTAGACGTCATAGCCCAAATTACCATAGTTCGGCGGCGACTTATACTTAAAAGACGTTATAATAGCGGTATAAATCTATAATACGATCATGAATTTTATCTTATTCGTTCCTATATACATTATAGAAATCCAAACTCTAAATGCGAATGTGGTGAAGAAGAGGCAGAACCTGACCACATTCTGTGGCAATGTAAAAATACATCAATGGCAAGAAATGGACTCCAAAGGGCGGTGCTACAGACTTCGCAGACGCTTCCTGTTAACACCGCTTTTTTGATTGAGAAACCGAAATTTATAACTGCAGTAGCCATGAATAGATCATTCTTGTTATCTGGGTATAATATATAAGAAGAGGCAGAATAGTATTAGGAGCGATAAAAGGCTACGTGCCTACGAAGCCCGGAAAAAAACTATATTTACATTATAGAAAAATAAGTGAGTCAGTGCTTTTTAGTTATATCGGCAGTTTATACCACACAACTTGTTTTAAGTATGAATATAATTATATTTTATTTTCTCATCTTTTTCAGTGTATTTTCTTTCCTCTTAGCACCCAGCTCTTATGCTTCCCATCAATTAGTCCATTATATAGAGATAATACTGCATTAAAGTCCATAATTTTTTCACTACTTCTGCTTTCTATACTACTTACTTTTATTTTCTGTTGTTTACTTATTAATTTTTGATGTGTTTGATGTGATGTTTTGATATAATCCACAACTAGAGGAGGTTCCTACGACCATAGTCTCCATGAGGGTCAAATACCCCTAACGCCTACGTAGTTGTTAATTGTATTTTTTTGTAATTTCCTACAAAACCCTTTAATGTTAAAATATTCATAGATGGTCGAATAATAGGTCGAATCAAATGGGAGATAAATAAATAATGAATATATTTATTTCCGATTTAACTACGAAGAAGAAGTCTATATACTGTAATAGGTTTAACATATATAGACAAAATTGTAAGCGTATGCAGGCATTATTGAATGTTTTAAATGGTAGTAATTTTCTTTGAAACGCCCTACTTTACAGCGATGCAGCTCAATATCTGTGGGATATACAAAAAAATGTTGTATGAACAAATTATAGGAAATTGAGTTCTCTATTAGATTGATTATCACTATTTTTATCATAGGACGTACTGGTAAGGAGATATTACAAAAATACTGCTTTCACACGCTATATTTTTTTTGGAAAATTTTGTTGTGCACGTCAGGCTATTGTCTATCATTCCTATGTCACTGTTTGAGAACCATAGCAGCTTAGGCTTGTTCTAAGAGTAGCTCCAACTGGTTCACAAACTGATGAACTTTAACTTAGCCCTTGTTTGAATGTATTTGTTTGGGAGAGTCGGGCATCAAGCATCAGGCATAACCGCAGGACAATCGACTTGTTAAAGACTACAATGTGAAGGGATGAAAGGGGTTTATGGAGGATGAGATAAGGGTGTTAAATATAAACATTTCATTTCACATGTTTACTTTAATTTAGAATAAATAAGTACTTCACATTGTGTACTTGTGTTGTGTGCTACTACGCCAGTTACCAGTTCCATTTTGAATCCTGCTGAATCTTACAATTCAATTCGGATATAAAATAAACGTGCTCTTGTAAATATGAACATACACGTATATTTATAATACGTATTTACAATCTGGATAAATTTATATAAGAAACGAAAATCATTGCTTTGATATTGGATTAATACCATACATCACAAATACTCTACGGAGCTGTGTAATAGTAGTTGCCTAACTTCAGGCGGGGATGCATTTGTGTGTTATTTAATCAAAGTATCTTTTGGAAAATAAACGAATACTCGCATTTCGAACCGTGTTTTGTTATAGAACGAAGTAAAAATAATTAAGAAACTAGTTTTAATAGCAAACAATAATTTCAGATAAAATGTTAGAGTTCACCTTAGAATTACCTCACTTTCATAGTTTCTTAGCAGACGTAGAAAATGAATAGCCATGAGGTACAGTGAGATACAGTTAATTTTTAATGTATTACATGTGTTATAAAATGACTTAGATATTAAACATAAAAATGTTTCTATAGAGGAAGAACGAAAAGGAGAAAAGAGTACTTTGAAAGGAACGGAATGACAACAGAGGAGGCAGAGAGAAGAAGAGAAGAAAGCACAAGTGTGTAAGAGGAGCTAAGGAGCAGAGACAGAGAGATACAGCAGCAGGAAAAAATGAAAAGAATTGATAATAGCAATTATAATGATAGATACAAGAGGATTTAGGAGAGAGAGATACCGGAATACATACTACAAAGAAACAACATAAGATGAATCGCAAGATTTAGATTGGGAAACGAAGAGAAAGGCAGCAGATACTGAAAAATAGAGAGTAAAAGATGTGCAAGGTGTGCTGGAGATAAATAGAAACGCTGGAGCGCATTAAGCATTCATATGAGAAAAGAGTAAAAAGTGAAAAGAAGATTGTACAGCTATTGAAAGGAGGCAGTGAATGGAAGCGGTGGATGGCGGAGATAGAGACAAAAAGCGAGGAAGGAAGAGGAGTGGCAGACTAGAAACAGGAGGGAGAGTAGCAATAGGGGTGTAAATTTATCTGTTTTTGTTAGTATTTTTATTATTCTTTTGGAAGGAGTGAGAATGGGTAGATAGTATGTAATTAAGCACAACAGTATATATTTTAATGATTTAAGGCGAAAGAACCCAGTAAACATTTGGTGAAGTGTCCCTTTTTATGCATCAACTTTATCTTCATTTGTATTCCGACAGGTAGAGTGGTTCCGTCATCTGAAGCCGATAAAACAGACATTTCATATGAACGTTGTAAGAAACTGAACTATAAATGAACTCTTTCATGACAAAACATGTACAAGTGACTTCAAAATGCTCCAAAATGTTTAATGGGAATGTAGTGTCTTATGGCAAAAACATTACAATGAAACAATAAGTTATTATCTTCGGCATATACTTGCATATTATATATAATTGCATGGAAATAACAAATTTCCCAACTATTTGGAGAGGCAAATACATGTCAAATAAAATAGGTTACTATTCATTTAATATTATATGAATCATTAAAGACGACAGCGGTTGAAAACTTGCCCTATTCTAATAATCAAAATTGTTGTGACTTTCTTTTATTATAATCTAGTAATAGTCTGATAAATTAAGCTACTGATTTCACTTGCAATGACTCTATGACTGGTGTTAAATGCGTACGCAGAATAAATGTTGGCACACACAGCGAACAAAGGATTGCCTATACATTTGGGAAAGCTTCTAAATCCTAAACAGTTTTCCTTGCGATGGTGAACTCCATTACGTAATTCTACAACAATGTTTTGGGATTTATATAAAGGTTTCCGCTTAATCCCTAGGGACAATTGTCTAATGGATTGACAGCAGAAACCTACAGGCTTTACACATCTTCTATTGTAGCCTCACATCACCAGATTGTAGATCATATGTGGGCTCAACAGCAAATCTAAATACTTGGAATACACAAACGTAAATTAGACTATTAAGCAGTAAGGAAATGAAGCAATTCTAAATATCCAACTACAAAAAGTGGTTCCAAATTTCCTGTGTTTTAGTAATTTGAATCAGAGCTTTGGAATTAGTCTCGGAAGGAACACCGGAAGTTATTATTAATTGTTTATTGTTCGCCTTTCGGCTTTACAATCTACATTCTTAATACATTTCATTTACTTCAACTTACAATTAAATTTACATTATTCTAGACCTTTTTATTTCCAAAAGTACTTTCTGCTTCTTCTTCTCTTGACCCTCTTCCTTCATTTTCCCTAGTCTTCCTTCTGTACTGGTCTATTCCCTAGTCTATTTTTCTGGGCTGACGTTTAACTGTTTCCTCGCTACTTCTTTCTTTCTCCTGCTTCCCTTCACTGCCTCTTTTAGTACTTCCTTTCTCTTCCTGTTCCTTGTGCAACCCAGCCACCAGCTTATTTATTCTCCTGTTTTTTCTTTCCTTCTTACTATTTCCGCCATCCACCTCTTTCCTTCACTGCCTCCCTTTAATAGCTGGCCAATATTCCTTTCGCTCGCTACTTTTTCCTTACACTCAAACTTAATGTGCTCCAGTGTTTCGTCCTCCGCTCCACACACTCTACACTTTCTTTCCTCACTACTTTCCCAGTATCTGTTTCCTTTTTCCTCATTTCCCAATCTAAACCTTGCTGTTCTTCTTATGTGTTATGTCTTTTTCTATAAGGTACTGAGGCACATTATTTTCCCATACCCTTTTATATTGTATTGTAGTTGCTTTTCAGGAACACCGGAAGTTTGATGTCTTCCACCAGTGTTCCACCACTGTGTACGTTAGTACTACTTGTATTTTTCATTTTCTCAATATATTTAATACGTTCTAATAGTAGCTTTGCATCTCATTTACTTTTTATAATGCTCGTACAAATGTTGAATTCACATCAAACGAAATCTCGTTGATTAATGTTTCACAAATCCAACTCAGTTCTTAACAGAATTCAATTTTACATTTATTTCATTCAGATATAATCTTCGTCCTCCTTTGTGAGTTCGTTTGCAGTGATTTGCAGAAGCCAACGAATGAACTTTGAATATCAGCTAATAAAGTAAATGGATATTCATTTGAAAATGCGTCAGCGGAAACTAGTCATAACTAATTAAATTCTTTAATTATATACTCTAATATCTTATTTAATTAAACTATACAAATATAATGTAAAGCTAATATATAAACTTCGGTAAATAATAAAACGTATTACGTAGATAACAAATATTACGTTTACGTTTGTGTTTAGAACGTTTAAATGGGCTTGTGTCCTCATTTTTTAGTGGTCGATTTTTCAATTGTTCATTGAAATTTATGTATATAAATTTGTATGTGCGCGTCTATTTTATTAAATATCTCAATATTGACGGAGATATAGCAATTAAAAATTTGAATTGCAGTTTTAGCGCTAGAGATGTCGGCCATATTTGTATGACGTGAAATGCATTTTAACGTCAGTTATTTGTTGAGTAGGTCAGTGCTGTTGGTAGTCGAAATAATCAACTCAAGTCAAAGAATAATAAGTTTTTATTTTATTTAACCTTGTTACGGCAGACATAATATTGAAATTTTATTGTTCCTAGAAACAGCTGTAAATAATATTTGATATTTTGATATATAAATACATATAGCAGAGATTTATGAGCTGTAAGGTTGGTAACCTTACACAAGGATTGTGATCTCACATGCACTTGGAATGTTTACAACGTTGAATCCCTTAAATAATTAAAGAGACAAAATGACTTTTTTAATTGTTAATATCTCGTAACATATAAGGAGTTATTAAAAAATAATTGAACATTTGAGGTTCTAGTAACCAACTTTATCAATATATAGTACACTTTTATAGAAATTAAGACATAGGACACAAGCCCATTATGACGTTCTGCATTTAGGGACTACTATGAATATGAATCCAGCAAAAGTTTTACACATCGAGGTCTGGCGAACCACTCGCGATAATGTGCAATACATAACAGTATTTAAATCGGAACATTGAAAAGCTCTTACAAACTGATAGCCAATATATAAAGCCAATTAAATTCTAACTGTGAAAACAGAGTGAGAGAGAGAAGGGTAGGTTTGTCGAGTATGGGTATAGTAAAAACATCTACGAGATTGGAAAACAAAGTTTCCAAAACGTGATTAAAAATTGTGATAACTTATTCGCCAAAGTTGTTTATTTTTTCCTCATAATGGGCTTGTGTCCTCATGTTTTAGTGGTCGATTTTTCAATTGTTGATTGATATTGATGTGAATAAATGTGTATTGGCGTGTCTATTTTATTAAATATCTAAATATTGACGGAAAGTTTGGATTGTAGTTTTAACGCTAGAAATGGTCGGCCATATTTTTATGACGTGAAATGGATTTTAACGTCAGTTTTTTGTTGAGTAGGTCAGTGCTGTGGTAATGTTTGTACCGGTTGGTAGTCGAAATAATCAAATCAAGTCAAAGAATAATAAGTTTTTATTTTATTTAACCCTGCTAAGGCAGACATAATATTGAAATTTGATTGTTCCTTGAAATAGCTGTAAATAATATTTGATATATTAATACATATAGCAGAGATTTATGATCTGTAAGGTTGGTAACCTTACACAAGGACTGTGATGTCACATGCACTTGGAATGTGTACAACGTTGAATCCCTTTAATAATTAAAGAGACAAAATGACTTTTTTAATTGTTAATATCTCTTAATATATACGGAGTTATTAAAAAATAATTGGACATTTGAGGTTCTAGTAACCCACTTTATCAATATATTGTACACTTTTATAGAAAGTAAGACATAGGACACAAGCCCATTAATTAACTTATCTAAATTAGCCTGTATCTATATTCATAAAGCCAATGCTTATTGAATTTCCTTATTTTAAAAATTCATAAAACAACAAGTATTGGAGATATCATTTTCATTCTTTTTCCTTTACATACAGCTGCATTTAAAGTTTCTTTTAATTACGTCTTGAAAATGATATTTGAAAGTGGTCTCAGTACTGGACGATAAATTTGGGGAGTCAAAATCGAAAGTTTTTTGCATGAAGCATATTGTTATTCAGCTCACCCAATGTCTTTTGGCGATTGGTACACCAAAGATTGTAATCCAGCGAGCATGCTGGCCACTGAAGATCACCCATAAAAGAGATCGGGGGGGTGTTCGTGCAAGAGAGTCATTAACGTTCGTATTAATTAAAAAATAAATAAACTATATTATTGAATACAACAAGATGCATATATGTTGATTCTGTTCTGTGAATAAAATAATCTGAAACATACAATGACAACAGGAGCTGGGAATGAAGCTTAAGGCCTTATCATTTTAGAAATAAAGCTATTAATTATTTGTTAATGCCATCTATATTCGAGTAGAAACTTTATAAATCAGTTAAGAAATAAATAGGTTAGAAAGAGCTCGTAAAATTAATTTCCAAAATGGAGGTTACACTATAGAGAAGTTCATTTTGATAATTCTATGAAAATAAGGAAGTAACAAAAAGTAAGGTTGATCAAAATGTATCAAATAACTAGCTACAGTTCTGGATGAGCTTCATAGATGGCTACCGTTGTCTAATGGGTTTGTCGATTGATTTTTAGATGTCTTTCTTTCATTTTTTATAGAAATATAAATAGACGTTTGGCGAATGGTGTTTTCATTTTTTTAAATATGAATTTCTATCCATTTTCATTTAATCTTTTATTTATATGTTACAAAAGGAAAATTGGTATGAAACAGAGTGCATGACGGGGCCTAATGCTTAAATTAAAGCTGTATTTATGATAACATTATTTATTAATTATATTGAGATTGTTACAAATTGAACAGCTATTTTATATAGTCAGTGGTTTACAGTTTTAAATATTTATAAAGTAAACTCAGAATCTGTTTTAATAGGACGTTAATTTTCACTTTAAGTCACACTACTTATTCTACCAAGAACGCAGATATATGCAAGTCAACGACATAACTAGACGCGCAAATACTTTGTAAGATATTTGATTTGAGATATTTGAATGAATTACAGATTGATTTAAAATTAAAATAAATGCTTTTAATATTGTAATATGACAAAGTGATAATGAAGGGCACCCGGATTGTGGTGCTTATTTTATATCATTCCAAAACAGACATATCACTATAAAAATATTTTACATACAGAGATGATATGAACAAATATCAACAGCATTTCTATAAATAAAAATATAAGGTTAGGTTTCGTCTGAATTTCTTTTTTCTTCGTTTACTAACACCTGACATGTTTTCTACTTCGTTTGCACTTCCTGGGCAATTCGGTTCTTCTGCTGTACTAATCTTTGTGTCATTTCTTTGACTGCAACATTTTGTCTTGCATATTTTGGATTTGCCTAATTTAGTGCGCAATTTATTGCTAAAGTGATCTACTGTGTTTTCTTTAACCTGTTCTTTAATCGGTTCTTTAATCGGTTCTTTAATCGGTTCTTTAATCGGTTCTTTAACCTGTTCTTTAACCTTCTTTGTTTCTTCGTTTTCCCCTTTTACGGTTTTGGAATTATTTCTAGCATCTTCTTCACCACTAAATATCTTCTCAGCACGTCTTAAAATGCTTGCCATTTTTTCGGTGGCTTTTTGTGGCACGTTCTCAGGAGTTACGTCATTGGACTTTTCGACCAACTGAACTTGTTCTGTACCAACTGATGATTTCTTATTATCAGCAGGTTTCTCTACTTTAACGGCATTCTTCTCTTCAACGGGGTCTTTTTTTGCTGCGTCTCCTCCGCTTTCCCACATGAATCTCCTTACACGTTTCAATATGTCTTCGTTTTCAACAGGATTCTTCTTTATTTCGGTTATTCTATTTGATATTTTAGTGGCTAATGAAGTTTTCGGATTTTCCGCTTCTGCCTTTTCATCTATCTTATTATTTTTGGAAGATTTTTGCAGGTTGACCGGAATTTCTTTCTCCGTAACGGTTCGTTTCTTCTTGTTAATATTATCCTCGTCTTTTTTGTCATTGCCACTTTTATTCTTGCCCTCTTTATTTACCACATCAGCTTTGGCATTATCTTCAGCTTTAACTTTCTTAACATGTACAGGTCCCTTGCCATCATCTTTGCTTAGTGCTTTGGTAGTACTGAATTGTCTTAGGATATGCTTTGCCGGGCGCTTTATTGCCTCTTCCTCTTCGCGGCATTTGCTGAAACATGTTGCTTGCGACTGTTTGATTGCTGTTATCAACCGCAGAAGGATTTCCTTCAAGGCTTCTTTTAAGGACTCTAAATCGCAGCACGGTTCACATGACTTTGGATAACACGCATCCGGGGAGTAGCGAGAACGTGTTTGACTCTCTTCGCTACTGGCGCGGCGACGACTACGATAAGGATGCTCCACTTCTGAGCGCAATGGTAGAATATCTTCTTCATGGATCTTACGACTTCTGCGATGTTCTTTTTGGTTGTCATCTTCGTCATTGTCACTATCATCGTCACGGGGCCTACGTCTTTTAACGGGTTCCTCACGCGACCCCGTTATAACATATTCCTTGGTACCTGCCTTAACATTTTCTTTGTTGTTTGGCATAGAGTCTTCTTTTAGTGTCACATCTATATATTCCTCACAACTGCCCTTATCTTCAGGTTTTGATGAGGCACATTCCGATGGCTCCTCATTACCACGCCTCGCATTTATTTTATCTTGTCTGTATTCTGATTCCTCTGTACGACAGGACTTTTTCTTTCGTTTTGTAGGTACATATTCTTCGTCATTACAGTTTCTTTCACGTTTTGATTGTCCCTCACTGTTCGACTTTCTCTCACGTTTCTTATGACTTCTTGGGACGGTTTTGTTTTTTGCAGCTCTAAGTATTTCGGACCCGTTGGGAGGCACTTCTTGATATTCAGGTTTTACAGTATTATTTATTGGATCTTCCAGTTTTGCTTTCTTTGATTTTGGATCTTCTTCATGACTCGGGGTTGTGTAGGTTTCTGGTTGTGGATCTTCCTTACCGGGATAATTGAGAGTACATGGTAGATCTTCTTCATATTTTGGCCTTCTAGGATAGGATGGTATTACCCTTTCCTGCGCAAAAGGCACTTGAACTTCATAGCACTGAGGTCTATGAATTTTGTCTACAAAAAACTTTTTACGACTGTTGGGTGATAATTTGCAGTGCTGGCATTTTCTTTCTTTGACTGGTTTATTGGCAGCTGTTGATATTCCCTTTCCTTGGTACACGTTCTCTATTGTGATAACTACATCTTTGCCGTTCAAGGTCCTACCACCTAAAACCATGGGCATGGGCATATCAGTAGTTTGCACATTATGCAACCGCTTATTCTTTGGTTGTTGCCGCAATATTAGTTTTTTATATTTGTGTTCTGTTGTAGTATTATGTTCTTCTTTACATTGGATTTGAGATGAATTTTTAAGATCCTCAGGTTCTGCTTTTTCAACGTCAGATGTAAATGTAGAATAATTTAATTTTTTCGTTCCAAGAAATTTGTTATTTAAGTGTTGTTGTTGTTCATTGCTGCTTTTCTCGAGACATCTTGTCTCTTCGGGCATTAACGCATCGTCAAACCAATTTTTGGATTTTCGTTTTATTTTTGATGAAACTTCTTGGAACTCAGGTACTGCAACATTACGTTCTTCGTCATAAATTATTCTATCATCTGTGACAAAAAATGGATTCGATTTCCATCTCTTTTGAACAAGCTCTGAAAGTTTACCTGATAATTTCCTCTTTTTACTAACACCGTGAAAATTACATAAGCGTGGTCTAGTTAGCTGAAAATATAACATTTCAGTTATTAAAACGTGTTATAGGATAAGTCAATCTATCATAACAAGTAACGGCAAGTTCATATCGTGCTTTGCTTTAAGAATTGGACCACTGTTGGCCAAATTAAACGGGTACAAACAATTTGCCTAAATGTCCATATTTGCCAATACCTATAGTGTATCGATAGCCTACAAATGCATATTCGCTTGATAGGTGGGGTTAAAATGGTGCGATGCAAACCGAAGGGAACTTAGAGCTAACATGATAACAACATTTTGTGATAATGGTCATAACGTACCTGACAAATTTCGAATTTTGCATTAACTAAACCTTTGCATACATTTCTTAAAGACGAGTTAAAGGTCATTTGTTAATTTTAATTTTTTTTAATTTTATATGCTTTTTATTTGACATGCTTAAGCATGGTGAAATTTTGTTTTAAAAATAAACAAAAAAAATTAGGTGTTCATGGTAATATGTATTTCTGTATAAAATCCAGTTTTGATAATAACATAGTAACTCAATGTTTGTAAATAAATCGAGAAATTATACAATTTCTCAAAATATAAAAAACTATAAAATTGCAACAAAGTTTTTTACATTTTAATTTATGAAACAATATTTGTTTTTATTTGAATAGATCCGATATGCTTAAGATCTACAAAAATGTATATACATAGTTATTGCATATTTGTGCAAACTTTTTATAAAGATGCCTATCAAAACCTCAAATATCCAATTACTTTTATTCATTTCGCAATATTCTAGAAGTTATTAACGATTGAAATAGTCATCCTAACAACCACTGTTAAACAGAAGAAGTGCAAAAGAGATGCAGTATTAAACGTCAAAGCTATAGCAGCTGTTCTACTAGTACTACAGTAAAACAAAATATAAACTTTAAATAGATGTACATAGATTTATGTAAATATATATGAATACTTAGTGATAGCAGGAAAAATAAAGTTCTTATAGACGAAAACCGCAATGGCCAACATAGAAAAGATATTTGTGCTGATCTATCACTGATTCTATTGATAGATTTATAACATAAGGGTTGTTATGCACATGCATCTAATATATTCAAATATCATAACGTATTATAATATTGTAATATAATTATTTATAAAAACAGTTAACAAGTTAGTTAGAAATAATTTCATAGTATTAATAATAGATGACGCTAGTGTTTTACGTGCACATATTACGTGTCCCTGGTTACTATGATTTTCTTTGAATATAACTTCTGGCAATACATATTTAGCACATGTTTGTTATTATCTCTGCATGTTTTTTGACATGTTATTGCATGTTATAACATGTAGCTAGATTGACCGTTAAAGTTAAAATCTTATTAAATATCTTTTCTTTGCTTATAATCATTGATCAGTGTCAATAAGCAAGTGCAAAAAGTACTTTTATATAATCTCGTGTTTTCGATTTAGTGAAAATGTTACCGTACAACGCATCAAAAATATGTCGTGTTTGCTTATTAGAAGATAATAATATGATCGTGCTTGGTAATAATGATAACACAAATACTTTTGCACCAATTAATCTTTTAAAAGCTACTGTTAACTTGGAGGTAAGTTTATAATACCGCTGGTTGTTATATCCTGTGCATAATACATTTGTACTACATTTTTAGGTTAGAATTCCATGACTTTACTTTATGTTTTGTTTTTAGTTTCGCCAATCTCAAGAACTGCCTGACAAAATTTGTACAAAGTGTTTTTCCACTGTTAGGAATTATTATGCATTCAAACAAATGTGCTACAATTCAGAAGAAATTCTACATTCTTATGGTCATCCCGTAGTTGTTGACGATAAAAATACCGATAGCTTAAGTACTTTACCCGTAATTGATGTAGATACAAATACTGAAGAAATTGAAACTGTAGATACCCATAATCTTCCCATGATTGTTGACCAATACACCGAAAGTAACATTGATGATAAAGTTAAAGTGATAGCCAATGGCTCCTTATGTACTGTAGAAAATAACATTATAAATGAAACAGAATACATAGAGCCCAACCTGAAAGCTCTACAAAATAGCCAAATAGATTCATGGATTGATGAAGCCATGTCCTATGACGATAATGATTGTCATATTGTAGAAACACATGCCGAAATTGTTGAAGTAGATGATTCAGATACGTCCGACAATGAAAAAGACAAGTTGCTTGTAAACCCTATTTCATGCACCAGTACTTCAAATAATTCTTCTGCGTTTTCAAATTCAACGACTGTCGTTAGAAGAACTTTTGATGAAACCAACGGACAACATTCTGCAGAGGTTCAACTATCGGACCCACATGTAACAAATAGTGATATCAACAAAGATTCAAAAAATGCAGTAAAAAAACCTATTAAAGTTATTGTTTATACAAAGAAAAATAAAACCAAAAATGTAAATCTAGAACAAAATAAAAAATCTGGTAAAGCTTCAAAGAGTCCCAAAGATAAAAAAAATAAAAAAGATCCAAGTGAATATATGGTGATGCTGCGGGACCATCGCATCTGCTGCAAATGCAAGCAATGGAGGTATAATACAGTTTCTTTTAATTGTGTTTGATTTGATTTTTTTCTATTGTTTGTTTTTATTTTAGGCCATTGGATAATTTTGATAATAAATTGTATTTGGTGTGCACCGCTTGTAAATTGCTGCCTGCAAATCAAGTTCTTACGGTATGTGTATAAAAATTACTGTTAACATATTAGTTTCATAAATTTCTTGCCGTAAAGGATATTATTGTTCTGTTATATATAACCTCTCTGTTATCTAAACAAAACCTTGTAATATTTAATGTGTATTTATGTTTTTCAAATTAATATTAGTTAGTTTCATACTGATCTATGTTAATCTTTGCATTTTCAGACGAAATACGGAGTTTTATGGGCATCTTGTTGGTGCGGCAGAATTTTTAAAGGGTTAGAACATTTTTCTGCTTCTTTATTATATATAAGACATACGAGGGTAGTTTCAAAAGTTTCGAACCTTACACAGAACGAAGTTTCTTGTCTTTAAACTCAGTTTTATTTCTCAACAGTGTGTCTTTCGATTTTCTTGTCATCTTTACAGAAATATTAACAACATTTGAGCAATATATCTGATATTTTCAACGCATGCTCAATTATATGCTCTTCATGTTGAGACTGGAAACTTTTTAGACAACCCCCGTAGTATTAATAATTTATACTTTAATACATTAATTAATATAAATATAATTAATATAATATATTTGTTTTACAGCGTAAAGAAGTTGAAAAACCATCACAAAAATAACTGTTACATGAAATTTTTTTCACGTAATCAGTTTTAAGGAATTAAATAAATAAATTGATTGAAAAATATTTAAAATAGTTATATTTATTTAAATATTATGATTAAAAGTATCGGTAAGACAATGCTATCTAAGAATTCATTAAGTAATCATGTAAGAATTTGTGATAATTGTTTTGTATATAATTCTCTATATACTTTTTAAAAGCATTGTTGAATTTAATTTTGTTTTAATATTAAATAAAGTACAATAGATTATTTGTAATTGTTAATTTTTTCTTACTAGATAGATAGTGATATTGTACATAAAATACAAGTAACTTTGTAGAGGTACGCATTATAAAAGCGCAAAAGAAATACTTTTTTATTCCTCTCAATACACCCCTACTATTATCCTGGGCTGGGGACCCACTCTCCGTGTCTGTTAAGAGAAAAAAGTGATTGAACGATTATTGTTAGGAATTAAATAAACACAAATAATTTAATGACCCATTAAGAATATCCTTAGTTTTGTGTTCTGTCTACATCATCATCATCATCTAATCTCATTTTAATAAGGCTTGTGCACTTGATTTAATTTCTATAAAATTGTACTATATATATTGATAAAGTTGACTACCAGAACCTCAAATGTTCAGCTCGCAATATTTCAGGACATATTAAATATTAAAACAGTAATTTTTGACTCTTTCTATTAAAAATTTAATATAAAATAAAAAGAAAACGCTTTTAGTGTGCTAAAAAAGTGCTTTAATAAAATATTCCACAGAGTAAAGGCAGGTGAACATATTTAGTAAACTACTTGGTAAAATGTCACTATTGTGTAATGATGTTTGTTTTCTTATATTCTTATATGTTTACGTTATTCATATGGTGGCTCGAAAACAGTTCCATGCATCTTATTGAAAATTGTCTATTTCGTAGGAGAAAAATTCTAAGATATTTGACGTCCTCGGATTTTCTGGTAACCCGTTTACTGTTCAGGGTATAAATTATTGAACACGTGTTGGTACTATCTTCATCGGCATGGTTAGCCCATTTTGCGTAACAAGGACTCTCGCAGTTTCTGTGTTCTATCTACAAAAGCAACAAAGCTAATTTTAAATACCATGTCTTCATTATGGCACATCGCAAAATCTATGCGCCACTTGTATCCTGGAAAATACGGAGGTAAATATTCATCTTCTGCTAGATAGTCCTTAATATATAAAAACCCCTGAAATGAATTATTTAAAAACTTATGCACTAGAAAGAAAATAATGGTGATATTCTTAGCGTCACTTCTATTACCTTAGGAAATGGGCAGGACGTTGGTATATTGGTATACTTTTTAATTAAGCCAGTTAATGTTTGAAAGACAAATTTCTTTTGCTTATCAGTTTCAGTTGGTATTTGGCAGACGTCTATAGTGGTATCCAAAAATGAAGTTTCCATTACTCCGCCACTGAGATATTCTGCCATATGGAATTTATACTGAAAACAAAAAACTTTTTAATTTTTCATTACGATCTGAATGGCTTCCATGATCAAGTGCCACTCATTGAATTTGTTGAATGAAACGTGGAAGAGAACAGAAGAGAGAGGAAAGACATATGCTGTGGCATCTGTATGTTTTATTGTATAAATGTGTTTATTGGCGACACCGTCAGTATTTCAATCAGAGATGTGCGTTTTTCAAATACATATACTCAAAATGCAAATACAAAATAGTAAATACCTATTTTTTATTTTGTATTTAAATATCTTTTAAGATTACAGAATTTTATATTTCCTATTTAGAGAATACAAAATACTTTTTTCATTTTTGTTACTTCATAGTGGTAATCAGTAAATATTATTTTTTGATCTTAAAACCCACCAACATTATTAGCACCATCTATGATCTAAAAGTATCTGCACAATTGTCTTAGAATTCTAATTTAAAATGATGGATGTGCCTATTATTTTATTATCCTTCCTGTTACCCCCACCATAAGATATCTGATTTTCGTTTACCTAAATTTGTTAATCATATTTTCTCGTTCATTATTTGTTTTACTACAAGACAATCACTCCTACATTCCTTACTGAAATATATATACATAAATATATATTATTTTACCTACTAACCTTAACTCTTGTCCGCTTTAATCCCTAAATTACCCCAACTACATATAAATATTTTATCCTTTTACAAAATAAAAATAATTCCATCGATGAAAAATGAAAGATAAAATATTTAAAAAAATAACATATATTTTACATAAATTCTCATAATAATTATTTAAAAAAATAACATTTATATTAGTAACATAAAGAGTATTCTATTTTCTCAAAAGTATTTTTAAAATACGTATTTTGTATTTAAATACTAACATGAAATTTATTTTTTATTTTGCATTTGAAATAGGAAAATGACGAGGTATTTGCATTTTGTATTTAAATAATTTTGAAAAGCATTTGATTTTAATGATGGTTAGTTCAAAAAGCAACCCTTCTTGAAATGCTGACGGTGCAATATAACATACAGATCCGTGTAATACAGCGTCATTCCCGCTTACCTACTTAGGATAAGCTGGGATAAGCAATGGACGCTTACCATTAAGTGATCTATGTTAAACGAACCATAGAATATACTCATACCTTCACGTTTTCATGCAGTGTATGCAACAGAGTGGCATTTAACGAAATTGTTGTTGTCGTGCGGTTGTACTTGTTAAGAACAAACGACACTTTGGAAGCTAACGATTTATTAGCGAACACGACCCAAGCATTCGTCGGAACCATGTTGTAGTCAACCTGAAAATATAAATTATTCTTATGTTAAAAAAAAGCCTAAATTTGAGACCTAACTATGTAATTCTTAAGTCCAAAAGGTAAGGAAAAATGCCAACTCGATTGGCAGTTCGCTCTCATAAATTATTTTAAGGAGAATAACATTTACTCCTTGACGAATGTTCTTTCTAACTATATTCTTGTTTGCGTGAACATTTGTCTATGTATGCATCTATTCTTACTAGCTTCACATTTCGCTGATTTCAAGGTTGCAAGGTTTTTGTCAGGTATCCTACTAACAATTTTGATCGGAATCCAATTAGATGCGAATCGTATCACTCTGAATGGTGATTGGAATCCTATTAGACTTTAGTGAGACATTACATGAAGCTTTGGACAGCACCGGTCGGAACGCTCCGTACCCCCTGATTGCCTTCCTAATACTTTCCAAACGAGGTTTGCCGAGGTGCAAGTCATGGTACTACCCAGTACTACCACATATGTTCTACCGAACAATGTTTGACTACTGTCTAACCGCTCTCTGATACGAGATTGCTAAGATACGACAAATTGTTTGTAGGGATATATCTCATGCCCTGATAAGCCAACAAAACCAATTAGATTCTGTTGTACATGGCCTAATACTGATATTTTTTTAACTACCTAGCCTTATATAATATTTTCTTAGTTATATCTTGACACAATACTCCATCGGCATGTTGGCAAAATTTCTACTCGAGATTATCTACGGATTCTTCCCATTTCTATTAGGTACACGTAGTTTTAATAACTAGCAGTAAGCTAAATTGATGCACTATGAGAAATATAAATAAAAAGGAAGAATAGGGAAGTTGTACTCACCCAAGAACGACAATTCTGAACGTAGACACTTAGGAACAAAACAGCGGTAAATAGCTTCCCAGTAAACATTTTGGAGTAAATTCTACTTAATTTCTATTACGTATCATGAATTTTTTGTCTGGAACGTGTTCGTTTTCTATTCAGTCGTTCAAAGGAAAGGTCCTTTTTATGAGCTACAGACATTGCAACGACGGTTCACTGCTGAATTAAAAGCGGAGTAGGTTTATGATTTATGACCGGATAATAAAAATATACCCATGTGGGAAAGAAACAGAAATACTTAATGAATGATGTTGGAAAAAGAAAGAATATTATTATGAAAAACTAACACAAAATCTGTGACAGGTAGAGAACTTGTAAAGCGTTAGAATAGAATTGTACGAGTGACTCGAACTTCACCAAATAGGACACTTCACCAAATTGTTTACTGGGTTCATGATTTAGTATAATATGAAACCAATTTTATTGTGTTATTTTACTTATATACCATATCAAAATAGCTAGAAATATAATTAGTGAAATTGTATACAGGGAAATAATCATACCGTGTATGTACCTACATGGACGTACGCAGAAACTTTGACAAGGGAGCTTAGAATTTCAGTCACAAACTCCTTTTATCTATAACGTACTGCTAAAAATCAAGGTGCACCGTTACTGTGTACGGCTTGTACAGTAAATTATTTCAGTCATTAACAATAACACTAATTATACCATATTTTAGATATTTTTTTGATTATTATTATATTTTATATTATTTACAGGACAATGTTATCACGATTATACGTGGATATATACTATTTTAAATTTGAGAGAATTTAGGTTCATTAATAAAAAATAACAATCTGTAAGATCAAATTTTATTAAATATATCATTATACTATACACAATTTTTATTAAATAAAAATACATAAAATTTCATATGAGATTTAATGTGGTCTCCCCGTTACCCAAAAACAAAATTAATTCGTCTATTCATCGCAAGTTCAAATCTCTACGAGTTATGACACGAGAATTGAAGTCAGCATGAGATTGAAGACACTGAAACTGTATGTAAACAATATGCGTTCACTCTCTTACTTTTTCTGATTTAATTTATTGTTTAATTTTTATAACTATTTTAATTATTAATTAACTCTGAAGCATATTTATATGTGTAAGACCGCAAATGAAAGTACAAAAAGCAGAAAGCGATAATCCTTTTAAAATCTTTATTACGAAAATTAAACAAATTCATATAATTTTATTACACATGTGAGGTGCCTCTACTTTCCTGTTATCTAGAGACAAGCAAAGCAAGAAAAAACTAAACTGGACATATTATTTTGATTATAACACACAATATTTTTAAGTGACATTAGGGTAAGACACAGATCTGGCAAAGCCCGCGTTCTTCCCAATGGTTACCCCATTTTACGAATTAAAGACTCGTGCAGCTTATGTGCCCGATCTACTACAAGAACAATACTTATTTTAAATAATATATTAGTATTATGTAACAACTTAACATCGAATCGCCATTTATTTCCTGGAACGTACGGAGGGAGTGCTTCACCATCTAATAAATAATCCTTGACGTAATACTGCCCCTGAAATTAAATATTTAAAAAATTAGAAATTAGAAAAATAATAGATAGTGTCGCAAATCTTATTTACGTCACTTTACCTGAGGAACCGGGCAAGCCAATGGAATGTGACCCCTATTTTTAAGCAAGGAAGATGCAAGTTGAAAGATTAATTTATTTTGTTTATTTGTTTCATTTACAGTTTTGCAAATATCCACAGTTGAATCCATAAATAAAGTTTCTCTGTATCCTCCACTCAGACCTTCTGCTGCGTGCATCACCCACTGAAAAGATTTTATTTATTTAATTTTATTTTATAATTATATACATATAATTGTAATCCTCAAATATTGAGCCTACCTGAACGTTTTCTTCCATTGGATGTAAAGTGGTGAAATAAAAGGATGTAGTAGTTGTCGTCCGGTTGTATTTATTAAGAACAAAGGACATATTAGAAACCAGGGAATCATTGACGAATTCAATCCAAGCATTCGTTAGTTCCAAGGAATAGTCCACCTGGAAACGCAGAAGAACTGATATATTAATCACCCTTTTATTGCTAGTGGAAATTTGTATACATTCAAGATTTAAACAAAAATTGCAATAACATTGAAAACAATTTATACTTCGGTTAATTGGAGTTAAACTAAATTTCTCAAACTCACCCAGGAACGACTGTCCTCAACATTGACAATTAGCAACAAAATTGCTGTTAGTAGCTTCATGGTTTAATTCAGTATGACATCCCAGTTATTACATTTTCTTTTATATATAAAATTGTATAGTAATATTTCTTAATTCGTACAATAATTCACTTATTAAATTGGTTCCTGTTATTACCGCTTTTGTTGTTACTATCTTGATTTAGTTTTTAACCAATTTTCCATAATTGAAGGCACACACAAAGGAATTTTAAAAATTGGAATAGCCTAATTATGTTTGGTAATGATATATGAATAGCCAGTGTCATATTATTAGCTTCAACCTTGACTAATATCGCTGTAGTCTATCAATCCTGGCAGACACCATTGTCATTTTATTTTATTATTTAAATGTACGGTGAAAACAAAATAGTAAAATAAGAAACACAGGATTGTGCTTAAACCCCTTACTAAGTATTGGCTGCAACATCTACTACAGCTAATTCTATTTGGAACTCTTGTGATAATGTAAAATACTATACACTACATCTACAGCTTGCTTATTATCATCAAAGAAACATTTTCTTATGTGAATTAAACTCATATTTAAACCCTTACTTTTTTGCATTCATAACGCTTATAAGTTTTCACATAACGTAATATTAGAATATATTTCAATAAAAACTTAAAGAAAGTTCATAAATTCATTAAGATGTGTATCGGAACCCCCTGCAATCTATTTAAAATTAAAATAAACAAATTCAAATTCATTCATAAAAATTGTGTCAGTAAGTATTGGATTAACATAATCCCACTACTTTCTGCGTACACACATAAAAACACAAATCGTGTAGCGGAAATGCAACGACCTTGAAGGACGACAGAAGAACAAAGGGTTTATTGGAAGTAAGAATGTTGCATAAAATATAACCAAATGACTCTAATTCAACCCTAATATATGCCGGTTTGGTAAATATAAAGCGACTGCTGAAAATGGTTTTTAAATCTATAAATAGAATTAACACAAAGTTATTTATAGTTTTAATTCATAAATAGTAAAATGTGAAGTATTGAAGAAGAATCCGTGTCGCTGTACCTAAACTTTACGAATCAACTTCTGAACACTAAAAAATATTCGGTTACATTAAAACTCCGTTTAAATAAATAATTTGCGAAATAACAAAATTCCTATCAGCAAAAATAAAACGCAAATTCTTAACAGAACAACAATTTTATGAATGTATAAATACATGAAACGAGATAATTATGTAAATGTATAGTAAAAACAAATTATAAGTTGGTGAATAATGAAACAGGTTTTATTAATTATCAGATTACACATATGGTAGAAGGAGACAGATATATATAACCTAGGTAATAACCTAGGTATGATTGAATAAGACTCATCGTACACCTGGGCATCGGGGCACGAGGAGAAACGAGATGCCAGCTAAAATGACAGAGCAACCTGGTGATTGGGTGTGTCTGGACTGTGTGCGTCTGTGGCAGACAACTGTTCAACAGCATAACAGACGGTGAGAGGAATCCACAAGAACGAACACGTGAAATTACGTTTATTGAAAAGTGTTTAATATAGCTAAAAACTAAATAATGACATTTTAAAATCGTCAACAATATGTGCTGCAATAAGTGAAGTAGTGTTTTGTTGGAATTAGCTAATCATTGAAGGTACATATGTGTTTAAATTAGCCTAAACTTTATTCTTTATATATAAGAAGTAATATTTGTAAATTTTGCATATGCAGACGTTGTGTATAAACCGCAAACGATGCGTCATTCGTGGAGGACGAATTCAAAGGTTTTGTTGCATAATAAAAAATACTGTACACTTGCGAACATAGCATGAAATAATGCAGTTCTCAAATATTCTCAATTTGCATTTATGAATGTGATAAACATTTGTTGCACGTTTACATTCCAATCGCGATTAGTGAAAGTTGTGCATACTTTGAACGAAATAGAACAAATAAATGTGCATTTAATTATTAACTTGTTGAAGTTTCTTTTGTTACTGCTGATTTAAATTGTTTGGTGATATATCTCACTCGTATTTACACACTTCGTTTGTCCATTTCATCTCGAATTCTCTATAAATTGTAACGCACATATTACATTCAAATTTAGTGGCACTAAGTGAAAACGAAGTACTATTCGTTTTAATGCGATATTTCATCTGAAATATATACAGGAATTATTACTGCAAATAAATATTTACTGCAGTAATTCTATGTGTAAATACATATCTTGTTTACAATGTAAAACAAGTGTGTAACATTCAAAATAACAAACTTTATGTGGAAAAAGAGTCATTGTATTTTCTGCGAATATATTTTTAATCTTACTCAATTTATAAATTAGTCATTATAATGTGAATCAGCAAAGTTGCGAAATATTGGTCATAGGTTTAATAATTTTCCAGAGTGATTATAAACAGACTAGTTAAAATAATAAAAATCATCGTCCCAAAAAAATAAATAGTATATGTGTAAATAATAATAAGAACTAGTCTTGATACAATAAAACTTTACGCCAGCTCAAAACCTTTAATTTTTATGTCCATATGTTTCCTTAATTCGTACGAAATAACCATATCTATAGTCTATCTAAAGACACTCGTGTCTACTGTGCAGTCAGTTCAAAGTGCACATTCGAATTATGTAGTTAATAAAAAAATTAAATTAAATCGAGTGAAACGCATAACACTTATATGTATGTAAAAGGAAGGGTTTGGCCGCAAATATATACAAAAGGAAGTCGAAACACAGGAAATTATTCTCCGTTTTTAACAATAGCATATGAAACAGTTGCTGGCCCATAAAATCTATTGTAGGCGGCGCCATAACACCACTAAATTTTAAATTGTGATTATTAATTAGAAGTCTCTAGGTAGTACTTATTCAAAGAATTATTTATTTTTATACAACTTTTACAAAACTTCTATTTTCAGTTAAAAATGAGTGACGAACCAAGTTCACCAACAAATCAAGCAAAGCCCAAAACATGGGTAAAATTTGAAGAAGATACAAGTAAAAGTAAAGAAGAACCAAATGAAGTAAAAGAATCCACTGAATCTATAGAAACAAATGAATCTCCTGCAGTACTGACGACGGAAAGTGTCCATGTGAATCCTGACCGGAATAATGTAGTGTCCAATAGTTCTAGTGTTAAATCGGAAACATCTAGTGCATCACAGACTCCCACAAAGCAGAAAGCCGTAGTCGTAAACCCAAATAATGTTAGTGCTAGTGTTAATTTAAGTAAAAACAATTCTACAAGTAATAATAAGTCACATACTGTGACAGTAGATCCGGTTCCAGCGTTAAGGAATGTAGAACTCAGCCCGGAAGTTATTAGACAAGGATTTGGTGAGTTTAGCACGATTTAAACCTAGTTACAGCGTTGTATTTAGTCAACAGCAGGTATAGTAGTCAAAATCAGTTACAATTGAGTCGAATTGAGAAGTCACTAAAAGCCTGTAGTACAAAGAAATATGTAAACACTTCTAATGAAATTACCTTTATTTAAGATCCACGCGAAAATCAATTGTATCTAAATACATTTCACTTTAACCCTATCTTAAATTTTCTTTTTTATTTGCGGTCCTACGCAAAATTATTCCGATATTTCTGATGATACGCAAAACTGGTATTTTTGCATCCACATCTAATAATACTGGTTAGAAATATGATTGAAAATTGGCACTGAAAGAACTCTAAATGTTACATCTCTAAAATTCAGTGCGCCTGGAATATATGTAATGTATTCAACCTTTCATCATGATTTCATTGTCTTTTCCATTTATTTAATGACTGTGTAACAGACTTATGTTAAACTTCGATAAATAATAAAACATAAAATAAGGTGAAACAATATTTCGTTAAATAATATATAAGTTTACGTTTTTACGTTGCACTATCTAAGAAAATGTGATAGCATTTGTCATGTCCCTGACACCGATCAAAATACTATTATTATATTATATATTATTATACCCTTCATTTACAAGAAGGAAGGGGAATTATATATCTAATTACTGAGATGATGTTTCCGTTAATTTACCGTAAAACTTCTATTTATAGCGCGGTAGTTAATCAGTTCTACAAATAAAGTAAATTCGTTTCGAATTAGCAGACAGTCCTTGTCATAAATACCAGTATAAACAAATACAAAACTTGGGTTTCATGCGAGTATTCCAATATCAGATCAAATTACACCGTACTGACAGTGGTGTAACTAGGACTATTGGAGCCCCTATGCGAAAACGATTTTATTTAATACTGCTCCAAAAGTTAAAAGTGTCTTACAAACAATATTTTACTATTCTATAATAATGATAATATGTTTAACGGAGTTGAAATCTAATATAGTTTAGCAAAACGTCTAATGGTAAGTATACGACTTATTATTAGTTCATTCATTAAATTCAAACGTTGAATGCCTTCCGTGCTGAATCGTGGAGAGAAAACTGAATACAGGTCTTGCGGCTGGTCACATGAAACCAATCGATGTATTCATATGTTTTCAATTTATTCAAACGAATAATTGTACTAATTGCTTTGAAAATATTAGACTTAAGTAAATATGAAGTAATAACTTAATGATATATCTGCAATTATAATATTGTGGCCATGACCTTGACTTAAGTTTTTGACATAATAATGCTGTTGCTTTTTTTATTTGATAATTCGAAATTTTATTATAAGTTATATACAGATATTGTAATTCCAATGACTGGAAAATAACATTTGACGACATTGTTTTATTTTGTTGTATTTTTCATTGCAGCAAACGGTGATCCAATAGTTACATTATTACCAGTAAATTCAAGATGGCCCTGGATAACACCTGCACAATTCAGGCCCGAACTAGTCCCAGAAGAGCTAATGGCGCAAGGATTAACAGTAAACTATATTCAATAATACAGTACTTTCCTGTCCTTATTAGTATTAGTAAATTGAAAATAATATTTATTCAATATGGTTTCAGCTCACTGTCGAAGAGTACGTCCAGGCTATGGAACTCCTCGTTAATGACTTCAGGTTCACAGTCTACAACATTTGCTACAAGCGCATCTTAGTTTGCTGGATCCTTCTAGCTTTCTTCGTACTTATAGGACTACTATTTTCGGGATTAACAGGACTCACACTATTTGCTTTAGGAGTAACATGGCTTCTTTTAAATGCGGCAGCAATATTTTTCTGCATGTGGATGAAAATGCGTCTTTCTCGAGGATTAGAACGTTGTCTTGCTAGAGTCAATAAATTATTAATGCGGCACAAGTTAATCGTTGCTTTGGATGATAGAGGAAGAATTTCCTGTCACAAGGTAGGAAGAATTAATGCAATAAGAGTTGGAATATATTATTAATTTAATGTTATTTTTCCTTAGGTTAATCTTTGTTTTATGTATCTTGACCCTGGCCCTTGCATTGCCCATCTTCAAGGAGTTATAGAACGTGAGGAACAGGCAGGTAATGGTCCAGGTGTCGGCTGGGAAGGACGATTGGATGTCACCGCTAGTGATATTGTTATACAAGGCAGCACAACTACCAGATTATCTCGTAAACAGGTATCCTTTTCGTTCTTCATACGTAAAATGAAGAATAATTGACATGTTTCTTCCAGCTTACTGATAATAAGTCGCTAAAGTTAAAAATCAAAGAGGCACATATTGGTTTGTTTCTTGAATAAATTGTTTCTGTACATCTTTTTAAAATTTTGCTTTTTAATAATATTATGCCATTTGCCTAATAATTTTGAAATAGGCTAATTATTTGAATAATATTTCATACATTACAGGAGCGTGCAACGTTACTTTACCTACGATATGCGTCCCGATGGAGTCGTCAGGCAATCCGTGGACTTGTTGATATTAGTCCAACTTCTTCAGCTAGGCATTGCGCATCCTTCAGATGTCCGTGTCAATTCATTGAAGAGCATCTACAGTGCAAACCTAGAGGCAAGTGGAACTTACGTAGACTGTGTTGGGCTCCTGATCAAAAATAAAGCTTTCAGAGATGCGCACATATCACAACAATCATTCCATCATTTACTGTAGAAAATTAAAGAAATCACATCTTGTTTTCATGGTATACTAATTTATTTATTTGTTAGCAAGGTTATTCACTGCGTCTTAGTATTATAATTCCTCAACTATTTCTTTTACCTAGGTATGTGACTAACAATTCTATTTTGTATTGTAATTTAAATAATATTTTAATATTTCAATAACCTTGTACTACAAATTGAAAATATAGCTTTAATAATGGTGGCAGAATTAATAGTTTATAGTACTTATATTGACTGATTAGTTTAAAATGGGTAAAAATGCTTACGCTTTTACAAAACTCTATTCGTTCAGGTTCTGCCTGCGTAAATTAGCGTGAATTGCATGATTATTTCTATATAATGATCATAGTGTTATTTGGATTCAGAATTTCCTGTTTTAGTAACAATCGAATTTATTTAGTTGTAAAATCCGCTGATAGTTATTGCAAATTCATAAGCAATTTTAATGATATAAACAAAATAACTACCAAACGAATATTGCAAACCCTTTTAGTAAATTGTTTCATTATATTAAATTTGAAACATCTATACTCATATTTAAAATAACTTGCAAAGATAAAAATACTCTTTTAAACACAATGTAAATGATGTTAGGCTAGCAGTATGTTCGAGGCGGAATAGGCATCACTTGTGTATTATGCACATATTTTATTTCTTGTACAAATGTTGCTTGCAGAACAATAAGTATTCTCTTGTAAAATAATTTTTAGAAATTATTAACTAAGAGTTATTCGTGGATGTATGAATTTAAATAACTTGCAATCTCAGAATTATAATTGTACAAAATTAGTACAAGAAGTTATAAACTTATAAAATAAACCGTCAATGTTTTTATATTAACAACATGAATCTACTTGTAATAATAGTTACTGTACATATTTCTCTTTGATTCAATATAGTGTACATCATATGACTCATTAAATCAACTAATTATTAAATTCTTAAATTTAAACAAATAATTTTTTTCTATTGCAGCTTTAACAGCCACTACATTTTTGCACAATAATACTTTTAAATAAAACAATTTATCTAATTATGATTTACAATATAGATAAAGATTAGTTTAATGATAATTATTAGTTCTGGTAGTTCTTAATCTTTTATTTAACATGCAAGAACACTTAAGTAAAATTTATGAAATTTACTTTTTGATATCATTACAACATCACAGAATTGTGAAAGATGTCACTGTTTAAAATTTGAAACACATATCTGCCATTTTATAATATAATCAAATCAACTGTGCAACGTATAATGATAAAAAAAAATTTGCTATCGGGTATATGTTACATTAATTGTGTTAAAGGGTTCCATAATTTGTAATTCTCTCTTGAATAAGATTAACGAATAGCTGTAAATTTTATAACAAATATAGTTTTTACAATTGATAACTAAAGTATAAGGAAATTAAAAGTAATCTTTATAATTAGGGCATGATGCATCCAAGGATCTTCTTATGACAGTACTGACCTTCAGTTGACCTTGCTGGTATATCCTGTAACTATTACACAGAGTAGATATCATTTATAGAATATATTTGTAGATATATTCATAGACGCCTACCCTATCTGACTATTTATGAAAAATGTTTTATTTTTTCTTCATCTTCAAGACAAAAGTAGGGAATATATGTGCATGATTTTTCCTCTGTGCAAATTAATAAAGTAGTTTGTTCTTTACCTCACAGCTCACTCACCAAAATGTTAACCAAGTAGTTAGTTTTGCTAATTTATTATCAATATCTATTACTAAAATCAATAATAATCAGTAATTTATCTTTTACTTCATCTTGATTCTATTTATGTTTCTTTCTGTTTATCTATGTACTACCCCACAAGTAAAAAAGTTATTCTTTTACACAAAGCAGAAATAAGATTACAAAATAGGCTGTCAGTATTTTTTAATTGGTCACAACATTATAAAAAATTTTGACAAATGCAACTGGCACTCATGCGATTCTAGTAAAAATTATCGCGTAAACAGTTTCAAATTTTAAATAGTAATGTCTTTGATACAATGGTGTATTAATAAACATTAAATTAGAAATGATAAAGTGTGCTTATGTGAATACACACTACTGAAAATGTCGAATCTCGCAAGTAGTCGATTCCAGTGTGAGAGGCCCTAATACATTTTTATAGCAATTCTTAGTATTTGTACCTGTAAGTAAAAGAAACTCAGAAACATATATTATATATAATATATTTTTATGTATTAAAACATAAATAAAGATTGTAATATACTAACGTTTTCTTGACTTTTCTTATTGTTGTTTCTCTATAAAATATTTAGACAAGCGTTCTCTCAACAATTGTTTCTACTTTCAATTTTAACTATCAATTCTTTCTTAGTGTGTTCTTCTAACTTATTAAGTGTGCTCTAGGCAACTCTAAGACTCACGTCGTAGAAGACGTTGAGGATTGTAGTCAATTGTAGTGATCTCATGCAAAAATTCATTTTTATAGTCTGCTTTAAAAATGTATTGGACTTACATGCATTGTTTTACCTAGGCAAGTATTTTTAATATTTAGTTTTAAAATGAAATACAAGTATCTCTATCGTTTTTGTAATGGCTATTACTTCGAATTTTTTATACATACATAAGCTAAGCAATTGTCCACAGACTGAAAAAGGTGTCAGAGAAAAAGTTACAAAACTAGGCCCTTTTCGGCATAAGTTACAAATATTTTTTAATAAAGTAAAGAAATAATTTACCCAAGAAACACACCATGAAATTTTACCTCTAACTTATCTATCAGCAAACTAGAAGAAAAATGTTTTTTATCAACGCAATAAATTGCAGTATTGTGAATAACAATATTCCACAACCAAATCCTGTTTTCTTTTCTATAAACTTTTATATATAAAAGACGACAACATCTCTAAATGTATATACCTAGTAAACAATTATCTTTAGATTCAAATTATAGCCATTTTAATTTCGATAGAGATTTTACAAAATTAAATTAATAAGGGAATGATATCTATTTTTTTATTTTCAAATATCTAGGTTGCATGGCATGGCTATCATATCTATTAAATGACGCTGTTGTCTACACTCCAGCACTGCACTAAAGAAAGCATGATTTTTCAAAATTTATAACGCTACAAATATGATGAAAAATTTCATATTAATTTTATATCGAAAGGTACAATATCGCTTTAAAGGATAGGTGCACTTTATATTGAACTAAGAAATTAATTTTATTAATTAATTAATAATATTGTGGCTAGTCAAGAAGTTATTTGGCGGGCTTATTTATTAAGATTAGGAATTCTACTTTTATCCAACAGGTGTCGGTAAAAACCAAACGATTCGTATGGCTACAAATCAAATGTTTGAATTGTTTAAAACTTCTGCATAATAACTCCATCTTAGGTAATCCAATATATCAACATTTTAAGATTTATAAAGCATAATAATTTACTGAACTACTTTTTCTTTAGTCCTAAAACTACGGTTTCTTTTCAAAAGACCATAGCTTAGACAGTTGCCTCGGTTAAAAAGATATATCTTTTGCTATTCGTGAAGGGTAATATTACTAAATTAATCTTATTAAATTTGTAGTTTTATACAGCTGTTCTATTTAACCTAACACTACTTAATTGGCATGGTAACAATTAGTTAATTACTGATTTCGGTGTATGTTTCTGTTTAGGTACGTATACTTACTTCAGTGGATATTTCGGAAGCTCTTATTCGGGATCGGGCTGGTACTGATTATCCCATATGCAAAACACTTAATGTAATTATATTTATATATAATTTTATAGTAATATATGTTTTGGGTGGTACAGAAACTGGTTCGTTTTACCGAATAAACGCTTAAAGCGTTAATTTTGAGATCTGCGGTGTTGTTCTTATGGTTACTCTTACTCTACTCTAATTAGCAGAAATCAGTCTTTGTTAAATCACGAAATTAAAACAATTACACAATAATGATAACCATGTTAACAAGAGCTTGTTCCTCAAAATTAAAGACTGTCTGTCTTTAGACTGAAAGTCTGACTTTGATTTCAGTAATGTGAACAGCTTTCAATTCTAAATAGCTATACTCGAATTAGTTGGATATTTACATTTAAAAATTTCAAAACCTCATACTTAGTTAAGTTTCTAAATATTCAATTAAAATAATTTAACATCCAAGTTATAAAATACTAAATAATATATCTACTACTTCCTTCGGACGGCATTTTAAACTTTAATTATATCAAATAATACATTTGTCTTTAGTGTCGTTGTTTTAATATTTTCAATATAAAATTAATAAAATATTTTGCAAAAACCATATTTCAGGATATCCTTGCAGTTGGTGCGTTGGAATGACAGACCCCCACTACACAAATTCTTTAATTTAAATTTTCAATTAAATTTAGACTAGTTTAACACAGTAACAAAAAACTAACATTTATGTAGCAGATATGTTTTGTGTTTACTGGCATATACAAATATTTTAGCTAATTTAATTTTATGCGTAGGTATACTTTTTAAGTACAGTTAAGTATTTTACATACTATATATTTAAATAATTTTTGTCACAAATTATATACTTTTATATAATTTATTTTTCTCTCTGTTTTACTATTGAATCGATTGAACAAATTATGATTTCAAATGGGTTTCGCTCGCTGAACAATAAAAACTGAACGGTTTTCTTTTAGATAATTATATTGAAAAGTTATATAAGAAAATTAAAAACTGATACAGCGAAAATATAGAGTGCGGGTAGGCTTAGTAAATTCAAAAACCTGTATTAAGTTTATCACAAGATTTACAATTAATTAAAATAATTGTATATTTAATTAGGAATTACATGTATATCCTTATATAAGTATAAGTAAAATAATAAATAATTAAAACAATTTATTTCACATGTCATAATTTTATTAGTAAATATACTTTTTAACTATTTTAATGGTATTTTTCTTAAAATTATTTGTTTGTATCCTACTACAATCAATCAATTATAAATCAACCTTCACTCCTTTTTATGTTGTCTGTTTTGATAGAAACTAATAATAATAAAAAAAAGAAGCAGAACTGCAAACACTATCAGTGCCATCTATTATTGAATGGAATGAATTAACTAAATTTAATCAGTAACATACAAAATTAATAAGGAAAACAAATGAACCTTTTAAATTGTAACAATTTATTACTTTCTAAATATATTGTATTGTATTATATTAATTACAAATAGTTTTACGTTAATTTAGCGCTTCACTAGCTTGTTTCCTTATTTCACTGCTAAGCGTATTAATTTCATTTTCAAGTTCTTTCATAGTTTCACAATGTTTTTCTAGTAATTTTTCTGAATTTTTTAATCCCTTTAGTTCATTAATAAACTTATCAATTCTTGACCAAGAATTATTTTCTGTATCTGATAATTGTTTAACCTCACTTATTGTATTGTCACTAGGTAAGGTAAATGTTTCAAGATCTTCTAGCACCTGACTCAACACAGGAGCGTGTGGTCTTGGTGGTATTTTGGATTTACGAAACATATTAATTTAATTAGCAGACACAGAATTATATATCTTTAAATTGAAATAAACTTATTAACTTCTTATTTATCAAAACGTCAAATTCCAATACCAAGTTATGATACCAACCTTACATTATACGATTTTCATTTAGAGAATAACTTCGTGCAACACCAATCTTAAAAATTGTTCACCATCTTCAACGCTTTCATTCTGTCATAGTGATTGGACATTTTTGAAAGAAATTATAAATCAAATACATATTTAAAATGGAGTGTGTTTTAGGTATTCAATTTAAAGATTATGTTTTAATAGCTGCCGATATGACAAAGGCTCAAAGTATTGTCGTAATGAAAGACAGTAAGTTAAAATATATACATAACCTTATATTCTTCAAGCGGTTAATTTACATGTCATTGTTTGGTACTCATATTAATTACATTTTCTAGCCGAGGACAAAATATTTAGAATGACTGATCATATCGCTATGGGAATTATTGGTGAATCTGGTGATACGACTCAGTTTGCTGAATACATTGCGAAAAATATTCAGTTGTATAAGATGCGTAACGGTTATGATTTAAGCCCTCATGCAGCCGCTAATTTTACTAGACGTAATATTGCGGACACCGTTAGGACTAGAGTAATATTTATTTCTTAACAATTATAGTTGTTATTTATATTCTGTAGATTAAATGTCACTTACATTTTGTTTTCAGAATGCATACCACGTCAACATGTTGATTGGGGGACACGATAAAGAAGTAGGCCCGGAGTTGTACTTCATTGACTATTTTGGTTCTTGCGTAAAACTTCCCTACGCCTGCCATGGCTATGGTGGTTTCTTTTCTCTAAGTATAATGGACAGATACTACCATAAGGGTACGTGATCTATAATTACTCTCAGATAATATGGGTTACTCTTTATGTAACAATAACATAATTATGATAATTACTTTTTATGTAGATATGACACCTGAAGAGGGTCTTGGATTGTTGAAGAAATGTGTAGTAGAGATTCACAAACGTCTGATCGTTAACTTGCCCAACTTTAAAGTGGTCCAGATCGACAAGAATGGTATAAAAGAACTGCCCATGATTACACCTAAGGATGATAACTTTAGCTCTTAAATTTTATTATTAATAATATTCTCTTTACAAAATCATAATTGAAGTATCATTTAACACTTGTTGTAAATGAATAATTTTTTAAATTAAATACAATTACTACTGAGACAAATTTGTTTTATCTAATGGGAAATGTACGGGGGACTCCAACTGAATCTTATGCAAATTTGTACTTCACTATAGGAGATTTACTCTGAATTGAATTGGGGTAAGATAAAAGAGCACCGGATAGAATGGAATGTTGGCAGATTTATATGAAATCTTGAATAAATAAAATGTATATATATATATCTGTGCCAAATTCGTCTGCTTCGTTTAAATGTTTGTGTTTAGAGTATTTATACATATATATTTCCTTTTCCTCTAATGTCTTTAGTATTTAATTTAGTCAAAGTCCGATGTTGCTTCATCGACTCCACAGCCTTGATAATATTCCATAAATAATAAAAAAAAAAACATCAAATAAGTAAATTTTCCTATATTTTGTAATGTATTTATTTGTACATACAATATATTCTTTATTAGAATAAAAGAACACATTTTTAGATTTAAAAAAGAATAGACATTTAAAAAAAATATTGTGCATTATTTCTTGGAATCATTAACCAATCACAGTCGTTTTTAAGATTTAGTTAAAATTATATATAAAAATGACGCCGAACTATATCAATTTATTACAAATATTCATACTTTTATAGTATACAAATAATATTTTATAAATTGCATCATGTTATATATTTTTTATTATTTCAAAAAATTTGACAGTATTTTTACAAATAATAAATAAATAATTATATATTTGATTAGAATAGCTTTGATATTCTAAATTCTTATTCGAGATCTTCAATTTATAAATCACGAATTATTGCAAAATTATGAAGTAAATATATTTGGAAGATTTATTATGTTTTTATCACAAGTATCAAATTGCCTATTTCAACACAATCTAACAAAAATAAAACATATTTGATTTAAATACAAAATAAACATATGAATATTTTAATAACAAGATATAAAGTTTATAGAACGTCAAAACTACAATAAAAAGAATTTTATATCAACAATTCTTAAACTTCAACAAGTAAAGAATCAATTTAGAGAAATAAAATTCAAATACAGAAAACGCGTAATTATGAAACATATGCTATTTAGAATATGAATACTGAACTGTAATATTTTATCTAATTGTTGTGTGAATTATTTATTTATGTTACTATTATTTACGACTATATTGTGAAGTAGAAAGGGGGAACACGTTTTGTATTATACATTAACTTTTTTTTAAATTATGTTGAAAGAATTTTGATTTATTAACCCTTGTAATATATGCTGGGCAAAATTTTTAAGTAAAAAATCCTTTTAAATTTTGGTACTTGTACTACAAGATTTACTTATTTTTTTTCTTTTCTTGTTTTTCCTCTGGTTTCTTGTCGTCTGATGGATGATCTTCATATCTGAAAATAATAAATAGTTGTATAAATATAATATTTCATTTGTTATTCAAAACAACTGTGTATACATGTATTCAAAACAACTGTACAACATGATCATGTTTACATTGTCGTACAGAGTGGACTAAAAATAGTTTACTCAGCCTTCAAAACAATATACTTACGAAAACATGGCCTTGATGTCTCCCTTAAGGAGGGCTAGAGCTAGTGGAGTTCCCATACATGCAGGTACTAGGTATAAGAGAGCTGGCTGAGCATGTTTAAAGACATGCATGACGAAAATAGTTGCAAGGAGTCCCAGTAAATAAGCTCCAAACGTTGCGTAGAAATATGTGTTGGAAGCTCTCTTTAAGCTTTTGTCAAAACGTAGAAGCAGAGCTATAAAAATACCAGGTACGACAATGTCTCCAAGTCCCAACATTGCAAAATTAGAAGCATCCAATCCGTTTGTTAGTATATCTTGCGGGAACACCAGCTTAATGGGTGCTTCAAATGATTTAGCGACAGTAACCATGACGTTGGTTCCAAATACCCAAAATATGTCATAGACAAATAGTCCACTCAGCAAAATACAGCCTGTAACTACATTATTCAAATGTAATAGTTCCACTCCGTTAATTGCGAAAGCAATACCAAAAAGATTATTGGCAATCCAATGTTTTTGCCAAAGATACCAGGCTCCGACAATTGATGAACATATTAAGCAAACAATATCGTGAGATGAGAATTTGTAATTAATAATGTCTTCCTTGTCGTCGCCTTCTCCTTGCGTACATAAGATATGGAATGGAATTTTTGGTATTGCAGCAGGAACGAGAGAGCTCACAACAGGGCTCATTAGATGACTTAAAGCCAAAACTCCCAGGAAAAAGAAGTATACAGTTAATAGGAGATTAATGTAGTCTTTAGAGAATACTTGGAAAAAGATGTACAGGCCGAATAAAGCGCAAGACGCGATTATTGGAAACATCATGGCATCTGTGCTGGTCATAGTATCTGGCTTCTCGCCAGTTTCCTGTAAATTTTTCTATATTTTAAATAGAATCTATATGTTCATTTTTTAAGTTTTCAAGTTATGGTTTACCTTTTGTTCCTTATGGTGCTTAACAGATCGAAAAGCTCCGAAAAATATAGGGATTAGAGCCATAACAACCAAACTGCCATAAGCAATGGCCATTCCCTCAGGAGTTGAAGGGACTTTTTCTGTAGAATTAGATGGTTTTGTAACATTTTCACTAATTGTTTCAGTCACTTTTGACACAACTTCTTCTACAACATCTGCCATCGTTAATTTGTACACCGGAACTGTATTAGGAAAATATTGTTTGATGTCAACGTCACTTGTCGTAGATGGTGGGAAGATAGCAGCAGTCCAAATATAGCTGATGTTTTAAAATTTCATGTTAATTATTATAAAAATTATTGTATAAAAAAGAAATCTCAATGCAGATTTAGAAGGAAACATTTTAAATACCAGTGCTTGTTGATTTACTATAGCTGCTCAAAGTTACTTGCCAATAACTCTTTTGTTTTGACAGCTTGAGCCATTCGTCATAGCAGAGACAAACCTACAGCTAGCTATGCTCATGTCTATTAAGTAGAACTGGCTTGATGGAATTATTCCACAAATTATTCTTTCTACTAGTTCCGTTGTTGGCTTGACCGATAAGCTTTCTTTCTCCAGTTCTTTTACAAGTGATCAAAATGGCAGATCAGGTATGTTTTAGAGAACTCTTTATATATGTGATTTAAAAATCAAATAAAATTAAAAGTGAAACATATAATATATAAATAAATGCAAAAAGTTAAAGTGGTTAAATATTCTATTCTTGATATAAATTTAGAAAACATTTTTTTTGCTTTAAAATTATTTAATACACGTGTTTTATTCTTTGACTTGTTTGTAAAATGTTTTGTATTCTTAATGATGATATTGACGACGGTCTTCCGAAAGAAATATGTAGATCACACGTCTAACTGAATAAAATACAAAACTTAACCTAAAATTTATCTTAAACTTAAATTAACCTAAAAAGTTATTTTTCTTGTTTTGAATTATTCATATTTGCAGAATGAGCGTTCATTCCAACGTCAACCAACAATTTTCTTGAATCGTAAGAAGGGTGTTGGTGGAAGTAGACGCAAGTCTCTTCGTTACCATCGTGAAGTCGGTCTTGGCTTCAAGACCCCACGAGAGGTATGTTCTTAATTTCTTAACATGTTATTAATATTAGTTTTATTTACTCACTACAGACGGAAAAAGCTTTTCAAAAACAACTCGGTGTAAACCTGAACCGTAAACAAGGTCTTAAGAAGAAGTCCCTTCGTCTCCATCGTAGTGTTGGTTTGGGGTTCAAAACTCCACGTGAGGTTTGTTAATATATTACAGGCTCGGTTTGTTGGCGTCAAGCTGACTGCAGGGCAATTCTCATGGACTGGTCTTGGTTATTGGTGGTGGCTGTATTTTATTTGCATTCTTGTCTATTTTTGTTACTGATTGACTGAAGAGATTTTAATATTTCTTGCAAAAAAAGTTATGTTACAATCTTAAAAGCAATAAAAAATGGACAAGAATGGAAAGAAGTAGCTTTATTATTGTATTTGGGTATCAAAAACTGTTATCATCTTTATTTATGCTCCATTGTTTGTTTCCACATGGCTTGTCCGATTGGATCTCATTGTTGTGAAATTAAATTGGTGGTAGATATTTTCACTTTCTGAATAGTATATCATATATTTGTTGGAGAAGGTCCACCAGCTCAATTGCCTTTGTAAATCATTATATTGGTGTTGTTGATCTTCTCTTGAAAGTTCCATTAAAAACCATCTGGTCTACAGATTTTATTGGTCTACAGATCAAATGTTTCAGACATTTCAAATATTTGTAAAACATTTTATTTTGTAAAATAAAAGCTTCCAAATTGCTTAATTTAAAACAGCTTTATTATCTATCATTTTATTTCATTACGGATTTATTCGCTTTTATTTTATAAAATAATTCTTTGCTGATCTTTGTATTTCAGGGAGCGCATGTTGCAGGAATTCTACTCCATATATAATTCTATTTCAGCTTTTAATATTATATATACTACAAACCTATTGCATGAAGTAAAATATGTATTAACAAAATATATTTGCATGAGGTCTATATATTATTAAAATAAACGCAAATAGTTAAATTAATTTTAAACAGAGTTTTGTCGTACTTTCTATATTCAATAATTTTCCGTTCATTGAAGAAATAGGGAAAGTTGTAATTTGTAATGATTGAATACAAGACTGTATACGACAGAGCGTTAAAATCAGTTTAACTTTGCAACTGTATCTAATCTTATATATGTAAAATGTTATAAAATATTACTAATTCTATATGGTATATTTATTATATATATAAAATTCTGTTGTATGTTATGGTCAAGTAATTTAGTAAACATTTTAAATGATGAAGACAACGACGGTCTACTGACACACATATGACGATAAATTTCGAAACCAATTCTGATAAAAATGTTTACTTAAATATAACTGAATCATACGTACAAATTTAGTTCTAATATATTTCTTTAATATATACAGTTCTAAATTCGTATTTATGATTCCTGGTGTATGGTAGCTTATTTGAACAATTACTTCAACAAGATCTCTTACTATATTGTTTGTTTGTTTTCCATAGGCAATTGAGGGAAGCTACATCGACAAAAAATGCCCATTCACCGGTAATGTATCCATTAGAGGTCGTATCCTTACTGGGGTTGTACAAAAAATGAAAATGCAGCGTACAATTGTCATCAGACGTGATTACCTGCATTATATAAGAAAATACAACCGTTTTGAAAAGAGACATCGCAATATGTCTGTACATTTGTCACCATGCTTCAGGTAATTAACTAACTGCTATAGTTTAATGTATTTGCATTTTTCAAATGATGAAAAACACGACGGTCTACTGATACATAACTGATGATATCACTTCTAAACCAAATTTCTGAAACTTTATTCTAATTTCCAAGTTTATATGAATAAATAATATGTACATACTCTTATGCTTCATCATTTTATGTTTCAGGGATGTTGAAATTGGAGATGTTGTTACAATTGGAGAATGTCGACCACTTTCCAAAACAGTCAGATTCAACGTCTTGAAAGTTACGAAGGGTCAAGGATCCAAAAAGGGCTTCAGAAAATTCTAGAGAAGTTTTATTGTAATAAAAAATATAAAAATTCTAATTTGAATTAAAATAAAATCTTAATCAAATTAAATATTCTTTTATTTATTTAGTCAATCAATTTTGCTAAAAAATGTACACCTGCAGATGTGTAATTAATTATACATTAATTAAATTATTAATTTTGATATGTAGTTCAAATTATGAAAGTTTGGGGGCTACTCATTCTTAAAATAAGTTCAACCTACAGTTGCAATGAAAAGCCACTCAATAATATTTTTATAACGTATATAGGAGCAAATAAGACGAAATTGACCATTCTATTGTAAATTAAAAACAGTTCTTATTTCTTAAGCATGAGTGACTGTCGAACTCTCGTAACTTGAACTATACTTGCATAATTATAACCTTTAATCGTTACAATTAGTTCATAAAAAGCAGAGTCAAATAAAAAATATTTTATATAGTCCAAATCAGGACAGTTCGGCGGCGACTTATACTTAAAAAGGTTATAAGAGCGGTATAAATCTATAATACTATAATGAATTTTATCTTATTCGTTTCTATACACATTATAGAAAAATAAGTGAGTCAGTTCTTTTTAGTTTATCGACAGTTTATACCCCGCAACTTGTTTGAAGTATGAGTCGCCGCCGAACTCTCTTAATTTAAACTATACTAAAAATTTCTATTCTTTCTCTTTGTAGATTCAAAGAAGTCTTGCTTTTTGGAAGTAAAAATTAGTTTTAGATAACATTAGAGCTTATAATCTTTAGGAACATCAATTTGCACACTGTGTTGCATAGATTAGTCATCAGATTTATATTTTTCCTGTAATAGCAGTAGCATGGAAATTACATCTACATCCTAGTAGTAACAAACTCAATGTGAAAGTCAATGTGGTTTTGACGGAAATAACAAAGATAAACTACTCTAGATAAAAATGCGCGCGATTAAAACATTGTTCAATGTATTTACGGATATGGTAAATCTGTGCAGTCTATCAGTCCTATTATCTACCATTTTTAAAGTAAATGATACAGCTTATGACTGGATATGAATATGTGAAAACATATTTTGTCATTGTACCAAGTGTGGGTTTTAAAAGGAAAACGATGAGTACACAATTCAATTCAAGCACTAAATATTTAATTTATTGATTATTACACTTGCTGATTTCAATTTACGCTGTAATTATCCTATGGCAAGAAAAAATAAAAAAACTGTTCAATCGGTGCCGTAGAGAATGATGGGAACGCCTGCAAGCTGCAGCAATAGTTACACAAAACTTTGAAATGCGAATGCTATATGCTAAGTAAGTATCTAAAATAACATTAAAACATTACAGTTACACACATTAAATAAAATACAACTGATCCTATAAAAGATTACATAATTGTTTTGATTTTTTTTTGTATTTGTTCGATCAAGCATCAAGCGTTCATCTACGATCGAAGATCTCTCGGTGTCTTCTTCTTTACATTGTTTTCACACGGTGTAGATCTGTTATAAGTATAAGTCATTCGCATCGCGTGGTCCTTAACTTAACTCAGTCCCTATCTGAGTGTTTCCGGGTTCACAGGTCATCCGCAGGCGTCTTATGGTGTTGCCCGTGACCTCACCCTGCCAGTCGACTCATCTAATGCCATACCGCATACTTATTGTTGTTACTTAACAATGTTTGATTACAGATTCCTGATAAGGTGCCATGTTGTATAACCATCTGTTAATTATTTATCTCTGCCGAAGAAGTTATTCAGTTTTATATATTGCCTAGATGCAGGTGATGTAATTATCAAAGTGATGTGATTTGTAGAATAGCTGGCTCAGTGTATAGCCAGAGATTTGTAGAGGACAAACATATGATAACAGAAATATATTTAGAATTGCAAGTCGACATTAAAGGGATCCCAGTAAAACTATCGCTTGGGGTCTCGAGCTGTCTTAATCCGACCCCATCCAATATGATTAATTTAGAGATGCCTTTTCAGTTCATTTTTTTTCACTTGCAGATTCAATGACCGTGTGTTTGTTTTCATGTATATTTGAGTACGGACAAGTAATAACACACACCTATGGCCCCCTCGACCCGCGACCCTCTAGAGCCCGGGGCCTTGATGGCTTAACGTGATGCAAGGCACGCGGGAGGCGCGAGTCTCGCGGAATGTTGAACTTGTAATGCCGGAAGGTAATTCTCTAAAAGAACTTAGTACATACTGTAGTTTAAAATGTACAATATCATTGATGTCAAAATAATGCGTAGATAAATGCTCATCAAGATGAATATGTGAATTTAGATCCTAGTAAACATTTTGGAGTCATATGGAATGTCTATTTTATCGGCTATAAATGGTGAAACCTGCCTGAATACAAATGAAGATAAAGTTGATGCGAACTATAATTGAAGTGTCAAATATAATTGAATCAAATTTTTCTTGTAATTCAAAACTACTATCTGAAACTACAGTTGCTTCTTATGCAAGAGTGTTTTTATGTGTCAATTTTTTAAATTCTGGATATTTGCAAATATTATTTACATATGAAGACCATTATGTTGGCTACTTCTGCTCATAACTATGCATATGCTGGTTTGTAATAAATTAATATGTGTAGGTAAGAGTCCACTTGTTCGTATGGAAGCCATCGCAAGTATCGTATTAAATATTATTAGAATGGCTACTCACACAAGTGCGTCCACTGTTTAGTATCTGATGCGTAGAAACGGTTGCATTGCGGACGGGACTAGTCTGATAGCTAACTTGACCATTTCGTCATTATAACGCATGGGATACGTGTCAGCAAATTGAATGCTCTTGATATAAATGCGTTCATAATTCAGAAGCGGGCGGTTTGTATCAAACAAATTCTTTAAAATCGTAATGCGTGTAATAAAGCGTAGTATTCTGATTTAAGCATTCATTTACTCAGCAGATGAGCAATATAAAAATTCAAACACCTTGTTATGTTTACTGTATGTTGGCAGATGAGGAAAGAAAGAGATTCATGGGCATAAGTGGACGTTTACCTTATTCCAGTCTATACACGTACTTAGTTTTTGGGCCTATATGAATATAGCATCTCCAATAGCAATAATGCGGCGTACAACAGACAGGCACAAGGCACAAGGCAGGACGCTTAGGTGAATGACCAGTTTACTCGTCGTATAAGACTGGTAAGGAATACTCACTGGCTCACAATGTGGTATGAGCTGTGTGATATGCAGTATGAGTGCGAGTAAATAACTGACCATATGTATATTACCGTTGCGTTGTTTGTGGTGTGGCGGCTAGTGACTGCTAACTGCTAACTAGTATTTGTGTTCATTTGGTAACAATAACCCTGGCCTCTGGAGTCGCAGATCGCTGATCGCTGATCGTTGGACGTGGATGTACTGTCCGAAGTGTCAAGGACCACGCCTCACGCCTGCATACTGCAATGAAAAGTGCGAACAATTAAATTTATTGTTTTTTGTAAATTGAAAACACATATGGTCAATGACGCACATTAAATTGAACAACAACTGAGCAGATTTTATCCTTTTTTAAATAGAATATAGTTAGAATTTTCCTAAAAGTTGACAGTTAAATAATTGATGAAGCTATTTACTAATTCAATTCAAATATGCCTTTTTTTTCACAGGCTTTATTTTGTAATTGTATAATATATAACGAGAGCTGAACAACTGATCCTAACACATCTAAAGCCCAGTAAACAATGGGCTTGTGTCCTTATTTTTTAGTGGCCGATTTTTCAATTTTTGATTGAAATTGATGTTAATAAATGTGTATTGGCGTGTCTATTTTAATAAATATCTAAATATTGACGGAGATATAGCAATTAAAAGTTTGAATTGTAGTTTTAGCGCTAGAAATGGTCGGCCATATTTGTAAGATGTGAAATGCATTTTAACGTCAGTTATTTGTTGAGTAGGTCAGTGCTGTGGTAATATTCTGTAGCTGTTGGTAGTCAAATAATCAAGTCAAATCAAAGAATAATAAGTTTTTATTTTATTTAACCCTACTAAGGCAGACATAATATTGAAATTTTATTGTTCCTTGAAATAGTTGTAAATAATATTTGATATTTTGATATATAAATACATATAGCAGTGATTTATGATCTGTAAGGTTGGCAACCTTACACAAGGATTGTGATGTCACATGCACTTGGAATGTGTACAACGTTGAATCCCTTTAATAATTAAAGAGACAAAATGACTTTTTAATTGTTAATATCTCTTAGCATATACGGAGTTATTAAAAAATAATTGGACATTTGAGGTTCTAGTAACCCACTTAATCAATATATAGTACAGTTTTATAGAAATTAAGATATAGGACACAAGCCCATTTGGTGAAGTGCCCTATTTAGTGACGTTTCTATCACTATTTCACTTCAATTATAGTTCGCATCAACTTTATCTTCATTTGTATTCCGACAGGTGGAGTAATTTCGCCATCTGTAGCCGATAAAGTAGACATTTTATATGAAAAAATGTGAGAAACTGAACTATAAATGAACTCTTTTATGACAAAAAAATCATGACGCATCTTCAATGATGTCAAAGTGACTCCAAAATCACAAATACAATGTTTGGCCAATTTATGGAGAACGTGTCCATTATTAAAACTATAGCACGAGAACGGTACGTTTGCATCCTCTGTCATTTATAAATAACATCTATTAAATTGTCATTTTGTTCTTGTTACGATGACAGAATCAATATCTTAATTATTGGCCACCGGCTATCGTCATCTTCTAACCAATAAACCTGTTTTCTTTTTGTGAGAATATTATTTTTTTATATCACACTTTTAAAATAATTTATTCAATATTTAAGCATTACTTATTTCCGATCTTTTACCAATTTTTAGTATTCAGTTCGTAACGTTATTAAAAAAATATTACGTTAACTAAAGTGCGTTAAATTTATGCTATCTGATTACATGTACTTTCACAGTACATATAATATTTATTTGTATATTTATTCATAAATAAGATATAATATATTGATGAATAAATTCCGCAAAAGGTAAAAACATACACCACGATAAAGCATACAGCTCTCAGCCCGCGGTCCCTACTTCGACTCCGACTACAACTGGCAAATGGTAACATGTGACATGCATATGTGATGTGGCAAAAGTCCAAAAGGTCAAGTAAATCTAACACATGTATATGGATTCACTAATCAAAGTGCTATTGATAATCTAATGTAGCTATTTAATGGTTTAAATAACTTCTTAAGTCATAACTTTTATCGTTAATTGGATAGGCAATCAGAAGTCATGTTCCAGCAAGACCTAGTTAAATACACAATGATGCGACTAAGCGCTGTAAGATTTGTCTCAAACGGAGGTGGGGTGAGTGATACAACTGTAAGAAAATTCCATTTGCTACCCTTGCAGCTATCGCAGTTGTTTCTTCCTGTGGTATTAATATCTTATTACGCCTGAAACATAGTCTGACAGAATTACACAATTTTAATGTAGTACATAAAAATGAAGAAAGGGAAACTGGCAAGGCTTCCAGTATGTGGAAAAAAGGGTGAAAGGCTGGAGAATATAACGTATGGAAGGATAAAATATGGATGCTAACACAGATTGTTAATTTAATTTATATGATATAAAATATTAATCTAGTTCGAGAATTAAAATATTCAACATTAAAAAGAAAACTTAACTAAGCGAAAAAGAAACATTAATTTCTAATGTAAGGGTGTTCCCACACCGGATCAAATTATGGGCGACCTTGACTAGATTCAGTAGGGTCTATTGCAGTCTAACTTTTTGGGACACGTGCAATACCTATATAAATGAGATGCGATACTTTTAGTAGAGCAATATTGAAGAACAGATTATTTCACAACAGTGGTGTATTGATATTCATCAAAATATAAGATTACTGCCATAATAAAGTGTGCTAATACAAAACACCGCTAATACTACTGAATATAGTCGGTGTGTTTCAGTATTTGATCAGCTTAAAAGTATTTATATAATGTAAAGCTAGAGAATCCTTCTTCGACTGACGACTGCTTGACTGGAGTAAGAAGTTCATGTGCGGCACTTCGGTCCGTACGATATCTCGGTGTAGTGAAGCCGTAGGAACCAGAGGGCTGCAGTCTATGCACGCGGTTCATCGTCTTTTTTGCCACTGACTTTCTACAACACCCCCGCACTAGATATATGCGGTGTGTGGTATATGGTAAATGCTTTATGGACAAAGGCGGCAAGATCATTATTTATTGATAGTATTCGAATCACATTTATTTCCACGAAGTACCTATCTTTATAATGATGATATATTAAAAAATCAAGGAGTTACACGACCGCAAACATTGTATTTTAATTAGCAGAGTTCTTAGGAACAATAGGTGCTATCTGTACATAAGACAAGAATACAAGATGCGTGTGAATATAGAACTAAAGTTAATATGTTTTAACGTAGTTGTGATAGACTATATATCAGGCGTAATAATCTCTAAAAAAAAACTAAGGTCCTTATAAAAGCGAGTATTCGGTCCGTTTAGCGAGTATTCTTTATGATACTGTATTTAATCTAATTATTTTATTAAGTATTAATGAATATGACTAAGATATTAATCCGACGATAACAACATATTTTAATTATTGTAAATCTTTAATCTATGTCTATGCATTTTATTTATGTATGTGTGTGTGTAAGTTAGTTCGTTAGAATACTAAATAACATCGTTAATTAATTGTCTCCAGTCCACATCGTTGCTTGAGGTAGACGCCATAGCTTATGAGCACTTGCATATTAATTAATTGCCCTTCGTCTATGATTTTATCCAGTGAAGTACGATTTGTGTGATTTAGGTGGGTGATAAATAGAAATTATTTTAGTTTAAACGTTAGTTCCTTAAATATTTTCACTTCTCTTCCATCCTTTTGAGCACACAATATTTGTTTTGTGAGTAAGCCTAGAAAATGAGTTGCTCGTCTGAAGAAGTACATATTAACAAGTGACAAAGAATATTGTTTATGTATTACATGTGTTTCCAGTAAACAATTTGGTGAAGTGCCCTATTTAGTGACGTTTCTATCACTATTTCACTTCAATTATAGTTCGCATCAACTTTATCTTCATTTGTATTCCGATAGGTGGAGTAATTCCGCCATTTGTAGCCGATAAAGTAGGCATTTTATATGAAAGACTATAAATGAACTCTTTCATGATACAAAAATCATGACGTATCAAAATCAGTCGAAATAATCAAGTTAAGTCAAAGAATAATAAGTTTTTATTTTATTTAACCCTGCTAAGGCAGACATAATATTGAAATTTTATTGTTCCTTGAAATAGCTGTAAATAATATTTGATATTTTGATATATAAATACATATAGCAGAGATTTATGAGCTGTAAGGTTGGAAACCTTACACAAGGATTGTGATATCACATGTACTTGGAATGTGTACAACGTTGAATCCCTTTAATAATTAAAGAGACAACATGACTTTTTTAATTGTTAATATCTCCTAACATATAAGGAGTTATTAAAGAATAATTGAACATTTGAGGTTCTAGTAACCCATTTTATCAATATATAGTACTTTTACAGAAATTAAGACATAGTACACAAGCCCATTCAGTTACTTCTTTCTCAGACTCGAAGCTACGCCAATGCTTTCAACATTGCACGGCGTATGCATTCAACTTTGGTGCCGGTGCATTTACAACTGTTGAGTCTCTGGTCTTCAAGCCTTACGACTGGTTTCGTGGTGCTTAGCTTTGGAACATACGGGCATAATATACAAAATACAAAATACAGAATAAACTAACAACTAATATGGCAAATGACTAACATCACGCAATGCGTTTCGTTTATAGTTATTTATATTATTTATTATTAAAATGTTATTTACCTTAACGAATCATGCGAACTGAAATGAACAACGTAAGCGTATGGTAGATGTTTAAACCTGTTGCACTCCTATAGCTAATAGTTGCTTCCAGTTGTTTTTTTTATTTCATTGTGAGACCTGAGATCATGCAATTCCACTAACTACTAGGAATGGGCTTGTGTCCTTATTTCTTAGTGGTCGATTTTTCAATTGTTGATTGAAATTGATGTTAATAAATGTGTATTGGCGTGTCTATTTTATTAAATATCTAAATATTGACAGAGATATAGCAATTAAAAATTTGAATTATAGTTTTAGCGCTAGAAATGGTCGGCCATATTTGTATGACATGAAATGCATTTTAACGTCAGTTATTTGTTGAGTAGGTCAGTGTTGTGGTGATGTTTTGTAGCTGTTGGTAGTCAAATAATCACGTCAAATCAAAGAATAATAAGTTTTTACTTTATTTAACCCTGTTAAGGCAGACATAATATTGGAATTTTATTGTTCCTTGAAATAACTGTAAATAATATTTGATATTTTGATATATAAATACATATAGCAGAGATTTATAATCTGTAAGGTTGGTAACCTTACACAAGGATTGTGATGTCACGTGCATTTGGAGTTTGTACAACGTTGAATCCCTTTAATAATTAAAAAGACAAAATGACTTTTTTAATTGTTAATATCTCTTAACATATAAGGAGTTATTAAAAAATAATTGAACATTTGAGGTTCTAGTAACCCACTTTATCAATATATAGTACACTTTTATAGAAATTAAGACATAGGACACAAGCCCATTATTATATTTAGTAGACAGTAGATGTGTAACTTGATATTTAAAAACCTATTGAAATTAAGTGTGTGAAAAGAAATTCAAAGAACTGTAAATTTTATTTCTTTAAAAACAGAGAAAAGTTGCAAAAATATAACCAACGCAAATATTTAAAAATTAATGATGTATACCATTAGTTTAAGGTATGGTAGTTATAATATATCGAAATATTTAGAAAAATCTAGTAACTATAGTTTATAATCTCTGTGTTTGTTATAAAAAAACAAATAAATAATTCAAATTTCAAGTACGCCTGAATTAACAGCAACCAAAATAACACATTCGCTTAATAAAAAAATTATTAATTTGAGTAGTCTTTGCGTATATTTATAACGTAACAAGTCAGTATTATTAAGGGTAGCTCAGTTATTTTTTCTATGGATAAGAGTGTTGAATATGCTACCTCTTTTACGTTCTGTTATATAACAGAGATAGCAACTTAGCGTACGTGATGTCAAATGTCTTGGAATGTTCTATAACGTTGGATCCCTTTAATAATTAAAGAGACAAAATGACTTTTTTAATTGTTAATAACTCCTAACATATAAGGAGTTATTATAGAATAATTGGACATTTGAGGTTCTAGTAACCAACTTTATCAATATATAGTACAATTTTATAGAAATTAAGACATAGGACACAAGCCCATTGTGCCTTCTTCTTCATTAGCCAATGTAGAAGTAGCAAAGAATGTAGCAAAGTTTCAACCCTTAAAAGAAACTCGACTAAACATATAAAACAGAGTCATCTGCCATACAATTACACGAACTAAAGTAAATCATTATGCAACACACTTAACATCAATATAAATGCCAATCAACAATTTCGTTTGGAATGCATTTACAATTATTAATTTAATTTGACATAAATCATAATAACCTTTGATAGTTGCAACATGTAAATTATATTTTAATTATCTTTGTTAACCTTCCAGGTTGCGCAACTCGTAGTTCCAGCTACGGGATGGACATGGAAATGATCATTAATAGAAATTCAACTAAAATAAAAGAAACTAAATGAAAAATATTTTCTCATTAACATTGGCATTCATAATACCTATAATCGTACACATACTTTTCAAAATGCAGTAATGCAGAAGTAGTTAAAATAACAATAATTCATCATTGTGTAATAGTTACTTATTTCTCTAGACATGTCGTACACTGCAAGCGTATTTATGCGAATTTTGACCGGACGTATACGCGCTACTACGATTTACCTATACGATTTATCAATATATAGTACACTTTTATAGAAATTAAGACATAGGACACAAGCCCATTCAGTGAAGACAATATCATTGAATATACTCACATACTCGTATATAGAATTTATTGTAGTGGTGGTAACATTATCTATTGACTCTGTTGACGCTATTGATGACATTCCAACATTTCTTCGTCTTCCGGTGAACTCTGCAACCTAAGATCGATGGTCGTGACATATCTGAGCAGTCCTCGAAGTCAGAAATCGTGTATTGAAATTTAATGTTTTCTTGTAATGACAATGTAAAAGTATACGTGAATTACTAGAAGCGTAGCTTAGATTAAGCTACGTATTTATTGCGATGCAATGTTGTGCAACATCTCTGATCATCGAGGAGACAAATACCTTTTTCAACTTCTTAGTGAATATATTTTTATTCTACTTTAAAAGAAGAATTTTATTTAATATTTTTCTTGTTTTTTTGATAAAATGTTCTTCACTCTTTTGAAGTTGCACTGCACTCACTGTTTTGATATTTAATTTACTGTTTTTATTTATTATTGTACTCTAAATTTCAGGTATTCGTTTAAGCATTGCTATTTGCACATTTGTGTTTTAATTTAAGTTTAGTTAATTTATTTAGTGCGTATGCATAATATATATTGTTTTCACTACTATATTTTTCAAAAACTGACATTAAACTTCCTTTAAAAGTAAATCCTACTGCATTTTGACAGATTGTTACATTTTGGAGGTTATAATATAATATAGTCTTTCTTAATTTAATATTTTTAATTTAAAACATTGGACTTTGTAAGGTTCTAAAAACACTAAGAAAACTTAAAAAATAAATTAAATTAAAAATGGTACTGTGAATGACTACGCGTATTGCTATATTCTAAACAATTTAAATTAAATACAAAATACAAAATTAAATTAAAGCAGTGAGTGGGAATGATACTTTGAGCTGATCATTACTGCCTTAAGTCTTAAGTAACTTGTACTCGAGCCTCTTCATCTGGCTGTATCCCATTGATTTGTCTATTCATATTTCACTCATCTGCGCTGCTGTCTTTGTCAGATATCTGCAGTCTCCAGTCTGTAGTCGCAGGGGTCATTGAAGTTACACACTCAACACAGTGTGACATCACTAGTCACGAGATTCTGCGACATACAGATAGGTGCAACTATCTTGTGAAGCAATTTTCTATTTAGCTACATTATTATTATCTCAGTTCATGATTTCAGTAACTCTTTTAATTTGAAATAAAGGAACAGTTAGGTCGGTTGATGCTAGATGTCAGACGGTTGTGTTCCAATCACAAATTTTTGAGACCCTGCTTTTATATTTCGTCTAGGATAAAGGCTGACCAGTAAACAATTTGGTCCCGTGATGGTGGAGTGATTTTGCGTTTCTAGCAGATAAAAAGACATTTCATATGAACGACTGTGACAAACTGTAAATGTACTCCCTCATGACTTCACACTTCAATATGATGGCAAAGTGACTCCAAAATGTTGACTGGGTTAATTCGGTGCTGAACGTTTTTGTAACTGTACCGCATAACATATATCCAAGTAGATGCATTTTTAATTGTTCAGAAAGTAAAGAATGGCTAGAAATGTCTTTTTCAAGTCTTGAAGATGCCCCGTGTCAGGAAACGAAGAACTAGCTTAATTAAATATAGTCAGTCATCTAAAGTATTCTACAACACGTAGTGAGTTTTCCATTCACCTCTCTAGAAAAACGTAAAACGATAAACATTTCCGGCTATTTTGGATTCCATTTACAAATTATTTCAGTAATTAACGATCTTTAAAGCAATCCTATGTTTACGTAACTGTCTTTTCAACTAAAGCGTTGTTTAAATCTTCAAGTTTGATTATTTTACACGGTTTATTGCATCTGGAGGGGCCCTATTGTGACTTTATACTATTGATTTGTGAGTAGATACATTTGATTTCTCGCGAGAGGGTTAATTGAAAATGTTGTCAAAACAGTGCTGGAGGAAACTGTAACTAAAGACAATTGATTTCGGCGAAATGCAATTTTTTGATTCTAATAATCCAGTGAGACCATTTTGTGTTTAACAAGGAACTCCTGCAACCCAAAGTAACCCATCTAGATAACATTTTTTACGTAAAATACATATTCTTTCTTATAAACTGATATAATTTAACAATCTATCACAATATCTATGATATTATGAGCCATTGGTTTGAAAGAAGTGAAGACAGGCCCGAATTTGAGAGAGAGCAGGCTGGGCTAAAGCCCCGGGGTCTCCATAAAAATGGGCCCCCCTAATTTGTCGAAGAAAGCTCGCAAAGTTTAATTCGTTAACGTGGTAATTTAGTTTTTAATAAATTGTATTTCACTTTAACTAATTACTACATTCGTTGTTGAAATATTTGTTGGCAATACATTTTTGAAAGATTTGACTGAAAAATTTGTTCCTTTTCCTCGGAAAATAAGTAGGGAGCGAGGGATGAATTAACTCAAACATTCATCTAAACAAAATTATAATGCAGATGAAGTCCACAGAAGAGTCTGATCATGACAGTGCTTGGAGCGCCATCGGTGCAGTTCCTGGTAGTAGATAATTGTCTAATTCCGCTAAAATGCTTGTAACTCGAATGTTGTTTTCATAACCTAATTTCCGGAGATATCTCACTAACAAACTGAACGGTCGACACCTTTTTTCGCATTATTTTGTTAGTCATTTACTTGAAGCTATCTAAACATGCAAGAGATATTAACTTGACTTCAAGTAATGAACTAGAACGAACCTTTAATTATTTACACAGTTACTAATTGTTTATTTCTTTGTTTTGTTTTGTTGTTTCTCAGGAAGATGGCTCTTCGTATGTTTGACATTACTTTGCTTTTTTACAACATGTTCTTAAGTTGGCAATTAGTTATCTAAATAAGTTGGTTACATCAGTTTGTTGCTGGGGCTCGTTGGCTGCTTTAAAAGATGTTAGATTAACAATTAAAATATTCATTCCAAGTCAATGAGCAAGTGAACATTGAACGGGAAATGTCCATCACTTGAGACGATTATAATCTCTTCCTAGTGGCAATAAAGAGAGTGTGACCAGGAGGCAATGCATGACACTATCAACTAAAACGAACCTTGGAATTACCTAGTAGTAAGCCAGCATTAGCTTTAGAAATTACACTTTAAGCCAATTTTCTATCTAGAAATGCGTTAAACGGGATATTTATTCATTTTGTTGTTTATTTCTTTTATTTACAGTGGGTTTGTTTTCGATTTGAGTCCGGATCTTTACTATGTTGTTACTTTTTATGGTGCGTTGACTCTTACATATCAATTCAAAGAATTTGGTATCCCCAGGTGGAAAATGTAACACCTCAATTAGCTAGTAGTAAACTAGCAAGTGTGAAACTTTCATTACAAGACAATTTTTATATGAGAATACGGAACGAACCTTTAAATTAGTTTGTGGCAAGCTAACAATGCGCTGTAGGTCAATTTTCTTACATTACTTTTTCAGGTTAGTTATGTATTCCACTATTGGAGTCACTCTTATATTCTAGTAAAGAAATTGCTTCTTTCGTTAACATAATTTTTTAATCAAAGTAAAAATGAAATCAAATTAATGCCTGTTCATCCTGTCCGTCTTGTGGGTTCATTCATTCGGTCCCCGACACTTGGACACACCTTAATGCACATAAATCTCACGCCTTGGACCATAATTTAGATAAATTAACGTTTACTGTATCTCAAATTCCAAAAGCAACAGACGGATGGCTCATTATGATTAATTAAAAACCTATTACACAAAGAATATTATTTTATTTCTTTATATTGTATATATCTATCTTACAGGGATACAGAACCTTTTGTAATGCGAATTGATAAGTTGGATTATTTTGTAGACAAATAGAGAAGTCTGAATTATATTTAACAACTTATTTATTTTATGACTACACTGTTAAAATGTCCTTAATTTTAATACAAATTTAATAGACAAATACCTATTAAAATTAATAACCGATTATTAATATCTTTTAAGATGAATTTTTGTCTGAATTTGTTAAACAAATCTATTAAAATGTACTAATTTTAATTATTCCACATTCAATTTTGTCCAGCTGTCGAACTGTCTAAATTTACATTACTAACGATGGATGCGCACCAACTAAATTAACTAAACTTAAACTAAAACACGACTGTGACAAGGAATGCATGTTCTGAAAACCTTAAATCTAGATTAAAATATTAAATAAAAACGTAAATTAAATATGAAAACAGTGAGTGGGAATGATGCTTTAAAGAATGTCAATATAAAATTAAAACAGAAATATAAACAGAAATAAATGAACAAATAACTACTTTTCTTTAATAGAATTAATGACCAAAATTTTGCGAAAGGTGAGAATTCTAAATAACTCCTTCTCTCTAAATTATCGAAGCCAATCTATATTTGATAACAGTACTGGTAATTTTTTTTAAATTAATAATACTTTCCTAAATTAAAATTGCAAGTCCCTGGTTTTTTAAAAATGAACATATGCACATCTTCATGTTTACAACATAGCGTTATGTTCAACCAAAATTACATGAATTAAGTTAAAATGAAATAGATAAAAAATAACATACATTACGTTTAAACAAATTATTAATTAAAATGTCAAAACACAGAAATTATAAATGATGTTCTCCAACTCTAAAGACTTGTGTCTCAGAGACAGTCTTGGTCTTCATAAGAGCCCAGTAGAGTGTTTGGTCTTCGCTCCACAATGCAGTATGGTCGTAGCCACATCGACCAGGTATTGAGTCTACGGTTACGTCTTACGTGTCTCATATTCTTCGTATAACACTTTCCATTTTCAAGGCCAAATGAAGATGAGTTCAAAGTTCATCATATTGTACCTCCCAGTTGCCAGTTGCCAGTTCTCGGGAGTTTATTATTATAGTAAAAATATCTTCAGCATCCTACAGAGCTGCAGCGTACAAGAACATCAATAATACACACCGAAGATTCTCAATGTGTGGGACATCAGTAAAAGCGTTAATTGATTCTTTCAATTAGTCAATTATTTGTCAGTCTTGTTTTTGTGTAAAGGTTTATAAAAGAAAGAAAGCAAAGCATACAGACATTTACTATACTTCAATTTATTGTCTTGATAAAAGCAATTGGCTTGTGTACTCATTTTTAGGGGTCGATTTTTCAATTATTGAGATATAGCAATTAAAAATTTAAATTGTAGTTTTAGCGCTAGAGATGTCAGCCATATTTATGACGTAACAAATCTGTACTATTAAGGGAAGGTCAGTTATTTGTTCTATGGATAAGAGTTCTGTGTGGAATATGCTATCTCTTTTACGCTGTGTTGTATAAAAGAGATAGCAACTTAGCGAACATGATTTCACATGTCTTGGAATGTTGTACGACGTTGAATCCCTTTAATAATTAAAGAGACAAAACAACTTTTTTAATTGCTAATATGTCCTAACATATAACGAGACATTTGAGGTTATAGTAACCAATTTTATCAATATATAGTACACTTTTATAGAAATTACTTTGACATTTTCCTTTTAGTTGTTTCTTTTGGTGTGTTTCTTGGATAAATTATTTCTTCTCTTTTTATATAAAAATTCAGTCTACGTTTGTTTGTGCTCGCAAAACTTGAAAAGGAGTCGGTCCATTGATTTAAAATTTTGACGTGACATTGCGTGTGGTTTATAAAGGCTAATTCATTAATCTTACACATCACAATGTATACTCGAAAGATATTAAATATACTTCGTTAGCAAGATATTTTACTAAGTGGAACTTCTTTAAAAGGGTTAAATACTTTGCTAGAAATGACTAAATGTTATAACCAAATAAATATACATTTTACAACATTTTTAAAAGAAAGAAATAAAACAAGTTGACTGGTAACAATAATATGGTAACATAATATATTGCAGTAGTTTAGAAACACTGGCATTCGTCCATAAAGTATTAGTGGTATGAGTTAGGCCTCCCACACCAACACTTAATGTAAATCTATCGGTCTGACAGAACACACGTATCTAATTTCTATTACAATATGTATATATACATATATACATTTATATAATTTCGTTACCTTAGCACCTTTTCCACTCCCTAAAATACTTAGCACTTCCATAACAATAAAAAATACTAAATTTAGAAATAAAAAAACATATTGCTTTACGATTCTGGTATTTCGGGAAAATATCATTTTATGTTTCTTATAGCAATAAATTAGATATCAAAATAATTTTCTTAATGTTAAATAAATTTAAAATATGTATTGAACAGAGATCAATTAGATTCCTTCCTTGCAGTGCAAGTTTTAAGCTTGCTAGCTTTGTACGAGTATTTGTAGACAAAAAGAAGAGAAACCCATATCAAAATATTCGATTACTTACTTTATAAGGCACCATCAGACAAAGATATACTCTAATGACGTAATTTACCAATTGGTATATCTTGTAATAATTAATAGAATCCTTAATAGACTTCTTTCTACCTTACTAGCGCACGATCTTACTCACTGCGTTGTGTTTTCATCTGATGTTCTCATCTCTATGTTCTTGTACTTTTCTTGTATTGTTTTTTTCTAGCTCTATCTTGTAGAACACACTGGTACCATTAGATCTACTCGTATCTGTCACTGACGAAGGACGAGTTATGACTAATTAGATAATCTGTTAATGCCCGGTATGACGTGGCATCATCATTTACATTGATACAATGTATCTGATTTGTTAACCTCAGTGGTATTAAGTTTATTACTGAATTTGTTACTAATTCCTCTTAAATAGCACTAATTAATCAATGTAGTCTACGGTTTATCTCATTTTCTAGAAGAGCGGCAAATTAGGTAAATAATGAAACATATTTTTTTTGGAGCCTCCACTTCTACGAATCATAAATTTATTTATTTGGTTTATTTCATTCTATTAATACAGTTACAATATTAAATTGAAGTAAACATTTAAAATGGAAAGTATCACAAACAGAATCTTGTACCTAACCAGTAAACAATTTGGTGAAGTGCCCTATTTAGTGACGTTTCTCTCACTATTTCACTTCAATTATAGTTCGCATCAACTTTATCTTCATTTGTATTCCGACAGGTGGAGTAATTTCGCCATCTGTAGCCGATAAAGTAGACATTTTATATGAAAAAATGTGAGAAACTAAACTACGAGTATAAATGAACTCTTTTATGACAAAAAAATCATGACGCATCTTCAATATAATGTCAAAGTGACTCCAAAATGTTTACTGGGTAATAAGGTCAAGAAAATTATCCTCCGTCTTGGGGGCTCTGCGGCATTGTCTCCGTGGCTAAAACCTAGTTACGCCCCTGAGAAGAAGTAAGAGCTAAGCAGTTTAGAATAAGGAGAAGTGGAAATATTACGGGATGAAAATTTAATGATATTAGAAGATTAACCTGCTTTTATAAAGGGATGGCAAAGTTTTATTCACAATAAAAAGTAGCTAACTTTCAAACTGTATAGTGGAGTGATTCAATTCGTTGCTGTATGTTTACATAATAATTAACGACATTAATCCTACAAAAATTTCACTTACATTTTGATCAAAATAATTGTATAGTTCTATAGAAATTAAGACATAGATCAACTAAAAGGAATTGAATTCAGCGCTAATTAGTTTTAGGAACGCATTTTTTTATTTATTACGTATACTTGTATACTTTCAATGGTATTTTTCAGCAGCTGTAACCATATTGTAATATTACAAACTTGCTTTCGTTTGGAATTTATGATGCATCTTTATAAAAAAGTGAAAATTTATCAAGGTTAAAATCTCGGATGAATACAATTAACGCTTACAGCTTTGATTAGTCAAAGTTAATAAATGAACACTTTAAAGAAATTGGTGCCGTGTTGAATGGTGGTATATTCTTAGCCACGCAAATTAAAATTTGTTCGTATTATTTGATCTAACTATAAATAACAAATTACTCTTATCGAATGTCTTGTCAAATCGAAACTCTTGTCGAATGAAGGTAGGTTTGTCGCTTCACTTCTTTTTAAATATTTATTTTGAGTTCATCAACTTTCGATAGCGATAATAGCATTTAAATCGTACTATTTTATCATACAAAACTTTTACAATTTATAATTTTCCAAACTTTTCTGTAGTTGCTTTCTTAGCAACCTTATCATCTTGTCACATCTCTTTCTTTGTGTCTTTATGGGTTTATTCGTTTTCAACTTACCAACAATCGCATTACAATGTAGGCAACACAGGAATCGCCTCTACTGTGGTGTCTCCCATTGCATTTCTTGCCACCGCTTTATTTTGTCAGGGGGCGGCATTATCCATTGCGAGGATTTGATGATAATTAACGAGAAATTTTATATTGGAACATAAAAGTAAACAAGCACAAAGACGACAAATATTAAGGATGATAAACTAAAGCACATAAATGCCTTAAAAGATAAACGCAGTGATTCTAGTGGGATTTCTAAAGAGCGAGGCGGGAGATTCCAATACATATATAGTAATCAATTTTTCTACTTGGGCTGTTGCGCGAGAATGCGAGGCCCCGGGCGGTTGGCCTGCTTGTAACCCCCTAAGGCCGCCGCTGAATTTTGTCAAACATTTTGAGGACTTCTGTAAATTATGTCACATAAATTTCAGGGTTTCTTAACTCCGGCGTCCCTATTGTCACGTTGTGAACTCCCTCCTCCTGTTGTAAAATCACACAATCAAAAAAAAAAGTCTTTTTTTATTTTTTGGTTTTATTTTCTGGAAGTTTAGAATAGATCTGACGTAACCAATGGACGGCCCCTTACCATCAAAAACGGATTACAAAAGCTGCGGTGACAAATATATACTTATTAAATATAAATTTTGTAATGATCAAACGGTTTCAAATGAATAATAAAATGAATTAGGAAATAATGTGACATACATATTTATTTCTTGCAACTGTGAAATTCTCTAAGATATTTATTTATTTCCGCCTTATATAAATTCAATTAGCACATTTGAATTTCTTGTACGTTACATTCTGGAATTTACAATTCACAATCGTCATCTGCAATATTCATAAGTTAGTTAGCGATTGGCGGTTAGCGGTTACCGTGCTTACTAATAATTCCACGTACCCGGATTGGATTGCAAAACGACGACACAGACCACGACGTCTCTTTTGAACGATCTTCTTCGTGTACGTTATCGAAACAGACCGTCATCGCTGAAATATTTTGGAACCTGTAATTAACCGAGTGTATAATTATATTAACATTATTATATGTTTATTTATTTAATAAATAATATTTATGTTCTTGTACATACCATGCCATTGGTGTATCATTGTTTATAAAGTTTTTGCTATCAGAACGTTTGTTTGTTTAAATGTTATATTGTTACATATTTCAAATAGTTTAGGGTTGATACATTAACACTCATTTTATAGAAATTTAATTCACACGTAATATTAGATATTCCCTGTACATTAATATTATTATATTATATTAATTGTGAGCCTTTCGGCTTTACAATCTACATTCTTAATATATCTCATAGGACTTCAACTTGAAATTAAACTTAAAACTATTTTAGACCTTTCTATTTCCAAAAGTACTTATAGTGCAGACATATTACGTCATAAATATGGCCGACATCTGTAGCGTTAAAACTACAATTCGAATTTTTAATTTCTATATCTCCGTCAACATTTAGATATTTATTAAAATAAAAACTCCAATATACATTTATTAACATCAATTGGAATCAACAATTAAAAAATCGACTCGTAAAAAATGAGTACACAAGTCCATTTCAAGTCAATCGACCGACTACTTTTAGAGTTTTCCGAGCACAAACATACGCAAGCTGAATTTTTATATATAAAGAAGTAGATTTTTTAATTCTTTTAAATATTAGGGGAAAGGGGCTCCTGATTTTGTATTTTGTCTAGTGCTTCACCCTGGAAACAATCTTGGCTGTGATACCAACACAATAATATTGATTAAACAATTTATTTTGATGATGCAATACTTATTATTTATATTTATTTAAAATATCATTAAAATTAATAATCGTATTTGCTGAAGGACATCAATCAATTGAATCTCTTTATCCTTCATAATTCATACTCGCTGCGTTGTTCATGTTCCAGCATATTGTGTTGTCTTGTTTTATTGTGTGTTTACTAATAAATAATGGTACATAAAAAGATACTATTATTAAAAATACCTAATTATTAATGGTAAATAATCACAATAATTACATAAATTTTATTCATTTCATATTTGTCAAGGTTACTATCACCTGACAACGACGATTAATTCATTGAAAATTGTAGAATGTGAATTTATATATTTTAAAGAAATTATTTGATATAATCTTGCTAAACGCAGCTTGTTACGTAAACAATTTTACCTAATATACAACGTAAAATAAGTCAAACTTTTTGCCTAGTAACATAAATATAAACCTTCCTTCTTAATCAGGGGTCACCAATCTTTTGGAATACGTAATCAAATTGAGGTATTGTAAATATTAGATATAGTTCAAATTACGAGAGTTCGGCAGCGACTCATACTTAAAACAAGTTGTGTGGTATAAACTGCCGATATAACTAAAAAGCACTGACTCACTTATTTTTCTATAATGTATATAGAAACGATTAAGATAAATTTCATTATTGTATTATAGATTTATACCGCACTTATAACCTCTTTTAAGTATAAATCGCCGCCGAACTCTCGTAATTTGGATTATATTCTTATTTCCTGAATTGAGGAGTTTGACCAATCTTACTTTTTGAAGGGCATAACAAGCTGAAACATAAATAGAATACCGGGCCAAAAGGACAGTCAGTATATTGAAAAATAAATTGAATTTATTTAAGAAGTTCTATTAAATAGTTTATATTTGTTATCTCTGTGCAAGTCAGACATTTGATCAGACGCAAATTGACCTTCATTATGTCAACAAACCATCCGTGTTCAATGTTTTGTTCGACAGAACAACGACATTGGCTCAAAAGTTGATTACTGTTTCAACTCGTCAAGGCAATATTACCTAATATATAATAATAATACTACTGTGTAAGTCACGCGGTTATTAAATTGACCGGCTATTAATACACTTAAACATAGTAGTCGGAAGTAATTTATTGGTTTACTACGAGCAGATCCTTAAACCTTAGCTAAAAATTGACATCCTCCATTCAACTCGCATGCGTTAACGATTATCAAGAACAGGGTCAAATCAAACATGAAATTTATTTCTTCAAAGTTATAATTATGTTTTAATTGATCTAAGTTAATTGATGTAGATTGCTGGGTATAAACAATTCATTATAGGAACATACAGTTAAGTAATTTTAATAATTACTGTATGTAGTAAGAACCGCTTGATTAGATTCTAGAATTAGAAATATTATTTTATTTTATGATCTTATAAATATTGGATTGCTTCTTAAAATATCATTGCAATTTAGCATTTATGCATAGAAATGGAAGAAATCAGTCTTTTTTAAAAATAGTCATACTTCAAGTACGCCCAGTGAACAATTTAGTGAAGGGTCCTGTTTCTTGTGACGTTTCTATCACTATTGCACTTCAATTATAGTTCGCATCAACTTTATCTTCATTAGTATTCGTACAGGTAGAGAAGGTTCACCATTTGTAGCCGATAAAACAGACATTTCATATGAACAACTGTGAGAAACCGAACTATGAATGAACTCTTTCATGACAAAAAATCATATGCGTCTTCAATATGATGTCAAAGTGACTCCAAAATATTTACTGAGAGGTTTGGAGACCATAGAAAGTTTCAAATTGGGAAACTTGATTTTTTCCTCTACCCTTTTTGCGGTAAATTGTGCATAGCTACTAGGTATATTATTATTAAACACGTGAAATATTATTTACAGCTGTCTAGAGCAACACATTACTTTGATATTACTACTGTGTGAGCCGCGTGACGAATGCATTACTTTTTAAATATAACTTGTAGGGTGCAATTAACGTTAGCATATTTGATGAGTAGTACAAGTATACTGAGAATTGTAATACAACTGCATAAGTGCATACAGGTTGCACTTCCGTTCCCAGGACTCTGTGCATCGAGCTCATTACCATACTCGATGACCGATGCGTAAAGTTGAGGGAAACTGGAATCCATTACTGCATGATGTTTACTGTATCCACCTGCTGGAGCTTACCATTTCAGGAAACATTGAATTTGTATTTTGCGGACCTGCTAAATAAGTTTTATCTAAAAAAAATATAATGTTTATATAATATTTAAAATCAACATTTAGAGCAAAGTTATTAAATTGGATTGGGTACTTTCGGGTGAATTTTACATTTTGGGAAGCCTTATGAATGTCAGTTGCCGAAGCTTCACATTTTCTCTGAGAGACTATGATTATATTATTTTATAATCTATTAAATGTTGCAATATTCAAACACAGCACCGAACCTGAGACTATAGTGACTTGGCGTAAGAATTCAGGAACGCCTGACAAGGGCCCCATCAGGATCCTTGCAACATCTAGTATAAAATTTCGCTTTTATGTATATATTTAACACTTTTGAAATATTTCTTCCACTTAGTATGCAGCTGTCACTTTATCCATTGCTCCATTTATTAATCTTACAACCGCTTAACCTTTCCTTTTCATATTTATGGATGCATGTAGCATGCCGCTATCTCTAAGTAATATACTTTCTTTATTAAATGATTAAACTAACAAAGAGGCATCTTAAGTAAGCCAGATCTTCTTATCTCAAACTCTAGCGCATAAAAACGGTAATGCCACTGAGTACTTACCTTTGGATTATTTTCCATTATTAAATATGCAACATTATTCACAACACACTGCGTTTTATATAAATTCTTTAATATATGGCGGTCATATTTCACGCGCGAGGGAGCGTACTACTCGATACCTGGAAGAAGGAGGTTTATGGTATTCACCAGTGCAGTGCAGCGCAGTGCAGCGCAGTGCTTTAGATAAGATAAAGTTCTAGTATAAATGGGCTTACAAAAAACTTCTATAGTAGAATCAACAATCATGAAAATAACAACATTAATACCTTCATAAAATTCACACTAGACATAATGTATGTGGTATGGTAGAAACTACATTGTATTAGATAAGTAACTTTAAGTTACTTATAACTTGTATATATTAGTTATAAGTTAGTTTTAAGATCATTTAAAAGAAGTCCTTTCCTCTTTTTTGCACATACAAAACAAGATTACTTCTTATCTAACTCCAGTTTATAAATAGAAACTTTAAAACTAGAATAATAATAGCTCTAGCTAGGTGTCTTTAAAATAAAACTTCATATATCAATAAAAATACTTTGAATTTGAACTGCGTTAAAAAATCATGGAGCTGTAGCTAAATTTGTATTTAGGCGTCACCCTAATTTCATGCGACACGCAAAATTTTCGCCATCGTTTTTGCTATCAAACATAAGGTTTTGCTGCTGTCAAAAAATGTCAGGGTACGTAGTGTCACTGTTGATAATTCTAAAATATTCAAGATGGTGTCAAAAATGATTGGCTTTAAATTTAATTGGAATGGTATTAAATCTAAATACGCCACTACTTTCGAAAATGCAACATCAATGTGTTTTTCAAAATGTCGAAAGATTCTTACAGACTATCATATCATTTTGTTTGATATCGAAATATATATTAAGGTCCTTGTGTTATAAATCATTTTTATATAAGGAAAAAGAATTAGAAAGAGAAAGTGAAAAACCAGAGGGTTTATGCCTGAACAGAGTGATAGAGGTAAAAGGCAGGAAAGGAAGAATGAAGTCTGAGAGAAAGAAAGAATGGTACGAAGATAATAGAGGGTTTGTCGAGAGGGGTCAAGGAAGGCAAGAGATAGAGGAAAAAAGGAAGGAGAAGCATGAAACGGTGAGAAGGAAGAAGGTGTGTGAAACATAAAATTTTAACTTCCCTATGCAACGTATGAAATATGGTGACTTAAGACAAAACTTTCTTAATTTATCTATGTGGAAAGAGATAGGATCAACATCATGTGATTACATTGAACAGAGACAACCTATTAATTCCTCTGTTAAACCACGATAATAATTATGGTATGATAAAGGGAATCTGTTTCACTTTCTGCACGCCAATGACTTCAATTTAAAGCTGCTTCTACTAGAAGCACACGTGCTTGCTACTCGCTGATATCTTTTAATCTAGCATGTGTCATAACATGTACCGCTGATAGAGCAGCAGCCGCGTTATTGTCATTTACACTGTAACCACGTTCCACGTTCCACGTTCTCTTAAGCTAGGTAGATGTATGATCCATTTATTTGATGGTTTTTAATAAATTACATAAAGTACTTCAGTGAAATTCACTAATAAATTCACGTAGTAAATGTACTTTCTACAACACATTTTATGAAAGTTTCAATTGATTTTATATTTTATAGCTACGGAGATAAATGCACTTTATATAACCTCAAAATATTTTTTCTAGAGTTCTTATAGTTTTTAGATTTCAGATTTTACGAAGGTGAGATTATAATTGATCACAAATGAAAGGTAAATTAGTCATATTTACAAGTACAAATCGCGTCTTAAACTTTGGGTGTGAATCTAACAGTTACAGACTGACATTTTTATCTTTTGCTCTTGTTCCAATTCTTGTGCTAATGCGTACAATATTCCTTATCGATCAGTGTTGGAGAATATGCAAATCAGCACACGTCTCAGCGGTTTCTAGGACGTGTGGGCGGGTGGTAGAGTTCCAGAACACAACCCCAATAACATTAAACGTTGGCCTGTAAAACATTTGCTAGACTATACCTAATTCTTTTGAAAAAACCCACGACGAAAGCTTTTATTCGGGTAGTGGGATAAGTGGATTATATATCTTAACTAGTGCAACTGTCCTACTTATAGTTACCTATCAACCTACATACCTACCAACAACAATCTGTCATTATATTCTATAAATAATTCCAATTTTATAATAAATTTAAAATATTTAAAAAGAAATAAAACAAGCAGTTCCTATTATTTATAATATTTATTTTGCTGCAATAATTTTATATTTCATTGTCTGTCTTTTCTATGTGATTCATTCATGGCTTAATTACTATTTCACTAATCATTAATCGGTAATAAGTCAATTTGCTTATCGGATCATTTCAAATATATAAATATACATTTTGATATGATGATTTTTACAAGCTCTCTTTGCAAATGTGATTTTATGACGATGTGGAATCTGGAAATGTTAAATTTAAACTGCTCTCGCCTTCAGCTGTTTTAAAGTTAAGACTAGTGATATAAAATTATTATTTATACATCCTGAGCAACGGGTAATTTAAGTGTTTAACGACTAATGGACATGACTCAGTTCAGGGAATGTGAACCTTTTCAATTACAACGAACAGAGCCTCCTAAAGTATCTCTTGTAGTACAATCTAGTATTTACAAACATCTGCAATCAGGGGCGGCCTTAGCCATTGGGAGGCACTTGATCTTTGTATTATTTATGTAAATTGTAAGTATTTTTGGTAATAATTGACGAGAAATAAAATTTTATATTGGAAGTTTTATAAAAGTTAACAAGCACAAAGATAACAAATATTAATCATGATAAACTAAGGTACATGAATACCTTAAAAAAAGACGCAGTGATTCTAGTGGAATTTCTAAAGAGCGACGTGCGAGATTCAAGTATATATATATAGTAATGAATTTGTCTACTTGGTACAAGAGCGAGGCCCCGGGCGGTTGTAGATTTGTCTGTTTCATAATAGTCCAAGATCCCAGAGCGATCTGACATAACTTATTTTCAAAAGCATAGAACTTTCAGTTCTAAGTAGTCTCTGCATGTACTTTTAATACCTGCGTATTTGCGGAGTTCGCTCGGTGACACCTGGGCAGGTACCAGGTGAGAAAGGTAACTAAAAATCAGAGTTACTTTACTTAAATTTGTATGACTGATTTTTAAATATATTTTGTAGAATGTTATTTCTGAAGTAAAATTAAAAGTGTCAGACGCTTTCCATGGGCCAGAACTTTATAACTGACAAAAACATGTTAGTGGTCTCATAAACACAACTACACTGTATACTATATACTGTATATAATACGGTGTGCGCAATAGTATATACGAATACGTATAGACTGAAACAGATTGTGAGTTTAGGAAGGGGAACCGAGTCACCATGGATGTCAAGTTAATTTATTTTTTACAGAGCTTTAAAGCGTCTGACAAAAGTTCTGGCCCATGGAAAGCGTCTGACACTTTTAATTTTACTTCAGAAATAACATTCTACAAAATATATTTAAAAATGAGTCATACAAATTTAAGTAAAGTAACTCTGATTTTTAGTTACCTTTCTCACCTGGTACCTGCCCAGGTGTCACCGAGCGAACTCCACAAATACGCAGGTATTAAAAGTACATGTAGAGACTACTTAGAACCGAAAGTTCTATACTTTTGAAAATAAGTTATGTCAGATCGCTCTGGGATCTTGGACTATAACGTTATACATCCTTATGGGCAACGTTACTGTCATTAGCTATATATCGCATCTCTTGATCTTTGGTTTTTTCAGTATGTAAGTATCATAAACGGTGTTCCAAATTTTAAATTTCGCATCATTTCTGAACTGTCAGTATACATTTGAATTGGATTTAAATGAAAATATTTCGTTTTCTTGTTGATATAAAATAAGACGAATATTATAAAACCAAAAGGCAAAGTATTGAATGAATACGTTCATACATACATACAAAATGTATTCTAGTATATGAATCAGAAATAAAAATACTGATAAAGTGAATATAAACTTAATATTTTAGAATTGTACAATATGATGTCATGTCTCATATTATGCTTGTGATATGTCTTCTACTTATAGACCATTATTTCCATCTCGAAACGACATTTGCTGAAGTATATACAGGTCTATGGGATACAAAATATCTTTAAGCATGATCCTTCGCAGGTGGTCTAATATAATTTGTTTGTAATGCATCTTGCAAATACTGCGGAAGTGTATTAGCCTATATATTTCACAGAAAAGTCTGCTTTACATGATACCACTTTCATAACCTCAAATACAATTTATATTATAATTCACAGTCAACTAATGCGGATAAATAAAAACTTGAGATACGTTTCCATATGTTAAGTATGGTACACATACGTGTGACATCCAACATTTTTTGTAAGAAGTTGTACAGCACGTCCACACTAGTGCGACATGCAACTTAATACGTCGGAAGTTTTCATATTTCGTGTCAAACACAATGTAATGCATGTAAAATACATGTTGGTAGCGGTCCTATTCCATACTTGTTTGTAAAGTGGTCTTTACGGTATCACAACATGCATTTGCATATATCGAATAAAAACAAACAAGCGCAGAACAATGATCTACATACAACTAAACTGAAAATTACTTATGGCGATGGCGATGGCGTGTCCATCGTCTCAGGCTTCAACCTCGTGGGAACATGTTTTCGTCGTGTACGAAGAGGTCGCATATGTCGTCATAGAACAAATAGGTATTGATCTCCATCGACCGTTACTGATCGTCCATCGTCCATCGTCGATCGTAAGCTTATTACTTGCAAAAAGGTAATAGGTAATGGATAATAGGCGGGATAATCATCAAACTAGCCATGAGATACTGCGATGCGAACAGTACGATGAGATGCTATGCATGATGGGAATTTTTAAGGTTAGTTATTTTATTTTAAATTACAAATGTATACCACATACAAAAAATCCTATTAAAAAGCAGTGCTTTATCAACACACGAAATTCAGATTTTTCCATTATTTCAAAAATTACAAAAGTAGCGTTACTAAAACTACAGTAACTCATAAACTAATGGTTGGAATGTCATAAAATTTGAACACATATTGTTTGAAGGATGGTACTATCTAAAAATCATATGGATTTGTCGATAGTGGCATTATTGAGTGATATATTATGCAGTTACTCTTTTAGATACAGTAAAAGTACATTTTTGTAACTAGATACATAACAGCTTACGTAGACTTTCTTAAAGTAATCGATCAAAATCTCTCAAAGGAGAATACGTCGACGTCAACGTCTTGATCGAAACATAAAAAATTTCCATAACCTTGTTGTTTTCGTTGATCCTTTGAGATTTTCTTTATCTCTGCTGTTACGTCATATAATGAGAAACCGAATGATAAATGAGAATTTCTTATATCCTTTCTTCTGACACTGACAAATATATATTTTCTGAATACCCGCATCTACTGAATGTGTGGGCAGTGGGTGGAGCGGGTGGAGTCAGTCTACGTCTAACGAAGCCCTCAACGTAATGAAGAAAAGCTTTTTAGATAATTAAAAAAAATGGATAAATTGTTATGATATCTGGTTTATCGATCTACAGAGTTGAGTTAGTTGCATGACTCTTGTTAGTGTCACTTAAAAACGTGACTTTTAATTTATATATATTATATTGATCAAATATTTTAATTAAACGCATATACTGTGAGATGTTTTATTTTATAAATGATATAAATAGATATATAAAGATGGATTTAAATGTATAACTATATGTTTTGACACTGGTAACATATCGTAACTGATGAACTTATTTTTTCAATTTGATAATTTGTAAATAAATGACATATTCGCGTTTTCCTGGATTGATTTTCACAATTTTTTATCTCCTATTGTGTTTTGTTAGGCAACTCACATTGCCAAAACATATTGAACGACTCTGTAACACGCGATCATAACCTATAAAAATTATGAATTATTTTTATATACATTTTTATATAGAGACAGCATTGTCATCAATTAATTTCAAATATAGGGGTAAATGGTCTCTGTCCTGCGAATAGAAGACCTTGAAGTTAACAAACGGGGTAAAGTAAAGTAGGGTGAACTTTCTCACAGATGTAAGGAAACAATTTTGTAACAACGGTTTTGATATTATATGTGAAACTAACAAAATCTTTACATTTTAGAAAACACATTGAAATTATTGACGAAGTTGTTTTAAACAAATTATTTATTTTGTTGCAGATTTTTTCAATGTAGCAGTTCATCTTTAGCAGCAGGAGTCATCTTGCACCAGGATATGAGTGAGTGCTTTTTAAATATATCACTAGTTTTTGAACTTGTCTCAACTACAAATAAAAGTAGTAACTATTCTCCTCGCTATCACTTTACACTTTTTTACATATTTTGGGCGAGTTTTTACTTTTACTTACCATATGTGCCATGCCCCTCATTTTGGAAACTACTGCTCTTTTGGTGACGGGATAAAAATATATTGTGCATGTTTGACACTTGTTGCATTTTTAGTAATTCTTTTTTTCTAAATCTTTGGTTGAATTAAATGAACCAACGTTATTAAAATTGTTAAGAATTTAAATTGGGTATGTCCTTTTATTTTTTCTTTAAAGCTCATTACTATAAGCTTATTACTAAAGCTTATTACTCAGCTGTTGGGGCAAGTGACCTTGTTTATAAATACAAGTATAATGAAGCCTCAATGATTAGGGGGCGTCCATAAATTACGTGAGGTGTTTTTTTAAATTTTCTGTCCCTACCTCCCCCCCTGGTGAGATGTCGTGAGATTTTATTCAACCCCCTCCCCCATCCCCCAATCTCACGTGAGATTTTTCAAAATGTGGGTTTCTTATGTAAACGCGTTGGATTGTTATTGTAAAAAGAAAAAAAAAAATTGCTTCGTGCTTTTATTTACGACTAGTTAAGACTAGTAATCAATATTGCTGAGAGTTTAATTATAAGTGTAATAAAAATTTAACAATAGAATACTTAAATCGTCATTACTGTGATTAAAAAAATAATATCTACTCTAATTCAGTCCATAAAGAATCATGCGCGGTCTCAAGAGAGACTATTGGAACCAACATGTCCATATGATTTTCAGTAAAATCATCTGCTCCTTCAACTTCGTTCTGATCTAGCCACTCTAAGCCGTTGGCGCTTGCGCACAGTAACTCATTAGCTCGTCTTGTGACAATCCGTGAGGGCTTTTTGCATTTACAAAGGTTCGGATAGGGTATCGTTGTAGTAGTGGTAACGCTTGGATAAAATTCGCCTTTATTCGGTTCTACTGTGCGAGGTAGTGCCGCCCGTATTCGGACGGCTTTGTAGCGTGCAGTCTGAGAGCTCCAGAGCGATCTCATTACATTTACATGGTTCGGATAGGTATTAAGCGTAGTAGCCCGTATACGTCCTGCAGAAATTCGCTTAAATACGGTCCCATACTGAGACAGGCCTTAAGCATGTACAATCTAGATTAAATGGACCAAAATAGTATAATTTTTTTTTGTTTCAATCAGAAAAGAAATTGCGTGATATTTGCCGAGACCCCCCCTCTCTCCAACGGAAGATTAGATGAGATTTGACTCGACCCCCTCCCCCCCTTAAACATCTCACGTAATTTATGGACGCCCCCTTAGGAGGGATGCGGTAATAGTGATAGGAATAGCTGTGATTTCATATAATATTGTTCAAGTAATTGTACGTTAAAACAATCTTGTTAAGGTTTTTCTTCCTTTCTTACCATTTAATCATTTGCCATAACCATTTGCCTTAATTCCGCACAAAAAAAACCATGCTACTGTAAGTGATTTTGACATTTTAAAGATCCAAGGTTCTACATATCAAATTTCATCATAGTATTCATTATATGTTTTTGGTGTCTCCTGCCTTAAGAAAATAAAGGTTTTGATTCTCAGTGGCTAATCTTATCCTCATATTTTGAGAATCTTTCATTGGCAAGTACAATATCATAGCTTGCTGAAGTTGCACAGGATGTCCGCTTATGTTATTGTCTACATTATTGTTATAAATATTATAATATTCTGAAATTACCCGCAACAAGTTCGAAAATTATGTGTTATATAGGGGAACGATGGAGATAGAGAGATGGTTAGACTGCACCAGTAGAGTGGAGAGGTGGGACACAATAATTTCCCTTGAGAATCATGCTTGATATGAAATGTACATTGTGTTGAAAATAAAAGTTGAGTAAATGATAGGTTAGAATAGAATAGTAAATGTATGTTTTAGTTGGCTGGAAAAACGAAAGAATAGGACGGTAGAATGTTCAACGCACTAGGTAAACGCCGAGCCCGACTGGGGAATAATTCCGCTTTAATTTTATACATTAACACGGGCGGAATTATGCCTCAGTCGAATCTAGGTCTGAGAATCCATTTCAGCAAGAAACGGCTGGCGATACATAACGCTTTTCGATGAACACAATCGCTTAACATTTCAGACGTTCGTTGTCTGCTTTGTCATTACTCAGCCAGGCAAGCAAAACACAATTTTATACAAGTTAACAGTGTTTAATACAATTTAATGTTTGTTAACTATACATTTCCAATTCCAATTCCAATTACTTCCAATTTAATTTAAGGGAGGAGGATTGCAAGGTCAAAACGATACAAAAGAAGCATATTTTCGATAATGTTTTTTGACAACACAATTAATATATAATTATTTCTATAATTACTACATGATAAAGTAACATTTAAAGAAAACATTGTGAAATTTTCATAAATAAATATGAAAAAATGAAGCATTGACAGCGAATCTCCGCTGACGTCACAAAAAAATACAACTCTGGAAATATATCACTGGATTATTTGAAATCAAAAAACCAAATAGATTTCATTAGTTGATAAGTTGCTGCAGGTAACCCTGTCGAGTTTTCTTTCTCTTATTGATTTTTAAATTTTTTACACCACTTAGAAATCAAAACACCCGCGATTTTTCATGAAGAAAATCAGAAACTTTGTTATTTTAAAATGCGTGAAAATTAAAAAAAGAAAAAACTCGACAGCGTTACGTCGATATTTATGTAAAGAAAGAGTGTGCAAAGTTTCAAAAGGATCGGTCCAGTAGATTTTGAGCTAGAGAGAGCACTGATTCTGCAAAACTAAGTGTGAGAAAACGCGATTAAAAGTTTCAAAGAAAGACGAAAGCAGACAAGAGAGGTGAAGACTTAAAACTCTATATCTCCGACAGTTTTACTCCAATCGACTTCCAATTTTCACACAATAAACTTTATATGTTGTACATTAATATAAATCAATTGAAACCCTACAAAATTTAAGCACATTATCCCACTTTAAACAACTACAAAATATTTTAAATTCGTTTTAAATTTTAGTTTTCTAAATTCCAAATAGAAAGACCAGTTTATTTTGTATTTACTTTTTAAATATTTGCAAATTAATCTAATTTAAATATATATATATATATATATATATATATATATATATATATATATATATATATATATATATATATATATATATATATATATATATACAACTCTCTGTACAAGTATTTAGTCTTAATATTATGTATATTATTTATTGAACTCTTTCTTTCTCTCTCGCTCTCTCTTTATCTTTGATTATGTAGTTAGATTTTTGTTATATGTACGCATTATTTTCTCGTATTAAAACACATTTCATGCATTTCCTTTTCCGCTTATTAGAAAAAAACACATCTATAAAATTATTTATTGGAATTATTTATTGTGTACCTTGATGGCCATTATTTTTAAGTGGAAACGACACGTGCCCCCGGTTAACCCCCTCGTGTGGAACTAACGGTTTGTTTAAAACAATATCCGGTTATCGCCAATGCTCAAAAATGATTATATTATATAAATAAGTCGATTATTTATATCGATATTTACAGAGGCGTTGAAGCCACATTTTTAATGAACTTGACGATGTCACTATTCATTAGTGAGACATCTCATGTCTCACTAATGAACTGGATCATCGACAAGTAATTGAATTAATTTAAATGTTAGCGCCTTAAATGATTTCAGTTCAGTTTTTTTCAATTGGATCACAAACTGAGACAACACAATATTTGATTTGTAAGCAGATATATAGAAAACGTGTTGCCAATAAGTCATGAGTGAGAAGGAAATATAGGTGTGATAAAATAAATTAGATATTAAACATAAAATATGTTATCAGGATTATTATAATCTTTTGACAAGTTTACGTACTGTGACTATAATCGTTTCACTCTACATAACAGCGCAGTATTCAATTTATTTTATTCTAAACTCTAATAACTAGAAATACTTGAATATATATTTTTTATATCTAAATTTATATTTAAAAATTGCTGTAAAGTTTATTTTATAAGTGCAAGGTCAATATTCTTTGCATTTTAAACCAAATATCAAATTATATAACAAGTTTTGTCTTTGGACGATCAACTCGAGTTGCTTGCCAGTCGCACTTTTCATTTCTCTTGCTTCTCGTCTTCTGTTTATTTTTTTTATATTTAATTAAAAAAATGAAATCGGATGCATTCGTTAATGTTCGGGTTGTTCAAAGCGTTCGGAGTTCAAAGAGAGTGGTGATGGTAAAGCATGTTTGGCTTTGCATTCGGTTGACGTTGACATAGCCACAGTAGGTTTTGTGCAATCGGTGTAGTAGGGTGTAAGGCCGAGCTTTCTACAGTTTCGTAGTCAGTGGTCTGTCTGTTAATAGACACAGGACCCTAATATTAATTGTCATTTTAATTATTATCTGGTGTTTCTGTGATTATTTTCATTTATTACTTGTGTTTTCATCAGTTTTTTGTGTTGTGTTTGTTTTTGAACTGGTTCATTCGGATTATATACACACACTTCTCAAGGTAAGGTTATGTTTTGATTTCAATTAAATATAATTGTCATATATGTACATTGATTCTTTGTGTGTTAATATATATATGAACTATATATCTACATACTTTTTACCTAATTTAATTAAAATTGATTAAATGAAAGTATTAAGTATCAGAGTAAAATACTTTAAAACAACAAGCAAGTGCAAGTCTCAACGTGTTCACTTTATAGAACATACTTATCTTAATACTTTGCAGTTTTTCAATTAAAAAATAATATGATCATCTATTTCTGCCATTTCCAATAAACAAAACAATTAACATATAACCATTTACATTACAAGTAATGCGTTACTACTGCATTGAATTATTTGTTTGGATTGTCAATTCATTTAGAAATGATGTTGACATTTAAATATTGTTGTTCCGAAGAAATTCTTCTGAAGAATATAACTAGCATCTTAATTAGTCTCTCTATCCACTTAGTTTTTATAATGTTATTACATCAAACTTTTCTCTGAAAGAGATATTTGCATACAATTATTTTTCAATTTTTAATAAAGCTGTCATAGTTTAGAATTAGTTTTTGATTGCTCCTATTTTCAAACACAATTAAACATGTTTGCAAACCCCATTTTCAAAATTTCATTTGTTTTACTAACTCTTAAAGTGTTAATCAAATTACTAATAAGATAGAATCACAAAACAGATCTATAATCATAAATCGATCCAATGATTTTCCTTTTGCTTGTATTTCATTAAATTGTCAACAACTATACCATACTATAAATTAGTGTACTTAATTATTTCAATCGCTGTCATTTCATCACGGTTTTGTGTTTTACGATCGTTTATTTCCCGAACAAATTGCCTCATTTAAAGCCGTTAGATGTTAGTTGTCACCATCCAATTGGCTCCAGGAACTTCATTAATAACTGTTTATATCGTACTAGCAAACGTAGTGATTACCTGGACTTGGGCCAAGAGCTGGAACTGGACGACGAAACTAATCAAATATTAATTAGATTAGAGTTTACTATCATTACGAAGCGCGGCGACATCTTTTTTATGAGCACAGATTGTCAATGATCGTCTGATCAGAGTTTTCATATGACGTCATTAAATATATTTATTGTTTTAGATAGATTAGGTATCTAATTATTTCTAGTGAAAGTTATGGCTTTTGTTACATACTTAGGGATGTGTGTTTCTGTGTGCAACCTAGTTATAAGCAAAGCGAACAAATAAATTCATTACGTACTTCAAAAATATTGTTCAATAATGAAGTAATAAGTTTACGTTTGTAATTAAATATTTAATGAGGCTTTACAGACAGACTCTTTTTGCGCTTGTGCGATGATCCGGCTCTGTGAGAGGAATAGAATACTGAGAATACAAAATTTGAATTAGTGTGGAGTCAATATATTGCTTTTACTTGAACGTTTTTAATAAATATTATTATAAATATAATTTAATTCATCGCATTAGTTTACTACAGTTTTTATTTTCATTAGTAAGACCTATCACAGCTCTGCTTATATTTATTAGATATTTCATATGCAATTCAATAGTATATAATATAGATTTTATATGTAATATTTTCTATTTATATGATTATATTTATATATGTTTATTTATATGACTAATAGAATATCTATTTGGGTTGTATAACAATATTTTATTGTTCTGTTTTTATACGGGTATATTTACTCATGCTATTTTATCATATAAATTCATATATCAATTGAACAAATTTATGTTCACATGTACGAGATCGTACCCCATTTAATAAAATAAGAAAATCTCATTGTTCTAAACTGCTCGAGTTCTAGATAGCGTGACAAAACAAACAATAAAGATTTAACATTGTTTGTAGTTTTAATTGTTAATAAATATTTCATTTCTATTTCTTCAGAAAGTTAACATGTATTTTTTTCATGGTATACAAGAAGATAGTCTGCCTAATTTTTTTTGTCGTTAATTTAATTACAACATTTCAAAAGTTGCAGCTGTGAAACGAAATATTAATATTTGAAGTGCACATATTATTATTTATTGTTTATTGTTCGCCTTTCGGCTTTACAATCTACATTCTTAATACATACTTCAAATTACAACTAAATTTACATTATTCTCCACCAGCTTATTTATTCTCCTGTTTTTTCTTTCCTTCTTACTATTTCCGCCATCCACCTCTTTCCTTCACTGCCTCCCTTTAATAGCTGGCCGATATTCCTTTCGCTCGCTACTTTTTCCTTACACTCAAACTTAATGTGCTCCAGTGTTTCGTCCTCCGCTCCGCACATTCTACACTTTCTTTCCTCACTCTTTTCCCAGTATCTGTTTCCTTTTCCCTCATTTCCCAATCTAAACCTTGCTGTTCTTCTTATGTGTTTTAGGTCTTTTTCTATAAGGTACTGAGGCACATTATTTTCCCATAACCTTTTATATCTTTTATTGTAGTTACTTTTTTCTATTTTTCCCATTCTCTCCTGCTGTTGTATCTCCTTATCCCTTCTCTTTAGCTCCTCTTCCACACTTGCGCCACCTTCTCTTCTCCTCTCTGCCTCCTCGATCGCCATTTGAAGTGCACATATTTAACATGCGTTGTTTTGAAGTACATCTCGAGAACGGTTTTACAGATTTACGAAAGAAGCTATTATATTGCACAGAAATAAATTTGGGAATATTTAGATCATGGTAAAAAGATATAAAGTTGGTATTAACGGGAGATAAAACGGGTATCGAAAGATTAGTTCACTAAAATAAATAAAAGATGTCACTAACATAGCTTTACCATAGTTTATACTGATATTAAGAACTGGCTTGAACAATAAGATTCAGATTTTAATCGCCATCGTTTTTGTTTTATTTAAGATTTCTTTTGGGAATTTGTATTCATTTTTAACATACCGTTAGACGGAGTTCTACTTTTAATTATATAAACGCTTGTAAAGATTATTCATTCGCTATTCTTTGATGTTTTTAAAGAATCATTTAAAAATATTTTTCACCTACATTAATATTAAATTCTTAAGCGGTCTGTCACACTGCAATTGCTTGTAGTCGCATTTACACAATTTATCTTAAAAGGAAGTTTCTATTTTAATGTTTATCAGTGCAACATTGTATTCTTACGTTCTGTGTCGTTGTCTTAGAGGTCCGGACAATCCTGGTAATGTACTAATACGAAACAACTCAAAAAGTCTGTACCACTTACCTAATAAAATAAATGTGTGCACTAGGCCTTCGAGATAATCGATAATTACAAATGTTGCGTAATAAATAAATCTAGCAATTAAAGATTTTGTAAACAAAACAATTCTCTGATATTAAATATATAATTTAGATTCATCTTCAATCAGATTGTGAAGACGGCTTAAGTTTATAATCTTTTGTATTGCTTTGTGTTTTTTTACTAACATAGTTATTAGTCTCAATACCTAAGGCTAACACAAGGACAATAATTTAATTAATATTTAATGAAATCTATGCTTTAACGTTTACTATGTGTTTATTTATTTTGTTTCTATGTTTCACAACACACTTATTTCGTAATTACTAGTTTGTGTTATGCTCACGTTATGTAATAATTCACATTGAATTACAATTTATATATATCTATAGAAGTTTATACTTTTAATTTTTTGTTATTTTATAAAAACTATTATTTTTTCAAACCTGCCATTTGGTTACTGATATGTGGTTAACATGTCTGCACCTGTCTAATGCGAATCGGATCGATAGTGGAATAGAATCGAAACAGAATCTGATTGAAGAACTGATCTAACCGTGTCCAGGATAGCTGGCATCTATTACATTTCACATAAAGCAGTGATCAGTGAATTTCGATGATTTAAATCCAACGAAGATATCAAATGAAGTCTAATTGGTTTCCTGGGAGATATTAAAACATTCCACCTTTAAGAATTACACTCTACAATGTCTATGTAAATTATTTTATAATCAGAAAGGGCTACGATTTGTGAACTCTGAGATATTAATCAAACTCTTTGTTACTGTAAATTCAGTCTTTGGAAACTTTGTTTATATAGGTACTTATCCGTAAGATTGCGCCTGCATGTCGTTGTAGTATCTGGACTGTATCTGTGGTAACCTTTCACTAAGTTACAACCTTCAGTTATGTGTCAATCAGCAATAAATATAAGGTCAAATAATGACAAGCCGTCATCTAATAAAGAAAGTGATAATTGTGGAATTTATGAATATTAAAACGCCATGTTGTGGACATGTTATTAACGAACGCGAAACGAAACGCTAGAAATCTGTTCAATTCGGGTTACCTTTTTATCTTGACTGTATAATTAATGTATTAATCTGATAACTGACAAACGATATGAAGCTAAAGTCAAATACGTATAAAAACATCGTTAAGATTATTAAGTATGTACTTGATATAGGTTAGCATACGTTAGAGCAGTGATTCTTAACTTTTTCGAAGCCACGCACCACTATGAATCATAAAAAAGATCCGGGATAGAGTCCAGAAAGTGTGACAAGACGTGTCAAGAAAAAGCAAGACATTTTTTCAAATGAGTGGCTTTATAACACCTTTGGAGGGGAGGGGGTTGATAATATGTGACTAGACGTGAAAGAGGTGTGTTAAAAGAAGCATGAAAGCGTAATTTATGGATGATCCCCTATCCTGAACCGGAGAATTGTTTTTGATTAGAAATTTGTACCTTCCGCTAAACACAAAACATGATATACGTAATATGTTACTTAAACGATATTTGCAAATATTAAATATAAAAGTTTCTCTCGTTTTTCTATGATATTAAATATATTTTATTCTTGAGATTTTGGTAATTTGGAAAATATATGAAGTTTATGATTCTAATGGTAATATAAATAGGCTCCAGTTTTTAACATACAATTTGCATAATAACGACTAAAGAAATCGTTGAATTCTATTTATGATTTACGACTCATTTACAAAATCTTTTGTTTGGTTATTACTTGACCTTTCAACTTGTTTACAAAAACACTTTTATTAGTATATTAAACGCAAGCGACACCTTATTGCGTTATCAGTTGTTTCTAAAGACGCTGGCATATTTTATATTATAACACTTTAAAGTTTCAAGCAGAAAGAAAAAATAACTTTTATGTTACATTTAGTTTTTCTTTACATACTCCAAATCAGAAAAATCAGAGATTGAAAGTGTTAAATTGGCAGAAGAGCTGGTAAATTACCTTTTTTGACTGATAAATTTTGTCCATCAACTTTAATAATGATGATTGAAAAAACTCAATTTCTTACAATTTGTGTATGCAATATTTTTTGATTTTCAATATTTTAAGAAAAGATAGACTGATAACTAAGATAACATTATCTTATATATTAATATTGCTTCATAATGAAGCACGTAAATTTCAAAGCTATCACTCATCTTTAAAAATTAATTTAAAAGAAATATTATTTTAATCAGCTGTATGAATTGTGTGAATATCATGTAATTTCTTAAATAATACGTATTATAAGTTCATTATTTTCTTTTACGATTTTAACGTCGCTCCAGGCTTGATTTAAATTCGAACTTTTTTCATATTATATTTTGGTAATAAAGAATCTAATCTCTAATGCCCCTACAACATAGTATATACTACTGAATAGAGCAGTGAAGGTGAAAGTAAAATCAACGGGCCACTAATTATTTAATTTTATTTGTAGTATTCAATATTTTGTGCTTTAAACGTATTGATACATTTTTATTAGTTTTAATTTTAAGTTTAAATTTAATTTTATTATATATTTAAATTACTCTGGAAAGTTTATATAAAAATATTGTGAAATTTAGATGACCGATAGAAATAGTTAAAATACATGCTGCCTCAAAATTTTAGTGACAGAAAATAGTCAATTTCAATATATATGTATTATAACTTTTAACTATGAAAAAATGGTGACATAGTTTTCAAAAACCACGTATGTATAAAAAGGTATTTACAAAAGTAATTCAATAAAAGCAATGCGTACAGTAAATGTGAATTGAGAAGGAAATTCAAAATAAAAGAATATTTGTTATTACTTTTTTTTAAATATTTAATTTGAATTGAATTAATATGAATATGGCATTAGTAGTAAAACTATTATATAGATCAAAAAATAATTTTAAGAGGCTTTTCACATTTGTCATTTAATTGGGAATCGATAAATTAATTTTTAAAGGTTACAGTGTCGATAAATGTTCATCCCTCCTACATTTCGTATTACCAAGACATAAACTATTTGCATTGGCGCTCTTTAAGAGGTTTAGAGACAAATTCTTGAGATTTGTGACTAGAGTTTTGTAGTAATGTTTATTTTATAAAAGAATATCAGATTGTTGAATAATTATATCCTCTCTAAATAAAGTTTGGCCATCTCTGGACTGAAGTATATCTTATATAACTTGAAACGTTCTTAAATAACGAGCTTCATACACTCGTTTTTTGTATAAAAGCCTTAAGCCCTTTAACATGTTTTGAATACTAAAAACTTTTTATAAATGAATATTTTATGTGTGATGCTTAAATAATATTTTATAATTAAATATTTTGCCTGAAGAAATACGATTAGTTAATTAGAGCAGAGATTGGTCGATATGATGACGATACATATGTTGTTACAGCCTTACAGCCTTACAGCTAATAACGACTTGCATTTTCGTCATTACTGCATTGTTGCTTGTGCTGCGAAGTTTTTATGTAATTTTAAATTAGGTCACAATTCGCAACTCGTATGGTGCCAGCATTGTTTTTAATATTTCCAGTTCAGAGTTACATTCGTTAGTTAGAGAATTTATGTTTGTGTTTAACGTACTACAAAAGGAAGAGCATTGTGAAGTTTGTTGGAAACCACCGCAGGACAAAATGTATACACAATAGAGATAGCCAACAGAATTGGTTTGTTTACTATTCATAACTTCTGTAAAGTTGTACTTTGTATTTACAAAGCTCAAAGTCTTAGATGTGCGATTCACTTCATATTACGTCATTACACAAAGACTTAGCAGAACAAAGTGCAGTTTAAAGGGACACGAAAATAAAAGGAAAAGTACACTAACAATATATTTGGTTATTACTTATCTTTGCATCTAAAGATATCTACATTTAGGCTAAAATCTCATTAAGGTTTGAAAGGTGTTCTTAAGAAGGTTAATTATAATTTTATAGATCCAAAAAAGGTAAATTTATGTAAAAACCAATCACGAAACTTTGTATTTTTGTGAACATTTTCTAACTTTGTTTAGTGTGTTGTTTATTTCTCTAAGCGATAACAAAGTAGACTTAGTATGGTATAGTAATATGACGTAAGACAGCGTTTGGTCCTATAAAACTATTGCAAATTTTAAACAGCTTTCAACCGATGTTTTTAATGATAAAGTTATATCTCGCTTAAGGGGGGATGGGGAGGGGGGTTAAGGTTTTCATTTTTTTTTATATTAATGTACAACATATTAAGTTTATTGTGTGAAAATTTGAAATCGATTGGAGTAAAACTGTCGGAGATATAAAGTTTTAAGTCTTCACCTCTCTGGTCTGGTTACTTCTTTCGTTACGGGTTTTTCTTAAACTTAGCTTCTTCAGAATCGGTGCCTTCTGTAGCTCCTTCTCTAATTTTGCACACTCTTGCTTTATATAAATGCCAAACTCATCAACTAAAGAAATCATTTTGGTTTTTTGAATTCAGATAATCTAGTGATGAGTTATGAGGGACATCGCAATTAAACTTTTTTTTGTGACGTCTGCAGAGATTCGCTGTCAATGCCTCATTTCTTGACATTTATTTATGAAAATTTCACAAAGTATTCTTCAAATGTTATTTTATCATGTAGTAATTATAGAAATAATTATATAATAACTGTGTCGCCAAAGAACATTAACGAAAATATACTTTTTTTTACTGATTCGACCTTAAATCCCCCATCCTCTTAAGTAACCTACCTTTATGTTAATCTCTAAAATGTATATAAAAGGTGACTTTGTTATGTTAAATAAGTTCATTACCACAAGCACCATGTAGCATGTAGTGTTCCTAGAATGGGAAAAGCGTTGTCAAAAAAGATCTCACCTATTGTATTGTATTTCCGAAATATCTGATTGACACTTACCACACAAAGTGACAAGTTTCAACATGTTTGATATTCCGAAACATTTTAGTTAACATATGAAGTAAGAAATGTAAACCTTACTCAGTAATTACCTTATTGGTAAACCTTACCAATAATTCTTGTGTAGTTGCGTTTGTATACGTACATATAGCGAGTTGTATCTAGCTCTCTGATTCCTTTTACTCTATTAGCATTATTTAATTTGCAAACTGGTAGCTGGCTTGCAAATTTCTTTCATAACAGTAAAATCTTGTTTCCTATTAACATATGTATGTGAGTAACACATTAATCAGAGATAACAGTGTTCTTCTTTTATTCTGTGATATAAATACACAGCTCATGCTTTAGCTTTAGATGTGTTGTACTGGTATGTGAATCTGTTTTGGTCCAATGTCCAGCAGTCCACCTCGTCCACAGCCTCGCGGTTGTCCTTAGATATCTCCCATTCCCCTTACCAAGCACAGCATCCGCACTGCAGACGCTTGAGGAACGAGAGATTTGTATTCTAGCGCAGAACGGGACGACTAAATATATTATAATCTGCAGCCAGGTTTAGATAAAACAGTTTTATTATAAATTGCATTTTAATGATAATTTGCACACTACTTTTAACATAAATTCGAGAGATAAGCGGTATAGAATTTTTATATATATAACTTTTATCTTGTAGCAGTATTTATTTATTTAATACCTGCCTCTGCGCTTCAAATTCTTTTATTATATGAAATCATCTACTTACAATTCAATTATGTGGTTATATACAGTTATTAGGCCCAAAATAATCGATGTTTTAAGAATTTTTCCTGAGAAGACTTTTAAATGTATTAATTTGAAAATTTGTGCATATATTATGGTAACTTTTAACTGTATTTAAACATTTTTGTATTTGTAAAAAGAATAAATTTACAGCTGCTATAGCTGATCTCCAAGAGCTCTTCTCGAAAAAAAAAAAAAAAAAAAATATATATATATATATATATATATATATATAATCCCTTAAGTTAAACATGAAACTTGTTTAATCCATATTTAAATTTTCTCGCTACTGTTCCTTCTGTACTTCCCTCGTTCCTTTCAACATTTCTACTTTGAATTCTTTGTTCTTTTTCGCGTCTCTTCTCTAATTCTTACTCCTTTCTTTACCGTTTTTCATTGCTTATATTCCTTTTCTATCTCATTCCAGTTCTATATCATTCATATCTCTATTCCTTCTGTATCTTCTTCATCTTCACTCCACATTATTTTACCTCCCCTCTTTCTCACATGCTCCTCACATGTTCTCTCTCTAATGTTTTACCAATTCCTTCTTCACATCACTGGATTTCTTTTTAATTTGTTAAATATTAATTTTCCTGGTTTCATCCTGTTCAGTTCGGACTTTTTATTTTTGCTTCAAAATCAATCATACAGTTTGGAGACAAGTAATTTCATCAAGGTTACGTGTATTTGAAGGCGTTTAATAGATGAATTATTTGGTTATAGTTTAATATTGAGTTATGCCGGGGTTCCGGTTCGATTCCCATAACTGATATAACACCAATTAATAAGCAAATTATCATAACAAGTCGACTGTTCTTTGAAATTGCAAATAAAGGGGACTACACAATATTCCTCGTATATTGAACAGACATTGGTCATTCCAACTAATTCCTTCGCAACTTATTACGTATGGCCATGACTTGCTGAGTTTTAAGTTTATATTGACACAAAGAGACATGCCTACTCGACCGAATACATATTTACTAGTAACGGTATTCTCCAGAGACTACTACAGTATACACTGCAGGAATATACTTGTTCGACTTACAGTGACTATATGACAATACTGTGAATTGTATGAATGTGAATTGCCTTATTCTCTGCTGTTAATGATGTTGGATACCTCGATGTCAAGCTGATGATAATGAAGGAGAACAAATATCGCGACATACATTTTTCTTACATTTGTAACTTCACAGTTGTATAGTAAGTGTAGACCTTTAACAAAACTGTTTTAATATAACATGCAGTAAAACGAATGTCTTTTATTAGTATTGACTGATAGTTTCATTTAACTGGTAGTTATGTTGTTTATGCATCTGGTTCAGTAATCCTGCATACGTGCTCTGGACATTGCATTGCGTGCACTATGCCGAACGATTGGGCGTTGTCTCGCTGTACTCATACAACTTTAGAAATGTCGTAATTATTTTTATAGAAATCATTTATTGAAAGACATTTCTAAAGCAATTTCCAATCGAATATAACAACATTTAACCTTGGTTTATGATTGATTTATTGTCTTGTTACAATGCGAATATTTTGTCCGGATAAATTTCATTTCTAGACATGTCTTAGTTTTGTCCTAATAAAGCGTTATGCTTTCCACTTATTAATTGCTTTGATAATTCTAGTTGCAAACTGTAATGCGTGTTACTTTTCTTTTTAGGTTAATTAATTTCACACGTTGCGACAATAATTTAATAAACAAAACTCGCTTAATACTTTTAAAAATTATATCCGTTTTGTGTATTCAATTTTTTTAAATTTAAATAATAAGTTGGCGACAAATGTTTTTGCATCCGACGCCAAAAAGAGGTGCACCAAATTATTCTAAGTGGAGAAAACCATACTGTGAATGTTTAAAAATGGGGTGGGGAGTGGGGAGGTCACTAACTTTAAGTTTACTAAGTTTTCTTAAATTATGAATTTAATGGCAGCACGAAAACAACGGCACATAGAGTTATACATTATCATTTGAAATTGAGAGTGGCATTGTTTTATTTGCGAGTACTCTCCTTGCATACAGAGCACAGAAGGAGTGCACTTTCCCCTCTCTCTTCGCGTCCCTCTAGACAATGCACAACGAACGCTTAATGTATGTATTAGTACCGTAAAATCATCATCGTACTTGATAAAACAAAAAAATTGTTTAATCAATTTATTATATCAATGCCTTGTAGAGTCAATTATTTATTCAGGCCACCTGCGTTCATTGTAAAATCAATTTTAATGGTAGACTCTTATTATTTGTAGAAAAACTTTTATTTTAATTTCAATTACATTTTTTTAATTAAAATGAATAATAACAACATTTATTTATTTTCTTTTCAAATGTTGAACATGAATATCACGGTTTTTCAAAAGACATTTTTTTAAGCAACCTAGTTCAAGTTGTGTTCATTTCGGACCTATTTTGTAACTAATTGAAAATCGGGCAATAGTTAATAGGTAATAAGTAGCCAACTCTTTTAGTAAAAAAGGACCGTCCACTCTCGTCAGGGTAAACAGTCAACGTTTTTCATTTAATGAATGAAACGCAGGAGAGAAAAAAAGCAGAGAGAAACTAGTATCATTATGTTTGCTCGTATAAATGCGTTTTGCCAACCACTAGTCACATATTATGATATGGCATTGCATTGACTGTATATTATAAATTTTCGTTTTAGAGTGAGATCCCAGGACCGGCAGACATCACTTATTTTCGGATGAACAAAATGTGTAAGATTGAGTAAAGTTAGTATGTACAATGATCGTATGCCTAACTGCTAACTTGACCAGGCGGCCATTTTCCAGGTATGCGCACGGATAATGTCCTCCCGCCCTTACTCATAGTGGAATTAAAATTAGGTCTAGGGGATGTCTGGCCACTTGGATCGGTCTATTCTCTTGTAAAACATTTTAAAACAGTTGCCTTGCTAACATATATAAACATGGATCATCAGAAAATAAGTAAGTTTAAATAATTTTTTTGTCAGCTTTAAAGCGTCTGCAACGTAATACAAGGTATTACAAGACAACTGTTTTAAAACGTTTTACAAGAGGACAGATTGATCCAAGTGGAAAGACATCCCCATGACCCAATTTTAATTCCGCTATGAGTAGGAGCGAGAGGGCATTATCCGTGCGCATGAGAGTGAGTGAGACATAAACCTTGATTACTGGCCTGGTCAAGTTAGCAGATAGGCATACGATCATTGTACATACTAACACTACTCAATCTTACACATTTTGTTCATCAGAAAATAAGTGATGTCTGTCGGTCCTGGGATATTGGACTATTTGAGTTACACTGACGATAAATAAAAACACATGCTAGCAAATTGTGTACAGTCTTTGTAACAATCGTTAAGTTTATTTTATTGTTGCATAGTGGAGACGCTCCTATATAAAGACTTCCTTCAATCATAAGTTGAATCATATTTATTTGCAGTTTGAGGAGGATTGTACGCGGTAGCCTTCAAGGTCTGAATCTTTCAGTCTGCCTCAGAATAAACAAACGCAAGTCATACGATTGTATGTACTAGATATGTACATATATACATACTTCTATATAATACACTCTAAGATACATTTATAAGATACATAGCATCAAACACCCGGTTAATTTCATTGTTCTGCGGTAGTTAAATCTAACATTATGACGTCATTGTTGTAATCTATTCATAAATTATTTATAATTTGATTTAATTAGTTAGTTGACTTATTGTTTGAAACGTAAATTATTATTTTACCATTTTGGTGATGTGTACTTCCGTAAACATAATATTTTTATTGTTTAAATTAAAATATGATTATATCATTATTATAATTAGTGCAATTATTATTAATTATAACCGTGAAATAGATGATATCGATAATTACTTGATGTTATGATTTACTAGGAAACTGTATATCCGGTGCCACTCAGGTTTAAAATGCTATGAATTGGTTATAGTTTAAGAATTAAATGGTAATCTACTATAGTTCAAATTCGAGAGTTCGACGGCTAGTACGACGGGGTATAAACTGCCGATATAACTAAAAAACACTGACTCACTTATGTTTCTATAATGTATATAGAAAGGAATAAGATAAAATTAATTATCGTGTTATAGATTTATACCGCTCATATAACCTCTTTTAAGTATGAGGCGCCGCCGAACTCTCGTAATTTGAACTATATATAATAAAAATATTTTCAAAATATGTATCTTATATTTTAAGTAATTAAACTAAATTCTATTTTATATTGTTTAATTAATTCTTTTAATTTAAAATTAATTTATATTACGTCTTAATGTTGTTTTTATATCATGGGCTATTAACAATTTTTTCATTTGTTTTATTCCTATACCTTTTATAAAACAAGTATTACCATATTACTGTAATGGCTTCCAATTCTTTTTCTTATCTTGAAAGCGATAAGAATGCTTCATAACAAAGAAAATAACACAGATTGAAAAAGCCAAAAGAACAAGAAAACTAATTTTTTATGCGCGTGAAAAAGTTATAAAGTTATAAAATTTTTATGTTGTTGTGTGTTTCTAGATCTGGTTTAGTCTTGCATTGTATATAGCTACTATATTTGTTAATAAATAATGTTCTACCAATATTATAAACGGCTTATGATTTTTAATTAGTAAATCCTAATTATTTCTGACGGCATTTTTCAGTTTAAAAAAGATATGCTCTTCAAATCACACCCCTATGGAATAGATATAGTTTCTATATAACCTTCTTTATATTTATACGATTTTACCTATATATTTATTTTTATTTATATAATGATAATGGATCCTTTTAATAATGTGATGTATCGTTTAGAACTGACTACACACGAATACTGTTTCCGATTCACCGAACATGTCAAAATCTAATCAATAGCTCCACCTAGTTTGCTTTTACCACTTTACTGTTTTATCTTTGCTTTTGTTTTCCGATGCCTGACACAATGACGCTTATAATCAGACAAACGTCAATGTATCAAATGGGATTACATCGCTTGGGACTCAGGTTCGAACTGGAGGGATAGATCACCTTTATTATTATTTGATTATTGTTATTAATATATTTTATATCATTATTTTTTTTTAATGTTTTTGCCATTTGGCACTACATTCTTATGCCTTAACTTATTTAATTACTTATCATTGTGGTTAATTACATTTTGATCCTTCCTAAATCTAAACATTCTCAACAAAAAAAAGGAGAAGCAATAAACGGTGAGAAGAAAGGGAGATGGTCAAGAGAAAAAGAAGCAGAAAATACTTTTGGAAAGATAAAGGTCTAGAATATTTTAAGTTTAATTTTAAGTTGAAGTTTTATGAAATGTATTAAGAAATATAATAATGTAGATTGGAAAGCCGAAAGGCACATAATTAATAATATAATAAAAAGAAAGGAATATAAAGACATTCAAAACCTTCCTAATTTATTAATATTAACTTTATTTATTCTTTATTAACACGTCTACTACAATGAGTAAATCATGTGTTTATATAAAAGAACTCACAAATTGTAACAATCACCCATCCTAGTTCGCCTCTGTACCTATCGCACTCACACCACCCACAACATCACAGATTGTCAGACATTTATTATGTTCAGCTAAACGATTATTGACAAAACGTAAAATGTTTGACAAGTAGGTATAAACAATAACAAATTTACTGTCACATAAATGTAATAGGATCAAAACTATTTTATATTTTGATTTTACTTGACATACTTTAAATAAATGTAATCATATCAACTGGTTTAAATTATTATACATATCTATTGTCAGAGATGTGCATAAATGCTTCCTCGTTATTTTCCTATTTCAAATACAAAACAGAAAATAAATTTCGTGTTATTATTTAAATACAAAATACGTATTTTAAAAATACTAAGAGAATTTGTATTTTGAGTATATGTATTTGAAAAACGCACATCTCTGTCTATAATAAATTTAATTTGATAACAACCAAACCCAGAAAATATAACGTTGATCCGAGACGGAACCAAGAAAAAATTAAATGTTAAATGTTATTATATACTAATTAATAAAGATATTGTTATTAAACAAATACGTCCCTGATCAAGTATGCATATAAGGCAACGTAACCGACATAGTGAGGTCTAAAATAAAATGCTATGCATATAATTATTAGGGAAGTAAATATGTTTATGTTATATGACCCTAAATCTACTTCTCATAACATACTCATACCTTGAGCTTGTAGCCATACCCATGCCTAGCTTGGTATAGTTAACATTGACTGAAAACCCTGAAACAAAACTTCATGAATAACAATAATTGCAGCGAATATCTATAAATGGGTAGTCAGGAAATTAATGCCAACATTTTATCAATGGCTCTCAATATTTATGCCACAACTTGTTACAAATCATATACAGGGGTCGGCGTTCGAAGTGTTACCAATTTCACGCTGGTGTAGCAACCAAACGGTTAATGATAGCGCTCTCATTTTTTGACAAACGTCAGTCTGTTATGTTGTTTATAAGCCTTTAGAAGCATATCGTTTTATGTCGTAGGTAAAAAAAGTTATCGAAATGTAAAAGTATTTGCTTGGAAAATCGCAAGCAGCTATTGTTAATAAGCTCCGACATTTACATGTGAACAAAATGTTTTTATATCGTACCATTACACGTTACAATGATATTGGTAGTACCAAAAAACGCCATGGAGATGGACAATCAAAAACAGCATCATCGCCAGAAATTGTTACAAAAGTGAAGGCCAGAATTCAACGTAATCTACAACAAAGCGCAGTTCAATTGGTGAAAAATCAAATGTATCTGCTCGTAGCATGGGGGGCATATTCAAAACTGAACTACGGTTAAAGCCCTACAAAATACAAAAGGTGCAAGATTCACCACTGGCACAAAAGGCAATTCGCCAGCAAAAACAAAGGTGTTAAAACACTTTCATTATCTGCTACGATATTTCATATGTCGTGCTCAATATGTTATATTTTGAATATATACCCACTATGCATAGAATAGTGGGGGTGGGAAAGACCAGTGTGGTTTCTAAGGAGCCAAAATGGATACCCCCAAAGAGCTATAGCAACGACTAACGTTTTTGGCCGCAGTTTTTCCTAGATGCCATATAATAAAATCTTAGATGAGACCGATCATAATTTAAAACAGGCTTTTGAATAACCTTTTAAAATCTCTAATTCAATGAACAAAATGATATTTAACATTCTTATGAACATGTTAAAGCAAGAACAAGAAGCATTTCTAACTAAACGGATATGCTATTAAGTGTTTAGTTAATTGTTAAGTATTTGCATCATTTTGAAACGTGTTTGAGATCGATAAGATCTCTATTAGAAAATTTATCTTCATGTTTTCGTTTCAAAAGAGTTGCCAATTCCGCGCTGATTTATGAACGAATTTTGCGAAAGTTTAGTAAGTACAACATTTAAAAACTAAAAATGAAATATATTAAAAAATGTATACAAATTTTGGCTGTAATAAAAGAAAACGTTTTTCACTGGTTTTTAATAATGGAATACAAAAACAAAAATGTAGCGAGGAAACAGTTAAACTTCAGTCCAGAAAAATAGAGGATTTGCGGAAAGGAGATAAGGACAAGAGGTGGATGACGGAGATAGAGACAATAATAAAATAGTAAAGGAAGAGAGTCAAGAAGAAATAGTAAAGTAAGAGAGTCAAGAGGAAATAGTAAAGATAGAGCGTTTATGCCTGTAATAGACATAAGTGGAGAAGGGAAAACGAAGAGAGAAGGCAGGAAGGATTGTGAAAAGATAATAGAGGGTTTGTCGAGAGGAGACAAGGAAGGCAAGAGGTGATAGATGAAGATACAGCCAATAAGGAAGGAGAAGCAGGAAACGGTGTGAATAAAGGAGGAGTAGGAGACATGAAGAGAGAGGATCAAGAAAAGAAGAGACAGAAAGTACTATTCGAAGTAGTAATAGTCTAGAATAGTTTAAGTTTAGTTTTAACTTTGAATTTATATGAAATGCATTAAGAAATATAATAATGTAGATTGTAAAGCCGAAAGGCACACAATTAATATAATAAAAATACAAAAACAAAAATGTTTTCCTTTAGAGAAAGAATAAAAAGGGAAAAATACAGTAAACACCACAGTTTAGAGTGTACATATCAATTAATAAATAATAACTTAAACCAACATACTTAAAGGCTATAAAATATTTAAGCCCTTAAAAATAATGACATGCAACAAATATAAACATAAGTCGATGTTAGCAGTTAGTGTTGGTTTGTGATGTCCAGACAAGTCAGAACACAATACATGGTAAGATACGTATCTCGGTACATCTCACAGTCAGACTCGCTAAGATGTTGATGCTGATGCTGTGGTTCAGGCGTCCACGGAAATCTCTGCTCGCCGCCCCCAAGTTTGATCTCGAGTACACAAGAGTACATCTGATTGTCAGTTGAAACACACTACGACTACGTGGATATACTAGTATCTGTCAGTAAAGTTGCTTTCTGATCTTGAGTTTTCAGTATTGGTAAAAAGGGCAATTGCGGAGAGACCCCAAGAAATTTATAGAATCGGGAGAATCTATAAAAAACCATGAAGCTATAACGCGCTTAAAATTATATAACAACATTGAAATATTAAAATATAATTTTTTTCTAAACATTTTTTATACTTAATCTGTTTAACGTAGGCTGAGTTCTACCACCGAAGTATTCCTACTATATTGATAGTTTTTATGGTATTTAGGCGTAAACATGGAAATCTGGGAATTATCAGGGAATTTAATGCAACCTGATGATATCATGGAAATATCAGGGAATCTCAGGGAATTTGATTGCGGCAGCTATTTTATATATAGCATATTATATTTCATATCTCTTGCTTTAATTTAAAATAATTTCGTTCAACAAAAACTGATCAAACAGAATAAATGAATCTCGATAGAAAATTATCTTATTTACAGTGCAATTTCAAACTTGCTAGCATGATACAAGCTAATTCCAAGACTTATTTTCTACTTAGAAATTAGGTAAGCATTAGAACGCGGCTTAAGTTCTCTGTAACTACAGTCTGTATGTAGTCTGTAAAGTTCAGTCAAGCCACTGCTCGAGACGGCTACAGTACAGGGTACAGGGATATTCGAACTCGGTGTTATTCAAGTTGTGGATATTTGCAGGTATGATGTACCTTGCATATATGTATGTACATATAATACGTTAGGTATGTTAAAGCAAGTACGGGCCATAGAGACGCGGGAGACGAGGTTAACGACCAGCTGATAAAATGCAAAGCGTTGTTAGGCCAGCCGGCTGACCCTAACATCCAGAGACCAGTGGTGTAGCAATCACCTTACCTACCTGGTACCTGGTAAACACAAAACGAACAGCCATGCACTTATCTTTTTATTATCATATTAAGGTGAAACATTACTTCATGGTTATACAGTTAAATATAGATGGCGACAGTGTACTAAAATGACAATCGATTTACAAATTTGTACTAGCTATTTGTGCTTATTGAGCCTTGAATCCTTTAAGGAATTTCTTAAGATATTGTAATCCTTAAAATTAGAAATATCAAACAGTTATAGCGTACTAGAATAATATTTGTGTAAGATAATAATTTCTTCCGACCATAAGTTATGGGTATCTTGTTGTATTTGCGTTATGTTAGTTCTTATTTATTTTTGTGTAGTTCTCCAGCTTGAAGATCGTTTGTGTAGCGTTAGACCTTCGGGGCATCGGGGCTAAAACAATGCGTACAGTTGCCTGATGCCACTGTTCTCACAGACGCTGGCAGAACGGCAGTCGAGTATTGTGTAAGATGCAGATAAATCACGTCATAAAATCATTAATTAGTAAGGCTCTTCTAAAGCATTATTTCACGAGATGAAAATATTAAAAGAACTTGGACAAAATCGAAATGGAAATTGATAATTTTATGAGCAGATATGGTTCACATTACAACTGAAAAAACGTATTTCTTTTCAATAAACAAGTTTTCTAAAATGTAATATTCTTGCTGAAACCTAATGTATTCTTTTACCCCTGTAGTTTTCTCCAAACTTTTTAATCTGTCAACAATGCTGGTAATTCCATTATCATGACTTTTTCTTGAATATATCTTGAAGTCTAAAGATTATTGCATTTCCAACAATGAGTCAACATCAATTTATGTGTATGTCTAGAATGTTTCCATATAGTTGAAGAAATACTTTAACGAGAAACTTTTAATAAAATAAAATGTCAGGAAAATGTAGAAAAAACTAGAATTTTTCCTTCTACAAAGTTTTAAGCCTCTTTCCCACTCACTGTTTTGATATTTAATTTACTGTTTTTAATTAATATTGTATTCTAGATTTCAGGTTCTCGTTTAAGCATTCCTTTTCCCATTTGTGTTTTAGTACCGTTAGTAATATAAATTTTGACAGTTCAACAAAATTGTATGTGAAATAATTAAAATTGCTATTTTTAATAACAATTAGTAATAAAAATTGTTTTATATATCTATATTTTTCAAAAACTAACATTAAATTTATTTTAACTACTTAACTATTTTAACATACTGCATTTTGACAGATTGTCACATTTTGGAGGTTATAATATTAAAACATTGGACATTGTAAGGTTCTAAAAAAATAAGAAAGTTTAAAAAAAAAATTAAATTAAAAATGGTACTGTGAATGACTACGTGTATTGCCATATGCTAAACAATTTAAATTAAATACAAAATTAAATTAAAGCAGTGAGTGGGAATGATACTTTAGTCATCTATCTATACGTATTTAGATAGTTTTTATTTATATATCCGGGACGAAGTACCATATAAAAATTTTGAAAATACGTGCTTAAGAGGAAAACAGATATGATATGCTTTGTAGTTTTATTTATCGCAACTAAAATTTTAATTAAAATAATACCCATGCTGTTTTTGTTTACTTTGGGGTTTTGTTATTTATTGTCCTAATGGTTTCAAGTTTTTTATATTTTTAATATTTGGATGATGTTTATTTATTGTATAAATCGTATTTTATTTGCATAATTTAATTTGCATTTATCAATAAAACGAGATAACATTCTTGGTTGACAAAAACATTAACTGTTTTAACGGCACTCTGCTAAATGTTAATTAGTTGAAGTGAAACTTAAATTTATTGTTTTCTTAAAGAGTTTTTTTTAATAATGTTAAAGAAAGTTTTTATTTAAATGGCTTATGATTATTTTGAAGGTTTAATTCATTTGGAATGATGTCGCCATAATATTATTATGGTGTTGTGTGAATTCGTATAATCAGAATCTCGCGTTATAGTGAGGCAATAGACTCTGAGCCGATTCGATCAAATTGAGTACCATCCTAAGTGACCAGACGGTTTAATTTTCATTTTAATAATAATTTCGACTTTCCGAAATCGATATTTACCATAAAAAAACACCCTGCATTATTATTTGTTACGTATTTCAAACAACATTTACTTCCAAATGATACAAACTATAACTTTTTATAAAACTATCTTGTTTTTATTCGAAAGTGAAAACTATAAAACGTGACTTCTAGTTAATAGATGAGGAATAAATAATCTAACAAAAAACAAGAACAGTTAAGTAACGATGCAATGCTCACTCTCCGCTTACCGCTGCACAGCCATCATCATCCCGTCCCCAAAGCCGTGCCCCCCGTCCCTCCCCCCTCAGTCCCTCATCACTACCTACTTCACAGCAGTTACATTCTCTGCAGATGTCACTAATAGTAATATTATAATACAGCTATTATTACTTTCACATTGCAGTAGTTGCAATAGTAATAAATACTATGCAATTATATTTTATATGGACAAAGTATTACATCTGAACACTAAAATAGAAAATGGATTGACCACGTGGCAAAACACCTATAACCTTGAAAGCTATTTACTGATACATACCTCAAAATTCGGTAATGAATACTACGAGGCGTGTTTTTTAAGTAAGTACCGTTTTGGAATTAAAAAAAGACGTGCAAAGATATCGTAATAATTTTATTTTTACATGAAAGCCTGTACCTTAATCTACTTTTCTACAGCCATTACAGTCTGATTCTTCATTGTATACGTTGTTTACTGAGTGTTTAAGATGCCTCCGACAATCGTGAGTCTCGCCGATTGTGAAGTACGGGCTGTTATACGATTTCTTAGTGCTAAAGGCGTAAAACCGATCGATATTCATCGTGAGATCTGTGAAGTTTACGGACAAAACATTATGAGTGATGGAATGGTAAGGAAATGGGTGAGAGCATTTAAAGATGGCCGCATAAATGTGCATGATGAAAAAAGTCAAAACAGTTGTGATACAGTGGTTAACAAGTCAGGCGGCAGAATTTTATGAGGAGGGTATTCAAAAACTGGTGCCACGTTATGACAAGTGCCTCAATATTCACGGAAATTATGTAGAAAAGTAGATTAAGGTACAGGCTTTCATGTAAAAATAAAATTATTGCGATATCTTTGCACGTCTTTTTTTAATTCCAAAACGGTACTTACTTAAAAAACACGCCTTGTATTTTGAGGAACAGAGCAATGAAAATAAGTATGTAATCAGTTTTCTTTCTTTATCTTGAAGACGATAACTTCCACAAAAATTTTGTAAAGAGCTTTTTTGTAGATAATCACATTATCTATAACTTTCATTAATCACTTTTTGTTGTAACTTTTATTATTAGAAAGTTATAAGCAAAAAGAAACAGACTTTAGTACCATCACTTAATTTAAGATTTGTTTTTTGCTTATAACTTTTTTATTTTAAAAATTACAACAAAAATTTATTAATTAAAGTTGTAGACATTTTTATTATCTACAAAATATTCATTTAATATAATCAAATAAAACTACCTTATAAAACGAAGCACGATTTTCATCCTTTACTTATATGTAGTAAAGCTCAAAAGAAAATGTACAATTTTATTTAGCGAGTGCCTTGAATGAAAAACATTGAATGGTTAATAGAGCCTTAAGTAAATAAATAATTTATTAGATTAAAACATAAATTAAATAACACTTATACAACATTCTAATTTAATTTTAAACGATTGTAATTCTAGTTTAGTTTTAAGTAGGTTGGTAGTATCGCAGTTGTAGTGGCCAGACTGTACCAGACAACGAGTAACATACTTTATTTATCACAGTTTCTTGTGCATATGTATTTGTGTGTAAATTACCAGCTAGTTTTGTGTTATTTTGTACATTCTAGTTCGTTACATTTGTCGCGGTAATTATAAATAATTATCTTCTTGTAACTGTAAACCTGTAATATATTTAGTTGAAGATGGCTAATTGCAGATAGCTGAGTACTTGTACAGGTACAGGCACGGCTCTATTAGGTGCTCAGTTATTCATTTAGAGATTATAATTATCTTTAGGTGATACAATCCAGAAATCCAGAACACGCAAGATCACACATTTATTGTTGGAATAACAAACACAATTAGTAATTTTTAAGTGACACTGTTTCCTTCAGGTTTGACCTTAAGCTTGACCTAAATTTCTTGTGATTATTATGTAGGACCTAATTTGTTACGGAGCTTCTTTTGTCAATGGAAATTATGGGTTAAATACTATGTCATTAACACATTAATAAGTTATCGTTCTATGCATAAACCAATGCGACATTCATATAGATTTGTATATGATATCTTTCACACTTTATGACGGTATAGGGAAGAGGCGGCCTTTGGGGGTGGCAAGCAGGGCAACCCAAGTACAAAAATTCGTTACTATATATCTATATGAATCTCGCACCTCGCTCTTTAGAAATCACACTAGAATCACTGCGTATATCTTTTAAGGCATTCATGTACCTTAGTTTATCATCATTAATATTTGGTCGTCCTTGTGCTTGTTAACTTTTACAAAACTTCCAATATAAAATTTTATTTCTCGTCAATTATCATCAAAAATACTTACTTACAATTTACATAAATTATACAAAGAACAAGTACCTCGCAAATATCTGCTACCCGGGGGCCTCGCAATGGCTTATGCCGCCCCTGGTATAGGGTATATTTATTATATTAAAATGTTGGTGGCACACTGGTGTGGATGACACATTTAATTCATGTAATATTTTAATTGTACAAAGCTATTAATATTTAATATGAGTGGGTCTTATTTTAGGTATAATAACAAATCATATAAAAAATCGTAAAATGTACGTTCTTAAAGCGTTCTGTATTAGGTAAAATCGTTTACGTAACAAGTAACTCTTTTTATGTTAGATAAACTTTAAATACACGTAACTGTGTTCAATGGGATCTCCAAAGACTAACTAGGACCGCTTTATAGGGGGTTTACTTTGAAATATAAATCTTTGAAAAATACAAAAAAAATATTATTAAGCCAGGAGAGCTTCTTGATTTTTATTTTCATCGCACAACGATTCATCGATTTTTATTTTCATCAACGAAGAAGAAGTTATAACTTTTATTCTCTTTTCCCAAGCTTTCCATCAATATTTAGCCTTCTGGCATTGCATAGAACTGAAGTCTAAGCGTTCTTCGTTGTTTTATTTGTGATTTATTTGATGTTTGTCATAAATATAATCTTGACAGGTGGCTGAATTTATTATCGAGTAAGAAAATGCATATTTCATGGCTCCGTCGAAATAACAATGTTTATGACTTTTTAGTACTAAAATGGAAATATTATACATTTTGTTATAATTATGAATAAATAGGTTAAAAAATATTCTTGTATTCATTATTGTTGTACTAAATTCCATTCTACTTTGTAATACATTGAACAATTTCATTTAATAGGATCGGTTCAGGTCAGAACTGACAAGAAGTAACCTCGCATATTTTAAATCAATTGAAAATGCATTTCTATTTTGTAATGTGAAATATTAACGTATTTTTTTATACAAAGAAGTACCTTTTCATCTCCTCCATTTCCAAATATCCCGGCGTGCACCTGTCCAGTCCTAATACCCATCTCTTTTGTTCTTTCCATCCCCATATCTCTGCTTCGGACAGCATCATTCTAAAGTTTCATTAGTAGTTGATAGGAAATATCCGGATTGCAAGTTTAACATATGCAACTTGCTTGTAAAGTAAACTTATACCGGTTTGACACCAGAAAGACAGTTTTGTTGTCAAAAAACAAAACAAAATAATGTTTTGTTTTATTTTACAACAGTTCTGTTTAGCGAAAACAGACTGTTCATACTGAACAGACTGGTTTTGTTTTTAGTGTTTTTCTGTGTCTCCCATAAAAATTATAAACATGATAAACAAACCAAGCAGACTTAGAAACAACAACAAACGTGTTTTCCTTTGATCTTACCGATTCCAGATAGGAATGTGTTTTGTTTACTAAAACAGCAACAAAAGACAAGAATGTTTTAAGAACTGTGTTTTTGTTCAGAAAAGGTCAAAAGTCAAAACAAATCATAACATTGACAGAAGTACTCAAAAATAAACATAACATTATAATAGGATTGGTTAATATCTAGAATTAATTCTCAATGGAAAATTTTCTGAAAATTATTATTCCATGACATCATTCCTAAAAATATTTTTTCATTAATAAATATTTCATTTAAATGTTTCTTCTAATGGCATGTCTAAAACAGACCTGAGTAGCGTGCGAATTAAATAATAAAAGCTTTGTTTTAAGCCGTGCGAATAAAAGATTTTCCTTTTTAAATTCTCTTCCAAGTTCCATCTCATGTTTTTTACAAATAAATTAAATCCCATCGCCTCTTCTTCCTCTACCCCTACCCCTGTTTCCCTGTGCCCCTGGGGTCTCAAAATGGTCTGACACTGAGGATTGTCTTCCCTTCGCGATCGCGACTCGTGGTAATATATTAATGGATGTTGCTGAGCTTAGTGTGGGTGCGGCATTTAACGCTGATGTGCTGATGTGATTGTGCGAAGGTGGATTCCGTCACTCGGTCTCTTCTTCTCAAACCCACTCCCTTTCCCATGTGCCCTACGACCTATCCGTCCGCCACCTAGCTATAAAAACAGCGAGTGATTCTTAAAAGCTTGCTTTTTAAAAATTACACAAGAATAATAAAGGTGTTATAACAGATTTAGTTCTGTTTTTAAACATGTTAATATAAGACCTGTCGCACACTGCAAGCGTATTTAAGCGACGACGAATTCGGACGTAAATCGGTGGCTTGCTTGAGCAGCTAGAACTCTCAAAGTGCTGCGTCACATAATATACATACCAAATACCGATACGACAGTACGCCAAGTCAACTTGTGTACTGTAGGGTGTATTGGAGTTACTTTGTACTAACATAATTTACCATGAGAGCAAACTGTTACTATAATTTTTATCGATACACCACTGTTATGAAAGAGACTTCCATATCCCTTCCAGTTTGAGACGGCTGAATGCATTTACAAGGTTCGGATAGGTTTAGCATTGTAGCATGTATTCGCTTGGTTAAAATTCGCTTAAATACGCTTGCAGTATGCGACAGGCCTAAACGTTATCACTGACTGTCCAAAAAGAACATTGTATACTGTAGCTAATAGAAACGGCCCTACCGGATTAACGATTTTGTCGAATGTTGACGAATACATGAAAGAAAAATCACTTTAGATAAAAATGTAAACGATTAAAACATGTATTTTTTATGTTTACCAGTTAAACACAGTTACGTAAATATAATCAAGAATATTTTAGGTTCATGTAATGTAACATTATAATACGCAAGTAATCTTTCGACGTAAATTTATATATTTTTTATGTCAATAATGTTTTTCATGCAAAATTTTATAATGTTACATATTGGAAATTGGATAATAGTAAAAGATTTTTAATGTCTTTTACGTTTATTTAAAGACAATGTAATAAAATTATATGAAACGGTAAATAATAAAATGTAAGTTAAAATATTACGTTATTTTTATCCTATTTTGGTATTTACCTAATTTAAGTTATTAATTTAATGTGTATGCTTTTTAAAATAATTTTATTTGAAAGAACGGAGCTTTACGGAATTTCAGTTTCAAATCAGGATTGAACCAGATCAGCAACGTTGCCATCTCACGTCCTTCGTCCATTTTATAATTAACTAAATGGGTGCCCACAGCCCGCTTCGCGGTTCTCGGAGTTTCTAAAGTCCACATTGCGTGACTGTCGACAGGGGCGCACCCTTATTTGATTATTTTTATTTTTATACGAGTTTGGCATATTGTTCTCTTCGTTTATGAGTACTTAATTTTACATAGTTTTTTTTTTATTTACAAAACGAACAAATAAGACATGTTGTAAAATGTTTCCTTTTTATTTCTTACTTGTCATATACAAGATTCAACAATTTTAAGTTTTTATTGCATTTTGCATAATAGAACGGATACAAATCTTACGTCTTCTTTATTTTCATTTTCAGTAACATTCAGAAGAAAAAGAAATATTAAAATATGTTTGACAACTAGCAGTTAAGATATTAATGCTTTTTAATTTATTGTTAAAAAACGTTTTATAAAAAGATTTCGAAGAATTTAAGTTTAAATTATGTATGGCTATAAAAGTTATCAGCTAAAAAAATTTTGATTTCGTTTTTCTGAAGTTGTTATTACTGGTTCTTTCCTCTGCTATAAATACCCATAAAGAATTAGACAAGAGGTGATGAAATATCCAAATTTCTTTGTCACATATTCTGTTAAAGTTTCTCGGTTTAGTGTTCTTGAGGATAATTTGCCCAAATCTATTATCAAAGAAGTTTACTGATTTAGAGCCCCCGTAAATTTGCAAATCCCAAAGCAACATCTACTCCAGTTCCCGCTCTGAACGACGCTGATTATAATCTCTAACTGATGATTGTTTTGCACAGTTTATAAATTAATTATGTTCAATCTAAAATAGTTACTGACTGCAAAGTTGTTAAAGATTGATAGTGAACTCTTCCCCTTCAGAGAAGGCCAAAGAAATTGCCAATCTATTGACTACATTGGAGTACGTAAGGGATGATTGTGTGGACCGGGTGGAAGTGAAAAACCAGAGGGTTTGTGTCTGAACAGAGTGATAGAGGTAAAAGGCAGGAAATGAAAATGAAGTCTCAAAGGAAGAAAGAATAGTGAAAAGATAATAGAGGGTTTGTCGAGAGGGGTCAAAGAAGGCAAGAGGTGAGAAACGGGAAAGGATAAAGAGAAGAAGAAGCAGAAAGTACTTTAGGAAATAGAAAGGTCTAGAATAGTTTAAGTTTCATTTTAAGGTGATGTTCTATGAAATGTTTTAGGAAAGATATTAATGTAGATTGTAAAACTGAAAGGAAAATAATTAATAATATAATTATAAGTTGAATGTTGATTATATGAATCTTCAGCGTCGTTTTCGTTATCGTTATGCGATTGTACACTGGCTGTACATTGTACCAGCATGCAAGTCTTCAGTGTTCAGTAATTCGAACCATAAAGACACATGTACGTCTCGCCACATTATCAGCGTTATTTAAATTATGAAACCGAGTGGCAGCTGGTAGAGGTTCACATGAATACACTACGCTTCACCGTCCACAGCGACAAGTACCAAAACATTCAAGAAAAAGTTGAAATCTTTCACGCACGCGGTACGGTACAATGTTCCCAATGTTGTTTCATACATATTTAACTTAACTTTTTTCCCTGTCATTTTTTAGGCTCGTTTCTTGGTTACGAAAGAACACATGTTTATCGCCTGGTTAAGTAAACTTTTTTTTAGCTACATCTTAAATATTTTATGTATTTGTATTTCATTAAATTTTTTCTTTATTACTTTTTAAAATTGCTTTCCAAACGTAGTTTTCTTGAAAATAATGATAGATAAGTTTTAGAATATATCTCATATATGTTCACGACACCGCTACCTAATAATGGGCTTGTGTCCTCATTTTTTAGTAATCGATTTTTCAATTGTTGATTAAAATTGATGTTAATAAATGTGTATTGGCGTCTCTATTTTATTAAATATCTAAATATTGACGGAGATATAGCAATTAAAAGTTTGAATTGTAGTTTTAGCGCTAGAAATGGTCGGTCATATTTCTATGACTTGAAATGCATTTTAACGTCAGTTATTTGTTGAGTAGGTCAGTGCTGTGGTAATGTTTTGTAGCTGTTGGTAGTCGAAATAATCAAGTCAAATCAAAGAATAATAAGTTTTTATTTTATTTAACCCTGTTACGGTAGACATATAGTTGAAATTTTATTGTTCCTTGAAATAGCTGTAAATAATATTTGATATTATTTATGAATGTGTACAACGTTGAATCCCTTTAATAAGTAAAGAAACAAAATAACTTTTTTAATTGTTAATATCTCTTAACATATAAGGACTTATTAAAAAATAATTGCACATTTGAGGTTCTAGTAACCCACTTTATCAATATATAGTACATTTTTATAGAAATTAAGACATAGGACCCAATCCCATTGTATGTTAGGTTCGTTTAAAAAACCAGATTTCAGTGTGTTACGTTTTGGATACAATTATAATAAAAGGGCAATAACCGTGTTCTACTTAAAACGTTTTTTTTTTTAATTTTAATCAGTGGTAATTGTCACAGAGCGAACCCAATCAGTAATCCGCTTATAATCAACATAATTATACACAAATGATACCAACAACAATAGACATTTTTATTTTTATTTCTCCTAGCTTTTCAGATATTTTAATCTGACTTATTTGTCTATCGCTATCGACATTCCCATCCAAACCTGTATTATACTAAAACTAGTATTGCAGCGTCCAGCGTCCGGCGTCCGTTCTTACTGCCTCTACATTTACATAACTCTACTAAGGTCTGAGGATTGATATTGACCTTCAACACACAAAATATATGGAATCAATTTATGCAGCTCCAGTATCCCCCGCTACTCCCCACTCCTCTCTACGTCACGCATTGCATTACTTTCATCGACGTTCCATAACCGAGATGCTACGAAGACTATGTTATTGTGTAAAGTTTAAATATGGATAGATAAATTATATCTTACTTAAATTTACTTTTAAATTGGAGCCAGATTCCGTATTTCTATACATGCATTCATAAATATTTATTAAAATATTATTTGTAATAAGAGAAATGAAGTGACATCGCTTCAAAATCAATTCTTTTTCACTTAGATTTCAGTCAGAAAACAGTCAGATTTTTTCATAAGAATATTCTTTCTCTTTCCAACATTATACAATTAAATGGAAATGGAGTTATTGCCTTAGGATAAAGTTCCACATTCGTTTCACTAGAATATCACAGAAAAAGAAACAAAATATATCTGTCTCTGTTACACTTGAATGGTTTATTTACAACTTCATTCAATACTGGTACGGTAGTGAGGACAGGTGAAGTGATTTTGCTATTTGTAGTTCATATCACTGACATTCCACTTGAACGAGTGAAATCAAATTTACCAGCAAGATTTTTATTTCCTCTAACACGGATATCTTGTTTTTTCGTACTCTGCAATGAATATTTATTTTGTAGGGTTTCAATCAGTAATCTAATCACTGAAGATGAGTTAATAATTTAACTTTTAAAAAAGTTAAAAAAAAATTGGCAACCCTTTAAACATAACATTACTAAAACATCATATTGAAGATGCGTATGATTTTTTTGTCATGAAAGATTTCCTTTCAGTTCAGTTTCTCACAGTCGCTCATATGAAATGTTTATTTTATCGGCTACAAATGGCGAAACCACTCCTCCTGTTGGAATACAAATGAAGATAAAGTTGATACGAACTATAATTGCAGTGCAATAGTGATAGAAACGTCACAAAAAGGGACACTTCACCAAATTGTTTTACTTGGTAGAATATACTTTACAAATACATCGTGGTGCTCTTCAGTGAATCCTAGTTGTCTAAGCCTAGTACTGTTCTGTTTAGATACATTCTACGAAACAGCAAACAGCCTGGACCTACTGGTCTAGTCAGTCGAACAAAGCGAACACGTGGATAATACTAGAACCAACCAACCACATTCGTGACTTGATTCAATATCTCGTGAACATACTCGTATATGCAATATGTCTGATTTAAATCATATGATTACGTTCACTCACACACGGATGAATAAATTACAACTATGACTGCCTACAATGAGTCCTAGGTCCTAGATTATGGCTTTAAATAGAACTTTGTGTTCGTTTCCAATTTTTTAATAGAATACTGTTTTGTTTAGAGTTTTATCACGAAAATAGGAAGGAATATGATTTAAGCTTAGAGCACCTAAGTGATTTTTTGTATTCATACACGGTTGGTTTCAGGGCATTTGAAAATGGAGGTCCTAAAGTTTATAGATTTCGCTATATCCTGAAAAAAATTGTACCAGATATTGCACGGCCCTGATGAGGTTCTTATCACAGGCATGTCTCACGTCCTGATAAGGCGCTGGTAATAAATGTAACTTTGTTACGCTAACCTTATGGTAGAGTACCAAAGGTATAACATTACCAAGCCTTGACAGCGCCTGATCAGGGCCTAACCGGGTCAAATGCCTCTTGGAATGTATAAAACTCTTTTTTTAATTCCGTTTGTAGTTTTTTTTGTTGAAAACTTTGTTGATAGTTTGTGTAAGTCATATTAACATAAACTACACTGCTGCTTAAGAAATGTAATGTTATTTATACCATATAATACATTTTTAAGTAACTTAAAACTTTAAACCCCGTGCCTTTCAAAACTCTTGCTTAATTTTACAGACGGTGTCTGCCAACAGGATATTTATGATTTTTTTTTATGTCTGACTTATTTAATATCTTATTACAGGTCAGGGTGTCTGGTGTAAACGCGTTTACTAACAATAAATAAAACAAAATAATATCCCAAAACAGCGATAAATATTGTCCGATAGTTAAGTATTTCGTTCCAAGGTTCAATCTTACCAAATAACATTTTTTATTATTGTTTTTATTTTTTAATGTTCTTCCAAAGAAACCTTGGTTCTAACCAAATCGTAAATTTTGATTAAATTGAAAAAGATCGTGCAAGTACAAAAGGTACTCTTAAGTTTACTATGGTTTGCTTGGCTTTAACACTACCAACACAATGAAACTGCAGCTTAACTTTTGTCTGCGACACAATCAAGTCTGCTGCGGCAAGACTCTTGAGCCATAACAAAGCCAAAGCCACTGTCAGAATTATTATGACGAGGCCAATATAGAAAAAATACTCATATGTACGTTGGGGCTCATATGATTTTTTAATTTTATTTTTAGAGAACCACACCTTGAGTTGGCTCTTTGTGTCTTAATGTGCTTAAGCAATGAATACCTGGCTTGTGGTACACCCGGATGGTGCGTGCATATCGCTCAAGTTGCGTTTGTCACTTCACATTAACTTCAAATTGTCTTTGTGTCAAATAGAATTAAAACTACTAAAAAATAATGAAAAAAATATTCAAGTAATGGACTTGTGTTCTCATTTTTTAGTGGTCGATTTTTCAATTGTTGATTGAAATTGATGTTAATAAATATGTATTGGCGTGTCTATTTTATTAAATATCTAAATATTGATGGAGATATAGCAATTAAAAGTTTGAATTGTAGTTTTAGCGCTTGAAATGGTCGGCCATATTTGTATGACGTGAAATGCATTTTAACGTCAGTTATTTGTTGATTAGGTCAGTGCTGTGGTAATGTTTTGTAGCCGTTGGTAGTCGAAATAATCAAGTCAAGTCACCTTACACAAGGATTGTGATGTCACATGCACTTGGAATGTGTACAACGTTGAATCCCTTTAATAATTAAAGAGACAAAATGACTTTTTTAATTGTTAATATCTCTTAACATATAAGGAGTTATTAACAAATAATTGAACATTTGAGGTTCTAGTAACCCACTTTATCAATATATTGTACACTTTTATAGAAATTAAGACATAGGACACAAGCTGACGGCTGATTTAAGATACCTTTTACACAATTTTTAAATAATTTTGAGTCGTTATCCTTTCTTGAATAAATTACCAACACAAACCTATAAATCATAACACAATTCTCCCATGGACGAGAATCTTCGAACTAATTATTAGTTATAATAACATTTTTTAATCGGAAACATAAATTTAACTTTTTAAAATACTTTTAATTTGAAGTCTACTGTTTACTAGTAAACCATCATCAATGTATTCATCACGTATTGAAAACAGAAATAAAAAATGTAAAAAAAAAAACAAGACTTAGAAAAAGTTCTGCCGAAACTTGTAACCTATAATTAATCTTATGTTTTATTTAAAAAAAAGATCAAACGGTTATTTATTAACATAGTCGTTTTATAGTTTAATTTATACATAAGTATATTCTGTTAAAATTAACTACAATTTAATAATCCTTTTTGTTTTTTATTGAATCCCTGCTAATGTTGTTAATTTGAAACAATTATATTTTATAACTTGAGTACTGATATTCCACAGATTATCAATCTTTGAATGAAATGACTAAATATCACTTCTTGATACTGGCATACTCTGGTTTGGGTTCTTAGATTCGTGTTGGCTAAGTTTCAAAAGTGTTAAGAAGGTTTACCTTTACTTAATTATTTTTTTGGATTAATATGATGTAAGATTAAATAACAAAAGATATCTTTCGAGAAAAATGTATGCTTTCCGGTGATAATAAAGCTTTTAATGCAGAGGTGTAAAAAGTTACATATTAAACTAATTTAGTAATAAAAGAAATAGAATATGTCAATGTAATAGAATTATTTTTAATTTAACCAAACGTAATATTAGCTAAAGAATACATAAGTTTATAGCGGATTTCTATAAGAATATATTAATTAATTGATTAGGTAGTAGTGTAGCATTTTGGATGTCATCCCATAATTTTAAGCACATCCTACTTTCTTGTTGTCCTTGACGTATTTTGACGTCCTCGCATCGTTCTTCCTTATATGTATTATGATGAATTGACATATTTGTTATAAACAAAGTGTAAAAGAGATTACATACTCAAATCGTGATAAACAAGAATAAAGAAAGTCGATTACTTAGTATTCAGCGGTAATTTGTTAATTAATAATTTCATAAATTTTTAACAAGATCTGAAAATGTCTTCTAAGTAACTCATAAGAAACTGAGAGCTAACTGTTTGAGAACCGTAAAATTAATTTTTACCCACTTATTTTTTACACGTTGCATCCTCTTGAACGAACATAACATGTTAATTACGTTTCTATCTTTTTTAAATAATAAATTGGAAATTAGTTTTCAAATGTAAATTGAAATATAATTTAACTAGATGACTATTTTAATTATCAGTAATTACCAACTATAGAAAATTATGATTTTACGGTTATAGAACATAAACTATAGTTTGTAGGAAATTATGTTAAATACCACGTATCTTTTGGGTTTGTCATGTTTTATTTATTACTGTTTAACGTTGATAGAATTAATTAATAACATCAGTCTTATTTTTTGACTAATCCAAAATTGTATCCACTATAGTTCTAATAAAATACTCGTATACACATTGCAAAATTTCAGTTCTCCTTTTCAAAAATATTCTTAAAAGTGATGATTCATAAAGTACATGAAGTAGAGTGTCCATTTCAACTTTTGTTAAGACATATGTAGATATGTTTGCATAGAATCTGATTATATATGAACAATTTATATTTGTCATTGGCCCTTTTACCATTAAGCCACTGATTTATTCTTATCATTTAACCACGTCTATAGAATAGCAGTTAAATAGCTATCTCCAAGAACACCTTGTTGTAAGATACAAAAACATTTTCATTTTAATTTATCTCTAAAGAAGAATAGACAGACTTAGAATATAAAACAGATATTTAAAAATCCATTAACGCGAGGAATAAATTTAAAATAATAGTTTTTGCAGACCAGACATTAAACTCAACTCTTCTTAGATCATTTTCCGAGGGTGCTATTGCATTACGATTATATATATGGTTGTATTCTACCTACATTTTCTCCCAGTCCTTGTACTGTAGATGCCAGAAATCCTGAGTGGGAGGCTCATCATTCTTCCCAATGACATAACCTATTCCATCTTGATCGTAAAATATATCCAAGAAGAAAGATATATCGCTTCGTGCCTTATAACTCCAAGTGAAGATATGACTGGTGCAAATCATTTATCCTCTTTGAATGGAATATGAATACCATAGACTATCATCCAGACAAAAAATCAAATCAATACGTGAACAGAGTGTTCACGAAGTTGAGATTATTTGTAGTCTCCCATCAGATCCACAGACGATGCAATAAACAACATTTTAGGTTTTAACTAAATCTCTCCTCTTGAAGTTCTTTTGTTCAAGACTTGTGTTTGTACCTTCGCTTTATTATCTTGTAACATGTGAGTAAGCGGTAATATTAATTGTTTTTGTAATTTGCATGCAAAACACAATTTTAATAACACTCCAACAACCAGCAAAACATTTACTTGTTACTTGTAATTTACTAGTTACTTAGTTGTATTCGTATGTGTATTTAATGTTATTTAATATGGAAATGGAGTGATGACCTAGTTATACCTCCGCAGCATCGCGTGCGCTTGCACTCATAATTATAATAATTACTACTGTTTGTAATTAATGTTTTGCAGCGTAGTTCGAATCCTACTAGAAGACGTAGCGTTGGTATTTTAGCTATAGTTCAGTAAAAGTATGTCTTCAATTTCTAATTTGTGTTTTTGAAAAAGTATTAAGTAAGACACATTAACTTGTACGTTTTTTTGCAGTATAAATATTACCGAATAAACGTAATAACGCATTATAAACGTATATTTCATTTATGCGTTTTTTCTAGAAAGAATTTTCTAATTTGTTTTCTTTATTATATTTGACCTCGGTTTAAAATTAAAAATTAAAGATGATAGTTAAACTAAACCTAAGAAATAGCGTTCTAATTTTGTAACTAACTCGACGCAAGTCTCTCTTCGTCTTTACATTTTATTTGATTGCGTATTTATAAATATAAAATATAAATTACTAATTTTCATCACAGTCTCGCTGGACTATTTGTTTGGTTCCACACGAAGTTGATTTGCAGCCCACATGCTCGTACAGTCTTACGATACGTCTTACGTTATTGAATATGTTATTAATTGTGTATTAAACACAATAATATTTATTTATAAACATTACTTAATGTGTTATGTTTTTTATCGTGTAATTATTAATACTAACTCGTGCAACTTCTTGTTGTAATAATCAAACAGTGGCGTCGTTTAGATGTTTCAATATGGGGGCAAAATAGTCGCAGACATTACCTTCTTGTAATATTAGATATAAGCGTTATAGATTACAGCCTCATCTCCGCTCTCTGTTTAAAATAGTAAATAAAAAAAAAGAAACTTCTGCCTTAAGTTAGGGCTCACGGAAAGTGTCTGCCAATAATGAATATTGCTTTTTAACAATATTCTATAAAACATGTATAAAAAACCAACATAGGTTTGTGGTTCTGGGATTTTACTCTATTTATTAAGAATTTACAAAAATCAGAACATTGAGATCTTATGACTCCTGACAGTCTCATATCTTACGTAATTTTATTTGCTTGATTCAACTTTTCAATTTCTGCATTCTACACCTACATACATCTAATTAACATAACATTTTGCTTGCAATATATTAATAATAAACTAGCTCCATCTTAGAACTGGTACAGTTGTAAATGTGTAATATGTACACATATATTACAAACACATTCACCGCCAAGTGATACAATCCTGGAGTCTGACATTGAACTAGAACAAGCAAGCAGCTCAACTCTGCCTCAAATGTTACGGAAGCCTAACAATTTACATTATACGTCCGTACGTTGTTGTCGTTAGTTTTGAATAAGTAGCGGTAAATGTATCGACAAACGTAATCGATGATGTTTGAAATCACTATACTTATAAAAAAAATTATGACAGATCAGATGCTGACATTAATAGAATATACTACAGAGAAAACTATCTATTGCGGAGACATGCAGAAAAAATAACAGAATTTTCACAGGGATTTTCTAAACATCTGTGCGATAAAATCAAGTGTATATTTATTTGAGGTAGTGAAGTGAAGAGGTGGATGGCGGAGATAGAGAAAAGGAGCTAGGTAAGAGAAGGAATGGCAGAGTAGAAGCAGGAAGAGCGAAGCAATAGTAGTAGCAGTTTTGTTTTTATTTTTATAAGGATATTTTTTTTGATTTTGGAAGGAGTGAGAATGTTTAGATATAGTAAGGATAAAAAATGTATTAAGCACAATGATATGCAAATAAATGAGTTAAGGCACAAGAATGTGCCAAATGGCAAAAATAAAATAATAATATATATATATATATATATATATATATATATATATATATATATATATATATATATATATATATATATATATATATATATATATATATATATATATAAATATGTTTTTTGGACTTTTATATATATATATAATTATATTTCATAAGATAAACGTTATGTTTGTTTGATTGTGTGCCTTGCGGTTTCACGGCCCTTGGCTCCATCCCCTCCATCCCTTCCATCCACCCCCATCCTACAACACGTATTTACGACGACGCAATAACCTTGAGATGTTTCAGGCGTAGTTCAGACACACAGATAATGTTCACAAATTAGCGCCAGGCGTGAGATCATTCCGGGTCGTTTAATATCAGAGAAAGTACTGGCACTCATAGCTGACGTGGTCTGATGCTCCACTACCACTACCACTACTCTAGCATTTCAGTTCAAACTCTCCAGTTTTATTATCTAGTGCACTGTGTACAAGAACAACCTACGAGATGAACGAACGTGCTTAAACTTGTCCTCATTATGTATCTATTGTTTTAAGAGTACTCGTACAACAGTTTTGTGTTTGTGCGCTCAGAAACAAGTGATTTTATAATATTTCTAAGTACCTATTCTGATTTACAACATAGGACACTTCTACTTTTTAAGATTCTAGATATATTGTGAATTGATTTTGAATAGGTTGTAACAATACAAGCCATATAAAATTTTGTCCAATATTGTTCTGGTTTATTTGCTTGCCATTTCTTTAATACGCAGAAAATGCAAAATATACATATTAAGATCAAATATTCAATCCTTCTTCATTAGTTTAAAAATATCACCAGTCTACCTCTTAAAATACGTTAGCTATCTTAAAATTCGTGGACCGTGTTTTAGTACATTTGTAGGTAGACTTAAGCAAAATACCTGTATCTTAAAATAAATATGAACGAAAATGATGAGAAATGAAGTTCAGACTAAAGAATAAAGAAAGAGGAAGTCGATATTGTGTGGAAAGGAGAAGAAAAATTAGAGCGCATTAAGAATATGTGTTGGGAGAAATTGGGAAGTGGAGTTTGCCTGAGGGAGAGTTTCCTAAGCTAAGAGAGAGGAAGTGTGAAATTTAATAAGAATAAGAGTACAAAACAGATTAAGAAATATAATGAAATGGAGAGGGTGGAATGCAGGTTGAGACCTGCTTGGAAAGAGAGAAGGAAAAAGATGACAGAAGTAAAGAGGATGAACAGAGAAAGAAGACTGCTTATTAAAACAAAAGGGAAAAATGTAATGTTAACTTTTACTTTAATTTAGAAATGGAATGTTAAATAAATATGAGAAGTTTGTAACGCAGTAAAGGCATACGAATATACAATAAAACACATACATACACCTTAAAATGCCATAAACTGCGCAGTTTCTTTTTAATTTTAAAAGTTTGTTCAACTTCAAAAGCGTCTAGTATTTTTCTTAAATAACATAGATGCTGGAAACTTGATTTATTTGTTTAGGTACACATCTGACAAACCCCAAAAATAAAACAATTAACATACTAACTTAAATTGGGCCACTGTTGGCATTTAACTGTCAGAAATTGGGTTTTTATAAAAATAACATAAATAGTCAGATTTCAGCTAAGACATGTATAGCTCAAAATATACTAAATGGTCTCATCTTCCCCTTAAGCTTGCTATCAAACACCCTGTATATCTGAAGCACTATTTAAATGAGTAATAATTTGTGGTGTTACACTCATCAATAGCCAATAAACATTGTTTTTTCGGTGTGTTACGTGAACCGTGCCTTAGAACACAATGCGTTTGTTTTCATTGTCAGGTTGTTTTGAAAACGTTCTACTTTATTCTTCGTTTGGAGCAATGATGTACAAGTTCTGATACAATTAACGGTATAAAATCGCAGTCCACTACAGTTCGAGGTCTTCATGCTCGGTTCATCCAATTATTTCATTTTTTTAATTTTATTTAGACTTGTAACCCTACCCCCCTTATATCTTCTATCTATATATGGTGGTAGTTACTTATTTTATGAGAGCGATACTACAATCGTCTCATGCGAAAGTTCGTTTATGGGGATCTGGTTCCCCTTGAGTCGGATGACCAAGCTAATGCTAATTGTGGAGGCTTCTTTATTATTCAGGACTTATTACCTCATCTAATTATATTTCATAAATATATTAGGTTTTACTTACTTTTTGTACTTTCTCTGCAGGCAGCTTCCTCTGCTTTGGACAATCACTTTATTTAACGCGACCGTTAATTCTAAGTACTTTTACAATTAAAACAAGGGATTCATTAACACTATTTTCTTTATTATTCAAAAACTTAATTAATACAAATCTTAGTAATTTTAATAATCTTTATGTCAAAGCGACTGACTAATACCCGAACCACCGACTAAGGGGCGCTACTCCCTTATTAGACGGGGCTGATTAGACAGACCTTTCGATTGACGTCTCGACGTACTAACTGGCTGATTGATCTTGATGGACTGACCCCCTCTCCTTTCTTAAACTCAGTTTATATAGCTTAAAGCTCTTTGTTTCAAAAGATGACCTCATTTAAACTCAAATGTTATTTCGTCATCCCTACTTAAATCAAATGACATTCCGTCATCAGTTCTTTGGACTTTTCATATTTGGTTTTAATATAAACATTATTTGAATCTCCACGTGCCTCACGCCCAAAAGCTACACGTGTCTTAAACAAAGGAAGTTAATTAATATTTCTCTTAAATGTTATTGTAAATATTATGTCAGCAATTTTGAATATTATACTAATATACGAACATGGTTCTATCGATAAAGCTATACTTAATTTAAACAAAGTTCGCGACATTTAGACGCCTAAAACTATTAAAACTACTTTGTATTTGAACCATCCAATGGTTCTTAAATAGTTAGTTAAAATATATTATCAATAATTAATGAATCTATATGGGACTGTTACATTGCTTCCCGTTTTTAAATTAAAATCTATAATCCAATGATTATAATTTTATTAGTCTTTCCCGTATTTCTAGATTCATTCATAATTGAAACCTTAATAAAATAAATGTAATTTAAAATTTAAATCAATAAATCAATCATATATAGTCGTTGATAATCAAAATAATTCTTCTTTATCTGCTTTATATAGGTAGATTTCATTCTCATAGTTTCATAACAAAATGCTTCAACTTTGATAAATAAGTGAATACTTTTCTTCGTTTCGAATACGCTCTGCCTCGGTTTATTTTCGAATGCGTCCTTCCCTACTGCTTTGCATCTGGCTTCATATTTCCGTAGGTTGCATAAACAATACTGATAGTTTTTAATGGTCCATTACATTTGTAAATTCTCGTTCTGTTTACAATACTTGTAGATCAATACACACATGATATATGTTTTCTTCTTAAGTGATTACTGCTTCACTTAGACCTTTAATTTCTTCTGGATTATTCACGGACTTCGTCATTTCGTATTGTTTTCTTCATCTTTTTCAATTTGCATCGATTTCATCGGAATCTTCATCTCATAACGTCTTGCATTCTGGTAGTTTCTCTCGTACATTCGCTCATTGACTCGTTCAAGTATTCACACTTATTACCTTAGTCTTACGCATTATGAAAATCAACTACTGGTCTCATCCTTCAGTTCCTTGTTGTTGTACATGCTGCAATTTATACTCTTACGTAATTATCTTAATTATAAATTCATTTTCTGTCTTCTTTTCTATAATTTCTTACAATTGACATAACAAATTTGGCTCTTGTATAGCTCTTTTACTAATAATTCGATTAACTTTACTTAGAAGTTATAGTCATTACAAAATATGAATTTATTTCATAACATATCTTAATTTCTAGTTATTTTAATTATATTTTAAACATAACATGTAAATATCTTACGGCATGTGTTTCTTTTTTAAATATCATCAATCTCTTCTTATTATTTTTTTTTTCTTTGATTGTTCTATATATATTTTCCAACTTTGCAATATTTATGCCATAAATTATTTTCATACCTCTTGCAAACTACTGTTAATTCTACATAATAATGAAATTTAATGTAAACATATTTTTCCTCTTTAATTCCAATACAAATTTAACTTTTCTCTTAAATTTAGACTTTATATTCCATACTTTAGTTTATACTTTTATTAACGAATATTTTAATGAACTTATTCTTATTTACTGTATTTTTTCCCTTTAACAAATTTATTATATTTATTTTTCAAATCAAAACATTATTCTAAACATGGTTATATCAAAAATTATTTTTAAATCTATTTATTATTTTTTTAAACAACAAAATCTTAATTTTATAGATACTTTACTCAAATACTATAATCAAGGTAAACATAATTATTAAACTTCAACACTTGTTACTTGAATTTAAACCAACTTTTTATATTCGCATGTAGTTTTACATGTGCTTCACAAAATAAAATTTCTTTTTCTCTATATTATATTATATCTCAGTGTAATTTAACAATACAAGTGTTCAAATTTTCAATGAATACCTCTTATCAATTTTCAAATCTTCTTCTTTCTCTATTAAAGTTTCCAAACCGATCTGTGAACAGAAAAACATATTCAATATTTATGATATAAAATCTTCAATCAAGTCATCTTATCCTGTTTGCTGTATTCATCATGTATCTTGTCCATCTGAAATTATATAGCATTAGTATATCTCAATAAAAACAAAAATAATTATTCTTTAAACGTTATTGTTACTCATGTTACGTACATCTGTAACTTCTGGTCTAGTTTGTTTATTATTGTACCCTTATCTAATTTATGTTCTCCAACCCTGTGTTAAAACTCAATTTTTCTTTATGCTCACTTATATCCTCAAGTGTTAATTTCTTCTATGACCTTTCTGACTCGAATTTCAATACATCTGTTACAAATAACTTTAGTGCCTAATTATATGTTTATTTTCTTAACTCATGACCTTTCTGTTTTTATGTTTACTTTACTCGTAAAATATTAAAGTACCATATTAGTCCTCATTTAACTATTTTAACGATTAAATAATCCCCTTTTTAAAATTGACCTTAACCTAGTTTATGTTTGTAACAAAAGTTTATATTTTTATTCAAAATCTATACTCTTACACATTATTCAATTTGTGCTGTTTATTTATTTTGTTTCTTAACTCTTTGATATCGCTTTCTACCGTTCTATTTAAATCTCAAGTTTTCTTTAAACTTTATCCCATTATTTACTTTTCTGTTTTAAATTTCTTAAAATCAAAATCCTAATCTACTACCTACCTAAATCTTAATGTATCATAATATATTACTAGAGTGTGTGAAGAATGTCTACTTTTACTTGTATCTGTACTCATTATGTTAATGTTTATTTTACTGAGCGTATGCTTTATTTCTTTTCGAATTGTTTTACTTCATTCAAATTTGAGTGTTCTTTATTTCATCAACGTCGATTTGCAACTAATCATTATTACATATTCAATAAATATCTACTTATCCGTAGCTCATTGTACACCTTTTAGTACTTCATAACTTTTTCTTATTCAATTTCCTGGTTTCCTTTAAACCGTTCATCTGGGTTTCCTATAAACCGTTCATCTGGGTTTCCTATAAACCGTTCATACCGATTTCCATTTTCGGCGATAACTCAATAGTTCCATACTTCTTGGTTTCCTTTAAACCGTTCAAACCGATTTCCATTTTCGGCGATAACTCAATAGTTCCATATACTTTATTTTCATAATTATTTCAGTATTCAAATATCTCATAGTCAATAAATAACTCATAGCAAATCACGGATATAATCGATTCTCTTTAATTTCTAACTAGCACTCATATCAAATCTTTTTAAAATCATACGTCTATAACAACAATGCTACAATACTTTATATTCAGAAAAAAATCATTTTAATAGCTCATCTGTGTAACTTTTAAACAAAACTATCTTTCCACTCTAGAATACGTTTACTGTTAAAATTATCCTTCCTATTTCCAAAATTTCTTATTTTTACTTTATAAAATGATACTTATGATCTATTCTAACACTTAAATGTTCTTATTCTATGCAACTTTAGTTCAATTAACAATCATCTTTATCCGATTTTTCTAGTTAAAATACCCTCTGTTATTCTCTAATGTCTAACGGCAAATTAATCTGTTTAACGCTTACCACTAATGTTTCCTTGAACATCGTCTTAATTAGAATCATGATGTAAATGCTTAACTTAATAAGTGCGAAAATTCCTAAAATTAATCTTTTAAAATTACTCATCATTAATAAATCAATCAATTTACTTTGCAAATTATCCTTTCTTTTTCTTAAAACAATAGCAATATTTTTTCTCTCAACATGTTTATTTTCTTCTAGGCTTAAGCTCATAGTGTTCGTAACTATTCTATCTGTTACAGATTCCCTTACATCTTTTACATTTTTTGCAATTCTCTTTTCATCAATAATTATTTCGTTTATAGTGCCCTCACTTAATAAAACTTTATCATCGCGGCTTGAATCTATTTTTTCTAACTCTTTATCAATTATACTTTCGTGTATATTCTCACATAGTTCATCTACTTCTATTCTATCCTTATTTAAGCCATTACTATCCCAACATGTTTCTACTAACCCGTTAACAATGCTATCTTGTTCAAATTCTACTTTAATTTCATTATTTGCATGTAAATTATTTTCTTCGGTAACTAATTCGTTCGTATCATTTCTATGGACTAAATCTGTCCTGTCACTGTATAATTCTATCGATGTATTTACGTCATCTTTATCAATTTTAATTACTTTTGAACTTTCATTTAGTTCGTCTACTGCTACACTGAACTTTTTAGAGTTTGTATCTTCGTTTTCAACATTATCAAATCTATCAAAAATTACGCTGTCTTGTACATATCTGTTACTTAAAGTACTTCGGTTTTCTTTTAATTCTATATATTCTGCTAAAGTTAAGGCTTCGACCAATGTTTTTGGATTTTCGTAATCAACAAATCTAGAATAGCTGTTACGCAAGCCCAATATAAATCTGTTTAAAATCTTATGCTGTAATTCCATTAATTGTAATTCTCGTTTACTTTGTTCAAAACTGATATTAATTGTTTTTCTAGCTAATTCTGCTACTCTTTCTGAAAAATTAAAAACTGACTCCCCCTGGTTTTGTTTACAAGAATTAAAATCAAATTCTGCTTTCATTAACTCAGCAGGTCTTCGACAATTATATTTATTAAGTAATTCTATCTTAATTTTTTCATAATCTTTTAATTCTGTTCGAGTTAAAACAATATGTAGAAATTCTAGAACCTTTGCGTTCAACTTTACAGATAATGCAAAAACCCTTTCTTTATTATTCCAACTAAAAGCATCTGATATTCCCTCTAACTGATTCAAAAATAACGTAATACTATCTTTTTCTTCAAATTCCCGTAAAAACTGTAAACCTTCTTCCAACTTTTTAAATCTATCTATTAGATTATCCATTTTTAATACGCGTAAATCAACCTATTATTTCTTGTTATATTTAATTACCATTCTACAAAAATCATTTCAAAATATTCCCGTTCTCATAATAATCATGTTAAATTCAATCAATATTCTTTAATTACTTTATTTACGTTCCAAGTCTTTATATAAACAACGTTGTCAAAATCTTTGTTGACTGTGCGGTATATACTCGTATTTCTGTAGCTATAACCAACTGTACCGATCCTTTACTATTTGACCCTAATAAATCACTCGTATTTATTACTCTCTTAAATGTTATACAACACTGATACATTTCTCCGAAATTTAAATCCATAACTGCAGTACTATTTGACATTTTAAAATCTTTCCTTTTTCTTAAATAAACTTTCTTTAATAACCTTGTACAAATCTATTAAACCCTTGTTAAATTATTCCCTTTTTCAATTATTTAAACGTTTTCTTTTCCAATTATTCGTTTTCTAATAGGCATTCCATTTCTATTACATATATGAGGCATACGTTCACTACATATATGTCCATAAACAATATAAGCTAATAATTACCAAACCCCTATATATTACACATGAATATAAACTGATTCAGGAATCGAACCTGAAGACACAGAAACCAGCGTTAAGCTTTAATGTACTGTATCGTCACAATTATTCTTATATCTGTTCTTTTCTAATTATTAATATGCAGTTGCTAGTTGCAATTAATAAACTATATCTCTTTTTTAATTATTAATATGCAGTTGCTAGTTGCAATTAATAAGCTATATTTCTTTAACCCAATTAATCCTTTTTTCCCAGTTACTACAATTTATTCCTTTTTTTCACAATTAATAAAACTTATTTTTATTTCTTTTTCCCAGTTACTAAGATTTATCCCTTTATTTTCTCAAATTAAATTTTCCACTTAATGCCTTTTTTCCCAATTACTCAAATTTCTGCCTTTTTAACACCCCACAATTTTAATACCTTTTTTAACGTATCTCTCTTTTAAAATACCTTACAATTTCTATACCCTTTTTCTTTTATATGACCCCACAATTTCAATACCTCTCTTTTAACATATTTCTCTTTTAATACACCTCTTTTCAATACACCTTTCTTTTTCTTTTAATTGATCCCACTTCTGACACCAAAATGTAACCCTACCCCCCTTATATCTTCTATCTATATATGGTGGTAGTTACTTATTTTATGAGAGCGATACTACAATCGTCTCATGCGAAAGTTCGTTTATGGGGATCTGGTTCCCCTTGAGTCGGATGACCAAGCTAATGCTAATTGTGGAGGCTTCTTTATTATTCAGGACTTATTACCTCATCTAATTATATTTCATAAATATATTAGGTTTTACTTACTTTTTGTACTTTCTCTGCAGGCAGCTTCCTCTGCTTTGGACAATCACTTTATTTAACGCGACCGTTAATTCTAAGTACTTTTACAATTAAAACAAGGGATTCATTAACACTATTTTCTTTATTATTCAAAAACTTAATTAATACAAATCTTAGTAATTTTAATAATCTTTATGTCAAAGCGACTGACTAATACCCGAACCACCGACTAAGGGGCGCTACTCCCTTATTAGACGGGGCTGATTAGACAGACCTTTCGATTGACGTCTCGACGTACTAACTGGCTGATTGATCTTGATGGACTGACCCCCTCTCCTTTCTTAAACTCAGTTTATATAGCTTAAAGCTCTTTGTTTCAAAAGATGACCTCATTTAAACTCAAATGTTATTTCGTCATCCCTACTTAAATCAAATGACATTCCGTCATCAGTTCTTTGGACTTTTCATATTTGGTTTTAATATAAACATTATTTGAATCTCCACGTGCCTCACGCCCAAAAGCTACACGTGTCTTAAACAAAGGAAGTTAATTAATATTTCTCTTAAATGTTATTGTAAATATTATGTCAGCAATTTTGAATATTATACTAATATACGAACATGGTTCTATCGATAAAGCTATACTTAATTTAAACAAAGTTCGCGACATTTAGACGCCTAAAACTATTAAAACTACTTTGTATTTGAACCATCCAATGGTTCTTAAATAGTTAGTTAAAATATATTATCAATAATTAATGAATCTATATGGGACTGTTACAGACTTTAGCTTATTCAACATTCTTGCCTATAGATGTTTACAACATAACATTAAATTACATAAATGTGAATTATTTTATAATTTTACTATTGTCATATAATTAAAATTTGTTGGATTATGTATTATATATAAAATAAGCTTTTAGCAAGGTGACTGAATAAGCTAAATAAAAATAAAGCTCGTCCTTGTCACATTATGCAAACCTTAATAATTTTTATTTTTTTATATTTCACAAGCTAGAAACTTTATAATTTGTGGTAAACATTATTTTTTATTTATTTATTTGCCTTGACTTTTATTCGTTATAACCACTATCTAACATTTTTTATACATATTTAACATTTTATAATTCTATTTTACAAATTTCTAATCATTTAAATAATTCACTAATTAACTGGAAAAGTTTTAATCACATCTAATATGTCACTATTGAATTTTGATCTTTGTAAACTATAATTTATGCCTTCAAATATAATATGATCTAAAGTTCCTTCTTTATACATTAAGAAAATAAGTTCTTCTAAAAGCTCATAGAAATCCGAGCTTTGGGTTCGTTGTTGCTTTGGGAGTTGATATCTCCATATTCTTTATAGGCTTATAGATACATAGCCGGTTTTTTCAATTTTATTTTCTACATTTTTTATTTATAAAATTGTCATTACATATTTTAAAAAGAGAGAAATATTTAAAACAATTCTGCTTGCTTGAATTTAATTTTATTTTGAAAGAAATTGGTTTTTGCAAATACACAACTGTGTGCAAATATCCTATAATATTTCTTGAAACATATTTTAACATTTACAATCATTGAAATATATTTTCTTAATACAAATAGCTTCAAAATCAAGAAAATTGTAAGTACTGACTAGTCTCTCTCACGTCAATAGCTAGCCGGCAAAACACGCCAAATTATGCCTTAATACTAGATACTGATGAATTAGATATATTATAAGTGAAATAATATACAGTCTGTCCATTTACCGTTTTATAGAAGCTTCACGAGCATTTAAATGGTTTATAGCAAATTTACAATTTATTTAAAATTTTCCAATAAGTGCACTGTGCTTTAGACGCCTCTTTCTTAGACGAAGGCTGCACTGCTAAAAAGAATACCGTGAAAATAAATCCGTAATTGTGTAATACATTGAATCATATAAATATACACGCACTCTGCTGATGTAAAAATCGCGCGAAAGAATCTGCAGTTTGCTACAAATTCGCATTATACAAAAGCATTTGTTGAACGTACCAATTTTCTATACAGTGTAGTATAACCTAAAAATAGTGTCTAAATGCCGTCTAGTACACAGAGAGACTATAACCATTGTAAGTAACATGAATCACTCGACACTCGACAGTGACAGTCTCTATGATAATTATTTTTCGATTAAGTTGTTTTTAATGCATAACATACTCCCATACAACATGCATAACGTACGTAGGTAGTGTGGTGTATGTTCGTATAGTATACAGTAAGTAGATATCTTTTGTTAGTAAGTTGTTCAGCTCCACAAGTGGTTTCAATACACAATATTTACTTACTGCAGCTCAACAATTCGGTAAGCTTATTTGTTTGCTACCTAAACCTGACTGATCAGTGATCGTGTACAGGCTGTGCTGTGCTGTGAGTGACTGGAACAACTTCTATGAGTACAAGTCGTTGTGCATCACCGTCCTCCACTAGCAACAGCTATATGTTTGTTTAAATCCTTGCGCCTGCGCCTTAAGAAACTGGTTTTCTACAATACATTATTTCTGTAGTATGTTCCCTAGCATAGGTGTAAAATGTTGCTTTTTTATTTCAGTAAAACTTGATTTTACTACTTAATACTTATATATATATACTAGAGAAGGGAGGATGATGACATGCTTCATCAGGCCCTGGCTTTATACAGAGGGCCGGAGAGCATTAGGGGTTGTTCAAAAACTACGTATCTCAATTTTGGTCTCTTCACACAATGTGGTCTGCCGTAACTTTTCACCTAAAAAGAAAAACAATTATGCCAAATAGAATAAATTAAAGACACTACATAGTTTCATTGTAATAACCCCCTTCCCCATCCACGTATCCCTGTGCATATTTTTACCAAATCCCTTCCCCTACTTAAGTTATGTATTTGCCCAGTTCATTAGTAATGCCAGTTTCACACCAGAGGGACAGTTTAATAAAACACCAATGTTTACACCAAAGAGACAGTTCTTAAAACATTTTTGTCTTTAAAAACTGTTTTAGTAAACAAAACACATTCCCATCTGGAGTCTGTAAGATCAAAGGAAAACACGTTTGTTGTTATTTTTTATTCTGCTTAGTTTGAACACACAGTTTTGTTTTTGTGAACATTGGCGCTTATCAGTTATTGTTTATCATGTTTATAATTTTTATGGAACACACAGAAAAACACTAAAAACAAAACCAGTCTGTTTTCGAAACACAGAACTGTTTTAAAATAAAACAAAACATCATTTTGTTTCCTCAATGATTTCCAAGATTATATTAACACCAGATAGAGAATTGTGGTATGACCATGATAATTGTTTATCACAAAATATATCAAAGTTATTTAATTTTTTCATTAAATCCAGTTTATAGTTATTGCCCAAATCGGATTACAGTGATGTAATAAAATAACAAAAAAATAATTAAATTTATAAACAACGTCTGACGTCACAATTAAAATTCAATAAATAAAATAGCATCATCAGCATTTAATATAGAAAATAATTGTACACTGATATAACAAAGCCTTGAGAAAGCCTTGACTCTTCAGTGGACGTGAATTATAATCTAAAATAACTTTATTTATTGCTAGTCTTTGCAAAATTCAATTAAGCTGAGCTGTTCATCTAAGTGTGAACATAGACGTCCGCAGAAAACTTTACATGGTGGAGCAAAACAATGGAATCTATTTTATTCAGTGTAAATTTGTCAAGATTCCGTTGTGCTTAGTGTAGATGTTGTTATTCAGAAGAGATAAATGCCCTATATGTCCCTACCTGCAGACGCCGCCCATGGTGCCACATCAGTAGCCGGTCCTATTAAATCATTCATCTGTCTGTTTCACGATGTTGTTCGTACTAGATTGTAACGACGCAGATGTTCTTGATTTCAAGATTTTAATTTGATTTTTATGTGAAACGGACCAGTGCCGGATTTGGTAATATCCTGTGCGTGCAGTTGTGCGATTATTCGTGCTCTTCGTGTATTTTCGAATATATGTTCGTGTACATATGTTCGCTTTAACCATTTGTACACGAACAGGCTTGGGGGTTCCAGCAGTACATGATAATTGTTAACTTGATGGTGAAATATTTGAATTCATGTCAGCAATAATTAGGATTTACTCATTGCAACCCCTTTTCTCCCCATTTGCGTGTGACATAATTAATGGATGGCTCCTAAATCGTTCCGAAACAAATATTCATTCTCTTATCTCAACGTCCCAGTAAACATTTTGGAGTTACTTTGCCATCATATTGAAGATGCGTATGATTTTCTTGTCTTGAAATCGGCTATAAATGGCGAAATTACTGATTGAATTGAAATATAATAATAGTGATATAAACGTCACAAAACAGGACACTTCACCAAATTGTTTACTGGGTTGCTTAGGAGCGGCAGGGAATGGGTTTATATAAGGTCTAAACAGATGAAGAGTTGTACTTGGGAAGTTGCTCTGTCGGCTCCAACAAGCTAAGGACAAGACAAGGACACTTTAGTCAGACTACAATGACTGGACGTTGCTAAGCCAAATCATTTCACCAAATTCTTATCTGGGCAATTATAAATTTAATATGAATTAATATTTTAACAAAGTCATATTTTTGAGGTTATCCCAGCAAAGTTCTGAAACGAACAAATCCAGTTTCTTTATTTATTTAACATGGGCTCATAAGTCGACAGTACAACATACAGATACAAGTATCAGTTACATAACTCTCTTTGTATATAATATCACACTTTTACCATTTCTTGTCCCCTCCTCGACTCTCTTTCCCCTCTTTTCATCTATTTTCCCCTGTAATGGTACTAGTTGGCCGACAATGAGCATTGCTGAACTTGACTCTCACCAGTTTTGGCCTACTTTTCGCTTTACAGCTGTTACGATCTTTTTCTATTTGTATAATACAAATAATATTTATTCTCTAGTACGTATTATGTTTACTTGAGTATATTTTTCTTTGAACTCGTTTTGTTTTAACACACAAACCTAGATATTAGATAATTGTTCAATCGTTGCATTACTGCGAGTGTAAGTTAGCAAATATTTATTTAACTTTATTATTATTATTCGTGAAATATTTACTTGTTATCTGTTTGCTTTACTATCTAGCAATAAAGACAAGTGTAGATAAGGATAAAGCGTATAAATCCTTTTAAACAAGTGTTATTCTTTAAATAACATATATTATTTGGGAGCGTCACCTTAGTTTTGTTTTTAGCACTTTATTGTGTCGGAAATAGTTACTTATTATAAATCATTTATAATATTGTTTGGAAATTGTGTACAATGCAAGTTTAGACTTATATAATGAATATCCAAGACTGAAACTGGTCGAGATAAAAAGGTTTGTCCTTTTCAATACAAGGTTCAAGCTGTTAAGTTATATCAGGCCCTTAAGATCGTAGGAATTAGACTTAGCCACACACCAAGTATCCCGTGATTTTTTATTGTAGATAAGACCGAAGTAAGACAACAAATTATTAGTAATAATTAAATATTCTTCACGAAATAAATACATTGATGTTATCTTTAAAATTTGGAAGAGTATAGGAGGTATATGCAGTGAAGCTGCAAGTGTAGTGTGACAATAAGTGAGACCATTGCAGGACCGTTGAGCTATACCAACGATAAATAAAGTAAAAATTATAAACATGATAAAATGCAGATAATACTGAAACTGTAGCTGACGCTTTCACCTCTCTTGTATAAAAAATATAGCAATTTAGCGACGTGATGTTACATGTCTTGGAATGTTTTATAACGTTGGATCTCTTTAATAATTAAAGGGACAAAGTGACTTTTTTATTTGTTAATATATAAAGAATTATTAAAAAAATAATTGGTTATTTGAGGTTCTAGTAACTTTATCCATATGTAGTACAGTTTTATAGAAGTTAAGACATAGGACACAAGCTCTTTGCTTATTTTGTCAACCGAATAACTCACCATCAATTCAAATCCTATGAAAATATTTGTGATAATTCCACACACACACATTGCTGGTTGAATATTATAGCATTGAACACAAAAGTACAAGTAAATTTATTTGAGCTGTGTAAAGTCGTTGTCCCCAATTTGAAATTACCATGACTACTTCAATAACTAGAATTAACGTTGTCTGTCGGCGTCGAGAATTGTAGGCGGTCATGGTATCGTTCTTATATCGTGCCATGTTGCAAAACTCGGATTCTGTAAATCACAGTTACATGAAAAGCAATAACCTGTAGTTACTTCCATTACGAGTAAATATATATTAGAGAATCCAACCTCGCTCTAACAACAAACACCTGGGAATACAACAAAGTAAAACCAAATGGCTAATGTCTAATGAAATGATTATATTGTCTAAGATGTTTTACCTTTACCTAGATTTGTAATTCTGCACTTGCAACAACAACCATTCATTAGTGATCTGCAATGATTCCTTTTGCTTGATTTACAAGTTCTTTCAACTTCACAGACTCTCAAACTTTCTTAAAATTATCTGACACACATTAAAATATAATAAATTAAACAGTAACACAGATTGAAACTCTCTGGATCTTTTGTTTCTGAGATACCTTCTCGTACGACACTATCTGTGCAACCAATGATTTTCAGTTCAACTCAGAGAATGATTTATCTCTATGAAATAATCTTTGTGAAACTGAAAGTATTCCCTTCCTTCACGTTCATGTTTACTTCGTAACGTAAATGTTATATTTGGGAGTTACATAAAACTTACCACAAAACATTTTCTCGAAATATCGGAGGTGGATCTAACCGCAGTACCCCGAAGCGAGCGGTGTTGCAAGATTTTCTTTAAATAAATTAATTAAATAATTTTCTTCGTTTGGTTAATATCAAATTTCATTGATTATGTACTCATATAATTATAAACTTATTAGGAAGCGATGTAGTAGGTATATATAGTCTTGACACCACAGAAAAACAGTCTGCATAGTTAGAGGTCATCATTAATAGGACATTATTGATATATTCTTCAATTTTTACCATATATTTCTAAAGGTATTTTACTGTATAACACTTATATTGTGCAGTCAGTCGTTGTTTCTAATCTTTTGTGTAGTTTACACATATATATATGCATGTACAAACATCTCAGGGAATCTGTAGTTTCAATATTAAATCAATATAGTTCAAATTACGAGAGTTCGGCTGCGACTCGTACTTAAAAGAAGATGTGGAGTATAAACTACCGATATAACTAAAAAGCACTGACTCACTTATTTTTTTATAATGTATATAGGAACGAATAAGATAAAATTCATTCTCGTATTATCGATTTATACCGCTCTTATAACCTCTTTTAAGTAGAAGTCGCCGCCGACATATTGTGATTTGGACTATACAAATATAATTTTTGCAGATATCGAGAATTTGTTCATTCAAATACTTATGAAATTGCAGTATGGTGTCAAGGTTTAACTCAAGTATTTAAAAAAGCAATTATCAATTTATCTTTAATTGTTATTAATTTTTATTTATACAATTTAAGAAAGCGATAGACATCTATTAAGTATCTACTGCAACGCCCCATATTATTTTATTGGATTCATAATTATTTCTAAATATGTCAATCAAAGAAACCGATATTTGCAAATTGTCTTAAATTTATGACGTAATTATTCTGATTTGCCAAGAAAACTAAGTGCTAGGTTGCTTACACATTGGAACAGACTACGTATGAATGCCGACTATAGGAGTTGGAGTATCTTGGGTATCTTGAAGTTGTTTAGCAATAATATAATTTATCATAAGAGCGAACTTATACTTTTATGTTTATTAATACACCACTGCATTGAAACTGATAAAAGTACGTTTGCAGTTCATATGTATGTAGATTAAAGTACCCATTTGTACAGGATACGTACGACTCCGTACAGAACGTAGTGCGGTCCTGTTGCATGTACGAAATCACAGAGAACAAACAGGTATATACCTGTTCAACATGTTCTTTTATACCTTTTAAGACTTTGTGTATTGGTAAACATTGAGTAGAAACTTATTCTCGTTATAAAGTGTGTAATATGAAACAATTAAAACATACCATACAATATTTATCATAGTTGGTGGTTGGACGTAGTCTGTTGCAATATGAGGACAGTCTTAGGTTCTGCATTATTGAATTTATTACATATATATTTGACTGTATACAATTATTAACATAAAATTATATGTTATTATATATGTACCAATTTTTGAGTTAAAAAGTTTTGTCATTATTCAATAATGACTTTATATTACTAAATTATTATTTTTCGAAATGGTAATAAATAGGTAAATCAACATTAGCAATAAATAATAATAGGTATCTCGTAAATTAACAAACCTTTAAATATAAACTACAAATCGGAAAAAAAAAAAAAAAAAAAAAAAAAAAAAAAATAAGAGAGGATTACATAAAGAATGGGGGGGGAGGAGGTCCAAAAAAGAGAAAAGAATACTTTGAAAGGAATGGAATGGCGATCGAGGAGGCAGAGAGGAGAAGAGAAGGTGGCGCAAGTGTGGCAGAGGAGCTAAGGAGAAGGGATAAGGAGACACAGCAGCAGGAGAGAATGGGAAAAATAGAAAAAAGTAACTACAATAAAAGATATAAGAGGTTATGGGAAAATAATGTGCCTCAGTACCTTATAGAAAAAGACATAAAACACATAAGAAGAACAGCAAGGTTTAGATTGGGAAATGAGGAAAAAGGAAACAGATACTGGGAAAAGAGTGAGGAAAGAAAGTGTAGAATGTGTGGAGCGGAGGACGAAACACTGGAGCACACTAAGTTTGAGTGTAAGGAAAAAGTAGCAAGCGAAAGGAATATTGGCCAGCTATTAAAGGGAGGCAGTGAAGGAAAGAGGTGGATGGCGGAAATAGTAAGAAGGAAAGGAAAAACAGGAGAATAAATAAGATGGTGGAGAATAATAGAGAGGGTCAAAAGAAGAAGAAGCAGAAAGCACTTTTGGAAGTAGTAAAAGTCGAGAAGATTTTAAGTTTATTTTAAGTTTAGTTTTAAGTTTGGAATGTATATAGGAATGAAATGTATTAGAAATATAATACTGTAGATTGTAAAGCCGAAAGGCATACACAATTAATATATAAATAATAACTACAAATCGGAACTTATTATGAAAGGTATTGGTTACTTTGTTGGCAAAACCCAATTCCTGACGTTAATCTCAGTAGCGTATTTGCGCGTAAGGGCCTTCATCATCAAAAAAGAACCTTAGAACCTCAAATGTTCAATTATTTTTTAATAATTCCTTATAATTCAAGAGATATTAACAATTAAAAAAGCTATTTTGTCTCTTTAATTATTAAAGCGATTCAACGTTGTACACATTCCAAATGCATGCTCATAAATCTCTGCTATATGTATTTATATATCAAAATATCAAATATTATTTACAGCTATTTCAAGGAACAATAAAATGCTAATATTATGTCTGCCGTAACAGGGTTAAATAAAGTAAAAACTTATTATTCTTTGATTTGACTTAATTATTTCGACTACCAACAGCTACAAAACATTACCACAGCACTGACATACTCAACAAATAACTGACGTTAAAATGCATTTTACGTCATTGAAATGGTCGACCATTTCTAGCGCTAAAACTACAATTTAAACTTTTAATTGCTATATCTCCGTCAATATTTAGATATTTAATAAAATAGACACGCCAATTCACATTTATTAACATTAATTTTCTTTTCTTTTTTTTTAAATCTGTTTTTGATTTGAACAGAAAAGGACAGAACTATTTCGTTTAATTATTTGTGATAAGCGATTGTGAATGCGATATGCTGTAAATAGTACAGAAGAGTTGCTCACTCGTATGTAATTGATTCAAAAAGTTTGTTTGGTGCATGAACTACATCAGTTTACATACATCCACAATCGTAATTACCAGTCCCGAGCCCTAAGTGCTTATTCACCATTATTTCAAGCGGTACTTGCTTTTTAGTACGAGCTATGTACTAGAGTTGTACTGGTTCATGGTACAATTGAAGAGTTGTACTGGTTCATGGTACAATTGACGCTGAACATAATTTACGCTCAAATTACGATTAGATCTATTAATGTAACTGCAGTTGGAAGAAAGTTTGTTTGCATTGAGCGTCTCGGCGCCGGGTACGGTGCTAGACGCCGTGTCGCTTTGTAAAGCTTTCAGACCTATATAATTACTTTGAGGGTGTACAAGTCTAATGTTTGAACTGTTAGATACCAACGCTAAATGAGTTTATTTTCTAATTTTACAAATGTATTATACTCGTGTATTTATTTAGATCCGATTGAATTTTAGTTGGGAAGAGAGTCGTGTCTTTCATAATATCCTCTTGACCAGAGATTTGCGTTTTTCAAATACATATACTTAAAATGCAAGTACAAAATAGTAAATACCTATTTTGTATTTAAATATCTTTTAAGAGTATAGAATTTTATATTTTATTTGAAAACTTTTACAAACCTATCTCCTATTTGGAAAATATAAAATACTTTTTTCATTTTTGTTACTTCATGGTGTTAATCAGTAAATATTATTTTTTGAATATAAACTTAAAACCTCACCAACATTAGCACCATCTATGATCTAAAAGTATCTGCACAATTGTCTTAATAATTCTAATTAAAATGATAGATGTGCCTATTATTTTATTATCCTTCCTGTTACCCCCACCATAAGATATCTGATTTTTTGGTTATTATTTGATTTTACATATACTCTTGTATAATTTTAAAAATATATAATAATTATAATTTTTTATTTACAGATTCTGGACAACCACTACTGTACACTTCAAAAGGTAAGAAGATTTTAGACATAAAACATATTTCCTATTTGTAAAAAAAAAAGATGTTAAAAGCGTAATAAATAAAAGTAAATGAAAAAGAGAACTTAAATTAAAAATATAATAAAAGTGATTACATTTTCCATCACGAATAGCGTGCATAATTACCCGCTTCCCAGTTCCATCCTTTCATCCTACGGGAACATACAATTTACTTGATAATGAATTTTTAAAACTTATAATTAATTTTCCTCAGTTATTATATATTTTTTTAAAATTACATTTGTTTTTAACTGTTGGTTTATATGTAATTTATTCATCAAAGTGAAGTTTCTAAATTCTAGATAATTTCTCGGGAGAATTAATTATTGGTATAATTACGCATCATTACCCCTTATCATCTCTCCCTTTCTCTCTACTCTAATAATGTTATTATTATTTCATAAACTCATCAGCGCCTCTAATGAAGGACATTATTAATGTTTTCTTTTTGCAAATAATTATCTAACAGTCTATGGGATAATTACTGCAAATAGGCTTCGTGAACGATGATGATATTACATTATTCTCTACGCCATAACGTTTTTACGTCACTTTTTTAACGAAAACTAAGTAGCCCAGTACTCAGAGCAAAATAAGAAGAGAAGAGAAGCAGAGGGAAAACATATTCAGCTTTGCCCAGCGGTAACTGTATTTTTACTTGTATAATTGTATTACTGTCAGCATCGCCGACATTTCTACGGTATTTACTTCTAAATATAACTAAATCTCAGATTCCATTCGGCCATTCGGAAGATAAACTAAGTATTTCATGCGTATGTTTCCACCCTCGCCCCACTTCTGTGAGTTAAATATTGGAAGATTGACATGGCAAGTTTCCTGTTACACGGTGGAACGAGTGTTTGATCCGAATGATTTATTTATTTTATTAACACTGACACTGTTTAACAAAAACTTTCAAGTAAATAAAGAAACTTTCAAGTATAAAACCATCCTTTGTTGGAAAAATATTTGTGCACATCTCTGCTCATGGTGTTCACCATCAAAAGCATGCAACGTAATTGCTCTGCGACCTAGAAACACAGACGCTCAAAACCAATTTCAAATCAGTTTTGTTTCATTTGTATACACGTGCGTTTTCTCACTAACAACACAGTTGCATTCTCATTCGGTTCGGGCAGATTTGGGGCTCGCGTTTGCAATGAGTCGACCCATGTGCGGACTGCCTTAGTTCAAGCATCGGCTTTACCACACACTGCTTTACCCAGGAAAACTCCTGCCAGTTCCAAATTTCTAAGTTGTTCCAAGATTTCAACCTAAAGAAACTTTTTTCTTTTGATAACTGTCTTAAATTACTCACAAGTTCCTCATAATTCTTTAAAGGACGCACTACTACTCATCACTATGCATTACTATAAATCTATAAATATCATCAATGCATCATGCTACTTCATGCGTCTTCGTTCTACGTATAAACGCTAATTATAACCAAGTAAACATTTTTCTGCGAGTTACTGCATTTACAGTTACTTCCATGTGAAAAATATCCACCTCCGCGAGTTTACTACTTTACCTTGAATTAAAGTAATTACAATAGAAATAAATTTCCATAAATTAAATCCACAGATACTTTTACTTTGTTTCTTGTGTATTTTTTTTTTTTTTTTTTTTTTAATAATTTCTTGTAATTTTAAATTATTAGTTTATTAATAATTGTGTACAGGTCAATTGAATGCATTTTATTTATTTATTTTATATCGGCCAATGCTAAAGCGATAATAAACAACCAATGAACTGTACATAATTTAATAACAAAATAATTGAATTCAGTGAACTGTATCGTACTTTATCGAACAATCGCTGTGCAAAAATGTGTTTATGAACTGAAATTGAAATCTGAACAAGATGTAAAGAATTTATAACATAGAATCTTAAGGAGGTATAGGACGTTAACGTAAATGATGGAAACGTTGTGAAATTTGGAGGGTCGATACAAATAGTTAAAATACATGCTGTCTCAAAATTTTAGAGACCTAGGGTTCATAGTTTTCTTTTTATACATGATTAAAAATAGTCATTTTCCATACAAATCATAATTTTTAGCTCAATTTCACCACATAATACAACTTTTAACTATAAAAAAATGGTGACACGGCTTTCAAAAACTAGTTGTATATAAAATAATCTTTTCTGTAACTATTGCAAAAAGAAAATTATCACAAGGGTACCTATTTACGAAAATATTTAAATAAAACCTTTAAGAAACAGTAAATGTAGGTTATAAGCCGACAACGTTGCAAATGCCAATTTGAGCGGGAAATTCAAAATCGGAATAAATGTTATATAAAATGTAACAATTTATTGGTCAAAGAACCAAATCACGCATGCCTCAACACACGTAAATTTGCAGCGTTGCAAAATTTATTATTCCTTTTTCAAAATATTTAATTTGTATTTAAATTGATTTAATATAAATTTGATATTAATTATAGGTAATTTTTAATTTATTAAACTATTATATGCATAAAAAATCATTTTACCAAACAAGCAGCAGTTTAATAGGGAATTGAAAAATTCATTTTCAAAGACACAGTCCCAATATTTGCTCGTCCCTTATGTACTTCGTATTTTGCATTTCGTATTACCGAGAGATAAACTTTTTGCATTGACGGTACGTCCTGTACCTTCTTAAGATGGTAATATTAACAAATAGAAATAATCCTTTTAAAGAAATTTAAGATTAAGAAAAAGTTTATTTGTAATGTTTGTTTATGTGTGATCCGGATTAAATTAAGCGAAAAAAATTTCAATAGGGTATAAAAACACAGCCTCCCTTGAATCATTCTCTCTTGTAAGTTTGTATGTTATACAGTAAAGACGTGCCTTTGATAATACATGTGTTTCTTAAAAATCAATAGGTATTCCAATCCAATTATTAGATATAATGATATTAACCTTAGTAATAAAAATACTAACGTTTGATATTTTCAGAATACCGATCAAAATACAACTGGTATTGATTGAGACAGATTGTAGATCGTGAACGCTTGGGGTCTTAGTAGCTCTGCATTGAATATATTAATTTTGGTTCAAAGAAATATCCGATTCCCACAGAAAAATAACGGGGAATATTTAAAACAGTCTGACTTTAAATATCGTATCGTTATGTATTCATCCAGTTCAGTGCACTCGTACCTGACTGACTGATATCTGCTGACAATAAAAGAATATTTATTCGTGTAAGACTATGCATATCGAAAAATACAGTTTCGGATATAGATACAGAATAAGATACGTTTCCATGTATAGTAAAAGTATTTATATGTAAAAAGTATCTAGATGCAAGTCTTAATAGTTCCATTTTTTCCAATTAGTTGAATTAAAACGTTGATTTAATTTGTTGTCTTTTATTTATTATTTAGCACTCAAAAATATATCTGTATTCAACGGAATTTAAATATCAAGTGAAGTGTAGTAATATTAACGACAAATATAGTCACGTGCATCTATCTATCATCCCTTAACAATAAAATCCATGTCGTACACCCATAAACAAGTATAAACACATTTTACAACATTCCTTTGACCACCTGAGGTTGAAATAAGGTTCACACAGTAATGAAATAGCACAGAGTTTATGGTTCATTTAGAATCATGCAAGGGGGTTAGGATCAGAGGTTCACTTTACTGTTTTAGGATGAAAAGAGGAGCAAAGGATCCATTTTAGGATCACGATAGGTCTAAAATTTCGACTCGGGCGAGTAGTGAATAATAAATTCATATTAGGTGAGCTGAGCTTAAAAATCATTAATGCGTTACTTTAAGAGTAACTTATTTAAATGGTATAATATAGTAAGTGATATAAGGATTTAACCTCGGAATATAATATAATAAACTAATATTTTGCATAGTCCTTTGTTGCGACGCTCTCAAGACTTGCTGGGAAGTCTCATATGATCTCGTGTCCACGTCTTAAGATATCCGAGAGCAAAGGTCACAAAATTCGTCTCCATATGTCATATGGATCATAAAATGCTCTACGAATTTGATCTTAGGTATTCTTTCGCATGATTTACTTTTCCTAAGATACAACGCGGAGAGTGGCGCAAATAAATATCACTTGTACCCGTAAAAAAATAAATACTTGAGCGGTTCATTCTATGAAATTGAAATTATGAAATACATAATATGATTCACTTATAAGATTCATAATATTTGAAGAGTGAATCCCTTCTTAAGATCTCTTGAAATTGTTTTAAAATAAAATACAAAAATAAAAACAAATTATTTATCTACCAATTAATTTAAAGATCTAATTTAATAAATATTCGATATAGTAAAGAGGTACTATAATATCAGATAGCACCGCAGCCTACAATGAAGGAGTAAGATCACTACTTCTCTTCAGTGCAATACCGCTAAGATGCTAAGATGCTGAGATGCAAAGACGGTAAAAACAACTCCGCGCTCCGTGTTCGACCCGTAACGGTCTGGCAGGCGCCATTTTGACCTCACCGTGTCAGTATGGAACAACAATATACATAAATAATCTGCCTAGATGTTTTATCTGGATTTAAAAGACTAAAATGTAATCACGATATCGAGATTCATGAAAGATATTAAACTTAATCTGTGCAATTATCGATGAACATACAAAAATTATATGTAATATCTGTTTTAAACTGTAAAAATATCATGAAGATAAATATCAAATTTTAGTGCGAACTTAACAACCTTAAAGATTAGTTAAAAGTTTGTTTTAATAACAGTGATTTTAAGAAGAAATCATGTTAGCAATAGGTTAACTTTTGTCTTACATATTGTAAAATCAATACATCGAAAAAGATGATTGAATATCTTACTGGATCTCGATTTCTAATCATCTAAAGTCTAAAACTGTTAACCCATTGAAACGCGTTGAGATATTTGAACTAAATTTATTTTCAGAGCGTCTTATAACAAGATCAAGAAGAGTACTAAGTTCAATATTAATTACTAATTAAAATGTATTAGTACAACTTATTAAAAACCTACAGAATTGCTAGAACTACACATGTAGTCTACTCTGGCCAATTCTTAACCACATATATTTACAATAGAAGTTCAATTTAAAATTCGGGTCATTGATATTTAAAATAAATAATTCACCAATACATTTTTATTAATAATTGAGATTATCACTCTGTGTTAAATAGTTCGTTGAATTATTCTTTATACTGTAGATCCAAAACACTGATATCATGTTATAATAACGGGCAACGTTAATGCACAATGAAAATGCAAAATATTATGAACATGTTTTGATTAACTTTCACATTTCTTTGAAACTTCTAATTGTCTGTGATTTATGTCAGTATGTAGGGTGTGTTATGTCTTCGATCTGACGGGGACTCAGCCTCAAGACGTCAGAAATGGGGCCCAGGTGCCCTGCATTAATGTAATACAGATTGTCATATTGCACAACTTGCAAAAAAATATTTAGCAATAAAAATACATAACAGTAGGCGTGGTTGTAAACATTTCACTTTATAAATCCTTTTGAATGATTGATTTCATTTTGTACAATGGTTTGTGATGTAAATCAGTGGCTTGAGGTTTGAGTTTTGTTCGTATAGAGTGATGATGCAATACGCTTTAAGTAAATAAGGACGATTACACAGAGAGGCAAATAATATCTTACTATAAGAGCACATAATCTAAAAATTATACTAATTTGTCTAAAAATTATTCGCTATAATTATTCGAATAAGTTTCGATGTTCGCCTAAGCCTTCTCGTGTTCTTTGACTTCTCTTTTCGCTGCATTAATTTCCCATTGTTTATTTACTCCCAATCTTAATGTCTTCTTCTCTCACTCATTCTTCCTTCGCTTTTTCTAATGCTTTCCTGTACTCCTCATCCTTCCCTTCCACCTTTTCTCTCCGCTGTTTTCATTGTTCTTTCCCTTTCCTTTATTTACGTTTCAATCCCCTATCCGTTCACATTTCTCTCCTCCCTTTCCTCTCTCTTCACCTCCTTACTTATTTCAATTTGTCCAATACCTCTCAGCCTTAGCTTGAACATTTATCTGACTCTTAATGTTTATATGGTTTAAATACCTCAATCGTGTGCAAAGTTATTAACATTTTTATATTTGAAAACATGAAGTGCTAGTACAAAGTTGTAAATCAATTGTCATTTTAGTACACTGTCGCCATCTATATCTAACTATATAACCATGAAGTAATGTTTTACCTTAATATTTATAGATACACCACTGTTATGAAAGAGGCTATTGCATCTCCTTTTGAGACGGCTGATTGAATTTACAAGATCCGGATAGATTTAGCGTTGTAGCATATATTCGTTTGGTTAAAATTCGTTAATATACGGCTGCAGTGTGCGACAGGCCTAACTTCTACGGTTCTTTTTTCGGATATAGTTGACAAATTAGCCAATATTGATTTATAAATTTTTTAATTAACTCAAGGAACACAATATAGAGAATAATATCGGAAACATATTAGTTCCCTAATTTAAAACACACACACACAGTCTGTTTGTTCTTCATTCCAAATATCCACTTCTGGCAGTTATTTAACGCATCATTATCTTATAAATTAATTATCAACAAGTGTGGGAAAGTTACGTTAACAAAAATATTAAAGTTCATCAGCAAACGTATTAATAATGTTTTCTTTATAATTAATTAAAACAAACACAATTTGAAGAGACGAGACTTCGTTTGCTTAAACATTCTCGCGGATGTTTTGGAAGTTAATGACCTTCTTAATCTACGTTAATATATTAAAATCCTTAAATTACAAGAGCTTAACAAGCAAACATATGGATAGATGGATTTAATTTGAGCGGGGTCATGTGACCGGATGTTCTTCACAAGATCCGGACTCATGTAATGTACTCTTGTACATTTGCGTAAGTGACTTGTATGTGGTGGTGTGAGGTTCAGTGCCTGTGCACTTGTTTGAATATAACGTTTTACCAAATGCAAATAAATTTTGGCATTGACTTTGAACTTGTATATATTAACTTAATATGTAACTTGCATAATTTTTTTTACGTAATCTAACATACCATTAACCCAAGAAGATGTATGTAAAGCGTAAGATATTTTGTGTTAAATACTTCTTTACTGTTTTAGCGGGTTATTTAAACAACCAAGAATTTATAGCAATCTTTAAGACTGTTATTAGAATATGAACTCTGAACAATACTTCAATAATATTTATGGGATAGTCTCAGTTCAACATTTATGTAAAACAAAATAATTCTATCCGCTATTTGAATTATTAGTTAACAATTCTACTGCCCACTACAGACATCGGGGGCCATGTTATTTCCTGACCTTCTGACACGGACAAACCGACGGACGACCGACGACCGACATGAATTCTAACGGAATTATTTGTAATTTTTTAATCCATCACTACACAGAAATAAATGTCTTTATAATTTAACTTGACGACATTTGACAGTGTGACAAATCCTGGAATCAGAAACGTTCTTCCTCTAGCGGGTTTTACAATGGGTACACTTACATTTTGTTCTGTTAATAAATAATAAATTACACATCTATTACTACCATTACAATGCAAATAAATGTACAGTTACATTGAATTGAATTTACTTTTCTCATGACATTTGTACTAGATAAGTACTGGAATAGTTTTCAATTAGTTTTGTGTTTGGAGTAACGCTTGTATTGGGCGAAACGTTAAGGCATCATCTTGGCCTTTATCATTCCTTCTTATTAGTCGACTTCATCTTCCAATTCCTCACACCTAGAGGATAGGTCCTCATCCAGTTCTTTTCATCTCGCATGTTTTACTTGCACTCTCTGGATTTTCTTCCATTAGTTTCTTAGCAGTTCCTCCATTCCTTTGTACACGTCCTAACGATTTTAGTCTTTCCCTCCCTGTTTCAGTCACTATTTTGCTTTTTCGATCATTTTGGACCCATCTAAGATGAATTACGTCATAAATGTGTTTGAAAAGCTAATGATATCAATCACTCAGATGGTGAAAGAAATAATTAAAGCTAAAAGTAAATTAATATTATAATTATGTGATTTCTTCTTAATTTTCCTGTGGTTCCAACTAATTTTGCGCAGTACTGTGTAGAATCCCATGTGAGTCATATGCAAAAAATTTAATTAGCGATGCATTTGTGAAAGATATTTATTGGTATATGACTAACAGACTTATAAAAGCAGGTTTGAACTCCCATATACAAATGATCAGGTGATCTTAAGTTATTTCACCACAGACCTGACACTGAACCCGAAAGACGACTAAAGGAATGTTAGCATATCCGTTTTGGAAATATTTTATCATCAAATGCATTTTGTGGAAACACAAACAACATTTCTTTCTGTATTATAATGCCATTTATCTCATATTTGATATCGATTGTCATCATATTTGATATTGAATAATTGATCTTTTTTTTAAATATTTATACGTTAGAGAATAGAGTATGCATTATTCTTGTAACGTCTTAAAATACCTGCTATGATTTGACAGAAAAAATGCATGACAGACATATAAAGGGGAAGAGACTATGCGATGAATTGAATTGCACAGAAGTTTTAAATTACTTGCGATGAACTAAGTGATATCAGTTTGTTAACTCAATTTTTATCAAACGTTACTTCCACAAATTTCTGACGATTTCTGGCGACATTGGCGAACCTCCAAGAATACTTGTTCCACGAAACAGCTTATACCTCAATCAAATGTCTCAAATGTTTATATATACGAATACTTAATGATAATAAAAGAAAATATATATGCTTTAAGGTTGCGTCAAACAAATATATTCTTTTAATGCTAGTTTACTCGAGAGTCCGAAGTGTGCTAACTCCTTAGATGTCCCATTTACACTCAGTCTTTCGTTTATCAATCAATTAAAATTTATACAAGTTTTATTTTTAATATTTCTACTCAGCTAACCACACAATGTTGTCTGCAGCTACAACATAAATCTTCTCGCCTTCTACGATCTATATTTTCCATTACCCTTGACTCTACATAAGACTTCCTACTGCCTACATCCTAGCACTCTTTCTTCGTTCGTTCTCTGTTCAAAACTACAATACGTTTTTATTTTATTTTACTATCTTTAACCATAGTGAACACAATTTTAAGTGGTTCCATTATATTTTCTTGGAAGTTATTTATTTTTATGACGCTATTGTCTTCAAGATCTGCGGGCTGTTGTATATACTCTTATGTCAAGAGATCGATGTGGGTTATCTCTTACAAAAAAATATGTTTTTTCTTGTCTTTATTACATATTATTTTTCTCAACGGAAATTAAAGAACTTCCTTTCCACATCTGAGCTTCTTTGATGGAGATTTCTTGTTTTTATGACTTTGTTTTTTTTATCAATGATGACATTACGTTATTAGATCTTATCATTCCTTTATTACCAAATTGGAATTCTTAAAATGGAGTAATTTCTTTAATTAAATAATGTTTTTTGGTCTACGCTAAAACGACGAACATGAAATAAAAAATCTAAAAATTTTTGAATGTTTTATTTACAATCTAAATTAGCAATCATTATAGTTTTTATTTTTATTTTTATATAAATTTTACTTTATTTATTAAGTTGATTTCTTAACAGTTGTTTTCTAGAAGTTTTGCTAAAGTATGAAGCATAGTTCTTGAATTAATTGGTCTTCTTATTAATCCAATAAATCTCGCAAAAATAGCAAAAACTTACAGTAGCAACAGTCATTGAAATCTATATAAAACAAATAACATTTGTTATAAATAACATAAAATTAATATATAAATCCAAATTACTACACCTTTTATATTTTTCGATTTTTTTGGTATGGGTCTTTTTTCCGGTATTATTTTAATCAAAATGTATCATTCTTCTTCCAATTTGTGCTTCTTCTCTTTCTTTTATGCAAAGTTCTTCATTATTTCTAACATCATTAAATTAAATATTAATAACATTTTATAATAATAAAGTTATACTTCTTGACTTTGGTTTTATATTCGAAATACATTTCTCAGGCTGCAAGTTTTAGTTTGAACAGTAGTAGAACAATTGCAAGGTTCGTTCTACTTGAGTATGAATGTAGTTTAAAAAATACATGCTCATTTTTGCTGAAAGTTATTTATAAAAGACAGGATTACGCTAGGAGTTATAAAGGATTCATATATTGCAGCCTCAGTACATTTTTTCAGACTGCAGCCTGGGAGATGTGCCTGAACACAATCTATACTTACTTATATGGACGAATTTTTAATTTTTTTTCACTCATTTCCATTCCTTATTATTTTTTATTATCTTTTTCATCGTCCGCGCATGGTTTTTGGCCTTCTCTTTTCCTTCCGTCTGGACATTGACATTTCTTGTCCTTACATTTTGGTAAATTCTTTGGTGGTCTTTCAATTTCTCTGTCTCTAAACCAATTTCTTGACTTTGGGTTAATTGCATTCGGTTTATCATCATACGGTACTATTTCTACTTTTTCATCATCGCAGCCAACTTTCTTCGTACCTCGTTTCAGAACTGTTGTCAACGATTGATATTTATGTAAAATTTTACCAGAATTTTTCAGACCAGATAAAAGACCCATTTTACTATTTAATTTTTCTTTAATTTAATTAAACGAAAAATTTAAATGGTTATTTTTTCTAAATGTTTCTTGGAAACTAGATTTCTAATTATGCAAAACATTTCTTTTCCAGATGCTACTAGATCTCGTTGTTAGTAAGTTATTTGCGGTTTTTTCTATCCTCCATGATTTTCTCCATGTCCTCTGCGCTACATTTAGGCAAACTCTTCTTCGGTTTTGGAGGATCTCTTTCCCCAAACCAATGTTTTGATTTTGGCCTAATTTTATTATCAGAATTATCAAAGTGTTCTATTACCACACTTTCTTTCTCATCAGTGAATATTTTTTTTGCATAATTTTTATCCTGTAATTTTAGTAAGCTCCTTGCTTTTTTTCTCAAAAAATGTGCGCTTTCTTTAAATAACCGATTTTTATGTAAAACTTTACAAGAATTTTTAAGACCGGATAAAAAACCCATATTTTATGATTTGTATAAATTTTTGTTTTTTTTTATTGTATTTCAAAGGTTAACTTTGATAAATTCAATTCTGGGTGATTGTGAACTTTTTTTTATTTAACTTAATTTTACGTCAGACTATTTGCGATGCTGAGTTCAATCATCAACGACCCCCAACTATGGTGTCGTGGTTTATGATCATGTATGTTCATTTAACTTAATTATAACTAAACCCAGAAAATATAAGATCCCGAAGACACAGCAGTCAGCGTTCAACATCAATGCTCTTAAATATCGATTATCTCACAAATGAGACTGGTTATAAAGCGTTATAAAAGCAACAATTTTCGTTGTATAAACTTTCTAAGTCAAGATATTTATTTTCTCTGAATTCAAAACTGAAATTCGTTTCGAATACTAAACCAAAGTATTTTATATTCGTGCCTGTTCGTGCAGCATTGCAATAATATATTTAAAAACAATGTAAAACTTTTAATAGACGACTTTGTTCAAAGTAATCAAGAAATCCTTGTTTAAAATTCCATTGTTATATTATAAAAGTATTTTATTACAAAAGAAGAAAAAAATGTGTGTTGTGACTTTATAATTGAATTGCATTGCGCTGCTTAATAATACTAGCATGCAGGTTATTTACATTTTGTGTTAAGGGGAAGGGGTCAGTCACACAGAACGCGAAAATTGCATCATTTAATTGCATTACGAATTATTTGAGTATTGAATCAGATAGAGGGTAGAGATGTTTCATTCGGAGACAGAAAAGGCAGAGAGAAGAAGACACAAGTGTGGAAGAGGAACTACAGAGCAGAGACAGGAACAGGAAATAATGGAAAAAATTGAGAAGAGCAAATATAATGAAAGATACAAGAGGATTTGGAAGGGAGAGATACCAGAATACATAAGAGGGAAATACACAAGAAATATGAGAAGAATCATAAGATTTAGATTGGGAAACGAAGTGAAAGGCAATAGATACTAGACAAATAGAGAGGAAAGGTTTTAGGCACATTAAGTTTCTAAAGGTAAAACGAACGACATAAAGGTAAAAAGCGAAAAGAATATTGTGCAGTTATTAAAAGGAGGCAGTGAAGAGAAGAAGTGGATGGCGGAGATATAAAAGGAATGGCAGAGTAGAAACAGGAGGGAGAGTAGCAGGATGAGAGAAGTGGTAGGGGTTTAAATTTATCTGTTTTGTTTTTCTTTTAAAAGGAGTAAGAATGGTTAGATATAATAAGGATCACAAATGTAATTAAGCACAATGATATGTAATTTAATGATTTAGGGCAGAAGAATGTAGATGTTTCACTAATGAACTAACTATTTTGAAATTTAAATATTAATAAAAACAGTAATTAGTTACATGCACGCATAATAGAATAATTACATCATTTTACGATATACTTACCAATGCAAAACATTTTGTAACCATTGTTTTACCTGCATATAACCTTATAATTAGATACGGTGTGGTCTTACAATTATGTCCTGCAGGTTGACTACGCATGCTCACGTTATAAGCAGTGACGTAGATTGCTTTTTTATAAAGAGGAAGCGTGTGAGACTTCTTCTAGACGACCAGTTAACAAATTTGAAGACGTGTGTGTGTGTGTTTTGAAAGGGGTACACTAAACAATATGAATCCGCAGGCCTTATTAAAAGCAGACCGTGGACTATTTTTAACCCACCGACGTTTGGTTTAAACAATAAAGACAGTTCATCAGATATAAACTTTATCAGAAAATAATGCCCAATAAGAGCAAAGTAAATATTACTTCCAGATACAAATATTAAAGCGCTAATCAATGTCACTTACTTGGTTGTCAGCTGTCAGTCAGATATCATCCTATTTTTCGACCGTTTGTGGTGTTCTCCTTAAATAACCCTGAATATTTCGAATTGTTTCTAATTCAGTTAGACAAAATCTTTTGTCTCTTTCACTCTGTAAACGTCACTGGTATGGGCAGTATTTGTATTTATACATGGACTAATGAACTAGCCGTAGCACGAGGAAGTCGGTTTCCCTCCCACTTCCGATGCTGCAGGGTAAATGATCCCGTTTTTGTTTAGTCTTCTTTTATCTGATGTTTCATACATGATGAACATCAGTCTGAAGGTCTTTCAATGTTACTTGTTTCAGTCAGTGGCGGCTAGCTTTAAGGGGCACCGGAGCACGTGGTCACCTTTCATAATTATGATTATTTGGAAATAATATACAGGGTGTCCTGTTTCCGACTACCGTTATTTTAAGGACGTGTTATGCATGTAATTTTATCTACAAAAACACCAACATGTGGGGTCCATCCCCCTCTGGATTTAAAGATCGTACGGATATGTAAATATATATATTTGAAAGGTAGTTATATCACCTATCAAGTAATAAAATCATTTTATAAACTTTCAAATTGAAAATGTCACAAAAAAATTATTTATGCGACTTTTAGTTCAAAATTTGTCTTTTTTTTTTAGTTTTTCTTGCATATCTCAAAAACCGGCACATTGATGTACATTATTTTTACAATGGTTTGATATACAGAGATATTATCTACAAAATGACACCAAAATCATTGCTCTAAGTTGCATAAGTCGAAAGTTGTTGAAGATTGAATATGACCATTTCACGAGCGCCTAATATCAGTTAGTAGCTATCTGCTACATTTAATAGGTTCGGGTGTGTGAGGAGTCTGTAAAATGTTAGGATTTGTTGTGATAGTGAAAGAGTGAAAGATTATGTTTAAATTGTAAATAATAAGTAAATAATGAAACGTAACGTTAGATAAAAGATATTACATTATACTTTGATAACAATTTTTACGAAAATAATAATTTTTATTGTTAATTAAACAACAAATACATATAATTGTATCTATAGGATACATTATAAAATTCCTGATTAATTTTGAGTATAACATAACAATAACTTGTAATTTCGAGTGTCGTCAATACCTATCCGTGAAAATATGAGGCTGTTAAATAAATGCACGCACACACAGACATACGCCAGCCACTAGTGCATTGTCTTCTGCAATATGGTTCGTGTATAAAGAGTACTACCAACCAACATGACACATGATAATGCAAGACACGTGCTTGCATCAGTCGTTACGATTTTACCTGCAGTTTATCTGTTGTACAATCGTATGACACAAGTGCACTGTAAACACATGCATGTGACTATGTTCAAATATTTTCATTTAAAATAATTGAATATTCGTTTTGGATGCGATAACGGTATTGTAATCTTTGGAAGAATGTATTACAGTGATAACAAACCTTTTTCGAATAAATGCTTTATTAATTTTATATATTGTAACACGAAATTACATTCTATAGTTTTGTGGTCTTCCTTCCAATAAATATAAACTGTAAGCATGTTAAGAAAAACATCAAAAGGTTTTTAATCTCTGTAGAAACATCCTAACTTATAATAAACCTAAGTGGTACCCACAAGGCTTTTGAAAAGGTTGTTTCTTATGTTTCCATCCAGAGAAAAATTACGTTTAAATGTTATAGGATCAAGTAAAGATACTTATTGTCTTTGCGAAATATTCTTAAAGGTTAACTGTGTTCTGTGGAAGCCTCAATACATGAACCAATCAGAAAATGATTCCTAGTATGTGTGTGTGTGTGATTAACGGACACGAAATACATTCTGATAGATTTATTCATTATCTTCATTAATATACTAAAATACACTGAAGCTTCTTAGGCTAGAAAACGCAAAATGATTTGTGGCTTGCTAAAAACAATTATATCTAGTTACAATTATTTAGCTGCCTGATTTGTGTGTTCCCAATTACAAAATTCTCTTCACCTCGTCTATGATCATTTCGTTCTTTTCTCTCTCTCTCTCTTTTTCTCACCTTCTCCTTCTTACTTTTACCATTCATCTTCTACAGTTCCTTTAGACTAATCCTGCTTTCCACCTTCTCTTTCTTTTCCTCACATATCCGCTTCCTCTTCCAGTAAATATTTGGTGAAATAGAATGGCTAGATAAAGTTCTAGTCACTCGCATATTTCAATTCTAACGTTTTACAAGTTGGAGCAACACACAGAAAATCAATTTTAGTTCAAATTGATTCCCTACCTGTCACAGGAGTCGCTTTTATTCAACAGTGAGCAATCGTTGCGCCGTCTGTAGCTCATAAAAAAGACATTCCCTATGAACGACTGAATAGAAAACAAACGCGTTCATGACAAAAAATTTATGAAATGTAATAGAAATGAAATAGAATTTACTCCAAAATGTTTACTGGTCTTTCTTCGTGGAATTTCTTCTATTTTTATCTTTCTTGGCCTCATCTTGGTCCAGATGGAAACAGTAGGTGTACTATTTGTTCTTCTTTGGGAAGAATTCATATTTAAAAACAGCTTCGTATGTTTGAAACATTGCCACCTTATTGCATCTACAACTATGTTAAGAATTTTATAAATGACGTAACATTTTTTCTTTGTTTTATGAATTTAATACATATAGCTACTCAATAGATACCAGTTAAGCATGTATGTATATTACCATACCAAAATGTTTACAAGTATAGATTCCTAATTCATAATACTCATAAGCAGCAACCATATATGTAAACCAAAGGTGAAGTTCAACATTCCACCAATAAAACAAATATGGTATAACAAGGTTTTTGTAACTTAGCTGTAAAAACTAATGGCAAAGAACTTTACTAAGCGTACACTCGCAAGTGGTATGAGTATGAGTGCTATAAATGAGATTTGCACGTTTCGATAAAACTCCACTTTATTTCCTATATGTTGTATTTAATTGTATCATTGTATTTGTATGTTTGTGAATGTTTTTTTAAATATATAATACGTTTTATATACGCACAATAGAAATACATAATATACGTGTGAAAACATATAAGGGAACAGACTACTAAAAAAGACATGAGAAGGATTGCCAGATTTAGATTGGGAAACGAGGAGAAAGGAAACAGATACTAGGCAAATAGCGAAGAAAGGATGTGTAGAGTGTGCCGATTGGAGCACATTAAGTTTTCATGTCAGAAGAAAAGTAATGAGCAATGAGAAGAATATTGTGCAGTTATTAAAGAGAGGCAGTGAAGGAAAGAGATGGATGACGGAAATAGAGAAAAGGAACGAGGAAAGAGAAGTGACGCCAGAGCAGAAGTGATTTTACTTTGAAGTGACAAAGAGACAAAGAAGACAAGAGGTGAGAAAACGGTGAGACTGAAGGGAGTGGGTCAAGAGAAGAAGAAGCAGAAAATACTTTTGGAAATAGAAAGGTTTAGTTTTAAGTTTAATTTCAAGTTGAAGTTCTATGAAATGTATTAAGTATGTAGATTGTAAAGCCGAAAGGCAACAATTAATATAATATAATAATAATAATATAAGGGAACCGACTACTAGCGATCTCCGACTTTTTATTATGGTGTATTGGAGTTGTTTCGCATAAATACACCACTGTATCTGTATTTCAATTGTACAAAACTAATTTTTTCACAATATATTGTTACGAATTTGCGGGCGTGTGAGCATATCAGTCTCATGCGTGGTACAGTACATATTTGGAAGGTTCGAGAGTCAGACTCGCTTCAATTTATTCTCTCGCTCGCACCTACAAATTTGTATATTTGGCATTATAAAGTTCCAGAGCCAAGACTATACCTTTACCCCTTACAAGTGTGTATCTTTTTGTGTTCTTCTACAATTTATTTAACCATAGGCTTCTCTACGAAATGGAGAGTCAAGCTCTCTGAATTTCGTCCTATTTTTTATCTTATTATCCCAAATTCCCAGTAAACATTTTGGAGTAAATTCTACTTAATTTTTATTACGTATCATGAATTTTTTGTCTGGAACGTGTTCGTTTTCTATTCAGTCGTTCAAAGGAAAGGTCCTTTTTATGAGCTACAGACATTGCAACGACGGTTCACTGCTGAATTAAAAGCGGAGTAGGTTTATGATTTATGACCGGATAATAAAAATATACCCATGTGGGAAAGAAACAGAAATACTTAATGAATGATGTTGGAAAAAGAAAGAATATTATTATGAAAAACTAACACAAAATCTGTGACAGGTAGAGAACTTGTAAAGCGTTAGAATAGAATTGTACGAGTGACTCGAACTTCACCAAATAGGACACTTCACCAAATTGTTTACTGGGTTGGCACCATTGGTTCCCCTCTAAAGGAAAGTATGTGAATTTGCATTTATCTTGACAACATGCAATTTTACGGAACAATCGCCATCACACCAATGTTTATTTAATACAAAAACCTGTTTTAAATATCCACATGTAATGACATGTAATAACTAAATAAATAAAATAAAACAAATCAATCGTCAATGCAATGCAATGTAATTCAATCAAAAACAATTTGATCCAATTGAAACAAACGTGTGATGTACATTGTACATGTACATGTTATTCAATCCGTCTGGAACGAAACTCAACACTTGCTGACTGACAGTGGCAGTGCAACACTACTCGTATTAATAAATATAGATCATTATACTAATGCATTGATTACTTGCCAATAAATTTATATTTATTTAACTTAGATTCATTACATCAATACAAAATACGAGTATATCGTTTTTTAACCGCAAAATATTCTTTCTCATGGTGTTTAATTACTAACTGTGTTTCACGCATATCATGGGGAATTATATATAAACTTAGAGTTGTATATGATATATATATTTGTGTATATATACATTTATTTACATGGTGTTAAGTACTAAGGTGTCAATAAGAAACAATAAGTCACAAATAAATAACAGTATTACATTGCTGTTAACTTCGAAGAGATGTTAACTTAAAAAAATAAAAAGATATTGATGGAATATTATAAATAGAGGATGCACAATGAAAAGAAAAGAGGATGCACAATAAAACTTAATATATAATAAACTATTATGATGTACAAGTTTTTATGTGTACAGCCTGGAGTTAATTTTAATTAAGATTTGCTTCCTCGTTGAAGAAAGATTTGTTTTAGAATTTTATCTTGCATGAAAAAATTCTGTTGTCTTCGATCGGTGTAAGATCCTTCTTAAAAATGGATACACTGTACCCAATACCCTGTACTTATCCGTGTATCAATATGCAAATGAGAAGATTCTCTAAGAGAACAGCGATATTTCAGTATACTTGGGAGACACTGCAGTACGAGTATTCTCCTCTTCGTTTATTTTTATATATGGTTAACTTTGTTCACTGTTTGAATATTAAATACAGTATAAATCATATATTCATACGGGTACATGATACAGAGCCGGTCTTAGGCCCCATTTAAATGATTTTAATATTTTTTACTAGATTTTTCTAAGAATCTTGAAATTGTCTTCAGATTTTCCGATTTTTCTTCACCGACATTTATTACTAGATTTAGTGATGTGTCTTGATTCTCAAAACCATTCAAATTGCAACAGTAACAGTAACATGCAGATAAACTTTGTTCCAAGAAGTATGCTAAAATTATGTTTAAAACTAATTTACTACATGCTATAGATTTAGCAAAAGAAATAGTGTGAAGTTTTGATTAATGAACACCTACATTATTAAGTAAGTATGGTTACAATAATCTTTGGAGTTTAGATGACTTAATACCGCTTTTTCAAGTCTCAGTTAATCTTCCGTTATGAAAGCTTCTGTACTTTCAACTTCAGAAAGCTTTAGTACTTGAAGTTTAGTCTAACAAATTGATTTTAACTAATGATTTCATTAAGTAAATGAATTATTGATCCACCCTTATTAAGTAGCAAAGTTTAATAGGTCTCTAGATGGACAAGATGCGGCGACACGGTCCTGTTCGGTGTGCCATATGCTTTTTCGAGTTAGTTTACTGTTCATGACTGCTTCATGTTATGTTCAAGTTATGTTAGTATTGAATTGCACACATTGTGTAACTTAAAGAGGATGAAAAATATCCCGCAATTCGCATGTTGAAAAGCTATAGTTACACAACTATATATTATTCCAAATACATAAATTTATAGTAGCTTCACAATTTGGTGTTATGTTCTATATCTCCACTCTGTGAGTACAAAATACCCCAGTAAACATTTTACCATCATATTGAAGATGCGTATCATTCTTTTGCCATGAAAGAGTTCAGTTTCTCACAGTCGTTCATATGAAATGTCTATTTTATCGGCTATAAATCACTCCTCCTGTCGGAATACAAGTTGGTGCGAACTATAATTGAAATGCAATAGTGTCTAACCTCATAAAACAAGACACATCACCAAATTGTTTACTGAGAAGCTGTTATGGTCTTGTAGCATCTAGTTATGGGGCTGCACAGATCAAAGCAACAAGGATTCCACAACAAAGTAATGAGGAACATCGTAGAAACCTTGGTACCCTGGTAGATACAGATAGAAACTGTGGTTACCAGGAGTCCAAGAAAATGTCAATGACGAAGTATTTCACCTGGTAGACAACGCTGGAGACAGTGAGAAGATTGAAAAGTGTTAAAACTTTTTTTGCAAGGGGCAATAAATCGTGCAAAACAAGGTTAATACACTTTAAACTTAATACACTTCAAACTTAATATGTTAATTATTTGTAAATTGCTCATTAGTCTTAAGACTAAATTGAAATTGTTAAACGATTATCAGACGAATACACAGGGGCCCTAGTCAAAGGTGACTAAATACAATTGAATTTACTTTTCAGAAAGTGAATTCTATCTTAAAACCTGATTAATCCACCAATAAGCTTAGCAGTAAACAGATATGCCATTGCACGTGCAGAAACCTGTCTTACAGTACAGTTTAAACTTGAAGAAAATCTTGTAGGTTCTCCTTATATTAAGGAAAATAGAACATAAATAGTACAAAAACAATATTATTTATTAATTTAATGTGTGTGTCGTTAGACTTTATATTCTTTCGATATTAAATCACTTCATTACATCTCATTGTCAACCTAAACTTAAAACTATTCTAACATTTTTAATAATTCCAACAGCAATGTTTGATTTTTATACTCTTGTTCCTTTACTTTCTTGCTCCCTACGCCTCATTGTTTATCTCACTCGACTATTTCTTCTTTGCTCTCTTCTTTTACTATTTCCATTTCCTTTACTATTTTCTTTTGGCTCTATCTCCGGCATCCACCTCTTGCCTTCCTTATCTCCTCTCTCCGCAAATTCTCTATTTTCTGCTTGCTATTAGCTAATTCTACGATTCATTTTCTATAATATTCATACTATTTATGTATTGAAAGCCATTTAATTTGATGAAATACCCAAGGAAATGTAATATATTAATTTATTGCAATAGTTACATTTAAAATTAAACTTCTTAAGTTTTAAAGTAAGCACACATGCTCTAATGCCACTCACAGTTCAACTGCCAATAACTTTCGCGTTAAGCTCCTCTTTCTAAATCCCCAACGATGCAATGTATGTCTGACTTAACAGCGCATAAGACACACAGCTGTAATACTTTATCAGATTCGTGGTATCACATAAATAAATATGCCAGCGTTGACATTTACATCCCAAGCTCAGCGGAATAACTCGGTGAAAGTATATTGATCGTGCAGTGTACTGCAGAGCATCTACGAAGACTTCTTTAAGAATGAGAATCAACGAATAGAGCACCGCTTATTAATCCAGTGAAACTAACGCAAATATCTAGTAACACTATTCGCGTAAATTTGTACTGGCTTGGTGTATTAAAGCTTCTAGTTAAACACAATTACGTGTATTTAATCTAACATAACAAAAGTAATTGGACTATTGTCTCAATAAGATATTCATTAAAGTTCTAAAGAAAACTCTTTTAAAGATTATAAAATGTTAGGAACCATTTTTTAATGATTAAAGGTTTTCAAAATAACTATGAAATAATAAATTCTTTTATATTAAATATTACTTGGTTTTCTTTAAGTAATATTGTTTCTAGCAAAGCTAAAATTATTTTAGTTCGTCTTTTTGGTATTCATGTGAGAAAAGAGTAAAAAGTGAAAAGAAGATTGTACCGCTATTAAAAGGAGGCAGTGAAGAGAAGTGATGGATGACAGAAATAGAGAGAAGGAACAGTTAAACGTCAGTTCAGAAAATAGAGAATTTGCAGAGAGACAAGAGGTGGATGGCCGAGATTGAACCAAAAGAAAATAGTAAAGGAAATGGAAATAGTAAAAGAAGAGAGCCAAGAAGAAATAGTAAAGTGAGAGAAACAATGAGGAGTAGGGAGCAAGAAAGTAAAGGAACAAGACTCTTAAAATCAAACATTTCTGTTGAAATTATTAAAAATGCTAGAATAGTTTTAAGTTTAGGTTGGCAATGAGATATACTTACGTGATTTATTATTGAAAGAATGTAAAGTCTAACGACACACACATTAAATTAATATATAATATTGTTTTTCTACTATTTATGTTTTATTTTCCTTAATATAAGGAGAAACTACGAGATTTTCTTCAATTACGTTGTAATGTTAAAATACCCTGGACTATTTCTGCAAGTACACGAGTATATGGCTACGGCAAGAATTCTAAATGTCATATCTTCTGTATTAAATATAAAGTTTAAGTATTCGCAGAACTCGCATTACGATGCGGATCGTTCCGTCCTCCTTTTCTGATACTTCGAGGTCTTCTTATGGTAAATAATGTTAACACAGAAACTCCCACTTAGAGAGGATGTTAAGGCTGAATATTATTTAAAATATTCTATCAATTTCCTTTATTTAAATTATGAATTGAACATTAAGGTTCACTGTTATCTAATACAATTCACAGTATGAGGTCTTGTCTCAAGTGTGCGCCCAGTTTTAAGCACCGAAATATTTATTACACATAAAACTAAAATTTCATAAAAATAATTTATAATGTGTACAACAGTGCTTGTTGATTTTCCAGATACATTACTCTGCATGACGTGTGTTCAAACTTGCTTGATTATACGTAGTTTCAAACTAGAGGCGAACTAGTCTAACAATTTAGGAACAGTGTTTAATGGGTGAATATCCTACTATTGATTTGCCAGGTAGGACTTCGCCCAATTCGCCACTGTCAGGCACCAATACCTGGTCAATCAAGGAATAGGAATCAGGAATGCAACAGTCGGCGGTGTGCTTTTGTAGTTTAGCTCATGAATTATTTGTTGAGTAATTTGTCATCAGGGCTTGTTTAACTTCGCCTACGTCTCTGAATATATTTTCTACTGTCGTTTGTAATATTCATGATCATGTTGTAATAAGCTAAACAAATCGACCAGTTAGTTATCTCTCGTGTCTCGAGTCCTAAGTCCCGAGTACTCGTGGCTGTCTGACAGTCTGACACGTGGTTTAATTTTATACACTACTCTATGACTTGAAGAACGATGTTTTGTCTTAATTGAAACTTGAAACGGAATAGGGAGTATCATTACAGCCACTACGTCGAATCAATAAATCATAATTATAAAGAGTTTACTGGCTAGATTACTATTGATTTCTCCTTGATTGTTGATCAATCCAATGCAAAGGAAAGGAATTGACTAGATATTTAGTAAACCCTTTAGTGAAATGGTTCTTCCCCAGTAAACAATTTGGTGAAGTGTCCTATTTTGTGACGTTTCTATCACTATTGTAATTCAATTATAGTTCGCATCAACTTTATCTTCATTTGTATTCTGACAGGTGTAGTAGTTTCACAAAAATTGATTTTCTGTGTGTTGCTCCAACTTGTAAAACGTTAGAATTGAAATGTACGATTGACTAGAACTTCACCTAGTCATTCTATTTCACCAAATGCTTACTGGGGACTGATTTTCATAGAGTACCTGAAGCTCTTGGCACTAAAAATAAGGTAACAATGTCACTAGATATAATCTATTTTCTTTGGGGATCTTAAATTTAAATTCTAGCAAACCTGCACCTGATGCACTATGAGTTTAGCACCTTTCTACTAGACTACTAAAAAAGTCTTCAAGAAGAACTCATAGTAACTTGCATATTTACCCATATTCCACAAATATTCAAGCCATACATTTATTAGCTTACATTAGAACTAGAAATTCCAAAGCCGTTAATTTGATTCTTCTACAAAAACTAAATAATACACAAAACACGATTTTATTTGATTTATAAATAATCTCTGTTTTATAATTATACTAGGAGCATTCAGTCTCTTAACGAGGCTTCATAGTAGGTTATTAATATAATACGCTTGTAAATGGCTATTAAGTTAAATGTTGAAGATATACATGCTCGTAGTATTCTAAAAGTTCATTAAATGTCAGGGTATAGTTCATTGAAGAAGAAGAAGAACCCGATTTGATCTTTAGTGGCGACGAGTATTAAACTGAAAATCAATATAATATTTGTAAACTTAATATGAAACGGGGAATTTATGTTTTATTATTGCACAGTGCAAAATACGACCATGTATTATCGGTAAATTGGTACTGTTACAATTTAAGTGCATCTGCACCTAGACAAACGAGCTTTGCAAAAATCTATGCTAAAAAGAATGAAATGTAGAAATGTGACGAAGGATTGTCACAAGTTACTTTTTCTCAAGAATTCTGTACTATTGTGTCATTAATCCATGTAAAATTTTACATATATTTAAGGTAATAGGTTTTCTGTTTAATTCATTCAATTTTTTAGAAAATAATTTTAAAAATGTGGTGATATTTTTAATTTATTCTTAGCTACAAACAATATCTGCAAAATGTCACCAAAATATCTTGCTGAAGGAGCATATATAATATTATATTATTCTCATTGAAATTTCTGCTGAGATTTTCAAATAATTTGACAGCATTCCCAAACCCATCTTTTGTATTACACAATTACTAAATGTGTAAACTCGCTAGTAATGTTTTCACAGATTTTGTTGTTCTGTTAAACACTGGCTGATGTCTACAGGTGTGCGTGAATGGAACATTTAATTTAGTGTCTCTAATAGAAATACTTGTATCAATCTTTCTTTGTATGTGTTAACATTTTTTCAACAATTGATTGATTGACATGTTTTAGATACAAACGTCCATAAATTTAAATTTAGCAAGTCATATTTTATAATATGTAAAAGATTTTATTAATCTCTTTTAGAAATTAATTAACGCTGTATTTTAATACTGATAGAATAAATCGTGCAACGTCTATAACGCGACCGGCGCGACAAACTAAATATCAAACTTTAGTGTCACCTATGTCCGTGAGTCGATTTATATGATAATATTGTGAACCACTAGTCCCAACATCCGTGTCTCTGTAATTGTTATCTAATAATTAATCTTGTAGGCTGAAAATTGAAAATTACGTAATTTCGTTAAACATGCCCAGCACTCTGAAAAATGGACATTGTTTAGGAGTTTTCTTTTGAGGATAGACATACTATTTTCTTAACAGAGAAGAGATAAGGAAGATAAGAGGTGGATGGCGAAGATAGAGCCAAGAAGAAAGAGTAAAGGAAGAGAAATAACGAGGAGTAGTGAGCAAGAAAATATGGGAACAAGAGTATAAGAATCAAACATTGCTGTTGGAATTATTAAAAATGTTAGAATAGTTTTAAGGATTTAATATTGAAAGAATGTAAAGTCTAACGACACACACATTAAATTAATAAATATTATTTTTAACATTTATTTAAATTCTAAAATATTTATAAGGAAAGATAACCTTTCTTTATGAATATAAATTCGAGGTCGAGAGCTCACCCTCTGATTTGCATCCTAAAATATAACTATACGTGAAAGGGGAGGGGAAGAGTCATCATCTAACAGGGGGAGACTACATTTAATCTAAGTTTGACTTAAAATAAAACAAAATCAAAAAAACATAAAATAAGACTATCGAAAGAGTTTTTTTTCGAATGTGTGACAGCCACACCAGAGGGAGGGAGAAGGAACGAGAGTGTTAAAGAATTATAAAATTTCTGTGACGTATATTTTGGACGACCACTTATCCCCAACATTAAAACTTTCAATTTGCTTCAAGGAAAAATACATTTTCAAAAAGTGCTGCATGCTATAAATTGTTAAAATATCATTTTCAATCCTATCCAACAATACGGTTCTAACCGTACGCTTTATGAACCTTACGTACCCAACAAAACACAATGACGTCATCAGAGTATCGTCTTTCAAATTAAAACCCTTCCCTTTCCCTTTAAACCGCACTTCAAATAGCTAATATCTCTAACACCCTGACTAATTAAACAATAATTGAACATCTGTTAGACAACTTAAACAATAAGTAGTAAAATTTAATGAAATTTATGAATTTTTCTAACAAGACATTAATTTCACATTTAATTTTCAGTCGGAGATCTGAACTGCACCTTGGAAGTTACATCTACCCGCACATGGTAAGTAAATGTTCATTTAAATAGTTTGTGGTACACTAAAGTAATAATATTTAATAATTACCGCTTAACAATTAGTCCTAATTAACTGCCAGTTATAATTACAATTTCTCATAAATAGTATTTAATTATTGTTAGTTTTTCACCTATTTCGAATGATTAATGTTTAAAGCATTTATTGGTTACATTATTTTTACGTCAGAGAGATAATAGGATACTTAATAAAACATTTCATAATTAAACGTATCAAAATTGTTCTAGATTGAAAATATATAGTGTTGAGAATCACGTCTTTTTACGAGTGGATTCTTCGATCAGTATCAGAAAACGTATATGCGATATTTTATTTGGCGTACCGCCTTGTACGGTAAATGTATCCCCTCTTCTAATAAAATACCATAATATTTGATCTCGAAAGAAGGGAATTATTAACATATGTTGAAAAGACGACTTTGTGCAGTGAAGTTAGACCTTTATACATTGCAAGTTCTTGCCTGAATGTTACTTTAGTGAAGACAGTGCTTTAAGTATAGTACATTCACGCTTCTTTACCTGCGAGTGCTTCCACTACATACCTCTGCAAGCCTAGAGTTAGTTAGTTTTATTATTGTTGATCATTGCCATTTGCTACTGACTGTATACAAAATAAAAAACACATTATTCCATTACAATGGTTTAGTCACCTGATATATATTTATGTTGATAAAAAATATATATGAAATAATACACTGAACAGTGTGGAAAGAGATGGACAGTGCAAAGATGGAGACAGGACGAACAGATGGTTAGTTGGTCAGGTAATTAAATATCAGATTTGCTTCGGATAATATCACTCTACTTATAGATGAAACGTTTACAATCATGTATAATCGTAGGAATAGATTAAAGTACTAAAATAAAACTGATAAATGGTTTAATTTTATGTTTCATGTATGCGGCACTAAAGAAAAAATATTTCAGTTAAAAGAACAAAAAGTATCTTTACCAAAATTGTTTCAATTTTATTTCGTGGTTTGTACAGTGGTTTTCGAATACATGCTTCTAAAAATATAATACTTAAAATCATGAAATTATTATCGATGCAAATATATTCAGAATTGTAATGGTTCTTTATATATATATATATACAGATCTTTGTCGCGCGACTATATCTGTCCTTTTCTGACTTTGTGAATTCGAATAGGACTGGCATATGCGATACGAGTGTATATGATAGCGGCCTTAACCTTAGCTTTGACGTTCAAGTAAATTATTTGGAATGTTTTTGAGAATCAACAAAAGAAAATTTTGCACATGCCTTATTAGAAATAGCCAGAGGCGGCATTAGGGGGTGACAGGCAGAGCAACCGCCAGGGGCCTCGCATTGTTCATTGTTCAAAAAAATTCATTACTATATATGTATTTGAATCTCGCGCCTCGCTCTTTAAAAATCCCACTAGAATCACTGCGTATATCTTTTAACATGTATCTTAGTTTATCATTTGTCGTCTTTGTGCTTGTTAACTTTTATAAATCTTCCAATATAAAATTTTATTTCTCGTCAATTATCGTCGAAAATACTTACTTACAATTTACATAAATTATACAAAGAACAAGAACAATTGAAAAATCAACCCCTAAAACATAAGAATACAAGCCCATTACAGTTTTCAATATAATTTAGAGAATGACGCATTAATTCTAAATTAAATAAATGTATAAAACATACTCCATATTTAGTTCTATTAACGTAAATCAGCGTTATTAAAATTAAATCAAACTGTCACGTACAATGTTGAAAATTATTTTATAAAGATGATTTGCATTTCTTCAAGTACTAGTATATTACACTACTACAACACATATTACAATAGAAATATATTTTATTTGAAAATTGATCAGAACCGTTCAAGTTGAACGACATGGCTAATGAGAAACGGAGACACCTTACACCGTCATCCAAAGAACGTCAGACGTCACACGTCACACGTCAACCAGATCAGAGTATTAGAATCGTTCGTTTAGACAGTTGGCTGTAAGTTTTAATGTGATGTTTGATAGTTTGTAGTGCTAATTGTCATTTATCGAGACACAGACTATCACACTACCACACTATCGCACTAATCGCTGTCAATTAAGAGACCGTTACAATCGATGACATTCTACATTGATTTAAATGTGTATTAAGTGGTTCCAGTTCTAAATTAGAACATTGTTGTTTATTGGAATAATTATTTATTGGATTTGGTTGCAGTCACCTCCTATCGAACCAATACTATCTAAAGTAGGGAGCGAAATTGTTTCTGATCATTGGTGTAGACCTACAGTGTAGGTAGCAGGAGCGGCTGCACCTTGTGGGGCGGATAAGGTTTCAACTTTTTTTTTCATTTTCTTTTATTTATTTATATTAATGTACAACATATTAAGTTTATTGTGTGAAAATTTGAAATCGATTGGAGTAAAACTGTCGGAGATATAGAGTTTTAAGTCTTCACCTCTCTGGCTTGGTTTCGTCTTACTTTGAAACTTTTAAATACGGTTTTCTCACTCCTCGTGCTCTCTCTATCACAAAATCTAATGGACCGACGCTTTTGAAATTTGCACACTCTTTCTTTACATAAATGCCAAAGTAAATAAAACAAATTCGACAGCGTTACCTGCAGAAACTTATCAACTAATGAAATCATTTTGGTTTTTCGATTTCAGAAAATCGAGTGATGAGTTATGAGTGGCACCGCAATGTTACTTTTTTTTGTGACGTCAGCGGAGATTCTCTGTCAATGCCTCATTTCTTGACATTTATTGATGAAAACTTCACAAAGTATTCTTCAAATATCATTTTATCATGTAGTAATTATAGAAATAATTATATATTAACTGTGTCGTCGAAAAACATTATTGAAAATATGCTTTTTTTATCGTTTTGACCTTACAAATCTCCCCACTCCCAAATACTTATAACTTGAAAAAGAATATCATATAACACCCCAATTACATACTAACTTTATACTTAGGATGTTGTAAGGAATCAACTTAATATCTATGCCGAATTAATGAAAACTTATTTTCTCTCGAAGAAATATTCCTCGTGCGCTCTCCACAACGGCTGTAGCTGCCCAATATAACTACTAGAAAATATCCATAAATTTAGCATTAGAAATTTAAAGATATAAAGTAGATACAATAAATATAAACCAGGAATTTCAATAACAGGCTTATCGCATGCTTCAGTACTAGAAACAACGTGAAAATTCCTACAATATGTAATTAATTTAACCGATAGCAATTGATAATAAATCTTAAGCAAACTAAATTCCATGAATATACATTTCAAGTTTAAATATTGTTATATTATCAGACTTTAACTTGAATAATGATTTCCGATAAACGAATAACTGCTCTTATCAAGATTCTTGTCATCAATTTATACGTAAATGGTTTGAAGATAAGCCTTATCACATACCATGAAAGAGGTTAGGTGAAGTTGTAGCTAATTGTATCGCAAAAACTATTATAGGCATTCTTATTTATACAAAGATTTCGTTTCGAATCAATTTAGATATATTTTAAAACTTTTTGTATAGCGTTTTGTGCTACGTTTTGTGTTTTGCGGGTATGCACATATTTATATTTAAAAACATAATAGACGACAGCATAATATAATGGGCTTGTGTCCTATGTCTTAATTTCTACTATACTACTATACTATACTACTGTACTATATATTGATAAAGTGGGTTACTAGAACGTCAAATGTTCAATTATTGTTATATGTTAAAAGATATTAACAATTAAAAAAGTCATTTTGTCTCTTTAATTATTAAAGGGATTCAACGTTGTAAACATTCCAAGTGCATGTGACATCACAATCCTTGTGTAAGGTTACCAACCTTACAGCTCGTAAATCTCTGCTATATGTATTTATATATCAAAATATCAAATATTATTTACAGCTATTTCAAGGAACACTCAAATTCCAATATTATGTATGCCGTAACAGGGTTAAATAAAATAAAAACTTATTATTCTATGATTTGACTTGATTATTTGAATACCAACAGCTACAAAATATAACCGCAGCACTGACCTACTCAACAAATAACTGACGTTTAAAATGCATTTCACGTCATACAAATATGGCCGACCATTTCTAGCGCTAAAACTACAATTCAAACTTTTAATTGCTATATCTCCGTCAACATTTAGATATTTAATAAAATAGACACGCCGATACACATTTATTAACATCAATTTCAATCAAGAATTGAAAAATGGACCACTAAAAAATAAGGACACAATCCCAGTTAAATATAACATCACTACTACAAACAATGTTGATAGATTCGTACAGGATTCGATCAAATGGAACCGAATCGTATTAGTATCGTAAAAGATTCGTACGAGGTAAAGACTAAAGATTGTATTGATTACGATAGCTTTAAGTCATTAATAATCGAACTACTGTACCATAATAATTTAATAATATTACTTTCCCTGATGAACACCAAGAAAGAAACTTCTATTACTTTTATTCCGTTAGAATAACATCAGTACCTACAGGAGTACATAGACACAAAGAAGTATGTCAGATTAAATTCAGCTGTTGCTGATTTGTAGTACAACGTGTGGGCCTTGGGTCCGCCCATCGCCCTGGATTAGTAATAACTAGTGCGCCCCCTGACTTGTACTCTATGTCCGTGTTAGACACTTTTACTCAACAGTCGGAGAACTCGAGACAATGGATCTTACACAATGGCAATGACAAAGTCTAAAGTACTGGAAGTACGAGTAATGATGAAGAAACAGCGCGAGAAAATATATGCTAATATGATATACTAAGGGCATGCTAATATGACACGCTAATACCGGTCTTACACCAAAGAGATAGTTTTGAAAACAGTTTTGTTTTCAACAAACAAAACAAAAACATGATTTGTTTTATTTTAAAACAGTTCTGTTTTCCGAAAACAGACAGTTCACATTGAACAGACTGGTTTTGTATTTATTGTTTTTCTGTGTGTCCCATAAAAATTTAGTATTCTACAAATTATTGTGTTGGCGATACATTTCTATTAAATTGCTGGTCTTATCTTTTGTCCACTGCATTCTGCACTTATTTATAACTGCTTTTGGAACTAGTTGCTAGCGAAATGATATACAACAACTGACAAGCACAAATGTTCAAATGTTCATAAAAAACAAAACTGCTTGTTCAAACCAAGCAGACTAAAAATCAACAACAAACGTGTTTTCCTTTGGTTTTGCAGACTCCAGATGGGAATGTGTTCTGTTTACTAAAACAGTTTTTAAAGACAAAAATGTTTTAAGAACTGTCTCTTCGGTGTAAGCATTGGTGTTTTTGTTCAGAAAAACAGTTTTTGTTCGTGTTCATCTGGTGTGAAACCGGCATAAGGGTATGCTAATATGACATACTAGATATATGCAGAATACCCGTATAATAAACTTGCACATTTCGTAATTTATAATTACTTATTATGATTCATCTTATCGCAATATGTCATCAAGTAATTCTTTTGTTTTTTAATATTAAAAGCCTTTCTCTTGACGACTCAGTGGCTGAGAAAATTGACATCTTAATAAATTTATAATTATTATTTCATATAATCAATAAATCGAACAATAGATCAGAAATCGAATGCTATAAGTAGTACACAATTTGAGAAACACCGTGCCAAAAAATGACTACAGCTATATTTTAAATTCCACACATTACAACCATATCGTGACTCTATTTACACGACAATAATTTGCTTTATATTTTAATTTTTGAATCTCATTATTCTAGTAGTATGGCTATAACATAGCTATACTTGTATGACTATGACTATGACTATAACAAGGATCTACCTATAAACAAACCTTTCATGTTACGCGACCATATCTCACAGTGCTGCTATCTCTTGCGACATCTACAATTACATTATTGTTTTGTTCTGTTCTCTGTATTCCACTCGTACTTATGGTTGCCTGCTTATTCATGGGTTTACAATGGGACCATATTGCATGATAATATAAGTCTCTCGCTCTTGAACAATTGCATTATATTTTGTTTGTTCTTCATTATGAATGACCGTTCCATTTTTTTTATTTAATAAACTAATCAAAAAATTCTACTGAAAATACTGAAATCTGAGTGTGGTACATAGTCAGAAGTGGGTGTGCTGATATGGAATATTTTGTTTAGGTTAGTGTTGCATTGCGAATAAAAATCGCGCGGGAATAAATCCACAAATCTGTAACACATGAAATCATATTAACGTACTGGCGATTTTAAATTCGCGTAAATAAATTTAAGTTTGATACAAATTTGCGGCCTCAGCCTTACCATCCTCTGTGTTTTGGTGATTTAGATCTCCATCTTGAAAAAATGGCGACTAAAATCGTTTTTACAAACCCATTATAGTGTATAACTTCTCTTTAAATATTTTTTCATAAATTAAGTATTTTACGTATTGAATTTTTGGGGACACTCTACTGGCTTTGTGAGTCCTACTCACCCAGAGCCGCATTTGAAGGTGTGGAGGCCCTGGGGCAACGAAGAAGCGGAGGCCCCTAATTATTTTCCGAATAAAAGGAACAATTTTTTTTCGTCAAGTCTTTCAAAAATGTATTGGTTTTATCTCTATTGTGGGGGCCCCGCCTGCCCTCCCTCAAATGCGGGCCTGTACTCACCGATTAATCCGTCTCTTCCTAAGCATATATCCTCATCTAATCCAATACGTAAATAAGGCACTGCTTACTAATATATAAATCAGCAAGCAAACGAAAATGTAATTTTAAAAACTATTCTATATTAAACTTTTTTTATATTTACCAAAAAAAAAACGTACATACATATAATAAAAAATAAAATCGTGTGACAGAACTATCTATTGACCATTCATTCAACTAAATAATTTAACCGACAAAGTTCAACGAATCCTTGATTATATTTAGGATGACTAATGAATATTTAAATTTAATATTTCAGATTTTTTATGAATACTAATTTTTATGATAATTATTTTATTTTTATAGAATTCTAATATAAATTAATTTAAGAAACGGTTAGTCAAATCATGATGCTTCTTAATTAGATTTTAATGTGTAATTTTCTATTTTTCTTTTCTTTTTGCATAATTACAATCAGTTAAGGGGTCACTCAATTAGCACTGTTGTTGCTAGACAATAAAAAAAAATCTCGGAAATAAATCCTCAATTCTGTAATACATTGAATCATATAAATCTGTGCAACAAAGTAACGGCATTATAAACTCTCACGCAAATAAAAAGTTTTCAGAGTTTTCATTTTCTTTTTTTTTACCATTTTTCAATCAATTATAAAATAAACCAATAACTGCTTATGTAATCATAATACTGAGGCACATGATTCAATTTATATTTTAGTATTTTGTTTTTTCGAATTTAATATTTATTTCTTGTATGAAACACACCGCAGGCTTTTGTTATGGAATATAAATAAATCAATCAAAGAAATACCTTTAGGCTAAGGCGAGCACAAAAGCAAAACAAAAGAAGATAAAAAAATGGAAAGGTGAATAGATTTTAACAAAACGGAAAAACAATTGGTGAGCTCAGACAAAATACAGAGAAAAAAAGATTTATAGGCTGCTGTTCGAATTTTAAAATATATTTAGTTGGTTGACAATAAAATAGTTCTGTATTTTCTTTTTCAGTTTATAGCTTTAGTTTTTTTTACTATTCCATACAGGGCCGTCACAATCCTGGGGCTTAAGTGTTGTACCGAATCCGGGCAGCAGTGATTTGTTCTTCATTAAATTAAAACTGTTTTGGTTATCGTGTATATATACGGAGAGTGAATACTGGACCTGAAAGTGTGTCCAAAGTGTGTGCGACAGAGAAAGGTATATGTTCCTATTTGTTCTCTATGCGCATGCGTCGGAAGTGACAGTTATCAAGTCAGAGCTGTCTAAATATAATACGTGACAGTTATTGATGTAGAATAATGTAGATATGTATAAATATAAATAAACTATATATAAATATAACTAGAAACGTGAGTTGTGTCCACTCCAAGTATCAACTGTGTTAGCTGTTATCCCCACAGCGTTCATGAGTATATGTTTTCACTTCCACAATTGTTGTTTTCAGTTCCTGGTCTTAATAGATAGTTTTATTAATAACCAGCACAATTTTATAGAATTTTATGTTATAAGGAAGTTTCCATTTAAAGAACGTGCTTATAAACAGTACACATATAAAAAATACAAACAGAATTAAAAGTTCTCAACCGAAGCTAAGCGACGATGACTATAGATCAGTTCAGACTAAAAAGAAAAAGAATTTCGATGCACCCTGTTTCACACATGTGTCTATCTCCCCGCATGTACGCATACATGCGTTTGGTGATTTAAGTTTCAGGTTCACCCGTTCCGTCGTCCTCCCGTTCGTCCGCTTGTCCGTTCATTCGCTCAACCGTTCAGCTCGTTTCTGAACCTGGTCTGATGCCCTGTTAGTTCACTGTTCGCTTTTGAATCACTCACACTTGAGCCTTAGCGGTCTTGGGTCTTCCTACGTCGTCGTCTGAGGGCCAACGTTCGCGTCTAACAAATTTTGTTAGGCCAGTATTCTCAGTTGTATCTGTCTCCAGAAGTTCATAGTCTTACTCGAGTTGCAAGTCGTAAGTCAGTGTCAGTGTGTCCGATCTCGTTACGAGCTGTTGACCGCATCGCAGCAGCTTACCAATATCGATACCGGTATCGAAATTAAAATACCGAGATAATAAATACGAGTAAATATGTAACGTTACTTTTTGTTCTTATTAATTGAACATTTAAATAAATTGTGTAACAATCTGTTCAATTATTGTTTAAGTGTTTGTGCATTTATTACTTATTTGTGGATATTCTTCTATTTATATTTAATAAGGTCAGTTCTTTATATAAAAAATGTTTATTATATATTATATATTTAGTTTTAATATTATTAAAACAAGTGATTTTGAAAATATGTATTGTGGCATAACATGTTTGGAACTCCCACTCGCATTACTGTAGTGAGAATATCGAAATTATAATTGCGGGCCTCCTAAATTTAAATTTTCATAAGACCTTATGAATCAGTTACTTTTTCTTGGAACAACACTATTTTTTAGGTCCTGCATTCTACGTAAATATCAATTTCATTTCTCTCTAGTTTCAATTTCTGCATTGCAGTAGGTTTCATAAATATTTTTGACCTTGATACTGTTTATGCACCTGATTCAAATTTTAATTAATTTTATTAAAACACAAACTAGAATTTCAAAATTAATTTGCATCAAAACCAATATTAACTTTAAATATTATCAAATACTATATTTATAATATTGGTTTGAGTGAGGTATAAACCTAGTAAACAGTTTGGTGAAGTGTCCTGTTTTGTGACGTTTCTATCACTATTGCACTTCAATTATAGTTCGCATCAACTTTATCTTCATTTGAATTCCACAGGTGGAGTGGTTTCGCCATTTGTTGCTAATAAAATAGACATTTTTACCCAATAAACAACTTATGTACCTTATAAATGTCCCTTTTAAATGATTAAAGACTTTTAGAATAACTATAAAATCAGACCCTGTTGGATCAAACGTTACTAAGTCGTCTTTAACTTAAATATTACATAAATATGAGGTAATATCCATGTTTTATATTGTACAGGTTAAAATAGAGATTAAATATCTTTACCGTTTGCCATTAAAGGATTATAAAAGCTTATAGTCCTGTCTAAACCTTAAAGGGTATATTTATGATCCGATATTAAGCAAAATTTATACCTTTTTAGATTAACTATTACTAGGTTTCAGTTAAGTAAAGTAATACTTGAATGTAAGGTAAAATCTATGTTTTGTGTTTAGCTAGATAAATACTCGATATTAAAAAGAAATAGAAAACCACCGAATCGCGGAATTTTTAGTTCTGTTCTTTCTAGAATACTTAGAAACTGTTAATCACATTAACTTCTGAAGAATTAGGTTAAATCTGATGACATTACTCACTTATTAGCTATTCATATACGTGCTAGTGCTACTGGGATACACTAAAAGCAAATTATATTACAATGTTACTGTACTCGTATTCGTTCAGTTATTATTTTCACTTTTATCTGCACTTTGTGTATTGCATCTACTGTACTAGACATTATTATTACTTAATAATTGTTCTAATAGAAATATAAAGATATTAACTTAACGTAAGTGTCTATAAAAAGGACATAGGTGCAGGGATATTAAAATACTTGGTGAAGATAAATTAGAAATGTTAATTCAGTGGCGGCTCGTTGCTCAAGATACTCGTAACAGTAAAAAATAAATGACTTAATGTATATTATGTTTATTCTGCTATTTTGATTAGTATTAAATATTTTAACTACTTTATTGTTAACTTTTTTAACAGTTTTAATCCTTGATTCGTCTTTATTTATTCGTGAACCATCAGTTTCTACTGTTTGTTACACTGTTATAAGTTCAATAAGAAATAAGGAAGGCTTTTGTTACGTTTTGATTGTCTTCAACTCATAATGTTTACTTTCTAAACGTAATTTCAATTACATATGTTCATTTTAGTAAAAACAATTTGCATTAATTGAATTTTCTTGTACCCACTCTATACTTATTGCTTCTTATTTTGTTATAATTATTTATATATACATACATATATATTTTGTTTCTAATTGTCTGTGTTATTAATGTATGTTGCATAATTAAATAAGAAGGAATCTATGAAAGTAGATTATATGAATCACTCCAAAGCCAATGCGGAAAATTAATTTGTTGAATGCATTAGAGTACCTTATATTCAGAAGTTAGAAAAAGAGGAGTAAAACCTTTACTAATATGAAAGAACTAACCGACTTCTAACCGACTATTTCCTTCAGTATATTTAGACGAATTTAATTATTTCTTATCAATTGTATATATCTTATTTTATTATCTTTACAAAATACAATACAATATAGGCCAATTCTAGTTAACACTTCGCGCTATCTTAATTATTATATCAAACAAATAAAATTAATTATTTTCATTTTTTACAGTTTTTATTTAAAATTTGTTTTTATACTTATATTATTATATTACTAAGAATGATTAAGGAAAAACTGAAAGTGCTAGAGGTGTGTTTCTTTATTCAGTAACATATCACTTAATAATTTTAAAATAAAATTGTATTGTAAAATTGATATTTATTTATATCATATTATTTCTTAAGCACTTTAGCCTGCATAATTGACACGCAGATAATATTTTGCAATAATGCGTAACAATTTATCACAGTTCTACACGGGCGCAAATATCTAGTTAGACTTATCAATTGGAGCAAGTATGAACGCAAGATAAATGTGTTTAAAAGCGTATAAATAACCCAGATTACTGAAACCATTTCATATTGTTATAACTAGCCTATTATTTGATGAATTTCTTTTAACAAATATCTTTTATATTATTTCCAAACTATTGATTACTATTATTAATTAACACTTTTCATAATTGTAACACTTCTTTTCAATTTATAGAGCAACTTTTTATTCAGTTATTTAGCAATAATTGACCTTTGCAATACGGATTCATTATTGCTTGATAAATTATATAGCTGAACAATTAATTAAATACATATACGGCATATTCTTAATAAGTAAGACTTAGATATATATTATCTCACTATAAAATAAATGGATGAACAGGAACTTTTCAAATCATAACCATATAATGCCAAGTTACTTAACGTTTGTAAGATTATAATATGTTACAAATTAAATCACTTTATTGTTAATTACATATCTGCATTGATTTTCTATATTTTGAAAGATGCAAATCTCCTAATAAATTCTTTAGTATTCTGAAATCATACTTTATCGCTATAACACTTTGTATTGCATTTCATATGCACTTTTATTTCAGATATAATTGCATGCATTATTGAAAAGTAAACATATGATTATAAAATGGTTGCATAACAATCTACTTCACGATTTTCATCCTATGCCCTCTGTAGAATGCAGTAATGCAGTAATGCAATGATGCAGTGTATTCAATACCACAGTTCAGTAATTTGAGGCTTTTGCTTGGTGCTCAACAAAACCAAACCAAACTGATACAATGTATCATTTCCATTTGTTTTGCTTCATGTTATACAGAGCCGAATTAGGGTTACGTACGCCTTATTCTCTGAATTAACCATCGAAATATTTTCACTCAACGTTCGCTTGTTAGTGAACAGGAGAGATCGATCATTGGCGACTCGACAAGCCCTATAGTGTAAAAATAGTGCATTGCGAATAATGTCAGCCTTATTTCTTGATACAGTTAGTTAGTTTATTCAATATACGTCAATGTGCTCGATGCTATAACGTAAAAAGCCTATCCCCTAAGCCGGCACTGATATGTTAAATCATTCCTTCAAGTACAAATGCAAATCTTAGTAATCAAACACATACATTTTTATTGCATTGTTGTATCAATGTAAGTGCACTTGCATTAATATCGTTGTACTCACACCACACGACACGGGCAATGGAACTGCAGATTGCAATGTTTGCATTCATGTATTTTTTATATACGCAAATCATAATAGATAAATATACTTATGAGCTTAACCTTAGCCCGGTTAGATTATCACATTACGTACGCGAGTTGTACTCACATTACTAACACATTTCCGTTAACATAGAAAGTCCCCGTGTGAAAAGATTAGATTAGATTGATTGACATCTCAAACGAGCACATGTTTTGATATTAGACTTTGTCATGAGTTAGGTAATTATATGTTAAGTACTGTACAAGCAAAGACTCAGATAGAAAATTGTGTAGCATCATAATAATCCCAGTTACGCGCACGGCTTCGTCGCTTCACAAGGTTGATATTAAGGCAGATATTGTACATCAGAGTTTGTACTTTAGATTAAAATAAAAATATCTGCACTTTTCACGAAAACATTACGTTTTTGTATTGATTTAAAATGCCACCTCTTGTTGAAAGATCCTATACTTAACAATACAATTAGATAAACTGTTATTTCATAAATAGCAGATAAAGACCAACTAATATATATTGTCCTCCAAAGTTGGCAAATAAAAAAACTATACGTTTTATAAGTTTTTATAATTTTCGGACAATTTAATTGAAATTCTTTTATATGGTGCTAACAACCTGCCAAGTGAAATCATCCCGAACGGCTAAAATCTGTTTTACAATCTCCTTCAAGGCACGTTGTGTACCTTAGTACCTTGCTGCAGTCCCGAATCCTGTATACAGAACACACTGACCCTGAACAGGGACTGAGGAACAGGTTTTTGGTTATTTTTGTGAGTCCACATACTTCAGATCGGTTTTGCGAAACTATATACCTAACCTAATAATTATATACGAGTTTTTACAGCGGTTGTAGGAATATCAGACATCAACAGCTTTAAAATGTCTAGCAAATTTAAAAATTAAAAAGTAACTCATACATTTATCTAACAATTTATCCAGTAGCCAATTCTCATCACTCATAATATTAATGTTTGTAAATTTATTTTGACTATATTGGTTACAAAAGATTATACGTGCATTAATTTTTATCTATTGTTATCATTAATTAATTTTTGTAGAAAAGGATTTTCCTTACAATGTGTATCAGTTTTTTGTAACGTGCTTTGTATTTCAAACGAATTGATAAACATACTAGCAGAAGATAAGCAAATTGTCTGAGTTATCGAACGAATATAATCTGTAATCACCATTTAATTAATTAGACAAAACCTATTAATCAAAGCAAATCTTATTAATCAATTATAAAATCAATAAAATTAAAAATATTCTTAGAACAGCATTAATAGAAAAGGATACAATTATCATGTCAAAAATATTATATCAAAAAATAGAGTACAGTAATTTTTTTACTCTATATAAAGTGCTTTTGAAATTTTAAAAGCGTTTTTCTGAAAACTGTGTTTTTAAAGTGGGTGACCAAGACTTCTCGGAAACGGCTGAACCGATAAGTCTCAAATTTTAACGCAAGTTTCTTAAAAAAATTCTTTAGTAATTAATCAAAGGGTTTTTTCCACCAATAAATATTTTATAAACAATTTCAGTCCAAAATTTTGGTCAAGAACCGATTTTTTTTTTTTGAGAAGCCGCCATTTTGTCAAAAAAAGTTGTTTTGCTAATTCCTTCAATTAAATACAAGATTATACATTACTTAAACAAAATCGATTAAAGATTAGTCTTTATTTCTACAACAGTGCTAAACAGAATGTCATTACGCACATATTACTTTACATAAGATGACCTTTTTTGTAGGTTGAGCACGACTCTGCCCCTTGGGAAAGTTCTTAAATCGTTAAAGTTTAAAAATTAAAATAATATATATCTTACAGGGCATGAGGAGGGGTGTGGGTGTTCATTTTGCAAAATGGTAATAATTAAATAAACAGATGGTTTACAACCTACGTTAATTTGCCTCTTAACATAAGTTCATAAAAACAGCCCGCATTTTGTAACAATAGATAATAACAACGGATTCAATTTTACAATATTTTTTTTATTGAATCATAAAATAAAATTTATTTTTAATTTCGATGGGACTCGTTGTAGTGCGGAATAAATTACTACACGTTGCGGTAAACCACAAGATGGTATAGTTATGATAAATTACCCGGGATAGAATTAATCCGTTGTCTATATAATTAATTTTAAAAACATTACTAGTAAAACATTTAGTTTATGCTGACACAAATACATCAATATCAGTGATTCGAAATCTGTGAGTAGGATAGAGGTCAAATCAGAACTTGAATTTAAAAAAAACCTATCATTGAGTAAGCGAACAGATTGATATGTAGAATTGTGAATATCCAGCAAACATTTTGGAGTCACTTTGCCATCACATTGAAGATGCGTATGATTTTTTTGTCATGAAAGAATTCATTTACCGTTCAGTTTCTCACAGTCTCTCATAAGAAATGTCTATTTTATTGGCTACCAATGGCGAAATCACACCACCTGTCGTAATACAACTGAAGATAAAGTTGATGAGAACTATAATTGAAGTGCAATAGTGATAGAAACGTCACAAAACAAGACACTTCACCAAATTGTTTACTGGGTATGTACAAGCAAACTTACAAAAAGAAATCGATTAAAGGATCGTTGTGCTTTTTATACTCTATTGGAAACTAACAGGCAATAAGGAAGGAGAAGCAGGAAACGGTGTGAATAAAGGAGGCGTAGGAGACATGAATAGAGAGGATCAAGAAAAGTAGAAACAGAAAGTACTATTCGAAGTAGTAATAGTCTAGAATAGTTTAAGTTTAATTTTAACTTTGAATTTATATGAAATGCATTAATAAATAATAATAATACTCTATTGGAAACTCTCTTCATTTAAAATTAATAACTAATCCAAGTTACACATATATCTTTATCTTAAACAAATATCCTTAAACAAAAAATCCAATCGTTGTGTCTAGACATGGTCAATTTTAGTCTGACCCTCATAAACCCAGGTATTTCTAATTGCGGTTTAATATTTCGTACTAAATCAACATCATTACGTATTTAATGTTTAACTAATATAACAAAAAGTTACATGTTACTTAAATCATTTTATTTTATATGCGTTTCAATCAAAAAATAATGTTACCCTTTTTGCTAATCATTTTCTATAATTTTTGTTAATATATTCAATCGCAAGAATGATGTTAAAAATATTTCCACAGAAAGAACTGAAGTAAAAACATGAAATAATCTTTTTGCGAAGAATTTATAATCGATGTATTGTGTACCGAGTATTGAAAATACAGCGCAGAAAGAAGGCAACAATATTCCTAATAGGATTAGGTGGAAACGCAGATTTTATTAGACTTAGACTATAATGGCCATGAAATATTACGGTTCAAAGGTTAATGAAAGATGTAAGTGGTGAACGTTGTAACCTGTCAAGCTGTAAAACTACGATATTTTACCGCACATATGAGAATAATACAAGTTGTTTTAAATCCCCTTAGTGAACCCTCCATTTATATTAGGAACAAGGGAAGAATTATTCTGTTAATGTTATTAATTTTGCTGAGGTATATTTAACAAACACATACATCTCAAACTTGGCATCTTCAAATGTTCGAATGCTCTTAGATGCCCTCAATTAGTAAGAGCCCTTTTCAATGTCATAAGTGTATGTAAGAGGGTTACTTTAGAGACTGGTGAAGTCTAGAAATAAATCTAATAATCATTTTCTGAGCAAATTATTTTGTCAGCATTTAATTTGTGACGGTACCCGTTGGTCGTTGATCGCTGGAGATGGCGCTGATGCTAATGCTGGTGCTAGTGTTAGGTATGGCCTCCAGCACAACCACATCACCGCAGCTAACGCTATCTGGAATTTGTTTACAGCCGATATTGATTTTGCTTCAAGTCGCGTATTGGTAAAGCTTACTAGATAGTGTCCACTGCTTGTGAACTCATTCTTTGGGGGTTGCTTGATAAAAATATATGTATATTGTCGTTTTTATTTTTTTAAATATCCAAAATTTGACGGAGGTATAGCTATTTAAGTACGTGGTCATCCATAAATTACGTTACACACATTTCATGGATTTTTACTATGACGTAATTAATGGAAACCCCATAATTGAAATTATTGTTCTTTGGTAACAACAAACATAATATAAAACTTTATGCATTGCACGATATGTATCTCTTTCATACTCTGTTGTATAAAAGAGATGGCGATTCATATAATAAAAGAGGGTAGACAGAGGTAGGCAGATTTATTTTAAAGAGACTATTTTAAATATCTCTCATAATACTGCGACTTATTAAAAAATAATTTGATATACAGGGTGTTTGGTAGCAAGGTGCAAAGCCTTAAGGGAATGATAGTTGACACCATTTAAAACATGTCTTAGCCGAAGTATGCTTATTTATTTTTTACTGCTATTATTATAAAAACATAATTTCTGACATTTAAATGCCAATAGTGGCCCAATTTAAGGTGGTATGTTAATTGTTTAATTTTTTGGCGTTTGTCAGATATGTAACTAATCTAATAAACAAAATTTCAAGCATCAATGCTATTTAAAAAAATACTAGGCGCTTTTGAAGTTGTAAAAGCTTTTAAAATTAAAAAGAAACTGCGCAGTTTATGGTATTTAAAAAAATAAATAAAATACCCTCGATTGTTCAAACCTTTTGAGGTATCATTTAGAGCCCCCTACATTTGCGAGGCCATATGCAACATTATTTCAAAGATTCACTTTAAAATAATATTTATTCACCCCATTAAATGCTATGCACATTGCAATTAATTACTTACCTCTGTAATTTTTACGAGAATATACGATATAAATATTACTGGTCTATTCTTACTCATTTTAAACTGTGTCTTGCGTATCGTGTACAACTGTAATCATATTTCGATACTAACCATAGCCTTTGGGGTTTATCAAATCCAATTATTTTATTAGATTGATTCATAGGTAAATAAAATTGCTATGTAAAATATGTTACATAGCTGTAAAAACAAATTATATTAAACTTAAAATTTTAATGTTACTATTTTTATATATGGTTTTATTTTGATCTTCTTTTTACGCGTTCATTTCTCAAATAAATTGATATGTAAATATGTTTTTTGTTCATGAAACTCTGAAAGTTGAACCTCTAGACTAGAAATTATTATCCAAAGCTAAAAATTAGAAATCTGAATGAGTATTAGTTCAATGAAGGAAATTCAATTTTCTGTTAATCACTACTAAAACCATGCTTTATTTTTTGTTCATTATGATCCTCGGTGTCTAAGCTAATTGACTTTAGAATATAATAGTAATTTGGCAACACGATGCTTTTATTGTATTTTTTATTATACCACAAAATGTCCTATTTTACGAAACAACCTTTGAAAAGATTCCGTGTATAACTTTATGTTGTTTGAAATCGTAGCATCGTCTCAAATAATTGCTATAATTACAATCAAAATTTTATTTTTCATATATATATACGCCTTTGTATATGTTTTATTATTTCATTAACTTTGTACCTATATATCAACTAAACATGAAACCTATAATTTACGTAAATATAACGTGTATATATAAATTTGTAAACATATTTACATAAAAGAAAATTATTTATTACACAAAAATATACATGGTATGTTAAATTAATAATAACCGCTAAAACAAAGCATAAACTCATGTATTATATAACGTAATATTGTTTACCTAACATTACGATTTATTATTTACCGAAGTTTAACATAATTATGTTACATTATCATTAAATAAATGTAAACTCTTTTACTAATATGTCAATCTAGTAAACCTAAAAAATTATATGTAATAGGTAAACTGTTTTATGTTAAATAAACCTTGCAAACCACTAATGTGTATTTAAGGTTTATCTAACATAAAAAAAACTACCGATTGCGTAATCAATTTTACCTAATATACGAAAAATAAGTCTACTTTTTATCCATTACATAATCATAAAACTTCTTAAGAAGGTAAGCTTAGAACAAGACTCTTTTAGATTAAATATTACAGGTTTTGTTTAAGTAAAATAACACATGATTGTCAGATAATGTTAAATACAAAATGTGTCTGTAAAGTGAACTCTAAATATAATGTATATATTACTTTAAATATTAGTAATATCGGTAAATCATGCTAATTCTTATGTATGTATGGTAATACTATATAATATTTTTTACCAAAACGTTATTAGTTTTATTGTATTAACATCAATGTATTTATGTAAAATGTTACCTAATTTTTTATACTGTGCATAAAAGGTTATAACAGAAATAAATTTAAATTTAATAAAAAATATATAAAGTTGCAAAAAGACTAAAAATAACAATAAAGAATCCCTCTCCTTCTCCAAGTATCTGTAACATAAATTGAAATTGTTCATAATTGTAATTCATTGGACGAATAAATCATTGCATTTAAAATATAATGTACATTTGAAACGTTAATTGGAATTGTAAATGGAACGGAAATATCAGCAGTCCATGTATTTTACATGTGTTCACTTCACATTTATAATCGACTAATAAATAAATAATTAATAACGTAAAATAACGAGCGATATCAGCGGAACTAAACAAATCGACAAAATGCAGTTAGCTTTTAGTTATTTCTTTATAAAAAAAAATTCATTTAGTTGTACAAGGTATTTCGAAATATCTGTAAACATTTTTATAGTTTTCGTAAACAACGTGTTTTTTTTTTTCAAAATTTGGGAATTTTTTTTTCAATTTGTAAATTAGGTACCAAAGTTAGCCCATATATAAAATTTCAACTTTCTAGCCCAATTTTTACCCTGGACACCCCCGTGCCCCCAAATAAAATTTTTGAATTTTGAATTTTTATTTTTTAATAACGTCTTTTATTACTAAATAATCCAAAACTTGCGTTCTCTACAAAGTTTCATACCGAGCCCCCTAATTTTCTCAACGCCCCCTTTTCCAATTTTTTAATTTTTAATTTTTAAAAAATGTTAGCATTGGACACCGTAATACACGATCTTTTACGAATCAAAAGTTATAGAGCAAAAAGTAAAAAAAAATTTTTGTTTTTCCAAAAGTAGGGGTTTCCAGGAAATTCAGGGGAAAATCCGAGGACACCAAAAGTCTTATAATTTTTCTCTCTACGAAATAGGAAATTTAGAAAAAATTCGCTGGAGCCGTTTTCGAGCTACCTTACGAATCGTGTAAACATATAAACAAATATACAAATAAACATACAATTGGAACATTATAATATAGGAGGATTAAATTTAGAGTCACTCTGTGTAGAACAAAATGCAGGTGAATATCTATATCTTGTTTAGAACAGACTAACGGATAGACAAAATAAATTGAGTGTAATGAATCTCACACACACTCTCAACGCTCACTCACAAACCAAATCACTAAATAGTAATAGTAACATAGCAGTCGTAACTCGATCCGTGGTTAGAACGTGTTCACACTGGTTCTAGACACTCGTTGTACAAATCAACTAAACGACGAGATAACTGGATTTCATCCTCAACTTAATTTCATTATTTCCGTAGAGAAACTCTAAAAATAAAGCAATTAAACATTGAAACATGATAATAAGAAAATAAATGCATCCTAATCTTAATGTAACATAGTAGATCTCATCAGGTGAAATTGTAACCTCTAAGTTCACCTTTTGATAATTATATTTATAGTAAAAATTCACTTTCACATCTCCTACATCATAATGTAGTTTGAATCTGATGAATTTGCTCCGTCTCTATGGAACACAATATTCACTTCACTCAGTAAACCACTTTCCTACAGAATTTGATAAATTTTAAATGCATATGATGTTAATATAAGTGTGCTTCATTTAGAATAGCGAAAATGTTTCATCAAGTATAAAACCTTCATTAGAAAAAATACCTTGTATTTGTTATTTACGTAATTGTAATGTGTTTTGTATGCAGGCTTTATCACAAACTGTTTGCACATACAGGTGGTTTGTATTAGCATAATCGGACGAATACGGAAGTTACAGTTGGACCTACGCAAAAATAACAATTTATGTAGTTTTGGCGAAGACACTAAACAAATAATAAAATAAACTAATAACCTATAGAAATAAATACTGTTGTGTACCTACATTCCGGTTTAAGAAATCAGATAAAGACCATAGATGCTTTAATTTAATTTTGTATTTAATTTAAATTGTTTAGCATATGGCAATACGCGTAGTCATTCACAGTACCATTTTTAAATTAATTTATTTTTTAAGTTTTCTTAGAACCTTACAAGGTTCAATGTTGTTAAATTAAAAATATTAAATTAAGAAGAACTATATCATATTATAACCTCCAAAATGTGACAGTCTATGTGAGAATTTATATTTAAAAGAAGCTTAATATCAGTTTGTCAAAAATAAAGAAATAAAAACAATTTCTATTACTAATTGTTATTAAAAATAGCAATTTTAATTCTTTCACATATAATTTTGTCGAACTGTCAAAATTAATATTACTAAGGATGCATCATACGCACCAACTAAATTAACTAAACTTAAATTAAAATACAAATTTAAAAAGGAATGCTTAAACGAAAACCTGAAAACAGTAAATTAAATATCAAAACAGTGAGTTGGAATGAGGCTTTAGTCTTCTTTAAAATACAGATTGGTAGCACTTAGATGTAATAACTACTCATGAGAACATCATTAATTAAATATACTTTATTTTATTTATCCGTTTGTTACAGCTGCTTAAAAATCATATTGGGTTTGCACTGTTGGGTTATTACAAAGCTGACAATTAGGAACATCGTTTAAGTAAACGCGCTGGACAGTATGGGACAAGCTGCCTTGTGCACATGCGATGTAGTGTCAGCAGTGGTTTAATGATTTAATATAAAAAATATATAAAATACATAACATGAAGATATATGTAAATAAAATTAACAAATTACATACATATCTTCTTGATTTGAATCCTAGTCCTGCAGGAACTGGTGATTGAATTCAGAAAGTGAGAATATATCCTTATAGCCTATAAGTCAAAAGCAGCATTGTTTTAAAATCGATAGAGACGTTTGGTAGCATGCCAAATTGAATTGCACTCCCTCCTAGCGTTCAATGCACTGTGTTCTGACACGAAGTCAACTTTCTGTACGCTAAACACCTGCTTCCGGTGTCTATGATAATATTATCAAGTACATAAAATGCAACAGGTGCTCTTTTGGCATTGTCAATTGTTGTATAATAGTTGATAAGTTTCTTTAAGTCGATGTCCTCTCAATACATACATGGCTATGCCGTTGACTATATATGTACAGAAAAAAACATTTTTTTTTTACTACTAACCAGTAGTATGTACATATACATATACATATGTAAGCATATCACACGTACTGTATACATGTATACACCCGTCTTAACTATTATATTTTATTTTTAAACTTGTTTTAACTTGTTGAGTGTTCATTACTGTGACGCCATTAGGTTTTAATATTTATTGATGTTCGCGATATGCATTTTAATGTTGGATATATTTAATTCCGCAGTCTTGCTGGTTTCTCATTTGAATATTAAGCTATGATAGATAGAATTTAGAAATTAATTGTTGGGATCGGGTGCCAACTGTACGTGGCCACCAACAGTTACCATAAGCATAAAGAGTATTTAAATAAACTTTAATTTTAATTTTACCAAACGCATTTTACAATTCTCTTCAACAAACTCCTGAACTATGTACGAGGAGTAATATATTCAATGCTAAGATAATATCAAAATTACTGGTAATTATGATTTCTTCTTCAGCTTCTGCTACTGCGCATAGTCTTCCTTCTAGCGTTGTTAATGCATCTTAGGAGTATTAGGTTAACAATCCGCCCCACGACTTTGCCTTTCCGCACTGGTGCTAGCGCGGTGGCAAAGCTTACTATTTATAATTACAAATACATTAAAGGTGTTCGATACATCGGCGCCAATCTTGAATAGTTGCTGAGGGAAATCAAAAGTACGTTCATATTCACCCTATTAATAAAGATGACGTACGTCACTGCTTTGTAAACATAAAATGTCTGTTTAGTTAAAATAATAATTAATGCAAAGTGTGTCGTTCCCAGCGGAACAAAATATATTAATAATTTTAGAAGCATATTTCCTGTTTAAAACAAATAGCATTAGTATTTCTATCTACCAGTACATATATTTAGAGTTTTGTGTTTGGATTGTTTAGGTACCGGCAAGGCACGGTACAAGCAAGCCATTGCCATTGCCATTGCAGATACAGCAGTGAACAAAATAGAAGAACAGTTTGATTGAATAAAATATAGCTATGAATTGTTTAACAAATGTTCAACTTCCTGTTTAAAATATTTACATTATTTAAATATTATTTATTTAGGTGTTTTGTCTTGATATAGTTTCACTTGGAAATTCTTAGATTTTAAATAAAATGCAGTAATTTTAGGTTATGTTTCTTCTTGAAATGGGCTTGTGTCCTCATTTTTTAGTGGTCGATTTTTCAATTTGTTGATTGAAATTGATGTTAATAAATGTGCATTGGCGTGTCTATTTTATTAAATATCCAAATGTTGACGGAGATATAGCAATTAAAAATTTGAATTATAGTTTTAGCGCTAGAAATAGTCAACCATATTTGTATGACGTGAAATTTGTTGAGTAAGTCAGTGCTGTGGTAATGTTTTGTAGCCGTTGGTAGTCGAAATAATCAAGTCAAGTCAAAGAATAATAAGTTTTTATTTTATTTAACCCTGTTACGGCAGACATAATATTGAAATTTTATTGTTCCTTGAAATAGCTGTAAATAATATTTGATATTTTGATATATAAATACATATAGCAGAGATTTATGAGCTGTAAGATTGGTAACCTGTAAACTTGCCGGAGTTCTATCTTGAATATGCTATCTCTTTTACGCTCTGTTGTATAAAAGAAATAGCAACTAGCGGCTGGGATGTCACATGCAGTTGGAATGTTGTCCAACGTTGAATCCCTTTAATAATTAAAAAGACAAAATGACTTTTTTAATTGTTAATATCTCCTGAAATATTAGGAGTTATTAAAAAATAATTGGACATTTGAGGTTCTAGTAACCAACTTTATCAATATATAGTACAGTTTTATAGAAATTAAGACATAGGAAACAAGCCCATTACAATATCAAAATCCAATTACTATAATTAATCAATTTATTATAAATGGTTAAATTGTTATCTTATTTTGTATTTTACAATATTTTCTATAATAAATTGTAATTGCATCGAATACAAGTTCAACATCATTATCTGAGTTCTTGGTTAATTCTAGACCTGTTTGAACTTGTATCTCGTTTCTCCCATAATGTTACAATGTTACACACACGTTATGAAATTACACATACGCCAGAGGTGCTTAAACTTTACGCAGTGGGCTATATCATGTAACTATATTCGTATAATGGATATCTCATAGATACTGTAAAATTGTAACATAAAAAAGTAAAATTTGGAGATAATATTGACGCTGCTTGTAATGCATCGTATTGTCGTAAGGTGTCGTTTGTCCTTATACACTTATGCAACGTCAGTTTCTGTCTAAACAGAATAAATACTTCGTGCGGTGCGCTTACAGTAGTTTGTTTACTCGGTGAAATGCTCATTTTAATTGTATAATTCAATAGTAAGGGTTCTGTCTAGACAATTAGAAGATGATGCCTACCACTTTGCTAAACTCGACCATTTTTGCACCTATGCATTTAACAAACACATCTACTTCGCTAATTATTTAAAACTATATTTTACTTTTATTGTATTCATAGATTTTTTCAAAGTTTATGCTAATTCTCTTAACACTACACTTAAGAGTTATTGTTAGTGTCATCTCCTAAGCCTGTCTGCAGGTGCCAGCCAAGTGCACTGCTATAATTAGCGACTCCTAGTGACTTGTTAAATGAATATCTCATTCGTTCTTCGACCCTTCTTTTCATTGTATATGTAAACCTCACCCGTAGACTTTTGTTTTCTAAATGTTCTCACCTTGACTTTAGTTCGCATTGTTCGCTCTCTATGCGTTGTCTGAAAAAGATCATCAACAGTTCTACAGTTCTGCATATATTAAACTCTATTGGAATGTGTAAAGCTGACGTAGAAGATATAACGATTTTCTTTGACTATTCATCTTTCTTCTAAATGCTGCCTTGTTAGGTTTAACGCTATGTATAATAAACAAAAGATATGAAGAAAACAACTCGGGTTTTTGACATGTAATAATTATACTTTGTGTAGTTGTAGGGAACAGAATTCAAGGAAGAAAGAGTATCTTATTTCTAAATGAACTTGAATGACTAAATATTAATATGTGGAATATATATCACTTCCTGTAAACGGGTCGCTTGATTTAAGTAGTAAAACTATTTTCTACAAAATTTGATTAGTGACCATAATTTAATTTCAACATTTTGAATGTTTTGACCGGCTGTGAATTATTTAACATGCAAGAAAAGGTGTTTTAATGTATATGTCGAGAACAGTTCAACAGTTTTTTTGACAGATATATTGTAGAAGAATAACTTATGAAAGCTTTTGACCGATTGTTTGATCAGCTAGTAAGAAAGATATTAATAACGTTGATATTTTTTTTAAATATTGCTATCACAACTTATCAACAATTACAATAGAGCTATATACTTAGATACAATATTTTTGACATTTTATTTCAACTTGAAATTTTCGTTTACAGAATTTTGGTCGATCGCTTCATTTCGGAGGAGGGAAAACTGCTCTGGCCGCAGACTAAAGGTTGGTATTTTATTACATAACATTATAATTTGTGACACATTTTAGAAAAACGGTCACAAGATTTTCAAAGATTAGGAGAAATATCGTCAAGAATTAAGCGATTATAAAGTAGAAATTTCAGGTATTTTTTGGTATAGATAGGACCGTATTACTCGCATCAAAAGGACTGCCTTTACACAGTCGCTCAATGCGATCAGCGTGAACCTACAGACGCTTACCTTTAGGTCTGTCTCATACTGCAAGCGTATTTAAGCGACAGTGAATTCGGACGTAAATCGGCGGCTTGGTTGAGCAGCTAGAACTCTGAAACCAATTCGACTCCTGTGTTCTTTGCATGTGTGGTGTCACAATACATACCTCGTACCGATACGACAGTACGCCAAATCAAACTTGTGACTGTAGGGTATATTAGAGTTGTTTTGCACTAACATATTTTATCAAACGGCTGATTGCATTTACAAGGTAGGGATAGGTAAAGCGTAGTAGTGCGTGTATGTCCAGTCACACACCTATTTGGGGTAATATCTATGTTCTGTGTTTATCAGCTTAGTATATATGCAATTCGCATTAGTATATAGTATATTTTCAGTCGATACATAATAGTAATATGATAATAAGTTATTAATGTATTCCATCCGTATCATGAAATCAGAAACATAACTAATGAATCAAACGATTCCTATTCTACTTAACGAGCATTTTAACATAATCTGACAACATTTATGCTAATTTGAATAACTTGAATGCTTTCTCATGTTAACATTGGTTAACATTTCTTTGTTAATAAATATTGTGTTTAAATTTGCATTTTTTTAATAATGTGAGTTTTTCTTGGAAGCTAATTTTATGTACAATTATAACATTACAACAATACCAAAATGATTTCAAATTTGGGGTGTCACCCTTTAATTTGTTCTGAGTTAAATATGAAGTTACAATTATATCTAAGAAATATACAGTAATACTTCGATTTATGGGGAACCCTGGTATTTCTAATTACGGTTTATTATTTGCTTGAATCTTTTAAAATACTACCTAGAAAGAATAAATTCTTTAACGGGGGTAAGGTCAAAACGATAAAAAAGAAGCACATTTTCGATAATGTTTTTTGACGACACAGTTAATATATAATTATTTCTATTATTACTACATGATAAAATAACATTTAAAGAATACTTTATGAAGTTTTCATACATAAATGTGAAGAAATGAGGCATTGACAACGCATCTCCGCTGACGTCCCAAAGAAAAGTAACATTGCGATGCCACTCATAACTCATCATTAAATTTTCTAAAATCAAAAATCCAAAATGATTTCATTAGTTGATAAGTTTCTGCAGGTAACGCCTTCGAGTTTTTCTTTTTTTATTGATTTTTTAATTTTTTGCAGCACTTAAAAGTCAAGATACCGATTTTTCATGAAAAAAATCAGAAACTTTGTTATTTTAAAATACGTTAAAATTAAAAAATTAAAAAACATTCGACAGCGTTACCTCGTTTTATTGATGTAAAGAAAGAGTGTGCAAAATTTCACAAGAATCGGTCCAGTAAATTTTGAGCTAGAGAGGCTACCGACTCTGAAAAACCTAAGTGTGAGAAACCGCATTTAAAAGTTTCAAATGAACACGAACTCAGACCAGAGAGGTGAAGACTTAAAACTCTATATCTCCGACAGTTTTACTCCAATCGATTTCAAATTTTTACACAATAAACTTAAAATGTTGTACAATAATAAGTTGAATAATAAAAAAGTTGAAACCTTAAATTATTACGTAAACGAGTTTATCTAATATACAACTATTTGAGACTTATTTTTCTTGTTGATAATAGTTGCAGAAATTCGTGTCCCAAGTAGAAAATATATTTATAATTATTAATTAGGTCAAATATCTTTATTATCTTAGTATAAAATCAACTTTGCATATAGACACCTTCATGTTAATTTATGTTGATAGGTAAGGTAACAATGCTAAGGTGGGAGCAGGAACGCGAACGCGTCTGGAGCCGACGCGACGGTGAGTCATGTCACATTAGTCAGTCACCCCCGAAATCACCTTACTGGTAGCCATGGGCGTCGTTAAGTAGAGACAAACAGATATATTACTCTCATGTCAAATTTTCTACGGACGCTCATGCCCGTCACTGTGTAGCGAGGAAGGTGTGGTAATAATTTGCGTAGTAACTCTAGTAACTTCATTAAAGATAAATGGATTTGTCAACAAACCGAGTTACTGTTACATTAAGAGCGCCGTACGTTGCTAGGTTTGTTAGGAAAGAGAAGGGTGTGCTGTCATATATATAAGTGCTATAAAAGTGAGAACTATCATTTCGATATATGTGGAATTTTATGATGTTAAACCCTGAGACAATTGTACGCAGTATTCCTGGTAATGGGCTTGTGTCCTCATTTTTAGTGGTCGATTCTTCAATTGTTGATTAAAATTGATGTTAATAAATGTGTATTGACGTGTCTATTTTATTAAATATCTAAATGTTGACGGAGATATAGCAATTAAAAGTTTGAATTGTAGTTTTAGCGCTAGAAATAGTCGGCCATTTGTATGACGTGAAATACATTTTTACGTTTCTAAAAAGTAGAATTCCATTAAGTTTTATACCCCTGCTAGTGTCAAGTTTATAACTCCGGTCATAAATCATAAACCGACTCCGCTTTTAATTCAGCAGTGAACCGTCGTTGCGATCTCTGTAGCTCATAAAAAGGGCCTTTCCTATGAACGACTGAATAGAAAACGAACGCGTTCCAGACAAAAAACTCATGATATGTAATAGAAATTAAGTAGAATTTACTCCAAAATGTTACTGGGTATACACCCTCCTCTCTTTCTCTCTCTTTCGCTTCCCCCGGGTTACGCACTGGTATTACATGTAGTAACAGCTCTACTTGTTGTTATATGGAACAGGTTTTATGGCATCAATTATGACATTTTTATAACCCCACAACTGATGAGCGATGCGTGATGTGGTTGATTGGAATCCATGAGACAAGACAAGACAAGACAAGACTAGTTGTAGTTGTAGTTGATAGACTAGAAGATGGTTAAGAACACGGATGCATGTCATCGTCGTAGATCCGAAGAAAGGCCATCGATCTGCGAACATCACATCACTTATTTTAATAATATTTCATTATCTTCTTTTATTCAATTGTCGTAATACGACCCCAACATTTAATAACACAATTCGATCTAAAGAAGTCTTCTTTCTACTTCATAATTGTTGTTCAACTCTGTCTTCCGCATTTTCGTCTGTTTTCTTAACACAAATTGAAATTGAATTGCGGTAGAAACAAGATGCGGTTCGATGAATACTGATTCGAAGATACTTGTATAAGAAATTCATTTTATTGCGAAATTATTCAGATATAATTAAACTTAAGATACTACAGAAAATAATTTTTATCTACGATTTTCATGCATCTAAATTATAATTTATTGTTTTATATGTAAGCGCAAGGGTTACCAACTTCTCAAAGTGTACAAAACAATAACATAGAAATGTAAACTAGATGTGCCTTATAAAGGATAAATGCAAGTATGTCTGAATATTGAAAAACCTAAATTAAAACTTACAGATAAAACTTGAATTGGTTAAAATTACAAAAAAAATGGTAATATGATCTTCAGGAAGAACACAGGACAATTCGTCTAAAAGAAAGACTGTCGATTTCAGAGGCAGACGGTTGGCAACCCTATTCATTGTGTTATATAATGATATAAAGAAAGTTTTCTATATAATTTGATATACTTCAATATTAACCTCTACTTTCATAATCAGTGATCCCTGAAATATAGTGTTTGTTCCAACTCTTACTGCAACATAAGTTCTAGTTCTACTCCTACAACCAGTACCGTATCTAGAAGATCATATTTTAACATTTACATACATTTTTCGTAAGATGCTGATGACTTTAATATAGATAGTGTTGTTTAAATATATATCTATCCCCAGGTAGAAAATGTAACGCAATGTAACACTTAAATTGGCCTGTATTAAGCTAGCAAGTGTAAAACTGCGTTGCAAAATAATTTCTGTTATGAGAAGTAGGAAATTAACCCGATATTAGTTTGTAGTAAGCTAACAAGTGTGGCACTACGTTAAACACATAAATAAAACTTTTACCAATGATTCTAATAACTTCCTTTTGTTACAGATGTGATGCCTTTCATAGACCAGCTGACTTCCTATTATATAATCCAAAATGGCGGCCACTGATGGACAAATAGTGGTGGCCGCGGCACGGTGGTCCGTAGAGGGTAGTTATCTACGTGAATTTGTTGCTAAACATCGTTTGCCAGCAGTTGTAAAAATAATAAAAGGTCAATATGGTGGTCTTGGTGTGCCAACATTACCAAGTCCAGGTCTTCAATCAATGGCGTTACTAGTATCCGCTGGACGAAGACAGAAAATAGTAGCACAAGCTGTTAAAGTGAAAGAAGGACGACGAGTTGCTGGAGTAGGGCCCCGTCTAGCAATTCCAGATTCATATCCGGGGTACTTTGAGCTACTTAGTGAAGAAGGAAGGTCAGTAAGATGCATGGAAAGCGTCGCAGAATTAGCTAGACGCCGCCCTGAGTCTGGTTGTTTGGTTAGAGAACCACTAAGGGCCTTGGCTGCGAGATTAGAACCAGATGGTTCCGTTACTGCTGAAGGAGCTAGACACATATCAGCAGGAGAAACGCTTGTACCGATTGGTGAAACACAAATTGGTGGATCAAGAGTACGATATTTGCGTTGTGTGGACGGCGGAGGTGATAATGTATTACTCTCGATGGAACAAAGAGGACGATTTAGTCCATTAGCACGAGAAGATAACATTAGTGGCGTTCACACAGCAAAGAACCTTCTTAGTAAACGAATGCCACTAACCGTCCGTTTAGTACATGGAACTCCTCCAAGAGGTTTAAAAAGTCAGAGTCATTTTGTGCCAGAGTTAAGATTATTATCTACATTCGAAGAAGAACATATTTTTGCTTTACCTCTTCAAAAAGATTCAAACGCTTTAATAGCGTTGCCTTTAGCAGCGCCCCTAAAACTTCAGAGAACTAGAAATGAAGAGCAACTCCGTAACTTTATGGAGTTTAGTAGACTGGTGGAAAAGTGTAATCGTTTAGTGGGTGATGTAGCAGATAGAGTGCATGTGCTCGATGGGAAATTAGGAGATCCTAAGAGAGTCATCAGTAATAGTCAACCTCCTCCAGTTATTAAGTCCGGTTACTTTTTAAGACGAAGTGCATCTTCCGATTCAGCGAATCACAAATACAGTCATAGTAGTCACAGCCATATTCACCACAGAGAACTCAGTCATAAAGATGAAAACAGAGTACCAGCATTAAGTCATTCCGAAGAATACGACGACATAGATCAAATATACGACTACGTCCGAGGATTTGCACCACTTCCTAAAAATATTAAATCGCCATTTGCATCGGATGCAGTCCCTGTAAAACACGAATCAGCACCAGTATCTCCCACCTGCTCTCCGCCTCATTTAACCCTCATAACTGCAGAAATAGACACCCGGCCAGAACCACCACCCATAGAAACCATACCAACGAAAAAACTATCATCAGTGCAAGGTCCTCCCAGTGGAAAAGCTGAAAAGCGTACTCGAAGGGGACTGACAACTACACGAGATACCCCCACCACAACACCTACACCGCAAATTCCTCAAGGATTACCAAAGCTTTACATTAAGAACGGTAGTTCGCAACGAAGCCGAATGTTCCGACAAACCAGTGCATCTCCTCTGAAAGAACAACCGCCGAGTCCTCTAGCAAGTCCTGGACAAGGAGCAATAACTAAATCCGGTTCTCCTTTATTTAATATACGGTATAAAAGTTTAACGAATCTTCACCAAGCAATGGAACTCGATGGAACATTAGATTCCAGCCATTCTGGAGGAAGAACATCAGGAGATTCGGGAGCTGGTGCTAAACTGCCAGAGAAACGATCTCGAAGATTAAGTAGACCGCGATCACTAACGAATCTTGTTTGGGAACTTAGGGGTTGTTCTGAAACACCGCCTGAGAGATCAAAGTCACGGACCAAACCAGATTCCAATTCACACAGAAAGAATACTGCAAAGCTCTCCATTAGTGGTCAAAGAAGAAGCGGAACTCTTTACCTCTAACTCAGTCAGTAGGTAGGTCCAAAGTAGTGTGGACAGTCACTTAGATAATTTCATAAATTAAGTCTGAAATATTATTTAGTAAGCACCGGATACTTCCTTTTATTTTTGTACAAAATTTAAAAACATTAAGATATTATTGTCTGCTGTAATTCCGCCTCGTGTTAAAGTCTATTCGTCGCGGACCAATGTGTTCATGAAATTATAAATACCTTTTCTAATCAGTGGCGTACTAAGCTTTCTACGTCCGTACGTCTTGGAAAACCCATTACGTGAATCCGTCACTGTTATAATTTATACATTTTTGTGTAGATAATTACAGCATTAGTCGTTACGGTATTTAAACAAACCATTTTATAATTTTTGGCGGCTGACAGTGGCGTTGTATTGTGATCGATGACGTCAGACATAATTGCCCGATTCAGTATGTGATTCCACGGCCGGGGACGCTGATCTCTGGCAACAAGGCAAGGGCAACCATCCACGGTTTTCAAGGCCACCATTTATACATTTATACGATGATACGATAAGGATGTAACTTTTAACAAGAGATTCGCTTTGCTACTATCATTATTAAAATAGATTTTTTTAATAGTTCATTATTTGGCCGTGTTCTCTTTTTTGTGATCATGTGATTGTCATCATCACGATGATTTATTTTATAATTGATTTATACTGTATTTATGTATAATTTTACTTAGGCAGGACCGTATTAAGCCGGTTTTATATTACCAACAACAGTCTGCGGAAAAGAATTAAATAATAATACAATCTTACAATCGTCATACCACAAAGCCACTTTATAGAAATTAAAACATGGCTTACAACCCAGACAAATGTTGATATTTTACAATGACATTTCTTTTTATTGACTGTTAATATTAATTATTGTTCTTTTTTGTTTCAGGTGAGTCGAGCAACGAATTTTCAACAAGATTTTAGCCGTTTAATTTATTATTAAAATATGTGATATATTTTTTCCACATTTGTTTTTTCTTAAATATTTTTTATATTTTAGTATTCAATTTTAATTAGAAAAGAACATTTAAAATGTAATATTAAAAATAAACTGACTGTGCCTATATTAAAATATAATATTTGTCAAAATACTTAAATATTTCTATTATTAGCAGTTTATTTTACATTTATCAAACCGTAACTTTTCTAGAATTTTCTTTTCATTCATGTCCAGAATGAAAAGCTTAGTCATGGTGAAATTTTCGCTGGGTGCAGCATCCAGATTGTAGACATAGTCCGCCAATGTTTGAATGTACAAAAAAATATTTTTAATTGTTACTTCAATCTCTTTATTTACGTAACGCATCTGTAGTAGATACGTTTAAACGTAAAGTATACATAAATGTTACGTAAATAACTTAAGTTAGGTAATGTTAATGGCTTTTGATTAATTAATAAAATAAACTGTTAATTATACTCAAATTAATGTGAACTGATTTATATTATATATTATAAATAAATAAGTATTTTTAATATTCGTAAATAAAAAATATATATATTTATATATACATCTCATTGTATAAGTATATGTTATTTGCCATAGAGAAATATATATATGTATATATATATATATACATATATATATATATATATATATATATATATACATATATATATATATATATATATATATATATATATATATATAATGTAATCCAAGAAAGTATGATATATCTAATTCAAATATAATTGTAAGTTTCAAAGTTAATGTTTGCATAGCCTTAAAGAATATTTTATTTTTGTATGTTGTAAATGTCTTCTGCTAATATAATCATACTGTGTTAGAAGTTTCACATAAAATAGTTTCAAAGTCTAAATTGTAATCTAGCTTACTACTCGTATACAATACAAAATAAGACAGATGACCTACAAAACACAAATAGTAATTGTTACTTAAAGTAATGATAAAACTTTACGTAAAAATGTAGTAAAGTAGAGATCCTTTATGAACAAACTTCTAATACAATTTGTTTATATTTCTACCGTTAAAACAATATTACTTGAAGTATATTTTTTCAATCTTTACAAGATGTGGGATTTTTTTAATTAGATAATTTGTTTCTATTTATTTTAATATAAACTTAATCAAAACGAGAGTCAAGTAGCACGTTGTTAAATTTTAAATATTATTTCGTTTTCTCATCCGAACTTACTACTTCCAAGTATCGAAATCTTTTCACTGCTCTACAAATTGTTGAATCTCGAAATGACTTGCTGTGTTAAATTTACTATTTCTAAGTTTAATAACTTTTTAATACAAGTGAATACAGAATACATTATAGATAATACTCGTATTTAGAATTGTAGCCTTTCTGTTAGCTAACCCACAAAATTAATGAATTAAGATGCTTCAAGTAATAATAATATTATATAATACGTTAAGATTAGCTATAAATAATAAAATAGTTTGAATTAGTCTATACGAGTATATTTTGAAGGTTTCTTATTCTCTTTACATTTTGAGTCAGCTTTTTCATTTATTGTTAAATATAACCGCTAAACGTAAATGTTACATAACATAATAATTCAAATTTATGAAACGAAATGTACTACTTCAACATATATTTTAAGTAACATACTTATATATCATTGACATGACATTTTTACTATAATATTATGTAAATGATATGTAAAATATACATTATTTTGTTATAGAATTTCTTTTTATGAAAATGCTAAGTAATATTTATGGAATGTATATATTTTACTTAAAAATAATATGTAATTTTTCATCAATGCGGATTAATACTTGTTGATTTAGGCAAGTTAGGTGACGAATCCAATATTAAAAGAATAATTGTTACTAAATATAAATTAAATTAAAGTTTATGAAAATTAAGACTAGATAGCAATCTTCGGCGCGCTGATTGGGACAGATCAACTTTATATTATTATTCTATTAAAGTGTTGCACTGATAGGAACGTGTATTTTACCAATTTAAATAATAGTTAAGTAATTAAGATGATAAATGTAAAGATAACGAATAATTAATCTTCGATATTTAATAGCTGTTATATTAAATTAGAACTGTTGGTTTTATCAAATATTATATAAATTAATACGAATATTTTACGATTTGTGTTGTGTATGTACTTTGTAAAACTCTAAAAGATTATTTTCAAATATTCTCGATGTAATGATTATTAATATAACGCTGTTTTTGTCTTAATAGGTATTATACAATGCTAATAAAAATTAATTATTATAAAACTATATTATTTTTACTTTAAACTATTCTTATTTTTAAAATAAGAGTGAGTCCAATCTCGCTTGTCGAGCTACAAGTGTACTGGTTGTGAACTTTGTTTAATTAAATGTATTTAAAAAACAAATAGTTATAATTAATATTTATTATTTAGTTAATTAACCGATTTTTATTATTTTAAATCGATAAACTAATTATATCTAGCCATTTGAATTATTGCTTACAGAGTTATCTATCGGAATGAATTATAACTAATTTATAACAAGTCTCTTTGAATATTTTTTATAAACTGATTCTTGGACTTCTATTAGGTTGGTAACCATTACTTGCATCTAGTACTTTCAGTGTATTTTCGTAACGGGAGGTATAATTTGTTTAATTGTGTTGAACGGTTTATCTGCAATTGAACCACTCCCGGCCATTAGAATTTCACCGGTTTTTTCGTAAGTACATTTATTACGAATAACTAATTATCTAAAGTACATATATAACACCTGAATGTTGATTTCAAATTATTATAAGCTTTATTACCTAAGTCATTTTAAAAGTCAATATGTGTAATGGTTTAAATATATCCAATGCTCTTATTTTGAATATATTTCTACTCATTATTATTATTATTAAATATAATATTGTGTAAATTGCACAGATTTCTTAATTATAACAATTAGGAACATAGAAAATCACTCCTCTACGTGCTATGTATGTCAAGTTGACACAATTCGATATTTATTTCTGTGATGCATGCGTTTGGAATTCTTATCATGGCGATGGTCTTACGTTTAATACTTCAAGAAATTTAAAATTACGCGTATCTTATCATTTGCGGTAATACTCAATGACTTTTTAAAATTAATTGTCATATGATTCATTTATTGATACTTTTTAATTAAAAGCCGACTTGACATTTAAAAAAACTAAATATAGGTTATATATTCTATACATATTTTATATAAATATAAATGCAAAGTTTATTTTTATCCTTTTTTGATAAATGAAGAATATGTGCAAATTAACTTGCACCAAATATTTGCTTGGTTAAGCATTACGTTTTGAACTTAAGAAAAGAATGGTTTTAGAAAGAGCAATAAACCTCATTGTGATGGTGTATACATTCAATGATTCATTGGAGCATAGCTGAGGCGGTCAAAACTACTAGAGTGGTTGCATTCATTATTATATAAATGACAGTTACTTTAAAAAGAGTTTCTAACGTAAATATTTCAGGAAGAATATATATTTTAACAAATGTTATTTTGAACAGAAATTTCAAACTTAATCATGGCTGTCAACGTTTACTCTACAAACGTAACAACAGAGAATCTTTCTCGACATGACATGCTGGCTTGGGTCAATGATTGTCTCTCATCTTCCTTCTCAAAAATTGAAGAGTTGTGTACAGGGGCTGCTTACTGTCAATTTATGGACATGCTGTTTCCAAGTAGTGTTCCCCTAAAAAGGATTAAATTTAAAACGAATTTGGAACACGAATACATCCAGAATTTCAAAATATTACAAGCATCTTTTAAGAAAATGGGAGTTGATAAGGTAAATACATATCTTTTATTATATGTTATTAATCCATCACATGCAAAAAACGAGTAAGAAAGTATTCTGAAGATATATGTAGCATGTACGTAATATTCAGCTACGTACACTTTACGTAAATGCTACATTTATCATCTCAAAGGTTGCAATGATATTAAAATTATATTATATTCTTATCACATTGGCTAACTTACTTAAAATCCTTTTTATGACCAAAACAAGGTATTTAACAAGTGCGGGAACATAAAAGAACTTTCCAAATTAAGATTGTAAGCCTTGAGACAAACAACTAAAATCCCAAGTATCAATCAAGTTGATGTAAAATATTGTTTTTCAATTTTGCCAATTATGTCTGTATGTGTTACAAAATGAGTCTATTTTTTTCAAAAATAATTTTAGGTAATACCGGTGGACAAATTAATAAAAGGTCGCTTTCAGGATAATTTTGAATTTCTTCAATGGTTTAAAAAATTTTTTGATGCTAATTATGATGGGCGTGATTATGATGCATTTGAAACCCGTGGAGGTTTTTCAATAGGTAGTGGAGCTACTGATTACCATGGTGGCTCACAACCATGCATGTCTATGCCAACAGCACCTCCAGTTCCGAGGCAGATGCCAAGAGCGCAACCGAGATTAACCAATTCTGGTACTTCGAATTTGTTTTGATCTTGAAATAGTATATTATATCATTTTAATAACATCCTAACGGAGGATTCATTGTTTTAATTCGGGTCGCAAAGGAAATAATATATTAACAAACTATTAACTTCCTGTTTAGTAGAATAAGTATTCTTAAATATTTTAAGTTTAACTCTGAAACATAACATAATGTTACACACCTTTACAATTTGACTCATCGTGGTATTTACTAAATACATATATGGCTTTGATTTGGTAAGCAATTTGATGAGCCGTTAAATTTTCCATTGTTAATGTCGTTGATTACATCACCTAATATTTTAATATGGATTTAAATTTGTCTTGTTAAAATAGGGTTACTGTAAATTAATATCATTTTCGTTATAAATGAAGCCTATATTATATCGTATTTATATAACAATTGATTTTACAATATGATATACTAGTTCATAATTAACGTTACGATTTTGCACGTATTTCAGATATGCAGTTAAAATTAGAGTACGCACCTTACTGCATGCTTTATTATTTAATAACTAATTTCCACTTAATTTTCAGCCTATTTTCCACACAATGCTGCAGCAATATACACAAAACCTTAAAAATATAATTAAATGTAAAAACATTATTTCACAATTATAATTTTTTATTTTTTCGTTTTCGTTCATTGCAAATTGCAGATAGTTCCTATTGACAAACTAGTCAAAGGCCGTTTTCAAGATAATTTTGAGTTTCTGCAGTGGTTTAAGAAATTCTTTGATGCTAACTTTGATGGTCGTGATTATGATGCTGCTGCTATGCGTGAAGGGGCGCCAATGGGCGGTGGTGGGGCAAACGCTCCTCGGGGTGCTGGTATAATGACTAAGAAACCGTCTGCAACAAGATTAGACACCGCAAAGGGTCTCAAAGTCACTAATAATGGTTAATTATTTTATTTTTATTTTTTAACATTTCTGTTTGTTTTTAAATCAATTATCAGCTTTTAAAATATATTCGACGAACAAATCAATTATATTATACTCGCATATTTAAACATACAATAATATAAGACTGATTGTGTATATAGATAAATTGAAAGTGTTATTAACATCAAAATGATTAATTATATTTTTAAATGTAGAATAATTTTCACGCTTGCTTTCTACAGTACAGTTAGAACGAAATGTTTTTTTTTGGTTTTTTTTAATGAATATTTACATTTTAGCATAAAGATTACAACGCTTGTGATGTATCGAACATATAACATTTTATTTTTACTATAAATAATCGTTTGATTCAATTCAACCACTGATCTTGCACCAAAAGGAAACATGAACTTGAAAAATATTAATGCACTAAATTTTCCATTGATTTGCAATTACACCTTAGTATTTTGTCTTGAATTAGTAGTCTTCCGCTTTAGTAATATCTTAAACTGTAGTATACAAATTGAAAGGATAACCTAAAAGGTAAATCCTAAAATGAGATGGTTTTTATTTATTAATCATTAAATATTTTAGTAGCTCGCGTGCAACCAACTAGAGCTAAAGCCCCTGGAGTTAGTGCACCTACAAATAGAGGCCCAGCTGGTGATATGACAAAAATTGACGAGTTAACTGCCCAGGTCAGTGTAAGTTTATCTTAGAGAAAATATCAAATCTAATAATATAATGCAGGATACATATATTTCACATGCTGTGAAAAATATTTATTGTGTTCAAAATTATTACGATAACAAATTTGTTTCTGAAATTATATTATTATTTGTTTCAGCTTCAAGACCAAAAACTTAGTGTCGATGGATTAGAAAAAGAACGAGACTTTTACTTCAGTAAATTAAGAGATATTGAAATTCTATGTCAAGAAAATGATGAAGCTGGCACTAATCCTTTGATAACCAAAATCATGGATGTTCTTTATGCTACCGAAGTAGGTGACGGAGACAATGTAGACATACACTCTGAAGACTTTTAACATTCATTCGTTCTTTAATCATCTCGATAATGCATCCTTCCTAATTCAGTTTGTTTCTATTTTAACATTCTTGTATGATATTCACTATGTTATTTATTATAAATTTAAAACGAGTACTTAAATATTTTATTTTTAACATGGCTGGTTAAAATTAGTTTTATTTATCTGCATGAATATCTTTTTTTTATATAATTTCTTTAATACATTTTTACTCATAGTTTCGTAGTTAATGTTTACGTAACTTATCTAGTCTTTTAGTTAAAATAAAATCTATTCTAAGAACATGTCAGTATTTATTTAATCAATATTAACATATCATTAATTGCACAGATATATTGGAAATTGCTAGTCTTATAACTGCATGTATAATTTTTAAGGCTTATTAAAATAATTTTAGTAACATTAGGCACTCTTCATTGGAATGGACTACTTTCGACAACCAATTTTTTCAATAGGACGAAGTTAATACTACTCCCTTCATACGTATGTTGTTCAAAGTACCGCCTTCCCTTTATTGTACAAAGTAGAAACTTCATCCCTTGATAAATTGTAATGTGCGAAACAACTCGATTACTCCCTATTGAAAAACTTAGCGTCGCTAGTAGTCTGTTATTATTTTAATTCATATTGTTATGCAGGTTTAAAGGAATTGATATTTAAAGTTTTATTTTGCATGCAAATATCTTAATATGTAATTAGTCTTCATTGCACGTTGCAAGAAATTAGAATATTATTCTGTGACGTTAAGAAAAGGCATATTAATAGGATATTGTGAGAATGTGGAAAAGTACACGCAAAATAATTGATTGATGCAATACAGTGACTTATGTCAATCTATCTGGATCAGTAGGTAGAAGTAGTGGTATTTTATTTATATAACACAACACGTATGGTTAGATTTTATTTAATAGAAATATTAATGTTGCAAGTAACACGCAATTTCTAACTTTTATAGTAACATGTTTGTGATAATATTTACTCAAATAAATATATGAGTATTTATAACTTACCTTAAAACGTATGTGCTATGTAAATGTTACGTTATTTGTATGTAAAAGTGGATTCTGATATTGTATGTTACTTGCTACGTATACATTCTCTACCTTTTCTCAATATGCTAAATTTAAGTTGAAATTCTAGTAATTATTTATTTTGTTATAGGATGGATTTGCGCCGCCTGATGAAATTGAAGGCATTGGCAATGAAGAGGAGGAATATTAGATAGTTAAGTTTTATAAATACTAGGCTTTCCTGAAATGCACATTTGATCTATTTTAAAAGAATATAAATATTAATAATACATAATTTAAGTTAACTCTTTAAAGATAATGTGCGTATTTTAAAAATTCTCATTAAGTTTTTCTATGTTAATTATATATTAATATTTATATTAGTAAAACCGGTGTGTTTTTTTTTTCTTTTAAGAACCTTCCAAAAGTAATTTGTTTTAGAATATAATTTTTATACAATAAATTTAGTGATTTTGTTTTTATATATTTATACACCCATGAAAACCAATTTCTGTTATGTGTTGATTAAAACAAACACGCTTCGTGTATAGATTCATATATTCTGAAAGGATGACGTTAAATAAAGATATGCTTTGCGTATGATATAAGGCTATGTTCATATTTTTATTTCACTTAAGTTTAAGTTATCGTCATTTGGCTATTCACTACCTAACAACGCAAAAAACGTTGTGAATAATTGTTATATTACTAACTTATAATTTAAAACCAAATTAAGATTAAGAGTATTCTATAGATAAGCGTCCACAGGTGTTAATCTATTAATTAATATTAGGTAATGTTATGCAAGTTGCTTCGAAGAACACCTTGATCTCAGTTATTGGCTCAGCAGACGCGCACTAGTCGTACTTCAAATTCAATCCGTTTGATGTGTGAGAGGCATTCGTACCTGTGTTTTTTTTTAATTTGCGAAAAGAGTTTTCTACGAAATAGGTAATTTTTAAAGAGATGGAAGAATCCGTTTTTGAGTTACTCTACAAAATTCAGTACCATTGAAGAAACAAGTAACATATAAGAATATAAACATTATAAAATATTATCAATAGCTCAGAAAAATATTTATAATATAAAATCTTTATTAATTATTTAATAATAATTAATTTTCTAAAAGTAATTGTAAACCAATCATTCAAACCTGAAATGCGCCATCTATTAAGCAGTAGATATAACAAAAAGTTAACCACTGTTTTATAGATGGCGGTATAAGTTTATACAATTACAACGCCTGATCAATACGCAACTAAATATACTTTCAAAGGATATATATAATTGTAAAATTATTTTTTTTGTAAAAATTATAAATAATAAAACTTTAAAAATTAAATAAAAGAACTTTGATATCAAAGAGTTCAAAATAATGAAATTATTTCATCTCTATTCTTCATTTATTTCTTCATTTCTTGAGATAAAAGAAGGTTAAACTGTTAGCGCTATTTGGCTCTAGTCCCTATGAGTACTCTCAGTCGCTGTGACTTCTACCCAAGGCTGACCATAACATCATGCAAAGGAACAGTGGAGCCTATTCACAGAATGCTGATGTAGTGACTTAGGGACCAGTGAATACACACTTGCACTTGTCTCAAGGCAAATGCTATGCATGAAGAACACTTAGGGATACGTCATTAGACGTTCGACACATATAGATAGACTTACATATAATAGATAGACAATATACATCTTAGATTGGAATTGATTATTAATAAATGATTTTTATATAACTATTGACTTTTAATTAAAAGAACCCTAATAATGCTCGTTTTAAAATTAATAAATTAGTTGTATTATGAATGAATTTCAAATTTCTTTCATTTCTTTCAATTACACATTTCAAAGCGCCTGATCATCACGCTAATACATAAATTAATAATGTGTACTTTAAAATAGCGAATTGTTTCATTCCAATTCTAGTTTTAACGATGGACTTTTTTTCTAAAAAAAAATTTACATTTCTTTGATATTCATTGATGCAGTTATGTTCCTTATGATTTAAAATAAGGAACTGCGTCATTACATTTTAAATATCTACGATTTTCTGGAATTAATGCGACCTTTTATAAATTCATGGACTTTTTTTCTAAAAAAAAAATTTACGTTTCTTCGATATTCATTGATGCAGTTTTTTTATGATTTAAAATAAGGAACTGCGTCATTACATTTTAAATATCTACGATTTTCTGGAATTTATTGGACTTATTTCGATTTTCTGGACTTTATACTGGATTTATTGTATTTAATTCATGGACTTTTTTTCTAAAAAAAAATTTACGTTTCTTTGATATTTTTTGATGCAGTTATGTTCATTATGATTTAAAGTAAGGAACTGCGTCATTACATTTTAAATATCTACGATTTTCTGGAATTAATGCGACCTTTTATAAATTCATGGACTTTTTTTCTAGAAAAAAAATTTACATTTCTTTGATATTCATTGATGCAGTTATGTTCCTTATGATTTAAAATAAGGAACTGCGTCATTACATTTTAAATATCTACGATTTTCTGGAATTAATGCGACCTTTTATAAATTCATGGACTTTTTTTCTAGAAAAAAAATTTACATTTCTTTGATATTCATTGATGCAGTTATGTTCCTTATGATTTAAAATAAGGAACTGCGTCATTACATTTTAAATATCTACGATTTTCTGGAATTTATGCGACTTTTTATAAATTCATGGGCTTTTTTTCTAGAAAAAAAATTTGCGTTTCTTTGATATTTTTTGATGCAGTTATGTTCATTATGCTTTATAATAAAGAACTGCGTCATTACATTTTAAATATCTACGATTTTCTGGAATTTATGCGACTTTTTATAAATTCATGGACTTTTTTTTCAAAAAAAAAATTTGCGTTTCTTTGATATTTTTTGATGCAGTTATGTTCATTATGACCTAAAATAAGGAACTGCGTCATTACATTTTAAATATCTGCGCGAGTATTTGTGCTTTTCTGGTTTTTAAGCATACAATCATGAAGTCAAATTTTCAATTTTAAAACGTTGATTCTTCGAAAACTGTAAGAGATAATTGAAAATGGATTTTAATTTTGAAATCAGCATAAAAAACTACGTTAGAAAACATATACCGCATGTCAAAATAAGAAATAGTCTTTTTTGAAAAAGTAAGAAGACTATACTCTTCTTACTTTTTCAAAAAAACTAATTTTTTATTTTGACATGCGGTATATGTTTTCTAACGTAGATTTTTATGCTGATTACAATTCTGTAGTTAATTTTGAGATAGCTATTTTGGTTCACGAGATATGAGCATATTAAAGTCAATTAAAAAAATACTTTAAACGCTGATTATTCGAAAACTATAACAGATATTCAAAAATGGATTTTAAATTTGAAATCAGCATAAAAATCTACGTTAGAAAACATATACCGCATGTCAAAATAAAAAATTAGTTTTTTTGAAAAAGTAAGAAGACTATACTCTTCTTACTTTTTCAAAAAAGACTATTTCTTATTTTGACATGCGGTATATGTTTTCTAACGTAGTTTTTTATGCTGATTTCAAAATTAAAATCCATTTTCAATTATCTCTTACAGTTTTCGAATAATCAACGTTTTAAAATTGGAATTTTGACTTCATGATTGTTTGCTTAAAAACCAGAAAAGCACAAATATTCGCGCAGATATTTGAAATGTAATGATGCAGTTCTTTATTTTAAAGCATAACGAACATAACTGCATCAAAAAATATCAAAGAAACGCAAATTTTTTTTTTAGAAAAAATAGTCCATGAATTTATAAAAAGTCGCATAAATTCCAGAAAATCGTAGATATTTTAAATGTAATGATGCAGTTCCTTATTTTAAATCATAACGAACATAACTGCATCAAAAAATATCAAAGAAACGTAAATTTTTTTTTTAGAAAAAATAGTCCATGAATTTATAAAAAGTCGCATAAATTCCAGAAAATCGTAGATATTTTAAATGTAATGATGCAGTTCCTTATTTTAAATCATAACGAACATAACTGCATCAAAAAATATCAAAGAAACGCAAATTTTTTTTTTAGAAAAAATAGTCCATGAATTTATAAAAAGTCGCATAAATTCCAGAAAATCGTAGATATTTCAAATGTAATGATGCAGTTCCTTATTTTAAATCATAACGAACATAACTGCATCAAAAAATATCAAAGAAACGTAAATTTTTTTTTTTGAAAAAAAGTCCATGAATTTATAAAAGGTCGCATAAATTCCAGAAAATCGTAGATAATTAAAATGTAATGAGGCATATTCTTATTTTAAAGCATGAAGAACATAACTGCATTAAAAAATATTAAAGAAATTTAAATTTATTTTTAGAAAAAATGTCCATTAGTCACATTATTAAATCAAAGTGTTATAGTGTTAGCATAAGGATCAGGCGCTTTAAAACGTGTAATTTTGTAAAACATAGATATTTAAATTGTAATGACACAGTTCTTTATCATAAAGCATAGCGCACATAACTGCATCAAAAAATATCAAAGAAATACAAGTTTTTTTTTAGAAAAAAGTGTTTATGAATTTTAAAAAAGATGCATACAATTTATAAATGCGCAGATATTTTAAATTTAATTGAACAGTTCATCAAGTAAACTTGTAGTGGACTTAGCCCGTAAAGAAATATTTAAAATATAATAATTTAACTACTAGAATAAAAGCCCATGAATTTAGAAATGATTCCAAAAAAGGCAGAAATGCATAGATATATATAAATTGAACTAAACAGTTCAATAATTTAATGTAGTTTTGGTAATTTAACATGTGTCAAACATAACCCCTTCAAAAATATGGAATATAACTTTTATTGAATTGCCCTTCAGGCTTCAAAAATTAAAATATATGTATTTAAACCTAATGCGCCATTTTAATTGTAACTAAAGTGTGATTTTCTGCATTTCTTGACACGAGTGAAGGTTATTCTCTTCTTAAAATTAATAAATATATATTAATTAAACAGTGCAACAATTCAGAGAGTACCAAACATATCTCCATTAAAAGAAAATTAAGCATGATAATTCAACTGTTATTACAACAGGTGCATGAATTTAAAGCCTAAACAGTCTGCACCTTAATTTACACTGATAAAAGAAAGTCCCTAACAATATAATTCTTGGAATTGACAATTCTTTCAATGAAAATTCACGAAAAATGTTATATATTTAAAAATGGACATATTAGTCAGACCTATGTAAGATCTAGAAGTGTTTGTTATCTTAATTTCTTTAAAACAAAGAAAATGTTACTTACCTACCTATAACTTTAATCTCTTCATATATTTTGTGGAATTTAAAAGTAAAAATGATTAGGTGTTAATTAAGTTGCATACTGTCTTGGCGCAATAAATCTGATCTGCCATCTGTTGAGCAAAAACGGAACCTTTTATATTTTTGAACTACTATTTAATAGATGGCGCCAATAATTTAATTTATTTAATAACTAATAATTTTTTTAATTGTTTTATTATTAAAGACTTAAATAATTCAAGACTTCTTAATCTCATTCTTGTTAAATTCATTACAATTTCTTGTATTAAAATCAAAATCAAGTACTGGACTCATTCTCTAGAGTGTTTAATGTGGTGTGATCCATAATCCAGAGATGGCAACATGCGTTACTTATAATTTGACACAATTTGACATCAGTCGGCAAAGTCAAGCGACAGATGTGTTGGTTAAATAAATTTTAGATGTTTACTAAAATATAACAAAAATTATTAGTTATTCAAAAGGCATATTTATGCTTGATTAATTCTTTTACTAAGTTTTATATAATTCGTAAGTATACTATATATTTACTGTACAAATTTACCACAGCAAAATGATCATGACGTAAATGACAGATCACTTATAAAACCTCCCACTTTTTAAACATAACCTTTCTATTTAAAAGATAATTTACGTTACTTTAGAATTTTTAAAGGTATATAATTATAATGAGGTTTTTTAATATATATTTACATAAATAATGTATTAATTATTCAATTATTTTAAGCAATTAGATATTTTTAGACGCAACAAAGAAATATACCAAAATTTCTAACAATAGTTTTTTTTGCTTATCGTGTTTTGTTTCGTCTGTGTAGTATAGTAGGTATTACTATGTATTACTTGTAAATAATAGTTGCTGCAGTAAAGCAATAGTTTGATAAGAGTTTTATGATTCTATAATATATACATTGTCTATAAACGACACACAATATATTTTACATGAAAATTTAATTAATGTTGCCTTTCGTCGAGTTTTCAATATTGTTAATTAACAGTTGATTATTTAATTTTAATTCATCACAAATACAATAAATATCCTAAATCTAGATGTTTTATTACTATTTTATTTTAATGATACAATTTGTGATAGAAGAATTTAATTTACAAAAGACTCCTTTGACTTGGTCGTATTATGCTAATGCGTTATATTACATTTCTTTTCTAATTCAATGCCACTTATTGTTCATATGCCTGTAGAATCATAAAATTCTGCATTGCGCAGAATGAATTTAATGGGAAAACTGATAGCAAAGCAATGACACCACTTCTCATAGAATATATGAAATATTTCTTCTATGACTGTATTTAGAAAAATACTCTAAATAAAATGATTTTCAGGAAATGAAAATATGATGCCAATTAAAGACAATAATGATGTGGCATGTTTTATTGTCACAAAACATTCATGGAAAGGAAAATACAAACGTGTATTTTCCGTTGGAACAGGCGGAATATCAACATACAATCCTGATAAACTTGAAGTTACCAATCGCTGGCCTTATAACGATGTTATCTCAATTCAACCTACTTCAAAACAGCAAACTGGAATATTAGAATTTACAATTGTAGTACGAAAAGATAAAAAAGTAGATACAATGAAATTTTCAACAGAACATCGATCATTTGTTTTAACAGAAGCTTTAAAGTATAGACAATTATTTTCAGAAAAACCAAAGGAAATCTTGGTAATTGACTTACTATATTAAAGTTCTATCATTAGCTTGTATAAAATATTACCTATTTCATTTTCAGCGATTTCAAGCGTATAAACATCATTGGTCAAGCGTTAGGTTGCCCATTGTTCTCGAAATAACCCATTGCTCATTGGATCAATTAGATCCAGCGACGAATGCAGTTTTAGCAAGCTATTGCTTCAAGGATATTGAAGGCATTCTAAGTATGTTATTTTCAAAGTGCACATGTTGTATACTGCACTTGTATGAACAGCACATTAATTTCTCTAAAACAGTGCATTCATTACATATGATAACTGAAGTCCTTTATGACATTTTTTAGGCGTGAATGACTATCCAGGTGGTTTCGTAATTGCTTGCGGCGGATTTAGCAGACTTCACTTATTCGCCGCTCCAAATCACAATGAAATCAAGCAAAAAATTCTTGAAGCCGCTAACACCTATCTTGGTATTTCCATTAAAGTACTATCAAGTGCTATAACATTGGAAGCGTTTCAGAGAGAAAGATTTGGAAAATTTAGGTACTCTTTCGTAGACGCATTGGTATTGTGATTATGGTTGCCCATCAATCAGGCTTTATTTATTTAGGTTCGTTATTTGATTTTATTTTAGTGGTGATGAACATCAAACGTCGGTCAGTGAATTTACAGTACATAAAACAAGTCCTCGTCATCCAGAATCGGCAAGACGTTATATGTGTTTAACTGAAACTTGTCTATTAGAACGAGATCCACAAACTTACAACGTTGCTACATTACGACCTCTATCTGACGTATTCGCTCTTGTCAGAGATCAAACGAATCCTCAGTTGTTCAGCATCGAGTATCTCACCGGGCACGTGCGAACATACATAGCAAATGATAGGTAATTCGAAAAATCAAAAGTTTCGGATAACAATTTGAATTCTATAATAGTAATTTTTGCATTTTAGAGATGCTTTACTAGCATCAGTGTTAGATGGCGTCCGCGGTGCCGGAAACCGAGATGTTCATGTTAGAATGACACCCACTCCACGTGGTAAAAGAATGGGACCACTACATATTTACGTAGATGAAGATATAGAAGCAAGTCATCTCCGACTGTTACTAAATGGAACATTCAAAAGATCTGAAGCGTTGGAACGCTTTAACGCAAACGTACCGTATAGCGGACTTGTATATTCAGTTAATCAAGAAGTTAGTAATATTGTTAGCTTATGTTTACAACCTAATCTAATAATATTGCTTGGTTCAATATTTAACATAGCTTTTTGCTTTTGAAGGGTTTATTCTCTGAAAATAAGGAACGATTAATTACTTCAGTGTTACAATCTCTTGTAAATAAAGAAACTAATCCAAGTGCTGTTAGCATATATGAATTGGAATCGTTATTTCATGCATTGAGACGTCTTGTTGCAAGTAAAGTTGGTTTTGCTGCATTTACATCAATACCGAGGTAATATTAGCAAAAACAATCGATCAGCTGGATTATATATTCATTACACTTAACACTGACTATTATTGTATAACTGGATCAGTTTTCGTGAAGCTGTGGGGACCAGAGTTGTTGCAGCTCTACGCAGAAATGATGCTGGAGTGACGCATGCCGCTATTGATATGGTCTGCGCTTTAATGCATCCCATGCACGATAATTATGATTTAAGGCAGGAGCAATTAAATAAATCATCGTTATTACAAACCAAAACATTCCTTGATAGCTTGCTGGATATGTGGATAAATCATGTGGTATGTAATTATCAGTAAAACTTAGTAAATTCATATGAAATTTTAACATATGTTTTTTTTATATTTCATGTATCCATATAAGACGTTATCTACTGGAGCTTTAGTTGTAACCGCAATGTTGGATCTCTTAACTTTTGCACTTTGTGTACCATATTGCGAGACAACTGATGGAAAGCACTTTGATACCCTTTTAGAAATGGTTGCAAATAGAGGAAGATCTATATTTAAATTATTTCAGGTGAATAATTTTATATTTTGTTGTGATGTTATTATATTATATTTATTAATTATGTACGACATATTCAGCACCCGTCCATGGCTGTAGTTAAAGGTGCAGGTTTGGTAATGAGAGCTCTTATCGAAGAAGGAACACCTGACGTTGCATCTAAAATGCAGAGTCTTGCTCTTGCGGAAGGAGCTTTACCAAGACATTTGTTATCAGCTTTATATACACGTCCAGCTGATGGCAGAATGTTGACCAATAGACAATTATCCAGACATTTGATTGGCTTGTGGGTAACTGGACATCCTGTAGCAATGGGAATGTTAAAAAGGATTATGGTAATTATTTATAATTTGTTTTTTTTGAAGGAATTATATTTCTATATTCGAGTTACTTTCAAATTCTACAAGAAAATCGTTACAATTTCTATATATATTCACGGTAAAAATAATAAAATCTATAATAAATAATTTAATTGTTGTAGCCATCAGGTTTGTTAAGTTTCTTGGATTCAACAGACCCGGTGCCAGAATCTGCGCTTGAAGAAGAGCGCTTAAATAACAGAGACAATTTGAAGATAGCGCAAGATCATGCCAATAAACAAAGAAAAGGTCCACAATGGGCTGCTATTGAAAGACAGATGAAAGTTATGGAGAAACATCTAGAAGTAAGTTAACATGTTTATTTGTTTTGGTCTTAATAAATTATTATGAAATTTAATTTAGCGTAACATATTTCATTTAATACATGTTGTTTTAGCACTATACCAACATAGCTTTGCAACATTGGGGCGCTAGAGTTGGTATTGCAATTGAAAGGAAAGAAAAAATCAGGGAACGTCCAATTGTTTTACGAAAACGTAGAGAAAGAATAAAAGCAGAAGCAAACTGGCCAATGTTTTATTGGAAATTTGGTCAGGATCATGCTATACCAAATCTTATATGGAATCGTAAGGTAATTTGTTAATATATACATATATATTATAATATCCCATTGATAAACCATTCTGCTTCTACTAAAACATTTTAGACGAGGGAAGAATTGCGCAATGCTTTAGAAAACGAATTAAGGCAATTTGCTGCGGATAGAGATTTAGCAGGCTCCGCATTAATAGCATGGAATCATGCTGAATTCGAATTAACCTATCAGTGTTTAGCGGAAGAGGTGAAAATAGGGGATTATTATCTCAGACTTTTACTTGAAGCAGAAGATTCCCCAGATTCTCCTATTCGAAGATCGTGAGTATTACAATCAAAATTGTATAACATGTTCTATTTATCTGAAAACACAGGAATTATTTTCAAATAAAATTTATTTATGTGCAGATACGAGTTTTTTAATGATCTTTATCATCGACTTCTCTGTTCAACAAAAATAGAAATGAGATGTATGTGTTTACAGGCAATGGCAATAGTGTATGGAAGATACTATGAAGATATAGGACCTTTCAGTGATACTAGATATATTGTACAAATGCTTGATCGGGTACGTATCACGTATAATAATCAAACTTAGTTTTGATTAACAATTTTAAGAAATAATTTTGATTAACAATAAAACTATTGTTTAGTGCATAGACCGAGCGGAACGAGATAGACTTGTCGTGTTTATAAATAAATTAATTTTACATAAGAGAAATGTTGGAAACGTTTTGGAGGCTAATGGTGTACGTATATTAGTAGACCTTGTAACTTTAGCTCATCTACACACATCTAGAGCAGTAATTCCTACACAAAGTAATGTTATCGAAGCAGGACCAGATATGGATAAATTGCAAGAGAAAGAATGGTATTACAACATTGAAGAAAATGGAGTACCTATTAGGCAAGGGCCCGTTAGTTTTAAAGAGGTGGGAGTACAATTAATTTTGATATCCTAATATTTTATTATATTCTATTAATTTTTTAATTTATATTTTAGATGCAAGAATTATGGAATAAAAGCGATAAACTTACGCCAAGAACTCGATGCTGGGCAATGGGAATGGACGGCTGGAGAACACTGCAACAGATTCCACAATTAAAATGGTATCTAATGGCAAAAGGAAAAGCTGTTTTCAATGAAACAGAACTAACTACCTTAATACTTGATATTTTAATTCAATGTTCAAAATACTTTCCTAGTCGGTAAGTCTAATCATTGTATATATTTAAGTTTGTTCATATCTTATTAATCGCTAAATCCGGATTCATTTTAATTTTAATTAGAGACGCAGATGATGCGATTATTCGACCTATACCAAAGGTTAAAAGGTTAATTGCGGAACCTTTCAGTTTGGCACATATTGTTCAATTGTTATTAACATTTGATCCAGTATTAGTTGAAAAAGTAGCAACTTTATTATGTGAAGTAATGACTGATAATCCAGAATGTTCGAAATTATATTTAACTGGAGTATTTTTCTTTATACTTATGTATACTGGTAGTAATGTATTACCCATTGCAAAATTTTTACAACAAACGCATATAAAGCAAGCATTTAGATCTGAGGAGGTAAGTAGTTACAATGCTTAGAATATTTACATTCTTGCTTGGCAGATATTAATGAATATGTTTATATTATTCGTTCTAGACTGCTTGTTCCGATATTATGCTACGTAGTATATTGGGTCAACTTTTACCCGAAGCTATGGTTAGTTATTTGGAAAATTATGGAGCAGATAAATTTGCACAGATTTTTCTAGGTGAATATGATACACCTGAAGCAATTTGGAATACAGAAATGAGGTGATAATGTATATAAATTATGTTTTTTATACTATAACATTTCGGAGTTCAATATTTACTAACATTTTAACTTTCAGACGCATATTAATTGAAAAAATAGCTGCTCATATAGCAGATTTTACGCCACGATTGCGAAGTCATACAATGGCCCGTTACCCCTATGTTGCTATACCAGTTGTACGATATCCCCAATTAGATCGTGAACTGTTTTGTAATATATTTTATCTTAGACATCTCTGTGATACTGTTAAATTTCCCGACTGGCCTATACCGGAACCAGTCCGTTTATTAAAGGATGTATTAGACGCTTGGAAAAAGGAAGTGGAGAAGAAACCACCTGCAATGACAGTAGAAGACGCTTACAGAGATCTAGGTCTAGATCCAGAAAAGAATCCTGAAGAAGCGGTTGTTAGGAAAGCATATTATAAACTAGCACAACAGTTCCACCCAGATAAAAATCCAGACGGGAGGGTAAGAAGAATGCATACATATTAAATATATTTTATATATCTTTGTGCTCTCGTTATTCTTCCCATTTCTCTTCAATTTACATTGTTCCTGCTTATGTTTAAATTTTACGTGTTTAAGAACAAGCTATCTTCTATATCTTTAAAGCACTAAAACTTTTATTAATAAATGTTTACGTTTATTGTATATTTTTCAAATAGGATCGATTCGAACAAGTGAACCAAGCTTATGAATTCTTGTGTAGCCGATCAGCTTGGTCTGGAACAGGGCCTAATCCTGATAATATTGTTCTTGTACTTAGAACACAGAGTATTCTGTTTCATAGATATTCTGAAGGTAATAACATAAAATTAATATTAATTATTTCATAAAATGGAATGAATATTTTACATATGATTGCATTTTTACAGAATTACAACCATATAAATATGCTGGATATCCACAGCTGATAAAAACTATTCAGCTTGAAACAGCGGATGATCAATTATTTTCCAAGTCCGCTCCTTTGTTGTCAGCTGCCAGTGAATTAGCATATCATACTGTACATTGTTCGGCACTAAATGCTGAGGAACTTCGGAGAGAAAAGGGCCTTGAGGTACATATTTTGACCCTTTGAAAGCGCTTGATAAAATTCGATCCAATTTGTTTGTAACACTTCAGTCCATTGCTTTTTACTTCGGAAGTGCTATGTTTGAAAGTCAATTATAACTACTATTTCAATTTTACAGGTACTGTTGGAGGCCTATTCTAGGTGTGTATCTGTGATAAATAATTCATCTAAACCAAATGAAGTATGCGTTCAAGTTTGTTCTTATATAACTAAATGTTATGCGGTGGCTGCTAAGTTTCAACAGTGCCGCGATAGAATGGTTGAAATGTCTCAACTTGTTCAAAATTTGTGTCGTATATTATATTTTAAGGTGAATATGAATATAGTTTATGAAATTCAATCAAGTTTTTATATTGTTCAGATGAGAGTTAGCCTTTTTCAGTATACATTTTTAATGATCTTAATTTTTTAGCATTTAACTAAACTATGTGCTGTAGCGACTGAATGCGTTAGTGCTTTAGCCGTGGATAGTATTTTACAAATGCAACTTTTAAAAGCAGGAGCTCTCTGGCATTTGTTACTATTTATGTTTAACTACGATTTTACGTTAGAAGAAGGTGGGGTTGAAAGAAATGAAGCCTCTAATCAACAGGTTAGCTTTTAGTTTTAATTGCTACACTAAAATAACGCCTATATCGTATTTCTTTGATTCCAAAATGCATTTTGTTCCTTCAATTTTTTTATTTCGGTTCTTTTTTACTAAATTCCTTACTCTTTTAGGAAGTTGCTAATAATCTAGCGAAGTTGGCCGTTCATGCTTGTGCCAATTTAGGGGGCTATATGACTGGAGAATTAGAGAGTCCAAATAATCCAGTTGCTCGAACTGCATTTAATATATTACTAACTCCGTATTTAGCAAATCAATTAGGAAATGGGAAGCCTGAAGAACTGTTAAAAACCTTAAACAGTAATAGTCTAACTCCTTACCTAATTTGGGATAATGGTACACGAGCTGAGTTAACCGATTTTCTGAATACACAACGACAATCAAAACCAGAACCTGGTGAAGATTTTTATTTCGGTTCAGATTTTGTATTTTCCGAACATAAAGATGAATTAATAATTAGTGGTATTTTTATTAGAATATACAATGAACAGCCTACATTTACAATTATAGATCCAAAAGGATTCACTATAGATTTATTAGATTTTTTAAATAAGAAATATCAACATTTAGCTACAATTCAATCACAAAGTTCCACAGAAGTTTCTCAGACAGTACAAGAAGTTTTAAAACAAATGGTTATGGCTTTGGAGTCCTTTGGAAATGTAATTAAAAATAATCCTGGTGTTGAAATGCAGTGTATTGGACATTTTAGGCTATTATTTAATATGTTAAGTATGAGTCGTGTAAGACCTATTCAAAAAGGAGTTCTAGAAGTTATCTCCACAATTACCCGAAATCAAGAATGCGTCAGTGACATTGCTGCTAGTGAAGTACTTGGACACATGTTATTGGCGTTATATTCAATGCCTGATGAACAAATGACTTGCCTTGAAACCCTTAACGCATTAATTTCTACACCAAAATTAGTCAAAGAAGCATTAGCAAAAGGTACGTAAAATATTTACTAATTTTATTCATTGTGCCTTTCACCGTTACAATTTAAATTATATATTATTTTCTACATATCTTTCCTTTTATCTTGTTTCGTTAATTTTCTGTACTTCAAAATTAACAACTAAAATTTTAAACTAATCCTAAAACCAGTGGCGTACTTTTTCTCGTTCATTTTTCTTGCTCCTCCTCTTGCCTTTATTTTTCTTTCTCGTTTTTCTCTTGATGTGTCTCTCTATCTCTCAATCGACTACCTTCTTCCACAAATCCTCTTTACATTTTTCTTCAAAGATTCATTGAGAAATATTGTACATATTATATTACTATGTGTTTTAAATTTGTCTTGAAACCTTTTAATTATTTGTTTCAAACTCTTGAATATAGGCGCTGTGTTATATCTACTAGATCTCTTTTGTAATTCTAATATACCACAAGTTCGTGAACTAACAGCTGAACTTTTAGCGCGAATGGGTTCTGATAAATTAAATGGTCCTAAGGTATTATTATAATTATGTTATTAAGTCATTGTATTTCTTTCAACTATTGCTTTTAAATATTATTTATTATTCACTTATTCATACGAAAAACTAAATATTATTTCCATTTAAATCTATGTATTTTTAGGTCCGATTAGCTTTAGGCCGCTTCTTGCCAGCTGTTTTTGCCGATGCTATGCGGGATTCCCCGCAAGCATGCGTTCACATGTTTGAAACAACACATGAGCATCCTGAGCTTATTTGGGATGAAGATTCAAGAAAAAGAGTCAGTCGAATAGTCTCAGAAATGAGGGAAGAGTAAGTTCTTACATTAGTGATGAATCTGAAGAAATTCAACGAGGTTTCAAGAAACTAACATTTATCAATTATTTTTTAAGACATTGCAAAGCCCAACAACAAAATCCTCACGTCATATGGAAATTACCTGATTCCAATTCAACTATGAGCAATGCAGCAAATCCTGGTGAAATTGTTGTTGGAGGTGTATATTTAAGACTTTTTATTTCAAATCCAGGTTGGACATTACGAAAACCCAAAGAATTTTTATCTGAATTAATGGATACTTGCCTTGGTGTTAGTGGAAAAAATGAAGTAAGTTGTGTTTAAATTGTTTAATTTTTATAATAGCGGCTGCAATGTTCTTGAAATGCTATTATCATTGTGAGAATATGTTCTTCAACCCCATAAAACCTTCCACTATAACGAATAATAATGACAATGTATCAGAATTATGTTACTTACCTTTGTAAGTAACAAAACGTAACGTTGAGTAAAGAATATTACGTTAAATAATACGTGATTTTACGTTTTGTATCTGCTCATTTAAAATAACAAAAGCAAGCAGGTTTTGAGTTAATGTTATTAAAGTTTATAATAAATTATGTGAATAGAAGGTTTATTTTTGGTATATATGTACTTATTTATTTCAGAATGATTTGCAAGAAATGTCAACGTCAGCTTTATGTGCCTTATTAAATGCTCAACCTGCGCTTGCAGATGGAGTACCGGCTCTGGGACATATACCAAGACTATTTAGGCAAATGCCAGCACAACCAAAATCAGCAATACTAGTTTTACATCAGTTAGCTTTAAGTGACGTAAGTACTAATATCGTATGGATTACGATTACGTATTTACTATTTACTATTTTTAATTATTCCTTTTTTTAGGTATGTATAGGAGCAGTTTGCCAAACAGAATGTATGGAGCCTTTAAAACAAGCAATGAAATCACGTGGAGAATTGGTTGGCGTGGCTTGCGAAGCTCTCAACAGATTATTATCATCCAATCAGGATCAGCTTGTAAAACAGGTAAAATTTGTACTTTATAATATTGTAGTTTTAATAAATATAAAACTAATATATAATTTTATTCGGTGAAGGCTTTAGATGCAGAAATGGTTCCTTATTTGTTGTCTCTACTGGATAGTCGATTAGAAGTCGAAAATCCGTCAATGACGAAAGCGCAAATTGTTGGCGCTTTGAAAGCAATGTCACGGAGTCTTATGTGGGGAGATAAAATTACTGCGCTACTCGATGTAAATCCAGTCTGGGCTGAATATAAAGATCAACGGCATGATTTATTCATAAGCAGTACTCCTATTTCTGGATACCTTACAGGTTTGAAAATATTATTTTAGTTCAGTTTTCGAGAAGTTCCAAATTTAGCAGTGTTGCTAAAGTGCTGATATATTTACATTCAATTTGTAGGTGGTACAGCAACTGCAGGTTACTTGACACAAGGTCCTAGCAAGGGTATAGCAACAGCACCTCCTCCACCAGATCGTGATGATCCTTTAGCATCAAGAACGGAAATATTGTAGTATATTATTAAGGAATGTAATTAAGACTCACTTAGAACAAACTAGCTTTTAATATAATTAAATTAAGAATTTAAGAATAAAACCAGATTTATATGAAATATTCAGTTGACCTACTTATAAAAAAACCTATTATAAAATTTTGTAAACATATTAATGCTTAGAATTTAAAAGACAATTGTATAATATATTTATATAATTTTATATATTATATGTATGTATAATTATATATAATATATAGCTTTTTGTATGTTAATTTCTATGTTATGTCCTTCAGTATAATTGAATTTTATGATGTATGTAATATAAACATAGGTTCAAATTATTTTTCTACGTAATGTTTTAAAAATTTCGTAAAAATGTATTATTCTATTATATATCTATACACAGTTTTTGTAATATAAGATAAGCATAAAGATTCTTTGTTTAACATATCTTTTTTAATATTTATAAATATTTATATTCTTTATTCCTAAAAGATACATTCTAAAGTATAATTAAAAAAATTCACATTACATATAGAATAACATTTTATTTTCATTTTATAAATAAAAAAGAAATAACTTCAATAATATATTAATAGTTTGATAAATTAAAACATTTGTTTATTATAAAAAAATACTTTTTTCTCTTTGTATATGAATTCGTAAGCCAAGTTGCATCCATTCCAAAGAGTTTTGATATATACGAATACGAGCAGAACATAGAGTGGTATTTTGATCAGAAAAATATGTTGTGCAGTTCTTACTTGATTCGATCTTGTAGTTCAGTGAAAAATATCGCTTTTTAAAGACTTATAATTATTTTTACATATCATCTTACTGTGAAGGAACCGAATTTAGGAATTTGTAAACAACACACAAATATAACCAGAAACTATTTATTCATTTGATATAAATGAGGTATTGTTGTATAGTCCTAAATAATAGCGGTAGTTGAAACATTAACAAAAATGATGCGCTGGAAAATAAATTACCAGAGTTGGTAATCTGCACACTTTTATAGCTATTACAAAAACAATTTAGAAGATCAGACAAATGAATATATTCTAAATTAAGAATAGATAAAATGTATAAAAGTAATGAAAGCTAAAATCAGATGTGAGCATAAAACATTTAAGACTTAGAGCTTAATATTTATGAATAGAATTAAAGCAATTAATTTTCTGTGTTACTGCACTAAATTTAAAATGAAAAATACAGTTTTATAAATGTTCTCATTCGCCGAAGAAATACTTTTACATTTTATAAGAATAAAATAATAGATTGATTGTATCTTAGAATATCAGAAGTGGGAACAACAGCTCGACGAAGTTCACATTTATGTAGTGTTACAGACATCATGCCAAAGGTTGATGCCACTTTGGTGAGGATGTTCCACCATTGATAGAGTCTCGTCCATGTTCAATGTTTCAATTACTGATAAATCTCCAGCATAGGGTAACCACTCGACACCAATCAGGGGATCAATAGCGCAACCATTCGGATTTCTACAAAGTGTTTAATGCAATCATTATTTTATTAATATAAAATATATACTTTGTTATATAAGTTACCCAGTTCTAGCAAAATTAGCAAACATCCTAGTTATCTGCTTGCTAATTCTAATCTGTGTAGGACTCCGTTCATTCTCTGGAATCATTGTTACGTTTTGCCATCCTCGCACTAGCTGAAGAGTCTTTCTGTATGCGGTTTGGCTGAATAGTACCGAATGGTCATCGTTCAATATGGCTAAAATGTTATTTAAAAATATCTTACTTATTTTCGAAAACTATTCGTAGATGTTACTGTAAAAAATTACGTGCTGTAGCAGGCATAATTGACTTTGACGTTGAAACAACCGTTAATCGTCGTTAAAGAACATACGTTGTGAGAAAGAGATAAACTTATTCAACTTTTTACAGAGAAGAAAGTGATGGCAATCTATTTTTAATTTCAGATATTGACATTTACTTACGTCCAATTACATCGCATGAAACATCTGGGAAAAATATGCGCCTTCCAAAATTCAGAGAACCGCACAAATTATAATTAAAGAGATACGGACGTTGTCCACTTCTAGCGGCGAATCTTGCAAACTCTATAGTACCATCAACGAAAGACATCATGGATGTGTACTGAAAAGAAATAAATCTGTATTGTGACTGGAAAGAATGTGATTTGAGAAAAGAGACAAGAGAAATTTATTTACATTGTAATAATTGTACTCTGTATAATTAGTCCCGAAATGAAAGTCAAAAATTTTCTTTCCAATTATTTTTGCTTTTGGAGAACTTTCAGCAATTCCACACTTTGGAGGAATTAGTATTTCGTTGTTAGCAGCGATTTGACTTAACAAGTCAGGGTTTCCTGTTATATCTGAAAGGAAATTAATCAAAAGAAATTATAATTAAGAATAACCTCAAAATTTGTAAATACATTTTCTCGTTTTCTAAGGTTATGTATGTTTTAAAATATCCAAAACTTGACTCAGTACCGGATATATATGTAATATAACATCCTTTCCATACAGCAACAAGTCTTACAATCCATCGAACACTTGCCAAGATCACCTAACAATAAAACTATAAATTAAATACTCTTCTTCAACACTTGTTGCCACTACTATACATTTTACTATTTATGAATTAAAACTATAAATAACTTAGTGCCGCTGCTTCCGCTATTTATATATTTAAAAGCCATGTTTTGCATTCGATTTATATTTAACAAACCGGTATATATCAGGGTAGCATTAGAGTCAGTTGGTTATATTTTATGCAGCATTCTAACTACTAATATGATAAACCCAAATACACCCTTTATTCTTCTGTCGTCCTTCAAGGTCGTTGCGTTTCCGCTGCACGATGTGTGTTTTTATGTGTGTACGCAGAAAGTATTGGGATTATCTTAATGCGATACTTACTGACATCATTTTTATGAATGAATTTGAATGTGTTGATTTTAATGTTTTATTGAAATAGATTTTAATAGATATTAAAGATCAATGTAAAATTAATTTCTTAATAATTACCTGGTCTTTGAAATCCTCCATCAGATAGTACAGTTCCTGCAATGATAGCAGCACCGTGGCAAATACTTTTAGAGTTTGCTATTTCTTGCTCCAAAAATTGATTGGGTTCTTCTCCAACATACGATGGTAGCATACTATCAACTGCTGGTCCAAAAGGATACCCCGACCTCATTTTAATCGGTTTATTATACTACAATGAAATTCACATTGAAAATATGAACAAAATTTTATTTTAAAAATGTGTGGTTGTCTTATCGGATGTAGGATTCTCCGCGGCTAGGATTCTCAAAGCAAGCCACTCCTGTGTTCTTTGCATGTGTTGTATCACAATACATACATACCACGTATCGATACGACAGTACGCCAAGTCAAACTTGTGTACTGTAGGGTGTATTGGAGTTGTTTTGCATTAACATAATTTATCATTGGAGCAAACTTTTATTTTAATTTTTATCGATACACCACTGTTATGAAAGAGACTGCTGATTACATTTACAAGGTTCGTATCGGTTTACCGTTGTAGCATGTATTCGGACGGCTTTGTCGCTTGCAGTGTACGAGGGTTCATTACATTTACAGGGTTCGGATAGGTAAAGCGTAGTAGCGCGAATACGCTTGCAGTGTGCCTAAAGATAAATTTGTATATATTCTAACAACTTACTGTACTCAACATTTCTCTTCCTGCTCTGACTAGGTCCTCAGCAGATTGTGCTCTCAATTTCTGTGTTAAGTCTGTCATACCATTGAATGGTATACTCATGTTACCTGCCAGGTAAGTGATCATGGTAGCTGGATTCGGCTGGAACGCCCAACCACTTAAGCAGGATCCGCTTTGATGGATGATACCACTAAATAATCCTGGAGAAATATGAAATGAATGAAATATTTTAAATCAGTTGTATCCAGTAATTTAATATGAATGTATTTGTACCTCTGGATATTTCGCTAAAGCAATGGAAGCAAATGACAGAACCTTCTCCAAATATAGTAACTAAACCTCTTTCTCCACCGAATTGTCCAATGTTATTTTGCACCCAGTGCAGTGCTAGGGCCTGGTCTAGTAGCCCTGCGTTGCCTTTGATGTTCTGGTCACCAGTATTAGCAAAACCTAAATAATAATTTAGACAATGAATAGACTGCATAAAGGGGGGGGGGGGTATTGTGTAAAAATTTGAAGTCGATTGAAGTAAAACTGTCGGAGATATTGAGTTTTAAGTCTTCACGTCTCTGATCTGCTTTCGTGTTACTTTGAAACTTTCAAATGCGGTTTCTCACACATAGCTTTTTCAGAGTCGGTGCCCTCTCTAGCAAAAATCCCTCAAAATCTACTGGACCGATTCTTTTGAAATTTTGCACACACTTTCTTTACATAAATACCGAGGTAACGCTGTCGAGTTTTTTTAATTTTCTAATTTTAACGTATTTTAAAATAACAAAGTTGATTGTGAAAAACGGGTATTTTGACTTTTAAGTGCTGTAAAAAATTGAAAAATCAATAAAAAAAAGAAAAACTCGACAGCGTTACCTGCAGAAACTTATCAACTAATGAAATCATTTTGGTTTTTCGATTTCAGAAAATCGAGTGATGAGTTATGAGTGACACCGCAATGTTACTTTTTTTTATGACGTCTGCGGAGATTCGCTGTCAATGCCTCATTTCTTAATATTTATTTATGAAAATTTCACAAAGTATTCTTCAAATATTATTTTATCATGTAGTAATTATAGAAATAATTATATATTAACTGTGCCGTCAAAAAACATTATCGAAAATATGTTTCTTCTTTATCGTTTTGACCTTAATGTTATTTATACATAAAACAATACATACCTAGCACATTTAACCTATAATTCAGCGAGACGAAGACAATTTTTTCTCTATTAAATCTATCTCCTCCAAAAACGTCCGAATTTCCAGAAAGTGCATTGAACCCTCCGCTGTGGAAATAAACCATTACAGCACATTTCTTCTCGGGTGTCTAGAATTGAAAAAACAAAAACAAAGAATGGCTTTGAAAGAAAGAAATAATTGTTGCCTCTACTTCATTTGGTCGAGTATTTATGAATGAATTGGTGCCTCTACTTCCTTGTGAATGAGTTTACTACTACGGTATTTAAATAACAATTTGACAGGTTGAATTTATTGTTGTCGTGTCTTCAACGACTTTCTACGGAATTTGCAGTCGGGTATGCTCTGGACGATAATATCAATATAATACTTACACAACTCGTTGGAGAGTATACATTAAGATAAAGACAATCTTCAGATCCTTCCATTGCTGAGCGTATTACAAGTTGAGTGCAAATACTGCGATGTTCAACAGTCCAGAGTGTGACAGTCCAAGGAGTAGGTTTTACTGGATTCTAAATTTAAAAACCAATGGTTTGTTTGATAATTTCATTATATTTTTAGAGGTTATACTATATAAATATATTGAAGACTTTGGTAGTCCTGTTTAAAAGCAACACTAGATACTAACTTTTGGTTGATTGTTAAATCATTTAGCCAAATTAAAGGGAAATTGTTTGTGTTGTTACCCACCTCAAATCTCAGTTTGCCAACTGGTGGCCTAGCATAGGGAATCCCTTTAAAAGTCTTAACTGTGGTTCCAGCAAGGTCGGTATAGGTAATGATGCCTCCTACAGGGCCGGCATCTGTTTTAACAACAGGGAAATCATTGGGGCGCGATGTGCACTATCGAATCAAATATAATTTGCTTAGAGATTAATTTTTTAGAGATGTTTTTTGTAACTAAAGGTTCAAAGTACTGTAAGATCACATCTGGTCCTGAAGTTTCAAGAAAATAATTGTAAAAATAGACTTGTTAACTTACATTGCTGTAATAAGGTGTTCCAACCAATCCTTGGCAATCAGAGAGGGTTGCAGCAACAGCTACTTTAAAGACAAAAAGTGCTGCCCAAAAGAAATTCAAAAATTTTGTACACGTCATCTCTCTTCGGAGGATAACAATAGATTATTCATAAAGTAGAGATCATTTTGTGCCACATGTAAAATAAAGTAATGTTTTATTTGCGTAAATGGTTTTTGCGTTAGCTCTATCTATTAAGGTCTGGACAGACTGAACGTAATCCCTATATTTATATATGCTATCTATAAATGTGTATTATGCTTCATTTGTATTTTGCATCTCAGTTCTGTTCACGTAATGTCATACAAGCTACATGCAAGCTGCAAATAGGGTCATTTCTCTGAAGTAGCATTGATAGAGCACGTTTTTTCATTGGGAAAATGTGAAGTGGTGAAACTTGACAACGTTATCTGCAGAAACTTATCAACTAATGAAATCATTTTGGTTTTTCGAATTCAAATGATCCAGTGATGAGTTATGAGTGGCACCGCAATGTTACTTTTTTTGTGACGTCTGCGAATATTCGCTGTCAATGCCTCATTTCTTGATATTTATTTATGAAAATTTCGCAAAGTATTCTTCAAATGTTATTTCATCATGTAGTAATTATAGAAATAATTATATATTAACTGTGTCGTCAAAAAACATTATCGAAAATATGCTTCCTTTTTATCGTTTTGACCTTACCCCCTACTACCCCCTCATGTGTAGTGGAAGTTAAGCAGAAGTTAACCATCTTGTACAAATCTACGCTTGTATCTCTGTCAATGATGTGGTATGAAAATAGGGAGAGGCGGAAGGGGAAATAATTAATATATAATCGTCTACATATGTGTAGACCTTTATTTGTAAAGTTCCGATCTCTTTTTGTCACATATAAAATAGATTGATGTTTTTTATTTGCGCAAATGTTTTAGTACTTTTTATAAGCTATATAAAATAAGCGGCTACATCATTGTTCTTAAATATTTGATCAGGTTTTTTATCTTTATCTGCTATCCACGTTTCATTTATTAATTACAGCGCAATTATTAATATCAAGGGGGGACGGGGGTGAATGAAAGAATGTCCACGTTTCGAGTAGCAATATGTAGCCCAGTAAACATTTTGGAGTCACTTTGACATCATATTAAAGATGCGTCATGATTTTTTTGTCATGAAAGAGTTCATTTATAGTTCAGTTTCTCACATTTTTTCATATAAAATGTCTACTTTATCGCCTACAAATGGCGAAATTACTCCACCTGTCGGAGTACAAATGAAGATAAAGTTGATGCGAACTATAATTGAAGTGAAATAGTGATAGAAACGTCACTAAATAGGGCACTTCACTAAATTGTTTACTGGGAGGGGCGAGGGACGGTGGAATAAAATTTACTCCGTTCGAGCTTAACTTCAGTCTCACTACGTTTTCTCACAAATGAATTCTCGACCAGGAGCACTTTGGGCATATGCTACATTGACTGCAGTATTGCTACAGGACCTAAAACATTGTGACTAGATACAACAGATTTTGAAAGTCAGCTTAGGGGTTCCTGGAAGGATATTCGTAAATTGAAATAAATAATTATTTGTAACAATATTCTTTTTTATTTATAAGAATTATTTTACATTTAGTGTACATAACAAATATCACATGTTTGAAAAAACAGACCAGCTGTTTTTGATTAAACTACAAATACACTCTGTTGTCAGTTTTGAATTGGTTTCAAGTTTCTTTTAAATGTTATTTGATTACTTTGTGTTGATAAACACCTATATCTTGAAAACCGAAGCACTTTGCATCAAACATTTTATGTATAAATATATTGTATAATATTTTGTTGTATATTACGAGTATATATAATTATTTATATATTATATAATATTATATCAAAGCATTGGCATATGTTAATCTAATAATTGCTTTAAAGTTAGGTTTCAATTTGTAAATATTTTCTAGGACCAACAAGTATTTTCTTTGCGCTGTTTTTGTGTTTGCCTATTTTTGGTTCGTTGCTTCTCTTATCATGGCGAAAAATATTCCTCTACTTCTTCATATTTTTTCTTCTTTTTATTTTTTCCAGTAAAAGGTGCAGTTTTGTGTTCTCTAGCGGATATGCCTAAAATAAAAGGTCCGTAGAAATATTCATCGTGTATAATTTCTTTCAAGGTTCCTCCAAAGATTTGATGAACTTCTTCGCGAAATCTAGGATAGTGGCAGGCAAATCCGTAACCACTCAACATTTGCCTAATATTAAAATCATCTGCGTAGTCATGTGGTAACAGACCAAGGTCATCCTCTTTGTATTCCACTTCTTCATGTAGCAACCAGTCGAAAATCACCACGGCAGAATTCCAAGATAAGCTAGCAGCTGCAACATGGAGAGGAGTTCTGCCAATTTCGTCTGTGCTATTTAAATTCACAGTTTTCATCAAGCGTTTCACATCACGGAGATCTTTTCGGCTGATGGCTTCATGAAGCGGTAAAGTTTCTTTGCAAAAAATAGTGTTTTGGATCGCAGAACGATTTATATTTTCTTCAATATATGCTTCATATTTTTCCCTAAGAATTGATGTTAAACTATAAAAGGTATTATTCCAAATTTGATGTGGATAAATCTGTGAAATGTTGTCGTTCCTGTATTCTACTCCACACTTCATTAAGGCTCGGATGGTACGAAAATCTCTTTTGAAGGCAGCAATATGCAGTGGCGTCATATCACAATCATTGGTTTCCTCAACGTGGCTCTTTTTGGAGAGAAGGTTGTTCATTAAGTACACATTTTTATCAAGAATAGCTCTGTGAAGTAAATTCTCTTTAGAAGCTAGTTGATTAACATAATAAAAAACATATGGGTTTGAAAGCAGAATCAGCTTGGCTAATATTTTATATTTACTGTTTTGTTGCTTCTCATAGATCCATTTTGCCAAAAGATGGCTCCTAACTTCATGTCGATACAGTATATAATACTTGCGGTAGTTTTCATTTGTGAGCATAATATTGCCACTAAGTGGGTCATCGTATAGTAGCATAAATCGTAATGCTTCTCTATTGCCCGAAATAACAGCATAATGGATCATATTTCTGCCGAGTCCATCAGCTTTAAACAGCCAATCTGGATTTTCGGAAACTAGTGCTTCCAGCTGGTGTTTGGTACAGCCTTTTGTGATCAGTACCGCCAACTTATTTAATTTCTCTGAATTCATGGCACAAAAGAAAGAATCTACTTTTGGTGGTAGTTTCTTATTTTCGTATTCCGTTAAAAATGGTCCATATTCATTTTGATTTTCTACGAAATATTTAGCCGAGAACCAATATAATAACGAATCATCTACAAACTTCGATATTCCGTCATCCACGGTTGTTATTAAACCGACTTTTTCGATACCTTCATCAATTTCCTGAAATAATGGTTTAATATCTTTCTTTATTTCTTTTAGTATACTTTTCTTCATTCCTGTCTTATCGCACATGGCAAGCAATGCTGCTTTTGAGTGAAGGTCTATGGATTCCCGCTTGTGCTTTTTGACTTTCGCTCTTGCACATACGTCATCTATTTGATGGTATAAAGGCTCGTTGAGTACGTCAAATGTTTTGTCAACGTATTTTGTTAAAACTTCCGTTTCATTAAATATTCGTATATCACGAGGCTCTCCTTCCTCGCTGTTCTCAAGTTGTTCTTTAACATCCTTTGCTATTATCTCACAAAATAGCGGTGTGGTGCATAATATGGTGCTTGCTGCATTTGACCTCATTAAGTTAGGCGGAAAGTTTTCGATGTCGCAATAAGTTTTTATGTAGCTTTGAAAATCAATATTATCAAAATTAATCAATTCGTAGGCATTTATTTCCAAATCCTTCTCTAATTTCTCTACTATATTACTTCTTGTGGATATCCAAATTTTAACTCTGAATTCAGCTCTAATGATTTTAACGATTTCTACGACTTTCTTATAGTACGTTGGATAAATTTGATCTATTCCGTCAAGAAATACGACCAGCATATTTTCTTGGTATAAACTGTATTTATAAATATCATACTCAACAGCTTTCTCGTTGACTCCTGATATTTCTGTCAAGAAATTTTCAGCAATTTTCTTTTTTGATTCACCATTATTCATATTTAATTTCTTTAAATAACTTTGATATTTCCTAAGTTCAGCTTGTATAACGAAATATAGCGGATTCTTTTCTTTTATTTCGAGAGCTTGTCGCTTCAAATACCAAGATTTTCCTATTCCTGGACCAGCGAATATCACAACCAGGGACTGATTGAACAATTGCTGAGTATTAACTACGCATCGACCTAGCTCTACTTTCCTCTCAACGTAATAATTTTCGGGGGTTTCTAGTTCTTTACCTATAAGGAAGGGAGTGCTGCTATTGCCATTGCATATACAATGAATTAATATCTTTGTAATTATTTCATGACTTTTATAAGACTCAAAAAAGCTTCTTGAATTTATTAAACATCCTTGAAAATTATATTCAAAATTACTAAAATTTCCGCTCGTATTACTTAGCCATTGTTTGCTGTGTCCTTCAGCAAAACGAATGGCGCCCATTAAATTTTCCAATGGGTTACTACAGGCGGTGTACTCTATTATTAACGATTCTATTAACGCTTTCAATTGGTTAACATTTATTTGGGACGCACATACAACAAACTTATTGAGAAAATTATCATCTTCAATAATAGGACTCTTTCTGTCTTCAAGTGCTGTTTTTAATTTGTCATATTCGGGTTCATTATTAACAATAAAAATATTGCTTTGCTCCAGTGCAGTTTCAAAAAGATTGCGAAAAATTGATGGTATTGAATAGTTATTCTCCCCCACATCGCTTCTGGAGTTTGTGAACAAAACGAACATAGAATTCGCGATGTTACATGTATTTAAAATTACGTCATCAAAATCTTCAACTTTGTCCGTTATAACCTGATAACTTTGATAATATTTATTAAAAGAAAATTTTACATTTGCGGGTGCTGCGAAAGTTATAACGGGGATGCTCTTGGTAATATTTTCAACGTGTTTTAATTGAATAAAAAATGTCTCTTCCTTTTCCTCATTTTCGAGGATATATTTCACATTTACAACTAAATCATCACATGGACCAACTCCTTTTATGTTTCTGCAGACGTTGAACTCCTTAACGTCTTTATTTATTACCAGTCTTAAGACGACGAGCAAGTAGAAATATATTTCGTAGTCCACTCCTTTGGAATTTGCCGCTCCTTCGATTGGTTGGATATAATGTTGGGAGATCCCATTCACATTAGTTTTGTCCTGCTGTATTGATTCTCTCTTTGTGTATTTGCCGTGGCCTGACAAACTTGGTTTTCGATTTTCCATATCTGTAATTCAAATTATAGTAAGTTCAAGCCATAAGTAAGTGTATAGTGTTAACGGAGGAGGTGAAGGTGAACAATATGAGGGTAAAAGGAAGCGTGAGAGGGATAACGAGTAAAGAAACAAGCCAGTAAACATTTTAGAGTCACTTTACAGTTCAGTTTCTCAAAGTAGTTCATATAAAATATCTATTTTATCGGCTACTAATGGCGAAATCACTCCACTTGTCGGAATACAATGAAGATAAAGTTGATGCGAACTATAATTGAAGTACAATAGTGATAGAAACGTAACAAAATAGTACACATCACCAAATTGTTTACTTGGAAATCAGGAAAGGAGTTTGAAGAGGCAGAAGACATTGAACAAGACGTTTATAGCGAAGTAACATGTAACTTAAAACGTCGGCATCCATTTACTGTACTACGTATTCACTGAGGCTCTTTTATATGTTTATAAAAAAACTAATACATATTATTTTCAAGATGCGGCCGATTATGCTACCCAAAATGTGTAATATTTGTAAAATTTCCATGAAAGAAACTTTTAAAAAAGAACCACTAAAATTAAATTTGAATATCAATATTAAAATTCGATAACACTTGCCACACGATCTTACGTTTTCTTATCTACATAGATTGACACTTAATTGTTGTATTATATCGTTGTTTATCAGTATCATTGTTTTAATTTTCTTTTAAATTATGATAGAGTATAAAATATTGCGACATTGCGTGAATAATTGAAACAATTATTCTTTATCTTAGTAAATAATATTTTATTAGTTAATTTAATACGACTAATATTAGAAATGTGGATCACCGCAACTACTGCAATATATAAGAGTACACGGAACTGTACATAAGGGTATATAGAGTCTCTAGTGTAATAAAACATTAATGTGTTTGTGAATCATGAAATTTATGAACCTATGAATTTATGAATCTATGAATCTATGAATCTATGTATCTATGAATCTAAGAATTTATGAATCTATGAATCTATTAATCTAAGAATTTATTAAATTATGAATCTATGAATTTATGAATCTATGTATCTATGAATCTAAGAATTTATGAATCTATGAATCTATTAATCTAAGAATTTATGAATCTATGAATCTATGAATCTATGAATCTATGTATCTATGAATCTATGTATCTATGAATCTAAGAATTTATGAATCTATGAATCTATTAATCTAAGAATTTATGAATCTATGAATCTATTAATCTAAGAATTTATTAAATTATGAATCTATGAATTTATGAATCTATTAAATTATGAATCTATAAATTTATGAATTAATGAATCTATGAATCTATAAATTTATGATTTTATGAATCTAAGAATTTATAAATTTATGAATCTATGAATTTATGAATTAATGAATCTATGAATTAATGAATCTATGAATTAATGAATCTATAAATTTATGAATTTAAGAATTTATGAATCTATAAATTTATGATTTTATTAATCTAAGAATCTATTAAATTATAAATTTATTGAATTTGAATTAATGAATTTATAAATTTATAATTTTATGAAACTAAGACTTTATGAATCTATGAATTTACAATAACATACGTACACGTATTAACCTTTATTTCAATCATAAGTTAAAAAAACAACCCCTAAAAATGTGATAAATATTACATTTTTATGTAAATGGTTTACATAAATAATTCGAAAATATAACAAACGTATAATAATATTTTACGTAAAATATACATAATTTGAAAACAAAGTTTTATCTAAATTGTAGAATAATTTCCGATAATTAGTTGCATAAGTAAAAAGGATTTAAAGTAAAAGGTATACATACCTACTATTTAATCATACGGCGATCGAGGCTGGTGTACAAATACTTCTCTCGATGCATCCTTTTAACCGCTTCCTTTTGTTTACACACTTTTACCTCTTAGCGTTGTATTTCAAGAAAACTTAGGTATGTACTAAATAAATAAAGAGCCTAGATCACTCGTTAATACTCCGCGAATCAATCTTATCTTAATTCATCCAATTAACAATATGTTTATTATCTGGGAATTCGATAAACAATTTTTTGCTTGAATTAGTCAATTGATCGCGTCTTTTTGGACGAGACATAGTCAATAATGAATTCATTGCTAACTCAACTTCGTCTTTTAAATTGATAACCAACTTCAAATGAATTCGAGTTCGCTGAAGTTTAAACTCTGTTTAAATTTAGTACTCTATTTATTTTAATATGGCATAATGGAACCCTTATAAAAAGTAAAAAAATCGAGGTGGCATGTTTGAGGTCTTGTTAAAACTTGAAACTGGAGTTTTCCAGTCAAGTCTTGGTTACTAAATATGACGTCATTATTGTTAGTTAACTGTGGTAAGGTTTATTACTTCTTTGCGCATTTATTTCTTCGCCTCTAGTACGTTGGTTTAACAACTACTAACAGTACCATAACTAAGAAGAAGGGTAGGAGGGGGTTAACAATATGTGACAAGACGTGACAATGTGGAAGAACCGAGAATAAACTAATTTAATGCTGATAAAATTAATTAGTCTTATTTCCTTCTATTATTATTGCTATCTTGATTTGTTTTCCAAAAGCAGTTCCGTGCCCATAAAGCAATTTCCGCAAACATAGCCATAAGAAGCAATAGTGCAGTGGACATATCGACATTGATTGATAAGCATAGATGATCTAATGCGGATTACTGATTACACATTATGGTGTACGTGAACATGACGTCTGCTCTGAAGATAACAACTCTAGTTATTGCTACATTTTTAGGAATGTTGTGATCGAGTATCACTTCTTTTTTGTTTTGGCCAGATAAACATTTGAGATTCCATAAGTTTTATTTAAATACGTTTTTGATTAATTTTTATACGTAGACCCTATTATCTTTTTATTCATAATTTGCGGGGCTTTCTATGTTCGCTGTCTTAATATTACATAATAAATTTCTAAATCAAAATTAAATAGTTATTTTTTTAACGACTTCTTAAAGACTGTTGTTTTTTAATAATCTCCTTATCTATTCCTTCTCCCTGCTTTGTCCTTTTTGGTTTTGTCCTTTTCTTCTTCTGAATCCTTACTTGCATTGGACATGGCTTTTCTTTTCCTATCAGTATTCCTGTCTGTTTTCATTGAACCAACGCATTTAATATTTCGAATCAGTTATCCTTGCAAATGCAAAGTATCGCTAGAAAATGTATATACAGTTTGAAGGATAATAACTTCAGTTATTTTTCACATATAATTATAGTAGGAAGTCGTCGGTGAGAGGACTCAGCAGCGGATATTACTAAACAAACACTGTATACATTTTGAGGGATCCTGGAGTACGCATAAAGTAATAATAATAAAAAATGTAATAGATACTCTATTGTTAAATTATCAATATTATTATTTACAGTTTTATTACACTTTTAATTTCTGCGAATTATATTACATGTGAATGCATTGATTTGACGTCATGTATCTTGTATAGATTGTATAATTTATCACCTTATCAGTTATATGACTAAACATATGATATCAATAAAGTACTTCAAATAACTACTTGGTGAAGAACCTTTCTCTGTTTTAAATTCTTCTAGTAATTTGGAAACTAAATTATATATTTCAAGTTTTAAAGATACAACCTTAATTGTTTTCTTCTCCAAACCAGAAACTTTAAAAAGCATCTGCAAAACAAACAGCTTGTAATATTATGCAAATATTTAGAAGCTAAATAAAATAGGGTTTTTTAATGAACGTGTGTAATACATTTTCTAACTTCATGTATTAGTACTACATTATGAAGTCATTTTTTCTTTGTATTCTCAATTGCAACCCTCCCAAAGCAGTTGTCAGAAAACTCTTCGGGTCACAAATAATTTCATTTGGTGTGTTTGAACAAGTGGTTATCACGTAGTCTCTAAGACAATTGATGATTCCAATTTTAACTTGCAGAAGACCCAATCGTTCACCTTTAATAAAATATAAATTTAGAAAAAATCAGGTGTCTACAAACTTGCTCATACGAAAATATATAGCACCTATACAACCACGTGGGCCAGTTCCAAAAGGCAGATAACTGTAAGGGAGTCGAGATTGCTTGGCGTCTTTTGAGAATCTTTGTGGGTCGAATTTGTGCGGATTAGGATAATACTGAAATCATCATAATGGAAAATCAATTGAAGCATACAGAAACAATAATGAATTCTAAATTAGATTTTGTGAAACGCTGAATTTTGTAGGTGAAATGAAAATATCTTAGGATCGCCATGAATTCCGCCAACTGAAACATAAACTGGAGTTCCATACTCCAATATAATGTGCTGATAAGGTTCTGGTAAACGATATCCTCCTTCCTGCATGCACACTCTCTCCAGAAATGGCACTGGAGGATACTTTCTCAACGTTTCTGGTAAAAGGAAAGTATTTTTTAAATATATGTAACGTAATGTTTAATGTGGATCGCTTGCTAGTTGTGTGCATATCTTTGATAGCAATACAACTTGTTTTAAATAAAATACTGCACCTTCAACCACCATGTTAAGATATTCCATCTCGTTGATGCTGTCATAAGATAACTCCCCATTATTCTTGTCAAGTACCTCTTGAATTTCTTTTCCTAAAATTTCTTGATATTTCGGATTCATTGCCATTTCGTACAAGCAAAAAGCACCGGTTGTTGACGTTGTATCAAATCCGGCAATGAAGAATGTGGCGGTCTGGGCAACCATGACATCTCCTTCAACCTCTAAAAAACACAAAGAAAAATGTGACAAGAGTTAGTATAATGATAGAAGACGCATTCGGGAATATATAAACATTAATACTAACTTAGGAGGCCATCTCCAAGCGGAGAGTTCTTCAACTTGACTAGAAGATCAACGAAGTCTTTTCGATTCCTTCCTGAACTCTCTCTCTCATTGACAACTTCATGTGTAACTTTTCTAAAAAACTCAGTCGTGTCTTTTGACATAAGATTACATTTAAACAACTTAACTAATCGTGGTATAAATAATATTGAAAGCCATTCAAACATCCTGTACCATTGAACCTCAAATATTTTTCTTCCGTAAGTTCTCACCTCATCTTTAGGATCATTAATACTATTTGTTTTAATTCCAAGCGCAAACCGTGCAATTGTGTCGGTCGAATAATTCCCAAATAAGTCCTTCATGTCAACAATTAACTCATTTGTTTGCGAATCTTTAATTTCATTTGAAATGAAATCATGCAACTCTTCTCCAACTTCTTTTAGAGAATTAAACACGCCTTTTAGTCTTATAGGCGTGAAACTTGGAGATAACTGTTTCCGGAGATCGTTCCAGCCATGCCCTTTAATAAAAGATAAATTGAAGTACCCAACAGGATCATACTTCTCATTAGAAGTGGTATATCTATGAGGAAAACTAGGAAAATCTTTGACTAGAAATTGTTTGATAAGTTCTGGGTCTCGTACTAATATGCCTGGTCTTTGAAAAATAAACAATCCATAGAGACCATACTTTGTACTGTTGTAGCAGTTGATGAAGAAATCAATTAGGGATGCTTTTTGCGTGAGCGGATCCCAGAAGCTGCCAATAACAGGGAAATATGCGGCACTGGGAATTCCTTTTGAAATCCAATATCGTGAATGTCGTCGATGGAGGTAGATCAAGAGGACTGCAGCCAAGAGGGACCAAGTATATAGCAGCAATGACATCTAAAATAATGCCAAAGAATTGTAGAAATATTCCCACCAAATTTATTTATTTTTCTTATTCATTTATGTCCAGAGCCAAAGTAAGAAATTTAAGTCAGTGCATGTTCTGTATTTGTATTGGATTTCGATGGTTGTGAATGGCTTTACAATTGTGAACCGGGATCGGTTAATACTGTGCTCTTATAAGAAAAATGTTAAATACACTTTCAGATTTACGTAAACATTTTTAAATTAAAAGTTTAAGCGATATTTATTTTTGTCTATTAGAAATTGTGGCTTAAATTTTACAATATTGAAATAAAATACTTACATTTCAGTGACTTCCAAATAATCACCAATTCTTACTAAACAATAATTAGATTTAAAAAACTTTTACACAACTTACGAAAATAGGCAAAGGTCAACTATTTTTGATAGCACCCAAACACTAACACGCTGTCATAATCTAACTGATAACAAATTCGTGCGTATTGTTAGTATCATCATTCCAAATATTCCAAACAAGGAATGAAAAACATTAACTCTTTGTAAAGGATTATAATGATTATGATAAAGAGATACAACGTTATTCTCTATTACATATAAATATTTTGCTTTTCATCAGTCTAACCTACATTACAACTACTTTTAATTAATTAAGATTTCTCTTTTGTATCCTCAATTGCAACCCTCCCACAGGCGTTGTCAGAAAACACTTCGGATCAGGAATAATTTCGTTTGGTGTATTTGAACAAGTGCTTATAACGTAGTCTCTAAGACAATTGATGATTCCAATTTTAACTTGCAGAAGACCCAACCGTTCACCTTTAACAAAATATAAATTTAGATAAAATCAGGTGTCTACAAACTTGATTATATGAAAATATATAGCACCTATACAACCGCGTGGACCAGTTCCAAAAGGTAGATAACTGTAAGGGAGTCGAGACTGTTTGGCGTCTTTTGAGAATCTTTGTGGGTCGAATATTTGCGGATTAGGATAATACTGAAATAAATATATTAGAAAATCAATTGCAGCACATAAAAAAAAACAACAATGCTGAATTTTGTAGGTGAAATGGAAATACTTTAGGATCTCTATGAATTCCGGCAACTGGAATATAAATTGGAGTTCCATACTCCAATATAATGTGCTGATAAGGTTCTGGTAAACGATATCCTCCTTCTTGCATGCACTCTCTCTCCAGAAATGGCACTGGAGGATACTTTCTCAACGTTTCTGGTAAAAGAAATGCATTTTTAAATCCATAACATCATTAACAGGTAAATATAGGTAACGTAAAATGTAATGTTACTGTTTTACATAAAAAAGCTTTTGCGAGTTAGCATATTTATGCTTTTATTATTGTTTTAAATAAAATACTGCACCTTCAACCACCATGTTAAGATATTCCATCTCGTTGATGCTGTCATAAGATAGCTCCCCATTATTGTTATCAAGCATCTCCTCAATTTCTTTTCCTAAAATTTCTTGATACTTCGGATTCTTTGCCATTTCGTACAAACAAAAAGCACCGATTGTTGACGTTGTATCAAATCCGGCAATGAAGAATGTGGCAGTCTGGGCAACCATGACATCTCCTTCAACCTCTAAAAAACACAAAGAAAAATGTGACAAGAGTTAGTATAATGATAGAAGACGCATTCGGGAATATATAAACATTAATACTAACTAAGGACACCATCCTCAGGCGGAGAGTTCTTCAACTTGACTAGAAGATCAACGAAGTCTTTTCGATTCCTTCCTGAACTCTCTCTGTCATTGACAACTTCATGTGTAATTTTTCTAAAAAACTCAGTCGTGTCTTTTGACATAAGATTACATTTAAACAACTTAACTAATCGTGGTATAAATAATATTGAAAGCCATTCAAACATCCTGTACCATTGAACCTCAAATATTTTTCTTCCATAAGTTCTCACCTTATCTTTAGGATCATTGATACTATTTGTTTTAATTCCAAGTGCAAACCGTGAATTTGTATCAGTCGTATAATTCCCAAACAATTCCTTCATGTCAATAACAAACTCATTTCTTTCGGAGTTTTTAATACCGTTTAAAATGAACTGGTGCAGTTCTTCTCCAACTTCTTTCAGAGAATCAAACACACCTTTCAGTCTTGTTGGCGTGAAACCTGGAGATAACTGTTTCCGGATATCGCCCCAATGATGACCTTTGATAAACGCTAAACTATTGTACCCTACCGGATCGTGCATCTTACTAGTAGTGGTGTATCTATTATGGAAACTTTGAAAATCTTTCACCATAATTTGTTTGATAAGTTCTGGGTCTCGTAGTAATATGCCTGGCTTGTGAAATATGAATATCCCAAACAGACCATAATCTGTGCTTTTATAACAATTAGTGAAGAATTCATGCAATGATACTTTCTGAGTTAAAGGATCCCAGAAGCTGCCAATGACAGGGAAATATGCGGCACTGGGGATTCCTCTGGAAATCCAATATCGTGAATGTCGTCGATGAAAGTAGACCAAGAGGCAAACAATGACTGCAGCCAAGATAGGCCAAGTGTATAGCAGCAATGACATCTAAAAGAATGCTTAAGAATTTTAGAAATGTTACCACCAAAAATATTTATTATTCATTTTTATTCAGCGCCAAAGTAAGAAATTTATTTGTTAATAACGTTATAAATGGTAAATCACTAATTAAACTCAATCGTAAGTTCTATTATAAGAAAAATGGTACATTCAGTACAATGTTTCAGCATAAAAGTAATGATTTTTAAATAAAAATATTAAGGGATATTTGTATCTATTTAGCAGAACTTGTGACTTAAATTTTACAGTATTTTTAAAATGTTAAAATAAAATACGTACATTTCAGTGTCTTCCAGATATTCGCCAATCTTTACTAAACAATGATAAGATTTTAAAAACATCTTAACTTTCATACAAGTTAAAAAGCAGACAAAGGTCACCTATTTTTGATAGCTCCCAAATACCAACACGTTACTATCTTACCGATAACGAGTGCATATAAATTATTAGTATAATCATTACAACCTTTCGATTAGTATATACTAGGAATGAAAAACATTCGCTCTTTGTAAAGGATCATAATAATTGTGATAAAGAGATACGACATTATTCTCTACTAGATATAAAAATATTTTACATGTTATCAGCTTAACCATCATTAGTACTATTTCTAATTATTCATGCTTTCTGTTTTGTATCTTCAATTGCCACCCGCCAATGGGAATTATCAGAAAACACTTCGGGTCACAAATAATTTAATTTGGTGTATTTGAACAAGTGGTTATCACGTGGTCTCTTAAAAAATTGATTACTCCAACTTTAACTTGCAGAAGAGCCAGTCGTTCACCTTTAATAAAATATAAATTTAGATAAAATCAGATATCTAGAAAGATAATTATATAAAATTATATAATACCTATACAACCACGTGGGCCAGTTCCAAAAGGCTAAGAAGCCATTCAAAATATTAAAAAAAAATTTGTAATTAATAACGAAGTATTTAATACACTAGAAACTATAGCATAATTCTGAATATTTCCGCTGCAAGAGTTGATGTTACAGAGACACCCAGCGGATGAATCTTGAAGCTCACTGTTTTCATTGCAGTTGATTGCAGTCTTGCGTGTTCTGACATTAATCTCATTTTATTATTTTAAAACATTTAATTCCTTTTACAATATTAAAAAAAGACGAAAAATTGCATGTTAGGTAAAATTACGTACGTAACAAGTATAAACATAACTGTGTTTAAATAATCATAAAAACTAAAATATATTTATATTTTATTTATAATGCAAGAAACAGATACGACATTTTTTTCTACCCCATATGTAAAAATTTTACATTAGTACTACAACTAATTAATTAAGATTTCTCTTTTGTATCTTCAATGGCAACCCCCCTATAGGCATTACCAGAAATGTCTTTGGGTTTAAAATAATTTCATCTGGTGTATTTGAACAAGTGCTTATAACGTAGTCTCTAAGACAATTGATGATTCCAATTTTAGCTTGCAGAACAGCCAATCGTTCACCTTTAACAAAATATAAACTTAGATAAAATTAAAAATCTATAAATTATACAGGAATGTATAATACCTATACAAGTGCGTGGCCCAGTTCCAAAAGGCAGATAACTGTAAGGGATTCGAGACTGCTTAGCTTCTTTTGAGAATCTTTGTGGGTCGAATATGTGCGGATTAGGATAATACTGAAATAAACATATTAGAAAATCAATTGCAGCACATAGAAACAATAATGAATAGAAATAAGATTTTGTGAAACGCTGAATTTTGTAAGTGAAATAAATATACTTTAGGATCGCTATGCATTCCGCAAAGTGAAAGATAAACTGGAGTTCCATACTCCAATGTAATGTGCTGATACGGTTCTGGTAAACGATATCCTCCTTCCTGCGTGCACACTCTTTCTACAAACGACATTGGAGGATATTTCCTTAACGTTTCTAAAAAAAGAAATGTATTTCAATATCATTAACTTCAACACGAAATGAATTTCCAAAACAAAATTCCAATAATATTGAACCTTCAACCACCATGTGAAGATATTCCATCTCGTTGATGCTGTCATAAGATAGCTCCCCATTATTTCTGTCAAGCACATCTCGAATTTCTTTTCCTAAAATTTCTTGATATTTCGGATTCTTTGCCATTTCGTACAAACAAAAAGCTCCTAGAGTTGCCGATGTGTCAAATCCTGCACTAAAAAATATGGCAGTCTGGCCAACCATGACATCCCCATCAACTTCTGCAAATGCAATTGAAGTCAACAAATAACAAATAAAATAAAATGATATTCTAATTTGTAAACCAGATTTACTAACTTAGGAAGCCATCTACAGTAGGAGAATTCTTCAACTTCACTAAAAGATCAATAAAGTCATTTCGGTTTTCTCCAGAACGCTCTCTATTATTGATAACTTCATGAGTTACCTTTCTAAAAAAATCAGTCGTTTTTTTTGGTAAAACTTTACATTTGAACAAGTGAACTATGTGTGGTATAAAAAATATTGCAAGACTTTCAAACATCCTGTACCATTGAAGCTCAAATACTTTTCTTCCATGAGTTCTCAATTCGCTGTTAGGATTATTAATACTATTTGCTTTAATTCCAAGCGCAAAGCTAGAAATTGTATCCGTCGTATAATTTGCAAATAATTCCTTCATGTCAACATGAAATTCTTTTTTTTCCGAATCTTTAATACCATTTGAAATGAACTGGTGCAGTTCTTCTCCAACTTGTTTCAGAAAAGGAAACACGCTCTTCATTCTAATAGGCGTGAAACCTGGAGATAACTGTTTCCGTAGGTCGTCCCACTCACGACCTTTGATGAATACCAAACTGTAATACCCAACCGGATCGTGCATCTTACTGGTAGTATTGTATTTATCATAGAAACTTTGAAAATCTTTGATCATAATTTGTTTGATCAGTTTTGGGTCTCGTATTACAAGGCCTGGCTTGTGAAATATGAATATTCCATACAGACCATAATCTGTGCTTTTATAACACTTGTTGAAGAAATCTGTTAGCGATATTTTCTGAGTCAACGGTCCCAAGAAGCTGCCAATGACAGGGAGATTTGAGGCACTGGGGACTCCTTTTGAAATCCAATATCGTGAATGTCGTCGATGAAGGTAAACCAAGAAACAAACAACTGCGGCCAAGAGTGGCCAAACACTTAGCAGTAGTGACATCTGGAAGATTGATTAAATCTGGTTCATTAAGCGAAATGCAAGCAAATATCAATGTTCCTTTACAGGTTAACATGTGGAACAAGCGATAAACCAGTTGTTAAAAAACACAAGTTATATATTATAGACATCAACGTATTAATAAACTTACATTTTGATATAATGTCTGCTTAGTACAGCTAAGTAGTCAACACAAGTTACTTAAATAAATTAGCTGATGTCTGAAATTGTACAAACATAAATACATTTTACAAAAGTCAATTATTTTTAATAGCCTACATTTATTGCACCGACACGCGGCGGCTCTTAAATTTGATGTTCACAATTACTGTTACAATACGAACATATAAAGAATGAGTTATTTTACTCAGACCTTGAAATTGTGAACATAAACGTTACATATGTTAAACACGTTTACTAATATGCATCACGATCGAAAAGAATTTAAGTTAAAATAATGTAACGGGCTTGTATCCTATGTCTTAATTTCTATAAAAGTGTACTAACATATATATTGATATAAAGTTCTAGAATATTGTGCTATTGTTGAATAATCTGCTAACGATATTTTCTGAGTTAACGATCCCAACCCAGTAAACAATTTGGTGAAGTGCCCTATTTGGTGAAGTTCGAGTCACTCGTACAATTCTATTTTAACGCTTTACAAGTTCTCTACCTGTCACAGATTTTGTGTTAGTTATTCTTTCTTTTTCCAACATCATTCATTAAGTATTTCTGTTTCTTTCCCACATGGATATATTTTTTTTAAGTTCACTTTCATCTCATTTATTCCAAAGTGAGAGAGAAACGAGATGCGTTAGACAAGTAAAATATATTTTTCACCGTTACACTTGTATACTTGTATAATATTTCGTTCAGTACAGATGTTTAAAGTATATGCTATCCTTTTTCAACAAATATTTCTTTAATGGTAATAGACAGACGCTATCTCCCTCAATCCCCGAATAGAATGTATATAAACGAAGATAGTACCTAGCGATGGTAAGACAGAGGTTTTAAATCTAACGCAGACCTGCCGATCGTGGATTTTTGAATCACCAAAACAATGTAAAAAACTAATATAACGAGTATTGTTGAAGATGAATAATATTCATTAAAAAAATCACGATCCGTACTAAAGATTACATCTATTTATTTCTTCATTTAAATATTTATATTTTGCAGACTTCAAAAAGTAGAATTCAATTAAGTTTTATACCCCTGCTAGTTTCAAGTTTATAACTCCGGTCATAAATCATAAACCAACTCCGCTTTTAATTCAGCAGTGAACCGTCGTTGCAATGTCTGTAGCTCATAAAAAGGGCCTTTCCTATGAACGACTGAATAGAAAACGAACACGTTCCAGACAAAAAATTCATGATATGTAATAGAAATTAAGTAGAATTTACTCCAAAATGTTTACTGGGAAGAAGCTGGCGATGATGGGAACATTTGAGGCACTGGAGATTCCTCTTGAAATCCAATATCGGGAATGTCGTCGATGAAGGTTAACCAAGAAACAAAGAATAAGTGCAGCCAAGAGTGGCCAAACACTTAGCAGTAGTAACATCTGGAAGATTGATTAAATCTGGTTCATTAAGCGAATATCAATGTTCATTTACAGGTTAACATGTGGGGAAGCGATAAACCAGTTGTTAAAAAACACAAGTTATATTTTATAGACATCAAGGTATTAATAAACTAACATTTTGATATAATGTCTGCTAAGTAGTCAACACAAGTTACATGTTTATCATGATCGTGATCTCTTTCATGGTTAAGGAACGCGTAGTGACATTAAAGGCCCCGGTCATGAGTTCTAGGGTGTAAAATATAGAAAACAACATGAAAACCGTGACATATGTTAAACACGTTTACTAATATACCTACATTAAAACTACATTATGATGGTTATAAAATTGTTTGTAATTTTAATTTATCTAGCTTTAGCACAAACTGCACACAAGCCAAACTAAATTTAGTTGTGTTAAATACCGGCGAAACTGTTTTATAATCTGCTTTTTATTAATCAATACTTTCTACTAATTACTTTTGTACTTGATTTAAAAGCCATTTATTAATTAAATATAATTTTTAATTCATATATTCTTAACTGCAAATTACAATTAATAATGCAGTAATTAATATATCAGAAACTATTACTTCAATTTCAATTATTGAGCGGGAAGATTTAGCTAAGTCTAATTATATGTTAATGTCTGCTAAGTAATCAACACAAGTTTCTTAAATAAATAAGTTGTTGTCTGAAACTTTACAAATATAAATACAGTTTAGCAAAAAACAATTATTTTTTATAGCCTGCATTTATTGCACTAACACGCGGTGGATCTTAAATTTGCTGTTCAGATTATTGTTGTAGTATTTAAAATAAATATTTCACTCTGACCTAGACGGTTTCCATTATACTACAAGTTATATTGAAATTCAAGGTAAATATTTACTAGTACACATTCAAACTTATGATTATTTAAATTTGATGAAATAACATCAGTTGTTTGTACGAAAAAATGTTTTTACAAATTTCATTAAACTTAGTATAGACAGGTACAGCTGCTTAAATTCTATTTAGTTGTTCATCTTAAGAATTGGAGATACAGAATGGTTTCCAGTTTTTAAATCTGCGTAAAAAGTACGCTACGAAATATATTTAATACGTCAAAATAAAATGCCTTGATAAATTCATAAATAAAGACATTTTTATTTTGTTTTGTTTTCTGTCAACAAGTCCCATATGGCAATGTTTTAAATTCTAATAACTTTAAAATCTAATAACTTCTCACTGACTTTTCTGCTTGACTTAAAAGTCATTTATTAATAAAATAAACATAATTTTATTCTTAACAGTAAACTTTAGATTTCTTAACTACAAATTATAATTAATAACGAAGTATTTAATACACCAGAAACTATTGTTTCATTTTGAATTTTTCCGCGGCAAGAGCTAGACGTCTGATGTTACAGAGACATCCAGCGGATGAATCTTGAAGCTCACTATTTTTGCTACTAACAGTAAGCAACAAGAACGGTACAACACCACTCTAGAAAAGAAAGAAAAAGATATTGTGTAATACGTTTTTAGAAGCACAATAATTATAAATTAAAATGACTTACTTGATGCATCGTAATGCAATTTAGCGGGTCCTCCGATAAGTGGTATAAAGCCAGCACTGTAGTCTTGTGGGTTCGGACACATGTGCCCGCTAAATACGCCACCAGGGGCGTTATAACTCCTAGTTTTCCAAATTGGTGTCTGTTGTCGCTCCAACTACAACAATATCCGATTGCGTCTGCTAGATATTCTCTTAAGCTTTCGTCTTTAGTGTTAACTGTAATTAATACAATAAATATAAGTAGTTCATTTTCAAAACTAATTAGTAAACCATAATATTTCAAATTCACTCCAAGACAAATTGGAATTCATATAGAGTTCGTTATGAAATCAAAATGGAAATCGAGTCCATAATGAATTCACTGTTAATTCATCAAAGAACACTGGTGTCAATTCATTTTATGGGTTCCAGTGTTATTATAACTTGAATAACAAGTAAACAATTTGGACTACATATTGGATAACTAATTGCAGCTTTAGATTTTGATTCGCGTTTATAGTTACTTACATAAAACGATTTAAACATAAAAAACATGTTTTTTTGGATAATATTTAACGTGCTGTATAGTATCGCCATCTATATTGCGAATCTAAAAATGGCCAAGTATCGTTTCACGTTAAAATAAAAAAACATGTTACATTACCTAATTTAGCTAATTTTGGGACAACTCCATGATCAGTCATTACTGCCAAATTTTCAATGTCTCTAGCTATAGTAGCAATTGCCGCACAAACTCCTGCTAGTACTTTTGTGTCATCTGAATCTAAGAGTTCCACCATTAATTCCAAAGCGCCAACAAAACTTCTAACCATATTGCCAGAGTCCTGAAAACTCAAATGCAGTGAAAAGAGTCGCTAACGTATTAATTACTTAATTAGTAATGACAAAATTAAAATTAAACTAATAAATGTTAAATTCATATATAAAAAGGTACAAGAAAGTATTAAATAAAAATAAATCTAACACTTCATGAGTCAGCATGCCCGATCGCAAATTCCTTACAAGGTCATTGAAGTCACGACAACAAGTGCTGCCTCTACTTCATTTGGACGAGTATTTATGAATGAATTGGTGCCTCTACTTCATTTTGAATGAGTTTACTACTACGACATTTAAATAAGAAGTTGGCAGCTTGAGTTTATTGTTGTCATGACTTCATCCTTTGGACCATACGTGTTTTAAGGCCCGATATATTGTTTGAGCGCAGTCTTAGCCTATGATGATACTTACACTGGCATTTTCTATGCAAGGTCTCAAAGCCCAAGCTGCATTTGCTTTGACAGCGTTTGAAGAATTCTTTAGAAGGGACCAGATCAATCGAACCCCATCAAGATCTTCAATGATGGACATGGAATCTGGGTCCTTTGCACACTGTGCTAATGCCAATGGAATATTTTCTAGTAGCGGTTTGTAAACAGCATTCAAATGATTTACTAAAAGAAATGAACGGTTTGTAATGACACCAACAAATGTTATGGCGGCAGTTCAGCCGACAAGAGACGAGAGCAGTCGAGACAAGCCGAAACAAGGCGAGAGCTACAGTACACCATGATCTCGGTGAACCGCGGGGAGGTACCTGAAGCCACGCGAGAAAGTAAGTACGCGACCAAACAAATATGGCTGCTTGCGCGTGCGCATCAGCAGAGTTGACATACTGGCGCGTATAAATAAAATACATAATATTTAGAAATAACAATATCAAATAAATCAACAAATAAAAGGATCATATTTTCATAAAGAATCTTACCAAGTAGCGGTATACCTCTGCACGCTCTGACGCTATCAACGTTATGTTGGAATCGCGTTAATTGTGAAATAGCACCTGCTACATTGGCTAAAACCTCCTCATGATCATCACCTAGAAGGCTAACAAGGACCTAAAGAATAACATACCTTAAATAAATAAACTCTTCATATACATATAACTATATTTAGCTGAAAATGTTTACTCACTGGCATTGTACCCAAATTATCCAGCCTTTTAACATTACTGTCCAGAACTGCGCAAGTCCAGATGGCACCTGATGCAGCAGCTAGTAATGGTTTGTTGTCTGCATACTTCGAATCTTTGATAATATTCACCAGAGGGTCGAGACCACCTGCTTTCCGAATTCTATCACACGTTTCCTAAAAAAAGAATAAGATATTGTAAATGTCAGTTGTTGATTGAAATTGATGTTAATAAATGTGTATTGGCGTGTCTATTTTATTAAATATCTAAATGTTGACAGAGATATAGCAATTCAAAATTTGAATTGTAGTTTTAGCGCTAGAAATCGTCAGCCATTTGTATTACGCGAAATGCATTTTATACGTCAGTTATTTGTTGATTAGGTCAATGTTTTGTAGCTGTTGGTAGTCGAAATAATCAAGTCAAGTCAAAGAATAATAAGTTTTTATTTTATTTAACCCTGTTACGACAGACATAATTTTGAAATTTTATAAATATCTGTAAAAAATATTTGATATATAAATACATATAGCAGAGATTTATAAGCTGTAAGGTTGGTAACCTATAAACTTGTCAAAGTTCTGTCAAGAATAAATCTCTTTTACGCTGTGTTGTATAAAAGAGATAGCAACATAGCGGTTGTGAAATCAGATGCTGTTGGAATGTGTACAACGTTGAATCCCTTTATTAATTAAAGAGACAAAAGGACTTTTTTTATTGTTAACATCTCGTTATTAAAAAATAATTGACCATTTGAGGTTGTAGTAACCCTCTTTATCAAAATATAGTACACTTTTATAGAAATTAAGACATAGGACATAGGCCCATTCACTTTCACAAATAAAATCTTAAATAAATATAAGGAAATGTGAATACAGCAACAAAAATATAATGAAATACAAAAAAGAACTGTTGATACTTACTATATCGGCAGAACACTTGAACAAACAGCTAGCGCAATACAGCTGTAAATCAACGTCATCTGAAGTCAAGTAACGAACTATATCAGGTATCATATTTTCGGTCTTTATTGCTAATTGGTAACTATCCTATAAGAAAAATATATTGAACATTAAACAAGAAATCATACTTTAGAGTATATTGCAAGATCATACAGTGTAAAACGTTGCATTTGATTGGTAAAGGAGTTAAATATAAAGATCTAAAGGTTCATTTGAAGTGCTACCACTATAAATACATAAAAATAAAACGAGTAATTTGACAGATGAAGTGTTTTCGCTATTTATAGCACATAACATTTATTTTACTTATCAACGACTGAACTATGGGCATTCCTTCATGATAAAAGTTCACAGATTTCGATAAATCTAATTTTGAATGGAGGTCAAATTGTTTTTTGTGATATTTTAGAGATTACCTGGGATGCACATCCTTGGAGAGTTCCCATAGTAGATTTTACAACATCCATGTGCACAGATTTAATAAGTCGGGCTAGTAATGGTACCACACCGCTCTTTTTCATGATTTCCCTGTTTCTAGGAGAATGAGATAACGACCATAATGCTCGAGCACCAGCTCCAGCTATTTCAACTTGGTTTAAATCATCTTTGGAAAGCGTTTCTCGTGGGGAATGAAGACACCTATCAATATTCAGAAAATTTAACTTAGAATAAGCTTGTAGCAAGCTTGGTTGATGGTAATTTACTTACTTTTCGCTAACATCTAACAAGTCTACTAGTTTTGGAATGCCAAGACAGTTTCTAACTTTCTTTCTTGCTGCTTTAATTTTTGCCACGTTGGCGATTGTCTCCGCTGCTAATGTTTGGATATCTCTAGCGGGATCTGTCAATGCTCGCACTAATACAGGAATGCCGCCTTGGTCTGTGATTGTTCTTTTAATATGGATATTCTCGGAAATAATTGCCAACACTGATAATGCTCCTAACTTTGATTTGATGTCATTCGTTTCTAATATGTTTAGCAAAACTTCAAGGCCACCAATATCCTAGAAAATTGAATGTTAAATACAGTTATTCTGAGAGTGAGTCTATAATAGAAGGAAAGGGTCCTTCAACGGTCGTGTTAATCGCCAAACGAATCCTGTTATACACTTGGTACTGTAGTAAGAAACCTAAAGTAATAGAAAAAGGGATTAAGGCAGCTTTCTACCTGAATTGCAGCCTGCATAACATCGTTTTTTAAATCGTAATCCAAAATGCAAGATAAAGCTATTACTGTAGCAGTAGGGTTACCAGCTTTTACAAATTTAACTAATTTCTGCATTTGCCAATACTGAGGTGGAATATCTCCTGATTTTTTAACTAAAAATCTCGTATCTTCATCATCTGAAGAAGATGGACTTTCAGATGGTGGACGATTGCTATCTTCGTCTTCGTAGATATTTACATCTTGAAGACCTATTTGTAGATAGTAAGATATTAATACTATGGTTTCATAATGATTTAAATAAAATGTTTCTTCATCTATGCTCGAGGCAACAAAAAGGCAAAAATGTATCTGACGTTTGATTGTGCATCTCTTTTACACTTTATAACTCTTTTAGATTTATAAGGCAAGTCTCACATTGACTTGCAGTTATGTTTTTATTAAAATCTAATTTGCCCTAATTTGCTCTAATTTCATGACTCCTTATTTAATGAAAATTCTGACCTGGTACATCATAGTTATCATCATCATCCATTTTGTATCTTTTAAACTAATATATGCCTAAAAACCTTTTAATAAAAAAAAAAACTATCAACAAAACAATTTTCTCAGTAGATCTTTTGAATTTTCATATATATTTTAGAACTAGTTTTATTAAACAGATTTTTAAAAACTTAAAGATTTATATAAAAATAATAATAAAATAAAGCCATAAAATGAGGACATATTTTGTTTAAATAAGTATCAAAAATTGTTGTCTAGATATCATAGATTAATTAAAATATTATTTACGCATTTATATAAGATGAATTAATTACTTCTTTAAACTTTATTGTTATTTAAAGTTATATTTTATATGCAGCAGTTTTATTGTAAATATTTTCATAAATATAAAAGACCCTACGTTACAAAAGTATGGTATTATCCGATTCATGGTAGCAATGCTGATCTATCTTACGAAACAATGCCTCCTCGATTACATGAATTAAATAATATGTGAGTTGTCAAACTCTTTCAAAGGTAAAGCAGGTTTCATATTCGAAAAGGTTTGAAAACAGGATCAACTTTTATTTATTAGAAAGTGAAATATTTCATTTAATTTATATAAACACCAATAAAATACTTATATTTATTAATAGAGGTATTATAAATCTTTTTAAAGGTTATTTCTTACATAATATACCGTCAAACTTAAGTTTAAAATTAATACTTCTTAATTTAATTACTAAAGCAACATTCAGAGAACTGTCAACATTTGTTCTACGGCAGAAAATAATCGTAATGTAAAACTTGATGAGCTTCGTTGTTGTATAAAAGAGATGACAAACTATCGGACGTGACGTACCATGTCAATTATTAATATCTCCCAATATATAGCGAGTTAATAGAAATAATTGAACATTTGAGGTTCTGGTACCTAACTTTATCAATCTATAGTATAGTTTTATAGAAATTAAGTCCTGGTTTACAAATCCATTTTATCGATCAACTTTTATAACAGGTTAAGGCAATGGGCTTGTGTCCTCATTCTTTAGTGGTCGATTTTTCAATTGTTGATTGAAATTGATGTTAATAAATGTGTATTGGCGTGTCTATTTTATTAAATATCTAAATATTGACGGAGATATAGCAATTAAAAATTTGAATTGTAGTTTTAGCGCTAGAAATGGTCGGCCATATTTGTATGACATGAAATGCATTTTAACGTCAGTTATTTGTTGAGTAGGTCAGTGCTGTGGTAATGTTTTGTAGCTGTTGGTACTCAAACAATCCAGTCAAGTCAAAGAATAATAAGTTTTTACTTTATTTAACCCTGCTAAGGCAGACATAATATTGAAAATTTATTGTTCCTTGAAATAACTGTAAACAATATTTGATATTTTGATATATAAATACATATAGCAGAGATTTATGATCTGTAAGGTTGGCAACCTTACACAAGGATTGTGATGTCACATGCATTTGGAGTTTGTACAACGTTGAATCCCTTTAATAATTAAAGAGACAAAATGACTTTTTTAATTGTTAATATCTCTTAACATATAAGGAGTTACTACAAAATAATTGAGCATTTGAGGTTCTAGTAACCCACTTTATCAATTTATAGTACAGTTTTATAGAAATTAAGACATAGGACACAAGCCCATTGACAACTATAGTTCAAATTACGAGAGTTCGGCGGCGACTCATACTTAAAACAAGTTGTGGGGTATAAACTGCAGATTTACTAAAAAGCACAGACTCACTTATTTTTCTATAATGTATATAGAAACGAATAAAATAAAATTCATTATCGTATTATAGATTTATACCACCGTTATAACCTCTTTTAAGTATCAGTCGCCGACGAACTATCGTGATTTGGACTATAGTTAATAAGTAATTATTCTTACCATAATTGCAAGTTGATTTATTTCCTGTGACAAATTGAAATCCAGTAAACAAGAGAGGGCTACAACAGTTGCAGTTTGATTTCCTGCTTTTATGTATTTGACTAATTTCTGTACATGCCAATATTCTGAAGGTAAATTTTCAGCTTTCTTAGATTCTGGTGGACTTTCATCTTCTTCTGAGGATGAAGGCTCTTCAGATAAAGGTCCTTCACTTTCGGTTTCTATTTAACAAGTTTAAAAATTGTTTTAAAAATATATAAATTAGTAAATGCATTGAATGTTCTTATTTGCAAACCTGTTAAAGGATTTAAATCTCGATCAGAGCTCATTTTTTGTATGATGTACAAAATAAACTGAATTTTTCAATGCGATTTATTTTTATCCTTGAAAATTGTTTGATCAATACTTGTGGAGTCAAGAAGTAAGAAGGGTTGTTCTTTGTATTTGGGAGGGAAACGATGCGAGATGTACAGATCTACAGAAGTGTATTAATAAACATTAGAGGGTTCTTCTCATGATAAACTGTACTTATGCGAATATGCTCTACTGAAAAAAGTGACATCACAAGTATTCGGTTCTACATTTTGCTATAACATTTTTTTCAAACAATGGGCTTGTGTCCTATGTCTTAATTTCTATAAAAGTGTACTATATATTGATAAAGTGGGTTACTAGAACCTAACTTAGAAATATAACTCCTTATATTTCAGGAGATATTAACAATTAAAAAAGTCATTTTGTCTCTTTAATTATTAAAGAGATTCAACGTTGTACAACATTCCAAATGCACATGTCCTCACAACTGCTATGTTGCTATCTCGTTTATACAACACCACTTAAAGAGATATATTCTTGACAGAACTCTGACAAGTTTACAGGTTACCAACCTTACAGCTCATAAATCTCTGCTATATGTATTTATATATCAAAATATCAAATATTATTTACAGCTATTTCAATGAACAATCAAATTTCAATATTATGTCTGCCGTAACAGGGTTAAATAAAATGAAAATTTTATAAATATGGCCGACATCTCTAGCGCTAAAACTATAATTCAAATTTTTAATTGCTATATCTCCGTCAACATTTAGATATTTAATAAAATGGAAACGCCAATACACATTTATTAACATCAATTTCAATCAACAATTGAAAAATCGTCCATAAAAAAATGAATACACAAGCCCATTGCAAGTTTGATATAAACAAACAAATTGAACAGCTATCAAATATTTTAAACAAAAGAAGTTTTTTTAAAGAATTTTTTTAATATTTTAGTTATCTCATACAGAACATGACAATTATTGATACCAAATTTTCAATCCATATATTTTCAAATTAAAATTTGTTCTAAACAAATTATATTAAATAACCAAATTAAATAGATAGCCTAATTAAATATTTCATCAAATATATTAATTTTTGCAGTCTTATATATTATTTATCCCGTACCTAAAAGAAAAATTCGAAGGAAAAGAAACATACTTAAAGTAAATACGATATTATTATAGACAGGTAAAAATGGATAATAAAAATTTACTAGTTAACTAATTATGTTTTATATTCCTTTTTAATTTTACAAATTGTTTAGGAATTATGTCCAGCGTTCCAGTAGCTGCAAGTCTGATCTACAAAGTAAAAATGGGAAACATTTCAGGAAAGGTACCAACAAAGCGAAGATTGGTAAATCGCGCGTATTTATTTGCTTATGGTCGAAGCCTAACAACTTCACAGTAAACAATTTGATGAACTGCCCTGTTTTGTGACGTTTCTATTACTATTGCACTTCAGTTATAGTTCGCATCAACTTTATCTTCATTTGTATTCCGACAGGTGGAGAGGTTTCACCATTTGTAGCCGATAAAATAGACATTTAATATAATGGAAAAGTGACTCCAAAATGTTTACTAGGTCGTTGATATAACGCGATTAATTATGATGAAAAGCACACTTTATGATGAAAAGAAGATTCCATTTTAATGTTTATTAATACACCACTTTATGTATTACGTATAGTCATAATATGGTTTATATCCTCATATGATAAAGTGTGCTAAAGCGATTAAATATTACTGAAAAAATTGCAGTCTCAAGAAAATGATTACATTTGAGAGAGAGCTTCATTTCTTCATTTAGCTTTACAAAGAGGAATTATTTCTTTTAGCCATCCGCGTCTGGTCAATGCGATAAGAACAACTATTATGAGTTTACCTATGAAAATCGTTGTGGACCTTGTAAACAATGCCCCCCTCCCTGCGCCCCGCTTTGTGCCACTTGTTGCTGTTCTACATGTAGACCTTGCGGACCCCCATACTAAAATTCCATTATTCTTAAAGAAATGAACTAACAGGATTATATTTCCTAGTAAGAGTAACACTTTTTCACACCGCTACCTAATAATATGTTAGTTAATAAATGTTCTTTTTCACAGAAATTAAAAAAAATGCAAATAACAAAAATTTAAGTTATGAGTAGCAAATGAAAAAAAGGAAAAAATGACCTGACCTGATCTTTGAATGCTTTGAATCACAAAATTACCAGTGATAGTAGCAAAATTAGCTTTTAATACGGTAAGAAATCTATTTGTGTACAATAAATATTTCGTTTTCTAATTGTTAATATATTTTATTTTCAGATATTAAAAAATTATTGGAATTATGGTCGTCGTCTCCTTGTTTTTGAAGCAACCTTATTGACTTATGAAAGAAAAAATATAATATATAGTTTAAAGTTTTTGTAAAAATATTATTATGTATATAAATAAATCTGCTCAGTGTTCTTTTTAAAACATATTGTGTTTAGAAATTTGGTAGATCAGCACTAGTTTAAAATTACTGGTACACTGCATAGGTAATATGTTGCTGTTAATAGTTGAAGTATAACTGGAAAGTATCAAATGTCATTGGAGATGAAACTTCAAAATTATTTGAGAGTTCATTAATTCGGCAATAAAATGCCAAAACGTAGTGAAAAATGTAAATTAATTGATTTCCTAATTGAAGATGTGATAACTGATTTAATATTACTAGAGGATTCAGGTGAAATTAATTTTCCACATCTTTGTAACCATCTTGATAAATACCGAGTTCATCTAAATAGCCTTAAAATAAATTAGTTTTTCTTACATTATGATATACTTTGAAGTGCAACTGTATTTAATTTTCAATTATATTGATTTGTAATGATACTAATTAGGCAACAACACAACTTATCTGTTATTTTTGTTTTGATTACATACTCACCATATGTCCTCAACAATACTTTGTTTGTTGCAATTGAATATATGTACTATAAAATTAAATAATAAAATAAACTATAATATGTATGAAAAATGCTTTAAGATACAGCGTTTTAAATTGTTATTGTAGACATAAGTAGATGAACTCATTAGTCTCCTTTTTGTAATGAACGTTTTCTAATATTACTTGTAGATTCCGACAATGAAGACGAAATCGAAGATGTTTTTGATGATTTCAACATGAATATATCAGTTGTTATGTCTTTTAGAAATTCAGTTCCTAATACAACCAAGTACATCCATAGAAAACGCGATTGGTTTAGTACTGTGTTGCCTAACCTTGATGAAAATGGATTTCGTGACATTGTTCGAGTAACCTGGACCCAATTCAATTTCGTTTGGAATTTAATAAAAGATGATGAAGTTTTCCATGGTTCAAATTCATGCAAACAATTTCAAACACCTTTACAGTTACTAATAGTCTTATTCCGTTTAGGTTGTTATGGACAAGAAGCTACAGTCACTAAAATTTCTAACTTCTTTGGGGTTGGAGATGGTGGGACTATTTCAATAATAACAAAAAGAGTGTTCAAAGCGATCTTAAAGTTAAAAGATACATTTTTGAATTGGCCGAATAAGAACGAGAAGAACGATATGTTAATGAAAATATTTCACGAACTTCCACATTGTGTAGGTTGTATGGATGTCACTGAAATAAAATTAGCAGAAATACCTTGTCGAAATGCAGAATTATATTTATCAAATAAGCACATTTATTCTTTGAAAGCTCTGACAGTGTGTGATTATCAACAAAGATTTCGTCACATAGAACTTGGTTTTGAGGGAAGTCTAGAGAACTGTGAAGTATATAGTAATTCTTTTCTGGGAAATCACATAACAGATTTTTTATCAGGTATGGAATGGCTAGCAGCAGATAGCAGTCTTAATTCCTCTACAACAATATTAACGCCTAATTCAAAAGAGCAGAATGTGTTGAGTAAAAGAATAACTGAATATTCTAGAAGAACTAAGAATTGCGTTTCATTGCTAAAATAACGGTTTCGTAGTTTAAAAGAACTGAAAATTCGTTTAAAAACTAATAAAAGTATAAATTTTGTACGCAACTGGGTAACTGTGTGTTGCATTCTTCATAATATCATATTAACACATTTCGTCAACGAAGAAAACTTTAATTCAGTGCAGATTGATCCTGATGACGAAATTGATAACCAAATTTATTATAGTTTGCCTAATGCAGAAGGGGAAATTAAAAAGAGAGCTATTTTGAATATAATAAAGAATTTGTGATTAAAGAATTCATTTCTTTTAATAATTTTTAAGAAACTACAAGGTTTGAATTGAATAATTCAATAGCTGCAATTACATATTCTTTTGCATAAATTTTTCCTTTATTGAAGAAAAACTATGAACTACTACTAAAAATAATTTGAAAGGTGAGACATTTCTTTATTATTATTGGTAAATTTATATACAGGTGCTTAACAGTGTAAGAGAAATTCATAATTTTCAATTTCTGGCTTACGAGTAAATACAGTAGTGTAACTATGGTTGCAGTACGTCTAGGCGTAGTCATGTATTTTTAAGTATATATTACAATAAATTTATGTATTAAATACATAATTTAAAACTAATTTGCAGTTTTCTTTTATTGTAATTTAAAAATACTCAGCTAAATGTTTATAAATAACTAATATTACATTGTTGCTACCGTGACGACAATGTTTTTCATTTTTGCTTCGATGTTGTTTACATTTCTAACTTTAAGCAGCTACTACATGCAAATATCTTATTATTTTACATTAAGTAATTTCTTATTAGTCTCAGGGGCCATCCATGGCTAAGTGTACTGTAGCTGCCTTTAATTTAAAGATTTCTTTTTTAATTTTTTTAATTATTTTGCTATTTGAATCTGATGAAGTTTCCAACTTGTTTAGCAAATCTTCATAAGTTATTACCGCATCAGTATAATTTTCAAGAAGGCGATGAACATCCGCTATTTTATTTAAAGTTTCCAAAGCACCCAAAACATTTTCTTGTTTGCTGAGAAGTTCCTCATATTTTAAGAGTGCTGTTGAATAATTACCTTGATTAACATATATATCCCCTATTATTCTCATTGTTTTAAATATACTTTGTTTTTGTTTAGGAATACATACTTGTCTGCCTAAGAGATCTTCATACATTAAGAAAGCTTCGGCGTAATTACTTTGCTTAAAGAAAATATTACCAATTTTACCCAAAGTTTGCAAAATATTTTTATGGTTTTTATCACCTAATACTGTTTCCTGTTTCTTCAAAAGCTCTTTATATTTCGACAAAGCTTCTCCAAAATTTCCAAGAGTGAAATTTACATCAGCTATTGTTGTTAAACTTTCTAAAGTTTTGAAATGAGTTGGCCCAAATACACGTGAGTATATTTTTGATATTATTTCGTGTTTTAATAATGCTTCCTTATAATTTTGCTGATGGTGATATATTCTAGCTATTACTTGTAGTGTTTTAAGAGTGTCTTTATGTGCAGGTCCCAGGTTTTGGCTCCGCACTTCCAAAAGGGTCTCGTATTTTAAGAGGGCTTCTTGATAATCACCCTGCTTCAAGTATACTGCAGCTACTCCATGCGATGTTTCCAACGTATCTCTATGAAATGGACCTAATACTTGTGTTTGCACATTCAACAAAGCTTCATACTTTGCTAATGCTTCTGGAAAACTATTTTTCTTCAGGTAAACTGTAGCTACTCCGTACACAGTTTTTAAAGTCCCTTTACTATTAAACCCAAATATTTCAATTTGTTGTTTAAGTAATTGCTTATATATCAAAAGCGCTTTTTCAAAATTGGTTTGTTTTAGGTATATTGTACCTATTTTAAAAAGAGTTTTCAAATAATATTTGTGATTATTACCTAATATATTTTCCTGCTTTTGTAATAGTGTTTTTAATTGAATTAAAGCTTCTGTATATTTAAATTGGTTTTCGTATATTATAGCTATTGCATTTAGTGTTTTTAAAGTGTCTGTATGATTTGGGCCTAGTAATTTGTTTCGTTCACATAACACCTGATCCAATTCTTTCAGAGCTGTTTTGTAATTTCCTTGGGAGATATATACGAAGGCGATACCATATAAACTGTTTAAGGTATCTTTATGATATGATCCTAGCACTACCTGTTGTTTCTGGAGTAGGTCATTATAAGCAATTAGCGCCTGTGTATTTTCACCTTGCAGTTGGTACACAGCAGCGATTGTATTTAACGTTTGGAAGGTATCTTTGTGAGTCTTGCCTAGTGAATTAGTTTGCATTTGTAATACAGCTTTTAGCTTCGCCAAAGCCTCCACGTAATTATTTTGATAAAAATATATTTGAGCTATTTTGAATGATGTTCGTAATGTATCTCTATGATCGATACCTAAACCACTACTCTGTATATTGAGTATAAATTCATATTTGACTAAAGCCTGCAAATAGTTACCACTCATTTCATGCGCTAAAGCAATTCCGCTTAAACTTTTTAAAAGGTTCTCATGAGTACGGCCTAACACTTGTTCTTGCCTTATGATAATCTCATCGAATTTTAATACCGCTTTGTTATAATTACTTTGATAAATATAAATAAATGCAATATCCTGGTGCACGTTGAATGTCTCCACGTTGTGAAGGCCAAATATCGATTGACGTTTTTCTAAAACATTTTTATATATACGTAACGCTTCTGGAAAATCTTGCAGCAAAACATATAAACGTGCTATTTTGATTAAAGTTTTCAATGTGGTTTGGTTGATAGTACCGAACAAACTTTTACATTTATTGTAAACTTCGTGATATAAATTCAAGGCTTCTTGATATTTACATTGACTTTTAAGTACTGATGCTAAATTTAATTCAGTTTCAAGAGTGATCGAGTGATTGGAGCCTAACAAATTTGTTTGTGTTTTTAATAGTGTCTTATATAGATCTAAAGATTCTTCGTATTTGCATTGCTTATGTAAAATAAATGCGATTTTGTTTTGAGTTTCAATTGTATTTAGGTCGCTGCGTCCTAAATTAATTATATAAAAATGACATAGCTCCAAGCACGTAGAATGAGCTTCGTTCAGTTTATTTTGGGCTATCAATATTGATATTATAATTTGTTGTGTTCTCAACGTATTTTCGTGAAAACGACCCAATTGTGCTTTTTGTTTGCTAAATACAATTTCGTAATTACTAAGCGCTTCTGCGCGATCACCTATTTTGTAATATGCTAATGCTAAACTTTCCAAAATTTCCGAACTGTAATCACTAGTTGGATCAATCTCATTCTTTATAGCAGCTAGCATTTGTCGTACAAATAGAATAGTATTTTTAGATATAAAATTTTTATTTATAGCATCAATCATCTCTGAAGGTAATTGTTTAAGTTTTTTTACAACATCTTCATACATTTTTCCAAAACTCCAAATGCAATTAATGTGGACAGCTAAATAATTTGTGTTAACAGATTCAGAATGCGATACGTAATTTTTTAGTAGCTCTAATGCTTGGAGAATGATCTTTACCTCGTCTTTGCTGCCTCTCAGCTTAAGACGCTTAACGTATTGAACTAATCGGTTAACATTTATTACAGCGTGGTCTTTATCTATGTACAACATTGAAAATTGTTCCAGTAATGCAATGATTAATTTCAGCTCATTTTCACTATCGACTATTCCAGAAAATATGTCGATGGGAATATTATCGGCTGATAGAAATGCCATAAATCTGAGCACCTTGACGGCGTTTCTTCCGTGTTCCAACATCTTTACGGAATTGATTGTCAATTGCCATACAATAAAGGTAGTTTTTGTAAAAGGATTTGCATCATCTTCAGGAAAATCAAAGCTAAGTAGGTCTTCCTTAATTTCTGAAAATTTCTTTAAATAGTTTTCTATCCAAAATTCGGTATCCAAATTTTTAGCTTCTCTCTTTTTTTCAATAATGTATGCAATAGCTTGCTGCAGCGCTAGCGGAAAGTTCTGCAAGTCGCTTGCTAACTTTTCAACCTGAGCATTTTGTGATACTGTTTCAATACCTAGTGATTTTTTTATAAATGTTATTGATTCAGCGGGAGAAAATGCATTTATTGATAAAACTTTGCTTTCAGATTCCCAGTTCAGATTTCTGGATGTAATAATGAAATATAATTTATCTGAAACCAGAACGGTATTTTTAAGAAATTTAATTATTTCATCATCTTGCTGATTGTCTATAACAAACAAACATTTTCTGTTTTTTGAAATGTGTTTAAACACTTCCAGAATAAGTGATTCTCTGTCCTTATTGCAACCTTCATCAGTTTGAATAGTTATTTTCAAAAGATCTTGAGCTAATCTTGAAAATGAATCGAAAATCGTTTTATTATTTTTTGCGTTAATCCATATCACGTTGTAATCAAAATCTCTTCTATTATCATGAACAAATTTTCTTACAAGCTCACTTTTACCTATTCCTCCGATACCTTTTATACAAGTCACGTTTGAATTTGAATCTTCGATAACAAATTTCTTCAGTTTCCGCAATTCATTTTCTCTACCAATAATATTCCACACCGGATCTTTAACATCGAACCATATGCTACCAAAAACAACATCAAAGAAAGTTTTTCCTGTTTCGTTTGAAATAAATTCTTCACCTCCATTCTTAACAAATTCTAGTATCTTCATAAACACTTTGTTGTATACCGTGTCGTTACCAAAATCATATTCGTTTCCTATTTCCATTTTAATAATATTTCCCAATTCTTTTTCATTCGGTTGGTTAACAGCAAATACCAAATGCTCCAAAAAATCATCAATTGCATCTTCAGAAATAATATTATTCGGCCATTCAATAAAGACACCTCCTCCAAAGTTTTTAGAAAGATTTAATGGTTTTACTTCATTTAGATTATCGTCAATAGCACTATTTATCAAACTTAGGTTTAATTTTTCTTCGGTTTGCTTTCTTATTTCTGCGTCACATACAAAGCGAAATTTTTCGGTTGTTATATCTAATTTCTCACCTGTTATAAAATGAGCGAAGAATTTCTTATTTTTAACGTCAATAACATTGTTAGCCAACGCTAAATGATATGAATGGAAAATATCGTTAGAATCGTGGTGTTTGATCGCTTTGTTTTGTAACAAGCACGTGATTAAACGTTTTGCTAACTTCGTTAAGTTGTAATCCTGCAACCTGTCTTTCAAAGCAACGTTTATATCTTTACTAAACCTATAACGTGACCGTGAAGTTTCAGAGTCCAATATGTCATCATGATTTGTTAATTTACACAAAATATTCTCCAGCTTTAATGATGTATATTCATCAATCTTTAAATAGCAATTATAATCAAAATCGATATTAGTACACACTGTAACATCTGTGATAAGTTTGCCTTTAAATATTTTCTCCTTCTTCAATTCGTGAAAAGAGAAGAAATATTTGATTAAGCTAAAATCGCCGTCACTTTCCGTTAGTAAGCTATCCCAAGTAATTTTCAAGGAACTGTCTGATTTGTGTTTTGCTTGCAGCAGGCGATATTCTTTTACTTCGTTCTTTGTTACTTCGAAAACTAGATCGTCAAATTTCTTTGCTTGTTCCATTTCTGTTGTTAGTCTAAAATTGTATCCAGTATCCAAACCACGTTTCAAAAAGAGGATCAGTAACTTTAGTTGATATATTTCGCCATGGAGGCCCATTTTACCAGCCCTTTGGCCAGTGTTAGTATATGTACGATTGTTGCCCTTATTTTTTGAGGCTTCTTGATCTTGTGTAGCCTCATTTTTTACAGTACTCTTCGCTATCGATGGTTTCGGTGATTTGGGTTTTGCATTATGATCCGACTGCGATGAACTGGATAAACAATTGTCAAATAAACATTTAATTTGTTGTGCAAAAGCTACATTTAATGCGGCATTGAATGCAGTTTCTCCTTTAATGTTTTTTATATCAACTTTGGCTCCGTTTGCAATTAAATATTCAACAAGATCGTAGTCTTTAAGTTGTACAGCAATGTGCAGTGGTGTATTTCCGTCATCATTTGCATCTGTGGCATTAATATTTGCTCCATCCTTTAAATACTTTTTTACTTTTTCCAACTTTGATCTTGATGGTTTCTCTTTTCTTATCTCATTTATTAACTGTGAACTCCTTAGAATATCGTCTTGATTATTTGTACTGTTCATTGGTATCTGAAAATACCATTAATATATACTATAAATAATTCAAAATTATATTTAAAAATATTATTATTATGTACCTTATGTATATATATAGCCGATTCGGTAAATGCTTCGAAATTTAAAAGTGAAGTTCAATTAGTATTAGTATTAGTATTTGGTTCTGAAATGTATAATAATCATTTTATTTATGGTAAATGTTATGACATTTTTAATTAAATGTATACAAGGTGTGCCGATGCACTATATATACTCGTATAAGTTATAAAACTAAAACAGAAACTGCCCTGTTTCTAGTTCTTTAAAAATATATGCAGATATGGTTCAAGTTACGAGAGTTCGACGGCGACTCATATTTAAAACATGTTGTGGGGTCTAAACTGTTGATATAACTAAAAAGCACTGACTCATTTATTTTTCTATAATGTATATAGAAACGAATAAGACAAAATTCATTATCGTATTATAAATTTATACCGCTCTTATAACCTCTTTTAAGTATAAGTCACCGCCGATCTATCGTGATTTTGACTATAAGTGATTTTTGAAATTAAATATATAAAGTATTCTTGTGCTTCTTATACTTTTGCGATAATCTAATATTTATGCGAACAATTGAAACTTGAATAATAATAGAACTTATTAAAATAAAGTTTTAGAAGAAGCACCATCTCTTAAGCAATAGATACAAAAGAAGCAGTTATAAACAGATGGCACTGTAGTTTTTATGTTACCAATGCGCCTGATCTGAATGCAACTACTAACACACATGACTACATGAACACTTGCAAAACTGTAAAAAAGGTTTGTATTATTATTTAATAAATGTATTGTATTATTAGTATTAAATAAAATCTTTTACCTTCACTTTCTCGAGTTTGCACTTTATTAAAATTTATTTTCTAGCAAAAATCAAACCTTTTACTACTTGCACCACACAAAAAGAAATGATAAGCATGTATCTATGTAGAAGGAAAAACATGTAACAAACGAAAGTTATCATAGGTCATATTAATATTAAGTGTAATCTAATGACGACTTTGACCATGAGTCATGATATCGTTCACCACCACAATTAGATTCATTTTCGACCAATATATTCCAAGAATATACTAATACGAAAGAAATACCAAGAAATACTAAGATAGTATATCATCTGTTTACATATTTTATCTAAATATATTTTGTAAATATTATTAAGGTTAATTAAGGTTAAGGGAAATTTAAATTTAAATTAATCGGAGCATCGTCCACACTCAGATTTTCATAAATACGAATTCTTTTTTTGCTTAGATTTATTAACTTTGTTTTTACGAATAATTTTATTAAATAATTACTAAAGGAAAGTAGTAAGGGGTTCACAGAGGTGTTATGGTAAGCGTTCACCCGCAGCGTCGACTGAACTGCATTCAGCGTATACACAAGAAAAAGAAGATCTGCAGGGGGAAACGAACATCCGTGCTAGTAATTCTGAGACAGCAGCTGAGATCGGGTAACATCGAAAATAAGTATCCTAGAAATGCATAGAACGTTTCATACCCAGTAAACATTTGGTGAAGTGTCCCTTTTTGTGACGTTTCTATTACTATTTCTCTTCAATAATAGTTCGCATCAACTTTATCTTCATTTGTATTCCGACAGGTGGAGTGATTCCGTCATCTGTAGCCGATAAAACAGACATTTCATATGAACGATTGTGAGAAACTGAACTATAAATGAACTCTTTCATGAAAAAAAAATCATACGCATCTCCAATATGATGTCAAAGTGAATCCAAAATGCTCCAAAATGTTTACTGGGTAGCTACATTTAATACGAAGAAATATACAGATGCCACTGTCCTTGTACTATTCAGTATTCGTAGACTATAGTGCTTCTAATAGCTTAATTCGCCACTGGATAGAAGTGTCTTTAGAGACAAATTTAGGTGTTTAAAAAATATAAATAGACAAATATGAAAAACGATTTATATTCTAACAATAAACTTATACTTCTATTTAATAAAGAATTTTTTTTACTTATATCAAATAATACATAACATGAATAAAAAAATACATTTTCTTCTATAAAGGTGACAAAGAATCTAGCAGAAATTTCCAGAAGATCATTTGTAATGTACATGTACATGTCCATTACAGGCTTAAAACTTCTTTCGTAAATGTAACTTCATGTGAACCTTTAAATTATATTTGCGTGTAAAATAATTGTTGCATTTGACGCATCGAAACAATTCTTTACCTGCGTGCAACATTTGGTGATGTTTCAATTGCAATGAACGACTGAAAGATGCTTCACAAAATTTGCAAGAAAACTTTTTTATTTCGGTTTTGTAAGAATCGACTGAACACGATTGAGGATCCGGAGTTGACATCAACCATAGGGTTCCCTTGTCTGGAGAATTGGTCTCAGACTCAGTTTTAGTAACAATCTCATGTTCTGCTTGCAAGTGTTGATTCAAATTTGATGACTCATAAAAAATCTCATAACAAAACTTGCAGTACCAAGCTACTTCATAGTTGTACCTTGTTAGACTGACTTGCAATCTCCTGTTGTTGCATACTTGAAGCAACACGGAATGTTCTTCTTTCTTGCTTTTGTTGTCGAAAGAGTCCATTGCGATGTTTGTCTAAAAAAATTTATGATCAAGGTAAACTTTAATATATTAAATAAACCTATTTTACGTTACTGTGTTTAACGGGATAGTAGTTGTTTATATGATTTAAAAAAAAAGTTGTTTTTTCTATAAATTTTACGGAAATGTACTTACATATTTCAGCCGCACGTTCTACCCATTGAATTCCAAATCGTTTGTGTTATCAGTGCCCGATTGTCTTTCATGTTGCTCGAACTACTAACTTGCGTCAGCCTCATTGTTTATGTTTTTTGGATGCGCCAAGAAATTACAAGTTGTAGCGTCTCGGTACATAAACAAAACTTTTGTTTGATGAAATAAATATTATTTTATACTAAAATTTATGTATATTTAATCAAAAGATTGTTGTTTTTATTAATTTATATAATCGCTAGTACTATCAGCACAGTGCCGCATATAGCAGAAGTAGCAAATTCCAGCTACAAATATTAGAAAATTACAATATGTTTCCAGCGCGGCCCTGGCTAATATTTAATATTTCCTGCAGACCCTGCGCGGGCTAAATTCGGCACTGCGCGTCAAACGTTTTATGAATGGCAGGCCTGACATCTGTTAAATAAATCATAAACTATTCCGTTATGTACTACTGCTTAATAGATGGCGCACTAGGTTAAAATAAATATATTTTAAGCCTAAAGAGCAGGCAACCTAAATAACGTATAAAATAAAATTTGCAAGTTATGGACATTTTTCTCTAAAAGTTAAATTCCCATATTTTTGATGAAGTTATTAAATTTAAATATCTATGCATTTATAGATTTTATGCAACTTTCTTAAAATTCATGGACTGTTTTTCTAAAAAAAAATTTGCGTTTCTTTGATATTTTTTGATACAGTAATGTTCGTTATGCTTTATGATAAAGAACTGCTTCATTACATTTTAAATATGTACGATTTTCTGGAATTTATGCGACTTTTTATAAATTCATGGACTATTTTTCCTAAATAAAAAATTTGCGTTTCTTTGATATTTTTTGATGCAGTTATGTTCGTTATGATTTAAAATAAGGAACTGCTTCATTACATTTTAAATATCTACGATTTACTGGAATTTATGCGACTTTTTATAAATTCATAGACTTTTTTTTCTAAAAAAAAAATTTGCGTTTCTTTGATATTTTTTGATGCAGTTATGTTCGTTATGATTTAAAATAAGGAACTGCTTCATTACATTTTAAATATCTACGATTTACTGGAATTTATGCGACTTTTTATAAATTCATGGACTTTTTTTTCTAAAAAAAAAATTTGCGTTTCTTTGATATTTTTTGATGCAGTTATGTTCGTTATGATTTAAAATAAGGAACTGCTTCATTACATTTTAAATATCTACGATTTTCTGGAATTTATGCGACTTTTTATAAATTCATGGACTTTTTTTTCTAAAAAATAAATTTGCGTTTCTTTGATATTTTTTGATGCAGTTATGTTCGTTATGATTTAAAATAAGGAACTGCATCATTACATTTCAAATATCTGCGCGAATATTTGTGCTTTTCTTGTTTTTAAGCAGACAATCATGAAGTCAAAATTCCAATTTTAAAACATTGATTATTCGAAAACTGTAAGAGATAATTGAAAATGGATTTTAATTTTGAAATCAGCATAAAAAACTACGTTAGAAAACATATACCGCATGTCAAAATAAAAAATAGTCTTTTTTGAAAAAGTAAGAAGAGTATAGTCTTCTTACTTTTTCAAAAAAACTTATTTTTTATTTTGACATATGATATATGTTTTCTAACGTAGTTTTTTATGCTGATTTCAATTCTGTAGTTAATTTTGAGATAGCTATTTTGGTTCACGAGATATGAGCATTTTAAAGTCAATTAAAAAAATACTTTAAACGCTGATTATTCGAAAAGTATAACAGATATTCAAAAATGGATTTTTCTTCTTACTTTTTCAAAAAAACTTATTTTTTATTTTGACATGCGGTACATGTTTTCTAACGTAGTTTTTTATGCTGATTTCAAATTTAAAATCCATTTTCAATCATCTCTTACAGTTTTCGAACAATCAATGTTTTAAAATTGGAATTTTGACTTCATGATTGTTTGCTTAAAAACCAGAAAAGCACAAATATTCGCGCAGATATTTAAAATGTAATGATGCAGTTATTTATTTTAAATCATAACGAACATAACTGCATCAAAAAATATCAAAGAAACGCAAATTTTTTTTTTTAGAAAAAAAAGTCCATGAATTTATAAAAGGTTGCATAAATTCCAGAAAATCGTAGATATTTAAAATGTAATGATGCAGTTCCTTATTTTAAATCACAACGAACATAACTGCATCAAAAAATATCAAAGAAACGCAAATTTTTTTCTTAGAAAAAAAAGTCCATGTATTTATAAAAGGTCGCATAAATTCCAGAAAATCGTAGATATTTAAAATGTAATGACGCAGTTCCTTATTTTAAATCTTAACGAATATAACTGCATCAAAAAATATCAAAGAAACGCAAATTTTTTTTCTAAAAGAAAAGTCCATGAATTTATAAAAGGTCGCATAAATTCCAGAAAATCGTAGATATTTTAAATGTAATGACGCGGTTTCTTATTTTAAATCATAACGAACATAACTGCATCAAAAAATATCAAAGAAATGCAAATTTTTTTCTAAAAAAAAAGTCCATGAATTTATAAAAGGTCGCATAAATTCCAGAAAATCGTACATATTTCAAATGTAATGACGCAGTTCCTTATTTTAAATCATAACGAACATAACTGCATCAAAAAATATCAAGAAAACTTAAATTTATGTTTAGAAAAAATGTCTATAGTCACATTATTAAATCGAAGTGTTATTGTGTTAGCTTGTCGATCAGGCGCTTTAAAACGTGTAATGTATTTATAAAAGATTGCATAAATTCCAGAAAATTGTAGATATTTAAAATGTAATGACGCAGTTCCTTATTTTAAATCTTAACGAACATAACTGCATAAAAAAATATCAAAGAAACGTAAATTTCTTTTTTAGAAAAAAATGTCCATGAATTTATAAAAAGATGCATAAATTCCAGAAAATCGTAGATATTTAAAATGTAATGACGCAGTTCTTTATTTTATAGCATAACGAACATAACTGCATTAAAAAATATTAAAGAAATATAATTTATTTTTAGAGAAAATGTCCATAAAGTCTTAAGTACACATTATTAAATTGTTGTGTTATAGTGTTAGCGTGAAGATCAGGCGCTTGGAATGACTTATTGTCACATCTTGTTACAATAGATTCCGTTTTGCATATTACTAGCAGTGCAATAGTAGAAAACACACTAAAATAACAATTATAGACGTCATAGCCAATTACAAACAATGTTGCTTCCTTTTATTTGTAATTACATGATTGGCTTCAAGTCAAACAATGCATGTAAAAGTGATATAAGCCCAAAAACTACTGCAAAATTTTAGTGTTTCATTTGGGCTCTTTCCGAGCGGCGGTAAATTCTTCCAGCATTTCTTTCACAACCAATCCTAATCACAATAAATACTATCAAACCAAAACTCAATTTAATAGTATCATACCTAAACACAATTCAATGTACAAAAAGCAGGAACTTCAAAAAACAATCAAAAAAATTGTTTCAATATTATTTTAAGTAATTTTTAATTTTCCATAATTAATATCATAAGTGGTAAATCCAGTGGAAAAGATTTATTTCTGAAAATCAAAACTTTTTAGACGGTATAAAACAATGAAGGTAATTGCAAACTTATTTTTTCATTTATTTGTTAAATCAAGTTATAATCAATAAAAGATTTATGTATTTCTTTTTGACAGCCAATGAAATGCAAAAGCCGGGAACTACGAGCGGGTCGGTTATATCTAGGATGTGAATGCACCAAAAGGAATGGACTACAAGACGATTGTCCTCGCTCAGAGTGTATGGGAAGACCTGAATGTCTAGTAAGGCCCTACCCAGAATGCTGTCCGAGTCAATTCGCAGAAGGAATGCATATGGCCAAAAAGTTCAAGTCAAAGGCAGCTAGAATGGCTGAGGCTGGACAGAAAGTTGTTTGCATGCCAGCACCATGCATGGCAACAGGGCCAGGTTGCTGTCCACCGCCATGCTGTTCAATGCCATCGCCACCACCACAATGCTGCTCAATGCAGCCCCCATCGCATCCTCCGTGCTGCCCCATGCAGCTCTCTCCACAGCCGCCATGCTGCTCTATGCCATCGCAAGCTCCACCATGCTGCTCAATGCCATCGCCGCCACCGCCGCCATGTTGTTCAATGCAACCACCACCACAGCCACCATGTTGTTCAATGCAACCACCACCACAGCCGCCATGTTGTTCAATGCAACCACCATGCTGCCCAATGCCATCGCCATCACAGACGCCATGCTGCTCAATGCCATCAGTACCACCGCCGCCATGCTGCTCAATGCAATCCTCATCATTCTCACCATCCTGCTAAACGCAATCCTCAGAATGCTCGACTTGCGAACTACCACTCCCTTCAAGGTTACCTTGTCCTTCATCCATGCAAGGCCCACCTTCTTGCTTTGGTAATTTGCTGCTATGCACATATGCTTTACCTGCTGGACTATCTTAAACATCATACTCTTTCTTCGGGCATGAGGTAAGAACACTTTTTACATGCAGTACTGTGCCAATTAGTAAAGACAATAATAAAATATTTGTTCCGTAATGGTTGCTAACTAACTAAATCACACAGTATTGCATACATAATATATAATGCATCTTCTGTATATTGTTCATTGTATTCATGTATTCAATTCTTTTTAGGTATGCAGAAAACACTACTTGTGCTGTGCTGTTTTGAAGTTGAATGTTGTGCACGTGAAGGCCACACAATTTATTATCAGTAGTCTTTAAATTAAAACAAAAAAATTGTAAAAATATATACAAAAAATTGTCATATATATTCAGATGTAAATCAAGCTGCTCGGTGGAATTCCAGAAACACATAAATCTTTGCAGAATTTTTCTTTAGTTTTATTTACTATTACTTTATATTATATGTTGCTTATAAGTTTCACTCATACTCATATTTTAGCAAGGAGTGTGAGTGAAACAGAAAGCAAGTGAATGATGGAAACGAGATGGGTAATTACAACTAAATAAATATGTTAAAAACAAATTGTAAGTCGATCAACAACTTCAGACATTTATTTACTTTAAAATTTTCTATACATAAATACACAATAATAACAACTCTTGTTAAGATACAAGTAAGAGTAGAATAATATGAGTATGATTATGAATAATCTTTTCACGATTTACTAATATTCTTAAATTGATATTTTAAAATGAATTTTAGATGAAATTTGTTTGGTTACCATTTAAAATTTATATTTATTAATTTAATATTATATAATATTAATATTTTATAATACTTTCAATAAATGCATAGAATAATTGTTTTAAGTTTAATAATTGTATTATATTATACTTTATAATTATCCCATTTTGGCCATTTTTTTTTTTTTCAATAGTGCTTCATCACTTTGGGTAATCACCTCCAATATTTTAATAAATAACATTGACTTTTATTTGTAATATGATGTATTAACTCTTTCGGTACGACGGATGATTGCCCAACAAAGTTTGGCGACCCAAAGAAAATGCCTGTCGTAGCGAAAAAGTTAAATAATTTTAAATGTTATAAGAATTGAATGAAATGCTTATTTAAGTATTTCTATTACCCACATTTTATATAACACACATTTTAGCTACAGCATGTACTTTTATGTATAATATAAGTTTATAGCTTTTACATTAAATTATATGTGCTTTCTTTACGTACTTCTTTCGTATTACGTAATATTTAGCATACATGTAACATACATAATAGATCTGTCTTCTTCATACTTTGTGGTAAAATAAAATCCATACAAAGTAGCAAACCAATGTAGAATTTATATAGATTTTATGTTACATAAATGTCTTACTTGTTGCATGATGCGATCTTTAATCAGACAGGTCTGTTATGTGAAATGGTTACCACCATTAAAATTGGACATCTATAGACCTTTATAATCACGATATAATTGTACTTTACTTTATCAATTTAATTGATTTAATTATTTATTAAATATATCAAGAACAAGAATTTAGCAATTGCATAATTATCAGTTTTCTATATCTTTTCAAAATCAGCAATTGTATAATATAATTAATTTTTTAAACTATATGATAATTTCTTTTTAATAATTACAGTTTTCAAAGAAAACTAATTAGAAATATATAACGCATAATTAAAGTTGTCGAAACAGTTTAAAACAGAAAAAAAAGTTGATATAAATCAGTAAACGTGAATAACCAAACAATGAATTTAGATATTTTAACAATTAATTTTAAAAATATACAGTTTTATCAAATTTATTTTCAATGAATATTTGTATTAAATATGGCGATATCTTAATTTTAAAATGACATTTACATTTATCTAAAAAACATGTCGTACATTTTATAGTATGAAATATTTCACATGTTTTAAGGTTCTTGACAACAGGTTTTTCTTACAAAAATTCTAAGAACGATTCATTGATGCTATTTTATACTTCATATAAATTTATTCCGTAGATGATATTTCATTATTTGATTGGTTTGAATCCATTAGGGATTTACCACTCTGTAAACTTGTATCAGAAATAAATTAAATTAAATATTTCATAATTTTACAGATTACAGAATGTTAATATAATTGTGTTTCGCCTCTGAGTGGTTGCGCATAATAAGATAATAAAATGAACTAATATTTTTAGTCTGAAGTAAATGTTCCACAACACACCGCCATATTTGATCATATTTATATAATAATAAGATTGGTGTATTTATTCTTCAGTCTGCTTAACTTAAGAATCTAATGCTCATCATCTTTTTTATCGAATTGTTTCTTAAGATTAAATTAATATTATAATGTCTAAAAAATATATACATTTATATAATATGAAATGTTTACACACTAATGGGAATGATTTATCGAAATTGACATTTATATTTAGACATTTAATTAATTAAATGAAATTCATATTATCTGTGATGAATTCTAAAGGGCCTATTACTATTTTGATTTGAATTTGTTAAATATGGTACAATAGGTTCTGATCTTCGATAAAAGAAATTTAATTGAAAAGATTTTTAATATTCAATATAATTACAAACCTTTGGTTGTCGAAATAATTAAGATACACATTTTTATATACTCAAAACTCGAAGAGATAGTAATAGGACCTTTAATCTCATAATATTAAATAGGTAACAGGGTTTATATTGAATGTAATAATAAATGGATCATATATCAATCTAAAATCGCGAGTAATTCTCACAGATCTCTTAAGATTCCTATTTACAACGTCTAAACAGAGTAGCTTCAACTACAGGTCTTTCTGTCTTACGTTGGAAATTGAAAGCTCAAAAAAGTTGACTAAATTCTGTATCTATTTTTCCATTAATCACGATTTTAAAATGTAATATTTCTTGTATAAATATCGCACTAATATTTAAAAAAATATACATCCATGAAACCGCACACTGCTGAAGTTGAATACAGAATAAATGAATTCTGTGGTGTGGCTGAAAGAGGTACCGACATCAAGAACCGTAGTGAGATCATTAGAAAGAGAGAAAGATATATTATGATGAAAATGACTTAACAATACTCTTTCTCACTTATTTATCTGAAAAAGAAATTTCATTGATATTAAAAGTAATAAATGATATTGAAAAAATTAAAAAAGTTATCAAATCTATCAAATGCACCATTTTAAAGAAATATACATATTTACAAACTGGACCAGTTAATGTATTGGTAGTTCTCATGTGAAATATAATTAGATAAATCCAATATAATCAGGAAAAAATATAATAACTAAAAATAAAGAAAGAATAATAATAATTCTATTTTAAGAAACTTTTATTTCTCAATTTAAAGAACAAATGAATCGTCATGATTGATATATATATATATAATATAAAATACCTATTTAACCATCTGACAGCGATGGTGTCACCCATCCATACTTCTCATGTGTTTTAACAAGTGATCTAAAAGCCTCTTCAGCTGATCTTCTGTTGAAAGAAAAGAATGAAAATTATTACACAATAAAGACACATCTATCTTCAGTCATAAGATGGGTATTTAATCAGGGTGGCCACAAAAAAATGATTTCAAATTTCCCTGATATAGAAATTTTATTCGTATCACTAAAATATTTAAAGTTTTGATTATAATGTAATTACCAATAATTAAATCTGGTATTAAACTAAAAAAAAAATATTTCTGATTTATTTTTTATCTCATTGCCTTAGTTGGCGTTTAATAACTAATTAAATACGATTTATTACTCGTTAATAAAAAGTAACTTAAATTGAGTAAGACAAAAATAAGCTAATGACTAGTATAAACTAGAACAAATTAACACTTAATATTTAATAGATAAAATTATTGAAGATTTCTAAATTGATCAGCTTTTTTTGACACCAATTTTTTTATTCATTGGGTACACGTTTCCTTTTTGAATTTTGGGATTCATTTCATTTTGAATTTTAAATGAAATGTAATATATTATATATGAAATAGTTGCCAAAATTCTCTGATATTTATTGAAATTCCCTGATAATTCCCAGATTTCCAGGTTTTCCAGGTCTGTGGTTTTCCACCCTGTTAATGGTACCCTTTTACTGGTTATTAAGAAAAAGTGTTAAAGAAATCTTTACCTGGAGAAATCTTTTGCTCCTTTAGCTTTGCGAGCAATTCGACCCTGACCTTTAACTATACTAGCTGCAAATTGTATCAAAATTGCCTCAACGGTATACGCACTTGCCCATCCTTTGGGCGTCAATAACTCCATACAAATTGCACCACCTTATGAAAAACACATTTTTATTAGAATTAGAAACAAAACACATAATAATATATATGTAGTAACATTGTACAAATAAATTTCAAAATTTACCTTCCATAACAAAACCCTTTTCTATCCGTGGTTCAATAACTCTCATAAATGGCGGAGCAAATGGAAAATTTTCGGGAAACACCAAATGCAAAAGTATGTAAGGAATGGCCAAGTCGCGCAAATCGTTTGCAAGCTCACTTTCAGGATCTACCCGATGGAGCCGAACGTGCCATTCAAAAAGATTATCGTTTACTAGCTCTACCTATAAACGAAATAATAATGAAATAGAATTCATAACAATTTCACAACGAATTCGTTTAGTTAACTTACAGTGAAGATTGGATCACTCCGTCCCTGTTCCAATTTCTGTATTTCCCTAAACTCCTTCATAAGTCTTCTAGCTCTAACTGTTTTTTGTACTTCTTGTCGAGGAACAGCAGTTCTTCCCAAAGGCGCAGGACTAGCTGGAAGGCTTCCACCTCTTCCAGGTGATATCCCTCTTCGAAGTAGTCTGTAATAAATAATATATTACATTACCTTTTTTAACAACTTCAATAAAATCGTTATCTTTTTACAATTAATGATGACGACGCTAAAGGTGTTTGGTTACTTCTGCAGTCATTAACAAAGCAAATTTTCTTTTATTTTTATAAAATGGAACAATTTTGAAACAGTATCGACAGTAAGAAATCAGTTTAGCAAATATTAGAACCAAACAGTGAATCTCATAAAAATACATATTAGTTCTAGTCAAGCAACGAACCCCAGTTACAGATATCCTTATTTGTATCTTTGCATCTTGACTCTACATGTATGAAGGATTTTATACATTTCTGTCACTGTAATCGCTGTAGCTACACGGATCGTGTAGGATGCAGGAACGAAGGCGCGGCGAATGGCACTAGAATTGATAAATTTACAGAATAATTTGACACTGGGCTTCGTGTTTTTAACTAGAATTATTTTAATCTAACTATAAACGACAGATCATCAAGACCAGCGATCGAACAGTTATTGTTTTTACATATTTTTAAAGTAAGATATCGCTAACATAAACACAGTTGAGCCACGTCCTTATCAGAGTGGAATATCATTCCTTTTTTACAATTTAGTTATATCTAGTCACAATTTAACATTCCCTATCTTATCGACGAGTAAAGCGATTGCTCTTTACATGAGACCCTGCATTAAAGTAATACCCCCAAGTAAATTGAAACTATTTTAAGGTGAAACATTACTTCATGGTTATATAGTTAGATATAGATAGCAACACTGTACTAAAATGACAATCGATTTGCAACTTTGTACTAGCACAAAGACGTTAAACATAAAAACGTTAATAACTTTGCACATGATTGAGCTATTTAAACATTCATTGTAGAATTCATTTGTATGAAGAATACAATCATAAATATAAAAAATTAGTAATATGCAGTTAATAAAATTATAAATTTGCACAAAGCATAAAATTGAAGGATAAATAAATCTCATGATAGAAATTTATTTATAGCTTTCGCAGGCTAATAGAGAAAATCATATTGACCAAAAAAAAGCAAAATTTTGCAAAAGGAAAGTCAAGGCAGCTTCAGTCGTGGTTTTTCGTAACATTACGAAGAATTGTATGCAATGGCATGGATTTTTGCTGTTTTCCCGATAAACAGACGCGACTTCGGCGGCGGGGGCCAGGGGTTTTTCCGATGAAGCTACAGACTTCCCCGTAAACAAATGAACAATTTTTGTATATATACCCTACATATTTGAAGTACATTATTGCCGTTGTGTCTTAAACATTTACTACCATCTAGTTACAAAATTTAAAGTTTTTGGAAATTTGACTGTGTTGATAATCATCTTTAGCTAATTATCTTATTGGAAGAAAATCGCTTGAATTATCTTATATCATAAATAAAATCTCAGAGAATATCTCTTTTGTAAGGACACACCCGAATGTTAGAGACTTTCCTTTTCTAAACACAAAAAAATTTCTAGGTGAATGCGTAATACCGACAAAGGATGCCGATGTATTGCACTTATAACGTTTACTGTTTACTGAGTAATAACCATAAAGCGATCGACTTACCGCTTTAAATTCTTCAAGCGTTTCCAAATACGAGCCCCCATTTTCTTTACTTTTAACATATATAAACACTATTTACACTATTTTTCGACGGATATAATTTCTTTTGTACATATAAGATGAATCAACATAAAAATTATTCTTGTCTTTTTATATTTTTCTTAAAGGACATCACATTAAATGATGCATGAAAGTAATAAAATGTAGGTAAGATCATTAAAATAAAAAAACAATTTTATTTTATAAATCTGTTTTGAAAATGTTTGAAGATTTTAATATGTTTCACATATGTGTACTATTTTTTTCGCATTTTTCTTTAATATTTTACATATATTTTTTTTTGCTGGGGGACACAAAAAATTACAAGAATTTTGTTACATTTTCGAGTATTTTTTTGGTTAAGTATATATTTTATTTTTACTTGCGAAGCCATCTCCGATACTAAACAGAAAAAAAAACAAAATATTCGTAAATAACTAAAATCTAATTAAGTTCTTCTAATTAAATAACTTTATTAGTGTAATCAGTGAATTATATTTCCGGTCATCAAGTTTCATCGATGATTGTATTTTTTTTCTTGTTGTAACAATATCCTCGGGGAATTTGTCATGCTAAATTGCTTGAGATCAATTTGATGTGTTAAGAGTGAATGAGAGGCAAGTCCATTTGGCGTGTAGTTACACCAGTTTTTCATTTTTAATAAAAACAATAACGGTATATTATATAACGGTATTAAAGTAACGCAAATTCGAAATTACCAGAATTTGTGCAATCTGGTTCAAAATAATTTATCTAGTTTGATTCACTCAAATATAATTTAAAACGATACTTTTAGCAAAGCTATGAAAAGTTTGCGTTTTTTTTTACTTTTCTCAAGTAAATCATCTAGTTACATTTTACATTTTAATATTGGTAAAATTTTACGGATTTGGAATCAGGAATTTTACCATAGAACCCGTTTAAATTTTTCAAATCGGAGCACATGAAATTTATGAAGATTTAAGAAGGTTATATATAGCCTTATCACTATTTTAGCCCTAAAATTAAAAGTCGTTTTTTTTTTCAACTTTTGTAAATGTATTTTCACGTAAAATTTTTCGCTGATTCCAAATCTGAAATCCATTTTTAAATTGGATCAGAAGTTGGACAACGTAGCACTAAACACTAACCTGCGTCCAGGAGATCCACTCGGTCCAGCTGCATCACCATTTTCTATTTTTTCAGTAGATTTGAAAATTTTCCTGAAAGCTGCAGCCATTTTCTCCTTAGATCTTGAAGTCATTTTGCTTATTTATAAATTAAACCAAATAATATATTAAATTTGTATTTATGTACAAAGATTTATTGATTTATTAAGTTGGTAACTTGATTAAAACTTGATAAAAATAATCACTCATAAAACTTTTAAAACAGATTTCTTTTTTAATTTTCACTGGCACATAAAACTTTTTACTTATTTATTATATATATTTCTTTTATAACAATGAAAAATAATGATTTATACTTTGTTGTCGTTTTTTTTATAGATACTTTCGTGAAAATTTTCTTTATCATGTGTTTACACTGTATCCGTTCTTCTTTTATTATCTTGTTTTTATCTCACAGCTTGCGTCTGCTAAATCTTACAAAATTTGACGGCAAACAATCTGAAATAAATAAGAAGACTTATTATTTACGAGGTAGAAAACACAAAATGAAAATTGCTTGACAACTGAAATATGTTTTCAAGTTTTCTGTGAAATATTCATATGGAACACGTGAGAGGGGGGGGGTGTCTTACTAGGTCAATTGATAATATTGTAAATGTAGACAACAGTACATGGCCCCAAATGATTACAAATTTACAGTTACAAATATAAACTAAATAATATATAATTCAATTCGACTTTATTCAGCTAGATTTATGTTAGGAGATATTACCAATTAAAAAAGGCATTTTGTCTGTTTAATTATTAAAGGGGTTCAACGTTGTACAACATTCCAAATACATGTGACCTCACAACCGCTAGTTCCTATCTCTTTTATACAACAGAGCGTAAAAGAGATATATTCGTGACACAACTCTGACAAGTTTACAGATTACAAACCTTACAGCTTATAAATCTCTGCTATATATATTTATATATCAAAATATCAAATATTATTTACAGCTATTTCAAGGAACAATTTCAATAGTATGTTTGCCGTAAGAAGGTTAAATAAAATAAAAACTTATTATTCTTTGATTTGACTTGATTATTTCGACTACCAACAGCTACAAAACATTACCACTTACTCAACCAATAACTGACGTATTTAATGCATTTCACATCATACAAATGGCCGACCATCTCTAGCGCTAAAACTACAATTCCAATTTTTAATTGCTATATCTCCGTCAATATTTAAGATATTTAATAAAATAAACACGCCAATACACATTTATTAACATCAATTTCAATCAACAATTTCACCAACAACACAAGCCAATTCTTTTAAAATGATGAATTCTTTTTGTTTCTTATAAATATGTTTAAAGTAGATTATTTAAATTTATTTATCGACTTTTATATTCAAAACAAATAATTCTAATGAGCACGAAAGTTATAACGAGAATCACGCAAATGGAAATTCTATAAAAATTAATTATTCGAAAAGACATCATTAAGATTTTTAAGTACTGCAGTAATAAAAATATCTAATGGAGTAAGTAATGAACGAACAGTTTGTGATTAATTTTAATGAGGTGATAATGAATTGTTGCAGATTTAATTAAAATAGGTTTAAGTACTTTAACCCCTACCAGAGGCGGAGACCTAAATCCGCTACTGTGTACGAATATATCTCATTGAAATATGTTGTGAATGAACTTACGCCTAAAATATATGCAACTATAATCACAATAAAATGTATATATATATTTTATTTATTACGATCATATTGTATAATGAATTTCACATATTTAAAACGTTTACATATCTACTTGGATAGCGCTGCTTTAATATATGATTTATTTGTTGTGAAATTCACTAAACACACATAAATTACAGAGATAATCATTTAATCCGATGCATGTAACAGCGAATGAACTGAAAGATTCAATGAATGCACTCAGCTTGTAAATGGGTCAGCGTCGTTACCAGGGCAGCGGACTTGGACCATCATTTTATACAAGGGGGCATTGAGCCGGGATAATTTATGTTGCAGACCCCTACCACACTCTGACACACACACACATACATAATCACAGGAACTAGTTAGATTACTTGAATTATATCCTGATTTCAATCGGATGACACTTTACGTATTATCAGGGTGGACCACACAATCGGCTGAAAATACACACTGGAATATATATGTCTCTATTCCTGACTTTCACTCTCTAGTAATGTGATGGGAACTCTACTTCTTTTTCATAAAACCATATGGAGTTTGCTATTTTAATTCACAGTCAACTACTACTATAGAATAATAAAAGCTTGAGGTACGTTTCACACATGCTTGCCGTTTTGTCACACATTTACTAGGCTCGGCTCGTGTTGGGTGTGATCAGCAGCTCCCATAAAAAAATTAAACATAATAGCCGAGGCTTTAACAGATTCAACATTACTGCCTGCTATTAAAACCTACTTTTCATTCATGAGGTTCCGATCAAATTTGAATTTGGCGGTCATTTTCATATGCTTTCTCTAAACCAATGCCACAGACTCTATTATAAACATAACCAGTTTAAATTTGAATACCCCAGATTGCTTTTACTCGAATATACATATTTATTTTTTATTCTTATTTATATTTAAATAGTTTTTTAGCTTTTAAATATTCTTAACAAATGTAAACTTGTTTTTATTTTATTTTGTACTTTATTTTCGATGTGGGATGCAAAATGATTTCATATTATTTCACCCTATTTTATATCAAAATTACCAACATTATTGTAGCTATTCTTTTTTTATCACTTCATATTTTTTTTCATAAATCTTTAACAGAGCGTTATTGGTGAGCCGATATATTAAAATGAGAAACCTTACAAAATGTGGGGCTTTAAATATAAAGACAGTGGTGGGAGAAGGGTAGAATGAGTGGGAGGAATAACTGATGAAGGTGCCACTTCAGAAATTGTTACAGACTCAGAGGCGCAGAATTATGACTACAAATTTTTTTTCGTATTGTAGTAATGTTGAATAGTCTGATTACAATTTGAGTAAGATTTCTCGAAGCACGTTCTAAGTCACAGGTAGAAAATATATTGGAAATTTCGTATTTTAAAGCTTAAGGTTATACAATAAATACATACAATTTGGATCCGAAACGTATAAAATTCGAATACGATATTTTAGAACTCGACCTAGAATAGGAATCGATATTTATGCAATATCGAAGTCATTTCGGATCGAAAACGAAGTCGAAAGTTTCAAAAGCAAATAGAAAAAAATATTCTGCAATAGTGAAACTGTGTATTATGTTTAACCAAAAACGTTTCCCTCGTTGAACGATTGGGCTCAAAACGTTATTATCTCAGCTTTAGCAAGCGCTGGCAGCTAGCAGTAGCATCATGGTTACCAACTTGAAAACCAGATTATTGTAGTTACCCTAAAGGGAAAAATGTAAGGGCCAAAAAGGGTAGAAAGTAGAAAGTAAGTTGTAAAGGGAAGGGGTAGAAATAAGATAAGAAATACATAAAGATGAGGGATGTTAGCAATCTCGACCCCCTTTACAACCTATCTTCTACTGTTTTATACGTTGGTATTTGAAAACCGATACGAAGGAAAATAGAAGGACTAAATTACAGTATGATAACAAACCCTTTAAGAAAAGTTAAACCGTAATTATGGCATTTATAATTTAAGACATCGTCTTTGCTTTATTTTTTTTTTAAAGATAGAAAAAGTTTTAAAAAAAGGAGAGAATCGGCTATTGTCTCATAGCGAAAATGTAACTGTAATCTCAATATCAATTAAAAGTTTTAAATGTTATTTAACGTAATATATTTTACCTAACGTAATGTTATATTAGTTACCGAAGTTTAACAAAATTCTCTTGCATTGTCATTAAATAAATGCAAAAAACATTAAAAAGATGGGCTTGTGTCCTATGTCTTAATTTATGTAAAATTGTTCTATATATTGATAAAGTTGGTTACTAGAACCTCAAATGTTCAATTATTTGTTAATAACTCCTTATATGTTAAGAGATATTAACAATTAAAAAAGTCATCTTGTCCCTTTAATTATTAAAGGGATTCAACGTTGACAACATTCCTAATGCATGTGACATTACAACCGCTAGTTGCTATCTCTTTTCTACAACAGAGCGTAAAAGAGATAGCATATTCAATATAGAACTCTGGCAAGATTACAGGTTACCAACCTTACAGCTCATAAATCTCAGCTATATGTATTTATATATCAAAATATCAAATATTATTTACAGCTGCCGTAACAGGGTTAAATAAAATAAAAACTTATTATTCTTTGACTTGACTTGATTATTTCGACTACCAACAGCTACAAAACATTACCACAGCACTGACCTACTCAACAAATAACTGACGTTAAAATGATTGATTGAATTACAATTCAAATTTTTAATTGCTATATCTCCGTCAACATTTAGATATTTAATAAAATATACACGCCAATACATATTTATTAACATCAATTTCAATCAACAATTGAAAAATCGACCACTAAAAAATGAGGACACAAGCCCATTTACTAATATAAAAAAATAATAACACGTTGCCTAAAATATATGCAACACTTATAACACCAACAGTTATATCGATTAAAACATCTCCCCGAAATATCGAAATTTGATTTGAGTATGCAGATAAAAGTAAAATCATATCGTCTATCTGATGTAATACTCAGATAATTCATAAATACAACCAAATAAAATTATAAGGCAGATAAACTAATTAATTAAATTAATTAATGTGTTTATTTTATTTTCAATATATTCCTGTTTAATTTACATGTACATTGTCCTACATAAACAATAGTTTCCCACATTGCACAATATTATATTCTAAAATTATAACCTCATCAGAATGAACAAGATATGACATTCGTATAACAAGACAGATACAAGAGGCTGATGACGTCACACAGTAACTTCAAGTACGTGCTACATATTTGCTATTAGTTCAAGTCCGTACTTTATGTTCATGTAAATTAAATTACGGCATCTATAGAGAACAGCTATCAGAACTTTGATAATTAATTTATTATTTGATTACACAGACAATAAATTACATTTCTAAATACTATACATTGACATATACAAATAATTTATGTCCTTAATAAATTTCTTTGATTATTAATTATTAGTTGGTTCTGTTGTTACATAACAAAAGTAATAAAACTTATGATTTACTGAAGTACGAGCATATTCACTTTAGCCATTCGTACACGAACAAGCATGTGCATAACTCAGTAAATCTTGACCGAATATAATCTATCAATAAGTTCGTGTGATGATATAAAAATAGCGCTACTATTGACAAATCCATGATTTTTAGATAGTACTAACCTTCAAGCATTATGTGTCAAAATTTCATGACATTCTGCCCATCAGTTTACAAGTTACAGTGGTTTTGGTGACGCTACTTTTGTAATTTTCAAAACAATAGTAAAATTTAAATTTCATGTGTTAATAAAATATTACTTTCTAATGGAAAAATCCCATTCAAACAATGGATAAAACAGCGATTTTAACCATTACTAATAAAAGTCTTTTTGTATTTTTTTTTCAGATGCTTCCGTTTTACAAATTTTTAAATTCTCTTCTTTCTTTTCAATGTTCGTCTTTGTTGTTATTTTCCCTACTTTGCCTTCTCCTTACTTCCACCACCTATCTACTTTCTTCTCTTCTCTTGCAATCGTTCCTTACGACTCCCTCTGCTTATTAAGTTTCTCTTTCTCCTTACTTCCGTCATGCATACTCTTCCTTCCCTCTTTCCTTGCTATAACTCCTCCAAACTTAATTCACTTTCCACTTTATCCTGACACCTACTGCCTCTAATCACGTGTTTATTAATTTGAATTAATAAACTGTACTAATAACTTGCAAAATTGAATTGATTTATTTTTCCACACAGTCTACCTTAAGACTTCGATGAGTACAATCTATAATAGTAAGTAGTCTGGTTATAACAAGGGTTTATGTATTATATAATATATTGTATTACTTTTACATAAACTCCAATATCCCAATTGAGAAATTTCAAGATATGTAATAATATTTTCATCTCTATAAAAAGTCTCTTGGTAACAAGGGTGAAAGAAAAAAATTAAACGCAGAATTTTATGAATATGAAAAGAAGCGTTCGGAAAATTGATGAATTTATCATCTGTAATATATAACCCTATTTAAATCACCGCACCTTATACTTTTGTTCATTTTTCTTTTATGATGTTGATATTTTTACATTTATTTATACTACATAGATTAAATACGTCATTTATTATCCCTGGTACTTACTGGACCAGAATGTTTCATTTGATATATACATATACATACATGCATGTAAAATATTTTATTTGTATAGGCATAAGACTGGATTTTACAAGTACTTTTCTTCTCAAATTTATAGTCTGCTAACTAGTTACTATGTAGTTAAATAATAAGGGTTGGGGGTTGTATGATATATTGCACAGTTACAGGGATAGAAAACCATTATTTTATATATCGCCCCATTTCTGATATTACCCTACAAACATTTTTTCGTATCGCAGTAATGTCGAATAGCCTGATTACAATTTGAGTAAGATTTTACAAAGCACGTTCTAAGCCACAGGTAGAAAATATATTTGGGTACGTTTAGGAAAAGAAATTTCGTATTTTAAAGCTTAAGTTTATGCATTTTTGCTTCTGAAACGTTCGCCTCCGTTTTTCATCGCAAAATGCTTTCGAAACGGATGCTCTTTTTTGTTGTTGTCCATAAGTCAATCTATATCGTCCAAATGTCGGTTCCTATACTATGTCGAGTTCTAGAATATCGTTTTCTATATAATATTGTAGAATATTGTAGAATTTTACACGCTTCTACACGCAAATAACTGATCTACCATTAATAATACAGACATGTTACGTCATGAATATGGCCGACATCTCTAGCGCTAAAACTACAATTAGAATTTTTAATTGCTATATCTCCGTCAACATTTAGATATTTGTTAAAATAAAAACGCTAATATACATTTATTAACACCAATTTCAATAAACAATTGAAAAACATTGAAACACATTGTTTCCAATGTACAGAGCACATTACCGAGACTTTTTGTACGATGCAGCGATGTACAAGCGAACTCCTTATGAGTTAAATTCAATATGGACTCCAAATGGTTTACTCTTAACCTTTATTAATGAAAATATAAGAATAGACATGTATGGGTAGTCAATTGTATGCTGCTTATGACGTAATATCTAGTCCACTTAATAGATGTTCGAGCTTACGTATAAAGAGAGTGATTATCCACCCACCTACATAGAGCTCTATACAATTAATCGAAAATAAAGATGAGTTACTTAAAGTATAAATCACCAGGCCAGCTATTTACAAGAAAACATACAAAACAACAAAAGAACCCATAAAAGGGACATAAATATCCTATAGACTATAAAGTCAACCTTGTATTTTTATGAATGAATTTATATTATATATAGAAAATCAGCTAATAAAATAATTTCATGATCATATAGTTATTGGCAACGTTTTGTCAGACTGTCTGCAATCTCTGTTTTTTAGTAGGTAGTAGTGTGAGGGTGGTACACTCCAAATAAAATCTAGTCGCCCTTTGCTTTCCCTGGATATTGATCCACACACCCCAACCAACCACTATGTATTGCCGACGCCGTGTACCCCGTGGGGCGCGATGGAATGCTGTGAGTGCTGTGAGCCCCAACAGCTTCAAGTGCTCAAACTCTGTGTTCAGTGTTGGTGGTCCAAGCTTCAAGGCGACTAGAGATCCTCTCCTCTCACTGAAGCTTACAATACACTGATATACGAGGCATGTAGTATCCCATGGAAAAGTTTAAAACAATGTGTACATACTGTGAATTTAAAGCAAGGAAGAGTACGGACAACAAAAAGAAAGAATGGAAAAAATTGAGAAGAGCAATTACAACAAAAGATATAAAAGGATTTGAGAGAGAGAGATATCACAATACTTAAGAGAAAAAGACACAAAAAATATGAGAAGGATTGCCAGATTTAGATTGAGAAACGAGGAGAAAGGAAACTGGGCAAATTAGGAGGGTGTGTGGATATTGGGGCACATTAAGTTTTCATGTGAGAAAAAGGTAATAAGCGAAAAGAATATTGTGCAGTTAATAAAGGGAGACAGTGAAGGAAAGAGGTGGATAGGGAGATAGAGAAGGAGCGAGAAAAGAGAAGGAATGGCAGAGTAGAAACAGGAGGGAGAGTTGCAGGAGGAGCAAAGCAGTAGCAGTAGCAGTTTTGTTTTTATTTTTATTTGGGAGGAGTGAGAATGCTTAGATATAATAAGGATCAAAATGAATTAAGCACAATGACATGTAATGTAATGAGGAAGAGTATGGATGACGAAAGTAAGGGGTAATAGAAGAGAGAAGGAAGAGAAACTTTGCAAGCAGGGGAAACCGTGAGAAACGATTGCAAGAGAATATAAGAAAGTAGATAGATGGTGGAAGTAAGGAGGAGGCAGTGGAGGAAGATAACAAGGGCGATGAATATTGAAAAAGAAAAAGAGAAGTTAAAAATTTATAAAGGAAATGTAAATAAGGTTGTAAGGCCGTAAAGGCAGAAACAATAAAATACTACATATAGTATTTTTGAATCATTATTTTCAATTTAAGTTATTAGTCATTGATGAATTGTACCTTTTGCACACCCCCCAGTGAGTAACATAATTTCATTTCAAGGAAAAAAACACTACAAACATCCCCTATGTGAAATATCCAATATAATAGGGGGTGTAAAACATAAGTACATTATCAAAAACTGACAACAACCAACTGTCGTATTGAATCGTATATTATTTTTTAAGGGTAGGGTTAAAACCTTGCACGTCCACTTGTCAGCATGGAATTCAATAAGAATAGCGCTTGATTAGAAGTATAACTTCATATGTCAGCACCAAAATAATTAACAATTAATTTGATTCTAATTTATAATGAATTATTATTGTTTACTCTTTGTTATATAAAGTAGATGGCAATTTATATAGAAGAAATAGTATTATTTAATTTTTCTTTTAAAAAAGGTGCACAACAAATTCAAGCGCCTTTGTGCGTGGGGATATTGCATTTACAACTGACATTAACAAATAAATTCGCAATAAGAACATTGAATTAGCTTGTTGCATAAAATCAATAATAATTATATGTTTTACTATTAAAGAGGAAAGAAGATTATACTGATAACTTACTGATAAGTGGACGCATACCTTAAAGAAGTAAAAATATCCGAGTGGGGTTGCTTTACATATCGTTCAATATGGTAGCTTTCATCCCTCCATGCTGATCACCCCTACAAAATGATGTGGATTTAACCAGAATGTAACTTTGTAATATGAAAAGTTATTATATGGTATAAATCGTACGTCGATCAATTTGATGGATGTCATTTTAAAAATGTCACTCAAAAACAATGTACTGGAAAATTAAGAGAAATTCCAAACCTTGTAAACCAGTGGAGTGTGAAAATGATAATTATGAATTTGTAGGTTATGTTTGAAAGTTCTTGGAGAATATATTATCCTCACAATGGTGATAATACTATCTTTAGATATACTCTTTTACTGTTAGCTATTTAGAAAATTCTAAACATATCGATAATTCAGTTCTTTACTTTTAAATTACTATGTGGTATAGTATATGCTACAAACAATTCGGATCCGAAGCGTATAAGATTCTAATACGATATTCTAGAACTTGATCTAATATAGGAATCGACATTTGGGCGATTTAGGGTGACTTCCCAGTAAACATTTTGGAGTCACTTTGACATCATATTGAAGATGCGTCATGATTTTTTTGTCATAAAAGAGTTCTTTTATAGTTCAGTTTCTCACATTTTTTCATATAAAATGTCTACTTTATCGGCTACAGATGGCGAAATTACTCCACCTGTCGGAATACAAATGACGATAAAGTTGATGCGAACTATAATTGAAGTGAAATAGTGAGAGAAACGTCACTAAATAGGACACTTCACCAAATTGTGTACTGGGTTATAGACAACAAAAAAAAAGAGTATCCGTTTCGAAGACTCTGTGGATCAAAAACAGGGGCGAACGTTTCAGAAGCAAAAATGCATTACTCCACACCATAAACTTAAGCTTTAAAGTACAAAATTTCTTCTCCTGAACGTATCCAAATATATTTTCTACCTGTGGCTTAGAACGTGCTTGGAAAAATCTTACTCAAATTGTAATTAGACTATTAGACATTACTACGATAGGAAAAAATGTTTGTAGGGTGCTATAATAGGTTTATAACTATACTATGCTCATAATCTTACTGTGTATAAATATATAATGTTTTTTACGTAACAGTTTCACTGTGTTGCAACTTCAGCACAAGATGGCCAATAAATCAGTAATAAAATTAAAAGAAAACCAGATAAAAAGAAAACTTGATACACGAAATATATCACTTATGTGAAAGTGTATGTTTATGTGTTCGTATAACAGTCCACCTTATCTTCATTGTCATCTTATTGCAACGTTCTCGTGTGTTGTAATATCTTAACGCCGTCGGATTTATCAACCCTGCAATAATCTAAGGGTAGCAGCACGAGGGTATTGTTACAAGCACGTAGTAAAGGCCTACGGACTCGGTGGTGTGGGATATGTCTCAAGATGTCTCTAGCAGGACGCTAGATCCAATTTATAGCTGATCGATATGAAAAATGTTGTCCAGATCACAATTTGATAGTTTGTAGTGGAGCTAACAGCCGTGATTGTAATGTAATGTAATAATACTGCATTCAAAATATTACTAACATCAGAAAACGTAAATTTATGTTGAAAGATATTTGTTTCCTTTCGTGACGCATTCCGTGTGACGAATTGTTTAGTTTTACTTTATGATCATATGGAATTTACTAATCTTGGTCAATGTTTTGTAATTTTTACATGCAAGGAAACAATTATAATAAGAACACTACTATAAATAGACATAAATGCAGCGACAACAAAAAGAAAGTGCAATGACATATAAATATTGCTAGCAAAGTGTAATGTTCGTTTTATGAATTACCATAATAAAAATTAAACGCTAGAAATGAATAAATAAATGATATTATAAGAACTTTATTGTATAATTAAGTTATAAGCTGTATACATTTCAAAAGCAAAATGTTATGATTTTAGTGAATTAATTAAATGTTATCAAATAAACCTATTTAAGTTTACATTTTTTCAATTGTAAGTCGCATACTTAGTTACTGTTGTTTATTTTCTCACACAAAAAGTTTAAAAATAGTTGACATTGTAAGAAAGAAAATTATGTGAATAAATTTAATAGTCCAGTACGCACAAAACTTGAATTCATGTAATATTTTAAAGATACTTATAACTCACAAAAAAAGGTAAACTTGTTTTTCGAAATGCTATAAAATAAGTCATAAAACGTCGTATTTTAGGTAACATTTTATATGTACTAGGTAACTGTTATTATGTTATATAAATATTAAATTGGCGTAACTATATTTAGCGGGAACAAATGTTATTTTTGTTTGAACCCCGCTAAACACGTAACGTAATTTTTTACGTTTCTTCTAATTATTTACCGAAACTTATAGCAACATAATCTTATCTTCTTAATATACAGGGTGTCCCAAAATTCAACGATAAGCCGGCAGCAGAAGGTGGTCCTGCTCATGACTACACAAGAAAAAAAGAAAAAAAGTTTTTATCTCATTTTTTAAAAAGAAATTTTTTTTTCGAAAATCGAAACACCTTAAGATGTTTTTAACTACCATGACCACAATTTTTCAAATATTTCTGATTTTTTTTTTGTATCGGCAACCTAAATAGCACTGCTATCCACCACAACCATTAAAACTCCCAGAATGCTAGTAGTTTTTGCAAAAACAATTTATGAAATTTGGTTCTTGTTTAGAAATAGTATGCATAATATTTTTTTATTGCTAGTTTTCCTGGAGTATTATACCATTTTGGAATCCTGAAGAGTTGCGCCAATTTTTAAAAAAACTTGCCATAGTAGTCTTCATACTTTTTTTTTACACTACGATGAGTTAAAGTTGACTGAAAGTAAAAATCTTTAAAAAATTTAGGGAAAAAAATAATTTCGATTAAATTTTGTGTAAAAACTACTAGCATTCTAGGAGTTTTAATGGTTGTGATGGATAGCAGTGCTATTTAGGTTGCCGATACAAAAGAAAATTCAGAAATATTTGAAAAATTGTGGTCATGGTAGTTAAAAACATCTTAAGGTGTTTCAATTTTCGAAAAAAAATTTATTTTTTTTCTAATTCCTAAACAAAATGAGATCAATTTTTTTTTTCTTTTTTTCTTGTGTAGTCATGAGCAGGACCACCTTCTGGTGCCGGCTTATCGTTGAATTTTGGGACACCCTGTATATAAATTACGTGTCACGTTGTGTGTCCGCGATGGACTCCTAAACTACTTAACCGATTTTAATCAAATTTGTACACCGTGTGCAGTTTGATCCAACTGGAAAGATAGGATAGCTTACTTGTCTATTAATTATCTGTTAGCTCCAAACGATTTTAAAAGATGGCGACATCTGTTGACTAGATTGAGTAAATATTCAATAGATGGCGCTATGTAATGTAATATGACAAAAACGTTAGCCACAGCAACGCGTGGCCGGGACAGCTAGTACCAATATATAGCAAAGACAATTCCTATGTTATCTAACATTATACAACCTTTTTAAACTACAGGTTTGTCCAATTCTTAAATATATGTTCCCCTTAAATACGTTATAAGGTTTAAGGTTTTTCTAACATAACAAAAGTAACGTGTAACGTAAATAATGTAGCCTAATATCCCAGTAAACAATTTGGTGAAGTGTCCTATTTGGTGAAGTTCGAGTCACTCGTACAATTCTATTCTAACGCTTTACAAGTTCTCTACCTGTCACAGATTTTGTGTTAGTTTTTCATAATAATATTCTTTCTTTTTCCAACATCATTCATTAAGTATTTCTGTTTCTTTCCCACATGGGTATATTTTTATTATCCGGTCATAAATCATAAACCTACTCCGCTTTTAATTCAGCAGTGAACCGTCGTTGCAATGTCTGTAGCTCATAAAAAGGACCTTTCCTTTGAACGACTGAATAGAAAACGAACACGTTCCAGACAAAAAATTCATGATACGTAATAGAAATTAAGTAGAATTTACTCCAAAATGTTTACTGGGATACAACGTTTTGTTACATATTTTTTGAATTCTTCAAAGACAAGCCCATAAAACTTCTTAACCAGACCAAAGTTTTAAGTATAGAAATATTAAACACGCTTTTTTAGGGATTAAAATTGCTATAAAATAAGGCCTCTTTAGATGAAATATTAGAAGGTTTTGTTTAAGTAAAATATAGCATGAATATAAGGTAACATTCATGTTTTGTCTTTAGCGGGACAGATATTTCTAAACTTCTAAACTAAACTACAAAATAGTTAACATTGATTCCTCTACTATACAACTCTTTTATTTGTTTCCCAAAACTCTCGAATCACACCGCCTAGTAACAATGAAAGCAGGACACACAGGGGTAGTTTATACAGTACTCGCCAGATGTCGCGGTGGCAGAACGGTTATTCCGGAAAAAGCTATTGTAGTTATCACATGAACAATAAAACTTTACGTTTCCTGTTTCATATCCACTTTTCAAATAGTATCAAACAAAGCATTGACTTTATTTCATAAAAAGTATTTATTTTATTTATAAAACTTTAAAATTAAACTTTGTAAATGGTTACAACTTATAAGATACTTATAAATTTAAGGTGAAACATTAATTCATGGTTATATAGTTAGATATAGATGGCAACAGTGTACTAAAACGTTAATAACTTTGCACACGATTGAGTTATTTAAACCATATAAACTTTAGGAGTTAGATAAATGTTCAAGCTTTGTTTATAAATAGATCATTAATTAGTATATCAATTATTTAGAAGGATATAGCGTGTTGAAAATCAAATTTCTATTTTTTGTTAATATTTTTATACCTGCATTCAAGGATATGCTTTTCATATTTTCTCCGAAATTACTTGATTTAAATCTTTGAAACACACAGCTCACAGTAAGCTAAAATGTATTTGATTTTCTTTTCTTTCCTGGCAACTTTTATTTCATAAACCTGTATTTCATTTATAATATATAATATATATATATATTTCATATATAAAAAGTTGCTCTCTCTTTTTCGTTCCTCGATTTTGTAATCTCTAATGTTACGTCTTCGTTATACACTTAACATTTTCGGTATCATGCACTAATACAATACAACAAGCCCTCCCCATTCCTCCCTTACGTCTCTTGTCCTCGTTATCCCACCCACGTTTCGGTACTTCCGTACTCTCCGTTCAAAGCACAGAACATTACTAGTATATTCCCAACGGGATATAAGCTCCAACAGGAATAATAATAAAGTGAAAAAGGGGGTCTGTCAAGAAATATGAGATAATTAAGTTCTCTTCGCGTTGATTGTTAGGTTATTAAGTTATCTAGAACGTCTGGCAACTGCGCTGCGCCGTTTTGTACTCACTGCCTACTCTCTAGCTGTCAGCATTCACAAAATATTTTACTAACAACAAATTTACGAGTGTTTTATGAAGTTGATAAAAGTTTTGGAACAAATTCATTACGCATGATAGCACAAGAGAAAAGTGAGAAATATTTGCTGTCACATTATATTAGTGGTGAAAGAAGATATAGGTCATTCTCACTTGAAAGAATCAGATGTTGATTCTTTAGTGAATTACAAGGATCAAATATACACCCGATGCTTGTAATTGAGGTTAAATTTCATTGTAACACCTTCTCGGTTGCTGTATTTTCTTCTTTTACTGCGATATCAACAGCTATAGTTTATATCTCGAATTAATTGTAATATAATAATTGTGTGTTTTGTAGATTCTTCATTACATGGTTGGCACATCGTTATCATTTAAGTCTTCACCTCTCTGGTCTGATTTCGTGTTACTTTGAAACTTTTAAATGCGGTTTCTCACACATAGCTTTTTCAGAGTCGGTGTCCTCTTTAGCTCAAAATCAACTGGACCGATTCTTTTGAAATTTTGCACACTCTTTCTTTACATAAATGCCGAGGTAATGCTGTCGAGTTTTTAAAAAAAATTTAATTTTAACGTATTTTAAAATAACAAAGTTTCTGAGTTTCATGAAAAATCGGTATTTTAACTTTTAAGTGCTGTAAAAAATTGAAAAATCAATTAAAAAAAGAAAAACTCGACAGCGTTACCTGCAGAAACTTATCAACTAATGAAATCATTTTGGTTTTTCGATTTCAGAAAATCCAGTGATGAGTTATGAGTGGCATCGCAATGTTATTTTGTTTTGTGACGTCTGCGGAGATTCGCTGTCAATGCCTCATTTCTTGATATTTATTTATGAAAATTTCACAAAGTATTCTTCAAATGTTATTTTAACATGTAGTAATTATAGAAATAATTATATGTATAATAACTGTGTCGTCAAAAAACATTATTGAAAATATGCTTCTTTTTTATCGTTTTTACCTTACTAACCCCCCCTTTACGCGCGGTACTGACTCAGACATTTATTGACGAAAACTAATAATAGATAAATAATGACAGACCTATTTGACGAGTACCTATTTACCGATACACTTGTAGCAATATAACAGTACATAACCTTACTAACATAAAGCGAAATGTCTCTTTCAGTAATATACAGTTGCATATAGATAGTTAACAATTTTGATTGGTGTCTTATAGTTACATACAAGTATAATCCATACTACTCTTGTACTTATTTGTGACGTCTTTTATTTAATTTCACCCTATAATCAAGTTCCTAGCGTTATTTATAGATCCTACTTTTATTATTTAACATAAAAAGAACTAATGAAGTAAACAGTTTCCACATTAATTATTAACACAATCGATGCCATAAATAAACCATTCATAAAAACCTACCTGGTGTTTGCTTAAAATAGGCGACACGACATGTAGCTGTGTAGTTATCTTTAGATTATTAGAGCTGTATATAGACTTGACTATTTATAGAATTACATGGTCTTTGCGTTGATATATGTAGACGTATTGTAAACGTTGTAAATTCAATATTCAATAGATATGTGTTGAATTAGAAGAAGATAACTTTGAAATAATACATAATAAGAGTTACAGATATATCCACAAACTGCTGAATATAGACTGTCAACTGTGAGCAAATCATTCGATCCTTTGTGAGGGGTATGAACGTTCTGGGACGTGAGAGGGGAAACACGAAATGGATATACTTTTATCTCTTTCAACCCAAACCACCATTTTGACGCCGTATTATAACCTAAAAATATTACTATTTTACATGCTTTGACATGAATATATCTCTATCTATTTAATTGTTTGTGATTTATTTTGATATACTTTTATAAACATGCGTTTCAATAACAAAGCAGTTAATAATATATAAGCACGGTATGTAGAAAAGATAATATGTTAACTGCATTTGTATGCAGATGAAATCTATTCCAAATATGTAGATGCCATAACTATAATTCTTATCAAGTACTTAACTTATTTTTTATATTCAGATTTGGAGTATTATGCAAACAAAGGACTTATATTTTATTATTTATTTATTTTTAATTTATTATTGTAATAATTTTTTATTTTTGTCCAATTTATGATTTGCGGGTTGGATTATAGGCGCATCCTGTAATCCCCTGACGTCCCAAAACGTCGAACGTCTCACCACCAAATTATTAGGGACTGAAGTTTGTACTGAGTCAACCTATTGTGTGGTGTGTGTTCAAATCCCGACAAGTTCCGGTGACAATAATCTCATAACAACCCGATCGGGGCCATATGTTACGATGCCCTGACGGGGACCATATCGGGTTATCAGTTAACATTTCTATTCCAGAACATACACTTATATCTAGCAGGATTAAACTACAGGCGATATCTTTAGTGGGACATTATTTCCGATTATTATCGGGATTTACACAAATTCAAGCAACAGCATTTTGTTCTACACTAGTATTAGTAAAATGGAAGCTAAATCAGATAAACATCAACTTCTTTAACATTCTACTAACGCATCTTTAAAAGATATAATTATAATGAAGTAATAAAAAAATAGATGCAGGTAATTTACGTGTAGTAATTTTCAAATATTAACTGAATAAAGGAACACGCAACTTCTAACCTACAAAGGACAGTGGTTAACTCAACTTCCGCTGTAAGACGGCTTACTCTTTAGCTTCTAACTTCATATTATATTAATATATTATTGTCGTTCCGTGTAGCAGAGCGGAATATTAAGTCACGTGGGAACCCTGGTACTCTGTTGGAATTACACGGAGGCTTCTCTTTAGGGTAATTAATTTCGTGTGCAATTATCATTTTTTGTTCCACGTATTCTGTTATATAAAGAGATTGAATTAAGGCAACAAGAACAGTATAATTTAATCATATAGTTTAATATATAAACCCTTATTGGAGGAGGACGAAACACTGGAGCACATTAAGTTTGAGTGTAAGGAAAAAGTAGCGAGCGAAAGGAATATTGGCCAGCTATTAAAGGGAGGCAGTGAAGGAAAGAGGTGGATGGCGGAAATAGTAAGAAGGAAAGAAAAAACAGGAGAATAAATAAGCTGATGGCTGGGTTGCACAAGGAACAGGAAGAGAAAGGAAGTACTAAAAGAGGCAATGAAGGGAAGCAGGAGAAAGAAAGAAGTAGCGAGGAAACAGTTAAACTTCAGCCCAGAAAAATACACTAGGGAATAGACCAGTACAGAAGGAAGACTAGGGAAAATGAAGAAAGAGGGTCAAGAGAAGAAGAAGCAGAAAGTACGTTTGGAGATAAAAAGGTCTAGAATAATGTAAATTTAATTGTAAGTTGAAGTATATGAAATGTATTAAGAATGTAGATTGTAAAGCCGAAAGGCGAACAATAAACAATTAATAATAATATAAACCCTTATTATTTTGAAGTATTATTTTAACTATATTTTTTATGAAAGCATTTAATCCTTAAAACGATTTCATAAGAAGTTTTATGATTATATTAATGAGATTAAAGGAAATACGTCACAAAATGTAACATTGCTTATATAATAGGTTACTTTTTATGTGAGATACACCAGAAATGCACGAATATTAGTTCGTAAACTATTTTTGGTTGGATATTTAAATATTTACCGAAATATTCTGTCTGACGCAGTGAATTTACGACTTATCTTTCAGCATGAGGGTCCTTAAATTAACACGTAATTATAAGATTGTAAGTTAGTAATATGATCTGTTTGTACGTAGTAGTATTCTCGCCCTGATGTTGTTAGATTTTATAGACAAGTATTTAACATTAAGTATGACCTTTGAAATACATAACCTTCAAAATTTAACTAACACATGTCATAAAATATTATGATGTTATTCACGTTGGCAATAACAAATAAGGTAAAAAAAAATATATAAGGAAATACTGATTTTATAAAAATATATTTTATGGCATTGACAAGACGCAAACAGGAAGATCTAAATTGTTTAAAGCCATAAAATAAACATAAACCTTGACTTTACTGGTGGAGTACCACGTAATTATATTTACAATGTTCTTGGCCTATATTCTGCAATAATTCTTTAACACGTATGCTGTCTAAACCATGTATGCATTACTTGTTAGCAGTGGCGTAGTATTAGGAAGTTTGTAAGGGGACAAACACGAAATTAATCGAAGTAATAACGATAGGTTTAAAAAACTACACCAGGTAAAGACTTAGTAAGACTTAGATTAGAATTTCGTACGGCACCTTACCATTTAATATTCATTTTCAAAACTTATTTTTGCAGTTCCAACTCATTAAAAGTCAGTGGAAGAAAGCTTATACAATGTAGAAATGGTATTAAAGGGAGGCAGTGAAGGAAGGAGGTGGATGGCGGAAATAGAAAAAAGGAAAGAAAAGACAGGACAATAAATAAGCTTGTGGCTGGGTTGCATAAGGAACATGAAGAGAGAGGAAGTACTAAAAGAGGCAGTGAAGGGAAGCAGGAGAAACAAAGAAGTAGCGAGGAAACAGTTAAACTTCAGTCCAGAAAAATAGAGGATTTTCGGAAAAGAGATAAGGACAAGAGGTGGATGACGGAGATAGAGACAATAATAACATAGTAAAGGTAGAGAGTCAAGAAGAAATAGTAAAGTAACAGAGTCAAGAGGAAATAGTAAAGATAGAGCGTTTATGCCTGTAATAGACATAAGTGGAGAAGTGAAAACGAAGAGAGAAGGCAGGAAGGATAGTGAAAAGATAATAGAAGGTTTGTCGAGAGGAGACAAGGAAGGCAAGAGGTGATAGATGAAGATACATGCAATAAGGAAAGAGAAGCAGAAAACGGTGTGAATAAAGGAGGAGTAGGACACATGAAGAAAGAGGATCAAGAAAAGAAGAAACAGAAAGTACTATTCGAAGTAGTAATAGTCTTGAATAGTTTCAGTTTAGTTTTAACTTTGAATTTATATGATATGTATTAAGAAATATAATAATGTAGATTGTAAAGCCGAAAGGCACACAATTAATATAATATAATAATAATAATGTAGAAATGGAAGAAAATGTAGATACGTTATTCATCTAACCAATTGCAGCTTTAGATTTTGATTTGCATTAAACATTAAACATTAAAAAAACATGTTTTTTTGATAATATTTAACCTGCTGTATAGTATCGCCATCTATATTTCGTTTCACCTTAATATATGTTTGAATATAATTATTGAAAGCCACTAATTATTAAACGGCGCCACTAATTGATTTGTTATTACACTTTATGCTGAATAAGGTTATCGCAAACATTATTTACATGTTCAAACACACAAATATAAATAATGTAACAATTAACAACATTGCAGCATTCTGAAGTCAGTCATTTATTTCCTACAAACAGTGACATTCCTCCGTCCGTGAAACTAACCTTTCATATTTACGGTAAAAATATTCGCACCACTCTACATCCTACCCCCACTACCAACTACGCTGCCCACAGAATCGGTATGCATTATTTATACGCATAAATGCATATATTTACAATATTTCTAGACACTAATGTCTCTGAACTATAGAAACTCAAGGCCCAAAAGGAAGCCTGCCATAATACTACTACATATAGCGGTAAGCCTGGAGTTGGAATATATTCGCACAAAGTAAACATATGTTCGGGTGACCTCAACAAAACCATGTTGATGCTGTGAGTACTTTGTGTGGGTTTATTTAGTTTAGTTTATGTTGTTGTGGTTTCATTTGTTTAGGGAATAAGGTTGAGTGCAAGGCTGGGAGAGACGCAAAATATACAAGGCGCTAAAAGTTAATAATTATTTATTTTTCAGTTTCGAGCGAAGGGATGAAATGAAATCAGTAAGGATTAGAAGTTATAGGAGTAGGAATTGAGTATTAGTCATGACATTTATGGGACTTTAGGTATAAATAATATGTTCAAACGTACCACTTGTCTGGAACCCCTTCATGAAGGGGTTCAGACCTCATAAGAGGTTGTTGTTTTCCCGGCTTGTTTTGTTCCAGGGAGCGACAAATTTAACAAGAAATTTCACGGGAATACCGGGATTATAAAACGTAAATTTAAGTTTCTCCCAATCTGCATAAATTAGAAAAAATGACATGTAGTTTTTTTTCCGCAGTTTTTCCCGTTTCACTTCCTTGCGAGCGTTGAAAAAGAAGGATTGCGATATATCAGACTCCGCTTTTAATTCAGCAGTGAACCGTCGTTGCGATCTCTGTAGGTCATAAAGAGGGCCTTTCCTATGAACGACTGAATAGAAAACGAACACGTTCCAGACAAAAAACTCATGATATGTAATAGAAATTAAGTAGAATTTCATGTTTACTGGGTAGTCTACTAACAAAATTAATTTTTCATAAAAGAAAAATATTCTAAATAATAATGAACATTGTTTATTTATTAAGTTAGGTTATGCTACGATGAAAAGTATATAAATGGCAGTTAAATATGAAATAACATTAATTTTATTAAGCTTATTTAACATAATTATTGATAATTATATAATAAAATACAATACAATATAAAAGAACAAAGCAAATTTTTTGTTTCGTTGCTTTTTTTTAGATTTAAGTAATGCAGGAATATATCAAGTATGCTAATGATGTCAATAAGCCGACATAACAAAATAGCAACTTCAAACAGCGATAACAGCTTTAACCTGATAACAGAACATAACCTGAAAACGTGACATAACGTGTTATTTATATACATATTCGTACCATCACGTTATTTTTCCGATTATTTTAGAATAATTATCAAATCCAACTTTGCTAAAACCTAATATACATTGGAAAACAACAAACTTTTCATGCAAATTCTAATAACAATATTTTTACATACCCTGTGACTATATAAGTAGTATACTTTCTTATGTCAACTTCATGGATTCAATGTGAAAATACCAAAAGAGTAAATAAGAAATTTAAAACCGTTATTATGGTTCGACAACTCGATCCGGTATAAAACGGATGTAGGTTCACATGATACGGATATCCGATTTCAAATTCAGCATAGTCAGGTGTTTTTTATACCAAAGCAAAATGAGCAAAAGGGAAATTTGTAATCCTGATTTTTATCTCATAGACATACGTCTCTGAATTATGTGCCAAGAATATTAAATGTATCTACAGAAGAAAACAGAACGTGTTTGCATTTCTAAGTCAAATTTGTGATGTAACTTAGGTTCGTGAAGATACAGATATTTTTGTATTGTTGTGGTGCGATTTAATGCCAGTTTCACACCAGAGATACATACAAAATCATGTTTTGTTTTATTTTAAGACAGTTCTGCTTTTCTAAAACAGATTGTTCACACTGAGCAGGCTGGTTTTGTTTTTAGTGTTTAGTCTGTGTGTACCACAAAATGTATAAACATGATAAACAACAACTGACAAGCATAAATGTTCACAAAAAACAAAACTGTGCACAAAACAAAACAATAAACGTGTTTTCCTTTGATCTTACTGACTCCAGATGGGAATATGTTTTGTTTACTAAAACAGTTTTTAAAGAACTGTCTCTTTGGTGTAAACATTGGTGTTTTGGTTCAGAAAAACAAATTTTTGTTCGTGTTTTATTGAATTGTCTCTTTCGTGTGAAACCGGCATAAGAGATTAATGTGAATGTGACGTGAATGTGAAGCCCTCAAAATTTGCACACCTGTCATAATCAGCTCTCTATATACATATATTTAAAAGGTATTCAGCATGATTATGAAATTGTCGTAATTCTTGCCAGGCACATTGTATATGTAATGACAGCAGTTCACTCTCGTTTGCTTCGCTTGATGAGCGGTCTTTTGACACAAGTCAAATGAAACAAGATGTGAGACCAATAGCCATATTCATTCCCGACACTTCGACAAATATTTTGACAAATGTCTCGCCAAGAGTGAACTAATCATATGGTTTACTCCTGCCCGTGAAGTGGTGTATATAGCACATGGGCTGAAAAGTCCCGGTTTTTGGTTCAAAATTAGCTTTATTCATCAACGTAATCTCCATCAAGAGCAACGCAATCATTCCAGCGCCGCTCTAACATTTCAATACCACTTTTGTAAAACGATTTATCTTTTGCCTCAAAATAGGCCTTAGTTTCAGCGATAACCTCTTCATTCGTGCGAAATTTGTTACCGGCGAGCATTTTTTTCAGGTCTGCGAACAGGCAGTAGTAGCTGGGAGCCAAATCTGGCGAATACGGTGGATGTGGGAGCAATTCGAAGTTCAATTCATGTAGTTTTGCCATTATTTTGATTGTGTGTTACAACATATATTTAAAAAGTTCGCTTTTAAGAAATGATATTACATATTGAAAAATTATACTACAAACAAAGAAAATACAATATATGATATTAAATTTATTTAAATATATTCGATGTACGCTCGCATTTACGCTTATAATAACAGCGACGCCATTTGGAAAAAAGTACATTAAAAAAGAAAACAAAACGATTATATGATAATCACACACGAATATATTTAAAAAGTATATAATGAAAGTATACACATAACCAGTCATGGTAAAAGTTAGGTCTCTAAACATCATAAATATCCATGAAGTAATGGGGAATTTGCTGTTATTTATTTCCTTACTATAATTATATTTTATGTGACAGATAAAAGTTTATAGAGGAGAAGTTTAAGTAATAAATAGCTTTGGGAGAATGTTTCCATGTGTTGGTTGTATTTATATACAATATAAGGAAGTTAAGAATATATAATGTACAAAGGAAAGTATTATAATCTTGAAGGAAAATAACCTATGACCTCCATTGTTCCATAAAACTTATAAGTCATCTTATTTACTTTTAGAAGTTTGAGTTATTTCAAACTGAAACTTTCATTTTATAGTTTTACGTTGTTCTTTGGTATAAGTAATGCGTCTTTTGTAAATATTATTCAAAATAACGAAGATTTCCATTATGGTACACGAAAACAAAAACGTACTTGCATTTAATAGCTATCTGAAGTCATTTCGCCAATGAAATTAATTATGAATCAATAGTTATCTAGCAGGTCATTGTAGAAACTTTAATAATGACGTCAGTAAACTTTGTAAAGGACGAATTATTGTCCCTTTAATTATGTTCCTTAATTTTTTCAATAAATGAAAATTGTAAATCATACATATTCGTGGTCATCTTACTTCTATTGTAAAAGAGTTTCTACTTTGGTTTATATAATTCTTAGCAGGCTAAATACACAGGTTCAGTTCCTGACAGGTGTACTGTCAACTTTTCACACTACATATTTTCTAGCAGCAAATTTAATCAAACAAAATTTCAATGATTAATAATTTAGTCCCACATATATATATATACTTTTGTGTGTTTGTGTGTGCGTGTTTACCTCTCATGTGGTGAATATTGATTGCAATGTCTAGGGTGTCGCTTTGATGAATGCCTGTTAACATTACAGGATAAGGTAAAACAACACCGGCTATCTGCTAGACCAATAAAACTGTTTTAACAACGAGAACTGCAGGCGGTCACTATTCATTAGTCATAGATTTTAATTATGTATATAAAGTACATATCGGGTATACTCGTTTTGAAACAGACAAAATGATATGAGTTATTGTATTCTTATCATAAAACCAGGTATTTTATTAATTAGATGGTTTATTCAATTTTAAATTCTTTAAATTGTGTGTTGATAAACCAATGAGATTTCAAAATCATGACAATGGGCTTGTGTCCTCATTTTTTAGTGGTCGATTTTTCAATTGTTGATTGAAATTGATGTTAATAAATGTGTATTGACGTGTCTATTTTATTAAATATCTAAATGTTGACGGAGATATAGCAATTAAAAATTTGAATTGTAGTTTTAGCGCTAGAAATGGTCGGCCATATTTGTTGAGTAGGTCAGTCGAAATAATCAAGTCAAGTCAAAGAATAATAAGTTTTTATTTTATTTAACCCTGTTACGGCAGACATAATATTGAAATTTTATTATTCCTTGAAATAGCTGTAAATAATATTTGATATTTTGATATATAAATACATATAGCAGAGATTTATAAGCCGTAAGGTTGGTAACCTGTAAACTTGTCAAAGTTCTGTCAAGAATATATCTCTTTTACGCTCTGTCGTATAAAAGAAATAGGAACTAGTGGTGGTGATGTCACATGCATTTGGAATGTTGTACAACGTTGAATCCCTTTAATAATTAAAGCAATAAAATGACTTTTTTAATTGTTAATATCTCCAAACATACAAGTAGTTATTAAAAAATAATTGAACACTTGAGGTTCTAGTAACCAACTTTATCAATATATAGGACAATTTTATAGAAGTTATAGGGCACAAGCCCATTGTAGGTTATTGATGTGGATTAACTTATTTTAATATCGAATTTGAGATAAAATGTGACAATAGGGGAGTAAGGGTCAGAAGCTTTGTGCCTATATGCTGCGAACGTCATAGAAACAAACGCAAGAAATTCAAATTATATGTCTGTCTCGCTTGTTCTCGTTCTACAATGCTTCCTGCTTATTCATTGATAGATGTAAACCAATAATGTTAAAACAATAAGAGAAAAATAGTTTTCTCATTCTCTCGTTACTACATGTCACAAGCATCTTCTCTTTTTTGAATTGATTAAAATTATAGAGATCATATTTGAGTCCGAACGCAACCTAGCAATTTAATCTAGCAGTGTAATTCTATATATTATAAAATATTACCCGTATATACGTATGTCATACATTCATTGGGTTTCATATTCCCATTACAAAACGTAAAACGAAACCAACTCAGAGCAAATTATATGATGTGCACGTTAAAAACCACGATGCATGTAAAATATTGAAGTTGAGTAGTTATGTATGCTCGTATGTGTATGTAGTAAGAACAAAAGAAAAGATCCCCAGAACAGTGTCTACCAATAAAAGAAAAAGAAAATATTCTGAGTAAATAAATAACAAGATATTCTAGGTATTTGAGTGGGACAATATTTGTATTAATAATAAATGCGAACACTGACACGGAAAGAGTGTTCCCTAGTTCCCTAGGGCATCGTTAGAGGGCTATTTTTCTACTTTTGGGTGGAATATTTTTTAGAGAGTTGAATTTTCAAAGGGTGAATATACCGGAAAAGGGATGACGTGGCCGATTGAGAAATACACTCCTGGGTAAAATATAATTTTATATTTGTTGGAGAAAATATGTTTTGAAAGTTCGCGTTTAACTAAGATATATTCAATTGATTTGGATAATGTTAATTTAAGAGGGGGGTAAGATCAAAACGATAAAAAAGCATATATTCGATAATGTTTTTTGACGACACAAGTAATATATAATTATTTCTATAATTACTAGATGATAAAATGACATTTGAAGAATATTTTCTGAAGTTTTCATAAATAAATATCAAGAAATGAGGCATTGACAGCGAATCTTCGCTGATGTCACAAAAAAAAGTTTCATTGCGGTGTTACTCATAACTCATCACTGGATTTTCTGAAATCGAAAAACCAAAATTATTTCATTAGTTGATAAGTTTCTGCAGGTAACGCCGTTGAGTTTTTTGTTTATTGATTTTACATGAAAAGATCAGAAACTTTGTTATTTTAAAATACGTTACGACAGCATTACCTCGGCTACTTTATGTAAAGAAAGAGTGTGCAAAATTTCAAAAGAATCGGTCCAGTACATTCTGAGCTAGAGAGGACACCGTCTGAAAAAGCTAAGTGTGAGAAAAACGCGTTTAACAGTTTCAAAGTAAGAAGAATTAGACCAGAGAGGTGAAGACTTAAAACTCTATATCTCCGACAGTTTTACTCCAATCGATTTCAAATTTTCACACAATAAACTTAATATGTTGTACATTAATATAAATAAATAAAAAAAAGTTGAAACCTTTATATCCTTAAAATTAATTTATTATTTTTACTCGACAAGGGTGTGGCTCTTGTACATATGCATATAGTATTACCTATGTATATATTTATTTATGTATATACATAATGTATATTTACAACCGGGAAATATAGAAGTATACAATTAATTACTCTTCACCTCAATATATAATTAAAATCTGTCAATCAATTTCAAGTGCTTTATAATATTTGTGACGCTATTATATTTATTCAAAAATTTAATTAGTTTTCTATTGATTTAAACTATATTATACAGTGCCGAAATATCCTTTCTATAGCCCAGTGAGTGTGATATAATATTTTTTATAAAACAATTGCTAATATGCTGAGTTGTAAATCAACTGAGGTGTACTTGCACCTTCTACCATGAAAGAAAATCTGCAGAAAAGATTAAGAAATAAAATTTGACGATATGAATAAAAACTAAAGGTTATTGCCCAAATTTGTTCAAGAATTTGTTAATGAATTCAGTGTCATCTACCTTTTTTCTTATGAACACTGCGATGTACCTCCCTGAAAGTAATCCTGTCGGCGCCTATGATTATCGTATACATATATTTATTTAATAATACTCTGACTTGAAGTGCGTGAGTGGCGAAATTCAATTAAATGAAATGTTTCTAGTACGTCGTCATGTGGAATAAAGCTCTAAGCTCAATATATTCAATACGCATATATAAATCCCGTATTCTGCGACTCCTACACGACGTGGTGGAGACCTACGGAGTCCTAGGGGTGGTTTTGGTATGGAGCAATAGCTAGTAGCTCCAAGCAATTAGATTCCTATTCAATTACACGAAGTATGCAAACGAAAATCGCTCTATATCAAATGTAACGGAAATAAATACAAAACATTATTCGAGAAAATAGAGTTTTCCACTTTCCATTTTCTATTTCACGTTACGGTGGAAAAATTGTTGAGGTTGGAATTTCATTAAATGAAAAGTCTTTGTTTTTGACGTTTCTGCTATTTCATTTAAAAATCATTTTATAAAATAAATGTAATGGTAAATCAAAGTTAAATTAAATGAAAAAAATATTTGTACCTCATTGTAAATTCATTTAAACATTATTTTAATTTTATTTATGTAACTATGGCAACAACGTATCAATATTTTGTTTATATTTAAACACCTGCGTGGAGATCAATGACCGGTAAGTCATAACAAGTTCTAATAATATTTTGCAATGTTTATTTTTTTAGAGAAAAATTATTATAACGTGTTAGAGCAGTGCATAGTTTTATTTAATAAAATTATATGTAAACGAAAGAGACAGCAATATTGTTACAAAAATATAAAGTAAACAATTGAATTTAATGATTGGCTTTATGCCGGTGGAGATGTGTTACAGTTAAAGACGAGTTTGAGACACTTTGTTCGATTGGCTAATAATTAGCTGTTGAAGAAAAGAGATGAATATAGTTTCCAAATTAATCTAAGCAACTATTTATATATTAGAATTCAAAAAAATATTGGATTCTTTTGCAAGTTGAAACTTGCTGGGTTTGTGGGTGTTGGGTGAGTGTTTATAGTCTGGAAGGGGGGATGGGATTATTATGTTAACTCAGGCATGTAAGCGCCAAATTCAAAATCAAAATCAATTAAATTTAAAATGTATGTTTTGAAATAAACGGAATGTTTTCAGTCACTGGTAAAATTATTGTTTAGTAAATGAGGTGTGCAATAGAGAATATTTATTACTAATTAAAAAATAATAGAAATTGAAAACTTTCAGTACATTACAATGATTAAGTAATGTATTACAACTAATTCCTATTACCAAATTATTATGGAAACAGCCAATAATATCGGAACAATGGATAGATTACATTTCATTGTATAAATCATAATCATATTATTGTAAATACAATGACAGAATGCATACACATTGATAGCATGTAAATGTATTGGCTTCTCGGAATAATGCTATTGTAACCAGTTACCAACAAACAGCTAGAGCTAAGCGGCTAATTTGATGGCAACTGGCAAATATGCACAAGTATCATTAATTGGTAATTAATAGTTATACAAGAAACATGAAACATTTTGGAGTCACTTTGACATCGTATTGGAGATGCGTATGATTTTTTTGTCATGAAAAAATTCAGTTTATATCAGTCGTTCATATAAAATGTTAATTTTATCAGCAAATGACGAAACAACTCCACCCGCCGGAATACAAATGAAGATAAAGTTGATGCGAACTATAATTGAAGTGCAATAGTAATAGAAACGTCACAAAATATGACACATGGCCAAATTGTTTGCTTGCTTTTATTTTAAATAAGGATATGTAATGAATACCCCCCGTTTCCTATCCCCCCTCCACCACTATTCTGTCGAAATAACATGTTCAATCATGAATTAATTTAAAATTTTCCTTGCACAAAAAACCGCAACAGGAAAAGATAATTATGACAAAACCCAGATTGTGATTTATCCTTAGTGACAGTGGCATATTATCAGATAAGCATTTCCAGCCAATGTTTAGCGCCTTTGATTGCCACAAGCCAGCAAAGAATTATTTCATACTTTCTTGTAACATTTAATTTGTAATTTAGGACCTTTATAATAACTAGAAACAATCAAAACTTGGTTCCGCTTGAGACACTTCTAGAATTTGACCACCACTGCTTAACGAGATAATTATAAACACTTGATCTCTTTGTTGCAGATTAATTTATAATGTAATGAGAAACATAAATGAACATAATTTTTCAGACTTGCTTCGTTTCGCAGTGCAAAAATAATCGTTTCTAATCCTTAGTTTTCAAAATATGAGTTGTAAAAACTGTGTATATTAAATATTTTTCAATACAGGCAAACTTAAAGCAGATATTTCTCCAATTTCTTCAATCTGAGGTGTTATTAATTAAGCAACATAAAATGTTCCTAATAAAGTTGAACATTGAATATTTATGAACATGATTAGTGTAAGAAAACGCCCTTCAATATGGCTAAATATGTAAATATATACATGCTACATAAATATATGCATATATTTATGAGTGTATACATTTCATTTGAAAATATTTCCATTTATAAACAACAGCATGTATATTTACTTCAAATTATAAAGGTATTTACTGATAAACAAAAACATGTTAATGTATAAATCACTTTTAATAAGAATTTTAAAATATTGGAAACAAAAATTGCAATTTATAAGATCTATTTAATTTAATAACAGATTAGATAAGCAACTGCATAACTGCAAAGAATTTTGACAGATATTCTAAGAGAAACAATACACTAATCAGAAATATACTCTAGATATGACAGGTATTTTAAAAATTCGTTGTATTTGTTTTTAAAACATTAAAAACAAAGAATGTTAAAAGATAAAAATAAATATAAAGCATTTGTCAAAAACATAAACATTAGACAAAATGAAAAACTTACCTTTTAGAAAAGTTTAGAGATAAATATTCCAGCTAAAACCACTTTTGATTTAATAATTATACAAGTCCAATGCAAGTTAATAAACAAAATCACTATTGACGTTTGATACAAAGAAAAACAAAACAAATTTAAGGTTATGTAATAAATTAGTAATATTTGAGTTTAGGAATACGTGTAACAAAGTCGTTTTATTGTTGTATAGACTTTCTTTACACTTTTTTCACTATCAAAGAGAGTTTCAATACTCTCTTTTTAATGTGCACAGCCAACACCTCCTAAATATACAAGGCCTAACTGCGATTTTGTGACGTCATCACTTGTAGTCATCTGAACACCAGATGTTTTACACAATTCTACCTAAATATACTTGAAATGTACTTTAAGGGTATTGATTTAGTACAATTTAGAATCTCTCTGTGCATTACGTATTGTATTTACTTCCATGTTATTTCGGTTAAAAAAATCGTATAAAATATATAATTAATTAAAAATATAAATAATCAGTCTTAAGAGGGTGTATTTATAGTAACTGTGTTTGTGTTTTTTTTTTGTTTATATTTGGTTTAAACATTAAACTGTTTTAATCTAAAAATTAGTGTTGTGTATGAAAACCTTGTATGGTGTATGTGCTGTAAATGTTTTACTGATCATTACGTGTGTAGAATTTTAGCTAACTGTGTAATATATAAAACTAATTATAATATTCCACAATTAATAACCAGTTTGTCGAGTGAGTGACTTCTTAAAGTGTAAATTATTAGACAACAAAATGCCAAGTAGATGCTGCGTTCCACTTTGTAAGGGCAACTATCCTACGGGTCCAAAAGTATCTGTATTTGGCTTCCCTAAAGACGAATGCTTAAAAAAGAAATGGTGTTCTGCTATTCAGCGAAAGGCGTTTGTTCCGTCGAATAAATCCAAAGTAAGTAGATAATGAGAACGTATGCGTGAAAGATTAATTAGACAAACATACCGACCATCACAAGACTATTATATTAAACTATTTACAGGTCTGCGAACTCCATTTCAAAAGTGACGATATTGAAACAGAATCGAAAGCGTATGACAACAAAACTGGTGTTCTAGTTTCAGCAACTCTTAAAGTCAAAAGACTAAAGAAAGGAACTATTCCTTCTGTATTTTCAAATTACCCCAAAAGTGTTGCATATTGCTCCTCAAGCAACACCTCGCCGGGCCCTTCAACAAATAGAGTATCTCCCGATTCAAAAGCCGAAGAAAGAGAAAATAGATTATTGAATTCAGCGATCATAAACAGTATAAATTCAGCAAATGCCTATAATACCGATCGTAGAATTAATAATATAAACAACCTTCTGGATTGTATTAGAAAATACGGTGTTTCTGAGAGATGGTCACATCAGTATTTGCCAGATAAAGAGCTTATTTGCATTTTTTATTTAACTGTTGAACCTGAACCCTTAATTCAATATTCTATTACAATAGATAAACATTTGGCATTATCGGTCTTTATAAAGAGTACATTAATTAAGAAAATAGGCCCAAAATTATTACCACAGAAAATAACTAGCTACAATGAGATTACTGATATTTTAGAAACCATTGTTTTAATCAAGGCAGACAGTAAGACATGCAAAAGAAGTGCTACATTTCATTTAATCGATGAATTGTTAAAGGACGTTGTAACCAACAAGAATGAAAATATTTTACATTTCTTAAGGGGGCAAATAGAATTGTGCATATGTCCTACAAATAATTTTAGATATTCCCCTGAGTTATTAGTATTTGCTTCTTTATTAAATACAATTTCACCACATGCCTACAAGTTCTTAAGACAAAGTGGATATTTTATATTTCCGCATCCTAACACATTGAAGAAAGTATGCAATGATTTACATGTAAATCCGCAGTTAGAAACTAATGATAAAAATTTTTTGATGTACGCTAGTAATAGAGTAAGCTATCTTCAAGATTTTGAAAAAACAGTTATACTAATGATTGATGAGATACACATTAAACCATTTTTTGACTATAAGGGAGGATCTATTGTTGGTGCATCGTTTGATTCAAATACTGCGGCTACAAGTGCCTTTGTTTTTATGGTTTCCAGTTTATTATCACAATTTAAAGATGTTGTTCATATTGTACCAATTAAAACAATAAATTATGTAACTTTATACAATTTGATAAAAAAGCTTATATTAGGGTTAGAAAAGGCGGGATTCAAAGTCATTTGTGTTGTTACAGATAACAATGCAATAAATAGAAAAGCTATGAGTTGTTTCGCTGTTCCTAATAAAACATCTTTTCTTTATCAGCATCCCCAGGATGCTAATAGGCCACTCTTCTATTTAATTGATTCGGTTCATCTTCTTAAAAACATTAGAAATAACTGGTTAAATCAAAAAAATATTGGACAGTGTATGTTTTTTCCAGATTTTGAAAAAGGTGATAATTGTAGAACTGCATCATTTTCTGCTCTTAAAAAGTTATATGAAATAGAAAATACTGCAATCATTTCTTATGCACACGGGTTAACATTTAAGAGCATTGCACCTTCAAATCTTGAGCGCCAAAATGTGAAATTAGTGTTGAAAATTTTCAACCAATTTGTAGTTCAAGGTTTGAATGAAAAAGGACGTCTGCATAATATTGAGTATTATAATGATACGTCAATTTTTATTTCAATCATTTGCAAATGGTGGGATGTTATGAACGTTAAAACTGTATACAAAGGTTTACACAAAAGTAACATTTACATGACACCTTTAACAAAGGACAAATCAGATCAGAAATTTATATTTTTAAACAAATTTATTGACTGGCTCGACGCGTGGCAACAAATGAATTTTTCCAGTGGTTGCTTTACTAATCAAACGCACGATGCGTTAAGACAAACTACATACGGAATGTTAGAATTGTGTCGTTATTGCATAGACGAACTAAAATTTACTTATATATTACCAGGTAAAATTCAAACAGATTTACTTGAAGATAGATTTGGCAAATATAGGCAATTAGCTGGGTCTCAATATCACATCTCCATGAGACAAGTTCTAGAGTGTGAAAAAAAATTACGTCTTCAATCAAATTTAAAACTAGAACTAATAATTAAAGATAGAGCAATGACAGTGCAAACATTACAATGTCCAGAAAATATTCTAGATAATATTGAAGATACTAATGAAGCAATGACACCATTGCAATCGGTAGTAATTAGCGAAATGGATATAGCCAATGTAGAAGAATTATTACCTGTAATTACATATTTAGCGGGGTATTGTTGTCATGCTGTTTTAAAAAAAATTAAGTGTAGCAAGTGTAAAGAAATCTTAACAATTGATAAGACAATTTCTTTACACCAGTCATACAATTTAATAAAAAATCTTGATCGTGGAGGCCTGATTTGTCCGACACCTTCTGTAGTCAATTTAGTTATGTACAATTATTTAATAGTTGAAAAGTTGTCTCGTGATATAGATTTTTTCTCTCTCCAAAATCAGAGAAAATATATAATAGATGTTACATGCAAAACTTTAGAAGTTAAAGAAATGCTGTTAGAAGACCTTCTTGATCTCGAGTGTCATAACAACTATTATATATGCAAGTTATTAATTCATGTTTCAACTAATATTATGTTAAATAATTTATCATCTCGTAAAAATGACGACTTGCAACATAATAAACAGTATAAGAAAAGAAAATTGCAAACTCTAACTACATAAATATGGTTCTAAATATAAGTATTGTTATTGTATACACTCGTATATTGTTAAAAGAAATATATGAAAAATAAAGTTAATATTTTTATATAATACATTTTTATTATTATTATTTTTATAAATATATATATATATATATATATATATATATATTATGGAAGGTATACCATTTTCCTTTTTTGCATATGTGTGTTACTAGTCTATTTATTTTAATTTTTGTAGAAATGTTACGATTTAGAAATGTTACTTAGTTTAAAATTAAATTTTCGATGTATTTTACTTCTTTAATTACTCATTATAAAACCCTTACAAAAACCAATTCATAAACAAACAATTCATTAATTGCAAACTAATTAATAATTTAAAAATGATAGTCCTTAATAATTTGTAACCAGAAACTTTGTTCAATACCCTATATGATACTAACATTTTCAAACAAACTGTCTTATACCGATAGCAGAACTCAGCAGCATATGACTACAAGTGATGACGTCACATACCATTGACTGAATCGCTGTTAGGCTTTGTATATTTAGGAGGTGTTGGCACAGCAGGCACTTGCCACTCACAACGCGACCTTACGGTCTCGATGGTGCTGGAGAACTAACAGCAATGAATTCCTTCCAGAGTTCGTTTTGCGCGGAGCAAACGCCCAGGCGTAGTGTGTTTTAGTATATTGGGCGAGAACGTAGGGGGCATGGCATAAAGCATTATCACACGGGATAATCTATAATCGAGTTAAATCTTCTTTAATAAGGAGAAAATACACAGTTCAATATTCTTGGTCATCATTAAATAAAAAAAGTTAATGATACTAAGGTTGAACTTTTTATACATTTGAGGTGCGATACTTACTTTATGCTACACTTTACACACTGGCCAAGATGTTTTATTACACATAACTACCACGAACTCTGACCTCTGTTTAACTACCACTCACATCATTTTAATTTACGACTTGTTTATGGTTCCTGATTTTGAAATTAAAAATTAATAACGATATTTTTAAATCGTCTCTGGGCTTTAAGGATTTCATTTGTTTTGACGATAAAAAGTTGATATTGAAATCAAACTAGCTTCCGTCTTGACTTGATTAGACTGATGCAGAGCAGAAGGGTGGGGCGGAGGCGGTGGTACGCCATATACTTCAAGTCAATTACAACTAGATACAATATTTACGAAGCTTAAAGGACGAAAGCTGCGTAAACTTAGTTCTACTTGGGATATCTCTCACTAGAGCAGATTATGAACGACCTTCAAATTTTTCAGTATGGTGCGCTTGAGTTTTTTCTCATTAGTACATGTTATCATATGATGAAGAGAGGAGCTGAAAAAGTCTGTAGTGAATACTTCCGTACGCTCTACACGGTATGTATTCCATTTTTTTTAGATACATGCATATCCGTACATAACGTGAGCGGTACCTTGTGTTTTAAAACCGTTAATCCGTCTAAAATGCACGGTTCCGATCGTGATTCGTGTGATACGATCACGTAACCCGTCCCATTGTCCGTATTAGACCATCCGCACATGACTAGACTGATTGCAAACACGAGCCCCGAATCTGCCCGAACCGAATGAGAATAGAACTGTGTTCTTAGTGAGATAACGCACATGTATACGAGTGAGATAACGCTTAAGCTCGAATAAAACAAAACTGATTTGAAATTGGTTTTGAGCGACTGTGTTTCTAGGTCGCAGGGCAATTACGTTGCATGCTTTTGATGGTGACATCATGAGCAGAGATGTGCACAAATACTTTTCAAAAGTATTTAAATACATACATACATACAAATACCTCATAATACGACACAATAAAATCCCCTATTACGCTATTGTTAGAAATTCTATAGAGTCACGAAACACTGCTCGCATTACTTGGCGTCTTGACCTTACAATCATATTACTTTAAACAGTTTCGTTGACAACCATTGTTTAATACATGGAAATCCCAGCGAAGTCTGAGTTCGCGTGTAATCTAACTCAGAAAGTGCAAGTTCATTCCTGTTTACGAGTGTACATCACTTTTATTTTTGTTTAGCATGATGCACTAAATGAACTGACTGCTTGTAATTTGTACATGAACTATATATATTGCTGGGGAACAAAAACTAAAGCCTGTGGGGTCATGTAGTCCCCTAGATTGAACATAGAGTACTTTATAAACGAACTAACGAGTTGCAAGGGCACCATCGATCGCCTTCTACTGATGTATGTTCATATACGTCACTAATCACATGCATACGAGTATATACATATGTACATAAATACTAAGTAACTAAATACACTATATATGTAAATAACTAAATGTCAGTAGAATAATTATCTAAAACTTAAAACCTTATTTGAAGATTGAAAATTCCAAATTATTCGATGAGAAAATTTCAATTATGACAAGACTGAAATTTAAATTTGATATAGCTATAACTTCGTCAACTTTTATATATTATAATATTTTCAGTTTAGTAGGGAGCTATGCTAGATAATTCTGCACCTTCTAATAGAACAGGCTTGTGTCCTATGTCTTAATTTCTGTAAAACTGTCCTATATATTGATAAAGTGGGTTACTAGAACCTCAAATGTTCAATTATTTTTTAATAACTCCTTATATGTTAAAAGATATTAACAATTAAAAAAGTCATTTTGTCTCTTTAATTATTAAAGAGATTCAAAGTTGTACACATTCCAAATGCATATGACATCACAACTGCTGCCAACCTTACAGCTCATAAATCTCTGCTATATGTATTTATATATCAAAATATCAAATATTATTTACAGCTATTTCAAGGAACAATCAAATTCCAATATTATGTCTGCCGTAACAGTGTTAAATAAAATAAAAACTTATTATTCTTTGACTTGACTACTAACAGCTACAGAACATTACTACAGCACTGACCTACTCAACAAATAACTGACGTTAAAATGCATTTCACGTTATATAAATATGGCCGACTATTTCTAGGGCTAAAACTACAATTCAAACTTTTAATTGCTATATCTCCGTCAACATTTAGATATTTAATAAAATAGACACGCTAATACACATTTATTAACATCAATTTCAATCAACAGTTGAAAAATCAATTCGAAAATCGAAAATTTCATTTAATTTATGTATTTGTTTTGCCTTTTTAGCTTTGCAATCTGTTTATATTTATTTTCATTCATTCTCTAACTTAACAAATATTAAAGACCTAATTCAATTCACTTCTTTATGTAATAAGTACAATTAAAATTGTACTATACAATATTAAAGAATAAATATACATTTGTTTTAAAATTAGAAATTTCTTTCTGTACATTTGCACGGTGTATAACAATTGAAAATTTTACGAATGGTTGTTATAGGCTTTGCATAGTTGTAGAAGTGAAACAAAACGAAACGCAAGTGTTATTCATAATCACCCAGGCGTACGTGGAGTTTTATCGGTCACAAAAAAGCGTTATCTGAATTTATGCACGACTGCAGAACAACTAAAACAAACTTGAGGTAAAATTTTCTTTTCATAGTTTAGTTTTGCAATATTAGTATTAGCTTACAATGATTTGAAAAAGATTTAAAAGTAGAAACTGTTCTTTTCACAAATCACTTTCTAGGTTAGGATTTAATCACATGCATAATATAATTTACACGTTTGAAAAATTTAATTTTCTAGATATATTTGAACACAATTTCGATTTTGGGGTTATGCCACTATCAGAAAGATACGTTGCGGGTTATTTGACGTGCTAGAAATTTCATAATGATTGTTAAATATATTTAGCTTATGCTCTAACAAAAATAGAATCAGTGAAAGTATTTCTTCTTAAAACTAATAGTTATTGATATCCCCTACCAGCGGCAACGTTTCTTTTTTTAGAAGATAGTTTAGTAGTAAATGAGGTTAAAGAATCCAGCTGAAATTTTATTTAAACGATTATTTATTTAATTGTATGATTTTAAAATAAAACAAAAAATAAATACACTGTTCAGGAATTATATTATTAGGAATCCTATATTATAATGTTCCAACCCAGTAAACATTTTGGAGCATTTTGGAGTCACTTTGACATCATATTGGAGATGCGTATGATTTTTTTGTTATGAAAGAGTTCATTTATAGTTCAGTTTCTCACAATCGTTCATATGAAATGTCTGTTTTATCGGCTACAGATGACGGAACCATTCCACCTGTCGGAAGATAAAGTTGATGCGAACTATAATTGAAGTGAAATAGAGATAGAAACGTCACAAAATATGGGCTTGTATCCTCATTTTTTAGTGGTCGATTTTTCAATGTGTACTGGCGTGTCTATTTTATTAAATATCTAAATGTTGACGGAGATATAGCAACTAAAAATTTGAAATGTAGATTTAGCGCTAGAAATGGTCGGCCATATTTGTATGACGTGAAAGGTCAGTGCTGTGGTAATGTTCTGTAGCTGTTGGTAGTCGAAATAATCAAGACAAGTATAAGAATAATAAGTTTTTATTGTCAGAGTTCTGTCAAGAATACATCTCTTTTACGCTCTGTTGTATAAAAGAGATAGCAACTACCGGTTATGATGTCACATGCATTTGGAATGTTGCACAACGTTGAATCCCTATAATAATTAAAGAGACAAAATTACTTTTTTAATTGTTAATATCTCTTAACATATAAGGAGATATTAAAAAATAATTGAACATTTGAGGTTCTAGTAACCAACTTTATCAATATATAGTACACTTTTATAGAAATTAAGACATAGGACACAAGCCCATTTGAACTAGAGCAGATAATATTTAATGTGCATGTATTATTGATTTCATACAAGGTTTGTGGTTTTGTTGCTCTGCTGAAACAAAGTCCAACGGAACGGTCTCTTTGTTCGTCAACTACATCATAAAATTTGTACAGCCTCCAGGCTACGACCGTACCTTGTTATGAGTTGCCCTGTTTACCTCTAGCTTTGATAATTAATTCTGGATTACCTTGCAACGACGTCTGTAGCATTTTGTTGTGCAAAATATGTTTCCAAGTAAAATCAAATGAAATAAATTCATTTATAAAAGATAATCAGTGACGCCTAACGTATGTAAAACGCAACTATTTTATCATGAAACCAGTTATAACAGCTATAAAACACCACAAATGTGCGTTCATTTCATTTACCATTAGATTTGTTATCAAAGTAATATATTAAACAGTTATATATTTATTATATTTCTATAAGTATTGTTTGTAATGATTAGGGATTGTTAACATGTTGTTTGTGTTGCTTCCATTCAGGCGCGTAAACTCAATTCTAGATAACCAATCTCGAATACTTCTCTACTCTTCCACGTTTGATACAAAACATACGTTCTTGCGATCGCATACCTTAACTCAACTATAAATAGAATTTTGAATTAGAAATAATTTATTACTTTATTGTTATATATGTAACTTTCTTTCATTTCATGATCCTTTCTTTAAGTTTTTAATTAAGAACATTCACACACTGGATAATCGACCTTTTGGAATTTAATTAATTTCTAAATAAATAACAGTATTATTTTTAGTTTATTGAAGTCTTATTGTTTTTCAAAACTTATAATTACAATAAATAATTAATACCATTATTATTTAATCAATTTCGTGTTTCAATAAAATGGCATGTGCTTCGAATGTCAATTGTTCGCGTGTTTCGGACTTATTTTCCAATAAAATTAATATTATAAACGAATTTGTTTGATAGCAACTTACCTTTCTACTTATATCTACACGAATTCTAAATTTAATTTTTATAAGAATTTATTCTAGTATACTGCGCCTGCGAGTAAAAACATGCAATCCTTATTACGCGTTTTACTGACGTACTAGGACGTCTAGGCGCAGTATTCATAATATTTTAATATATGCGTAGCATTTTCAAGTTTTAACATACCAAATAAATATCTAATCTTTCACAATACAGTCGTATGTTTTAAAAATGGAGCATATTATATTATAGCGATTCTAACCCTTTCCTAAGACCTTAAACTTATTTATTTGAGAGAAACTCAAAATCATATGTTCTCCTCCCCTGAACTAGGTTGTACATATTACATAAATATAATTATTAAGTAATATGCTTAAAAGGTTTCTTTATAACAATATAATCTAACATTTTTCATTTTACTAAAGTTAATTTTCTTGATGTAATAAAATGAATAAATTAATTTGTTTTCTTTATTATTATTTTATAAAGCTTATAAAATAACCATGACCTTAACTAACCTTCAAATTATATAATGGACTTTGTTAACTGAAATATACTCATATAAAATATAAACAATGTTAAAAATATATAAAAATAAACCTGAACTGTTTCTATTCTTGCCAACATGGGTGTTTACACTCTGCTCAACATAATAAAAGTTACCTGTTACGTAAGCGATTTTACCAATAAACTTTTCATGACCCATTTTACTTTTTTTTGAAAAATAGATCTATGCTTTTACTCATAAAATTTTATAAGAATTATAGAATTATAGGAACCCATCTTTAACGATTAAATGCTTTTAGAATGGGCTTGTGTCCTATGTCTTAATTTCTATAAAAGTGTACTATATATTGATAAAGTGGGTTACTAGAACCTCAAATGTTCAATTATTTTTTAATAATTCCTTATATGTTAAGAGATATTAACAATTAAAAAAGTCATTTTGTCTCTTTAATTATTAAAGGGATTCAACATTGTACACATTCCAAATGCATGTGACATCACAATCGCTGCCAACCTTACAGCTCATAAATCTCTGCTATATGTATTTATATATCAAAATATCAAATATTATTTATTAGTATTGCAAGGAACAACAAAATTGCAATATTATGTCTGCCTTAGCAGGGTTAAATAAAATAAAAACTTATTATTCTTTGACTTGACTTGATTATTTGATTACCAACAGCTACAAAACATTACCACAGCACTGACCTACTCAACAAATAACTGACGTGAAAATGCATTTCACGTCATACAAATATGGCCGACCATTTATATATTTTTAACATTGTTTATATTTTATATGAGTATATTTCAGTTAACAAAGTCTAGCGCTAAAACTACAATTCAAACTTTTAATTGCTATATCTCCCTCAATATTTAGATATTTAATAAAATAGACACGCCAATACACATTTATTAACATTTCAAACAACAATTGAAAAATCGACCACTAAAAAATGAGGACACAAGCCCATTGCTAGAAAATAATAAATCATATACATATTTTGTGTTTTGCTCTCTCTCTCTCTCTCTGAGTCCGTGGAGCCTAACGTTACGAAGGTACATCTTTTAATCAGCTTCTGATAAAAAGATATAACTGTTAAATAAAAAAATTAAACTGTTCATATATTACATTTATTTATTTTGAATATTTATAATATTTACAAGCAATTTCATCTATTTAAATAAATACAAAAATTGACTTTTATCCAAATGCAAATATCAATAATCATTGTTTAGGCCATTTTACTTAATAATGAACTACATATATAAATATTAATTAAATACTAGATTTGTGTTTGCAGGTTAGTAAATAATACATTATAGATTTTTTTAAAGATTTTTATATTATTATTAAACAATTTATGTGCTACTACATCTAATTGTTGTTTCAAATAAAAACTGTGGAAATTTTATTTAAACGTATTATGTGTGTTAAAGAATTTTACTTAAAGGTTCGACTTGGTAAGTGGGGAGGGAGTATATTCTAAACAAGTTTATCGTAATGCAATTATTTGTAATTAATTCATCGCGGAAGCAATCGATTCGAATACCATTTAGCTGAAGTTACACGGTGGTACATATTACGCGAGTTGCTGTCATGTACGATTGGGTCAGTAGCCTGTGACATAGCAGGTACTTGTCTGACTGGTCGAAGCCAGTTGACCTGCTGACCTGAGAGTATGCAGAGGTAGTAGCCAAGTAGCTGTCATGACACTATCGGGACAGTAGCTGACACCTTGTAACCAATTCTTAAAGACATTCGAAACTTTATTTACATTTATAAACATCACAGTTTTTATCTGAATCACACATAACAATAATTTTAACAATTACTTTTGCTATAGTGGCGGATTAAGGTCGCTAAAAATTCAATTAAATCACAATGAACTTTCGGAGATCCTCGGTGCGCCCATAATTTAATTCGCCACTGTATTTATACTCATAGATATATTTTTGTATTTAACTTAACTACTTATATACAATAATGGAACATCTTTTATTTATGCATTGAGAAGCTTCTTGATATTATTCTATCTTATAATGCTAATATATTACACAACATTTTTATTAATTACAAGCTTTAATTATGTAATTATTGTATCACTACTTTACTTTTATGTTATATCATTATTGTATGTAATTGCAATAATCCTGAAAATTTATTTAATTTTATATTTAATATACCTAAATTGCTATATGGTACAGTCAATAATTATTTATTTTTAGTTATTTGTATTTATTATTTGTATTTGATATGAAAACTTTAAAATTCGTATATCATTTTACTTTTTACTTTGATCTGACTTTAACTGCTTGAGTATCTCAAGTAGTTGTGTCTAATACATAATTTTCTTTTTATTATTTCAATGATTTTATAGTTTATTTTATTATATATACTTTTATTTAAGCTCAATGTGAACTACTACTACTTCAAAATACAAAAGGGATGTCGCAGATACAGATTTCTCAATCATTTTTATTGTGTTAATTATTGAAAAACCCACATCTGGCAAACATATCAATAACTTAACGATAGCGATAGATAGTTAATAGCAAACGTTAATGTCAATTTAACCATATTGTTACTTTACTAACTTAAATCAGTAACGGAATTGACTCTGGGGTAAAATCAAATATCGGACTACGAATTCTTGACTGAAAAGAATACAATTCAGGAAGTGAAATCAATAGAATGGGTCATTTTACAGACTTTGCAAAATGAACGCCACTGCAAGGAACATATTATTATCAGAAAATAAAGCCATATTGATTAAGGCATCTAATATTAATATCAAATCACTTTAAAACTATCTCTAAATCAAAAGCTCAAATACTGAAATCTAATGGCGGTTTCTATTCCAGAAAAAATGTTGCTCTCGTTTTACACATTTTTTTTCTTAACGTTATTTTTGTGTTTAATTACAAAATGACTGCTGTCTTGAGTATATTAACGTGGTCTACTGATATAAAGTCCTATATACTTGCAGATCAAAAAGTGGAAAATGAGAGCGACTGTTTCATGAAAATAAAACGCTTTTGTTCTACATTCATATCCAAGCTGTATTTCTGTCAAAATGCTAAATTTATAACCAATTTCAATTACTGCAGAGAGAAAATGATTTGTATAGCAAATAGAATTATATTATTATCTACAGCAAAGAATTTTATAAAATACACTTTAAAAAGAAAACTACATTTGGTTTCACACGCATTTTTTATTTGATTCACAATGTAATAATTATTCAATGAAAACTTCATTCAATTTCAGTATATTATCATAATTAAAGTTTTCATCAATACTCAAACCTTTGTTTTATTTAGGACCATGAGGATCCGCAGAAATGTTGAGAGCAGCAGAACGACCACATTCAGTGGAAATTTTTCAAAGATTGCATTATATCTAGTGACATTTTGATCAGGGAAATCAATTCCCCGCCCTCATACCAATCTAGGTTTAAATCTGTCAGTGTCACACACATAATGTGATATTCAAAGTTAATATACTAGAGTACTATAATTCAGAACTACGAGAAAGTCAACAGTTATTAATTTATGAAGTAAATTTTCTATTACACATATTTACATAAATATAACCATGGCATAGTTACTTTTATTGCCATATAATATTACTCACAAAAGTGTACACATACGTAAAACGATTATCACAAACTCCTAGGGTTTTATAGTATACTCTATACATGAATCAAAATAATTTAATACTAAATTATATCTAATATTGAAATATAAATTTAACAAAAATCTATTATTTTATAAATTAGATTATTTTGCTGATAAAGCTGCATTTCTTTATTTATATAATTATATTTATTTGGCAATAATTATGGAAAGCAAATGGTAACTATAGAAAGGTACATGTTGTTTAGTTTTATTGCTATATTAATTAATACATATATATCGTTAAATCAAGTTATTTATACTAGTGCTGTATATATTTAGATACAAACCAATACACACGAACCAAAAATATGATATGATTAGATAATTGAACAGTATTATATTTAAAAAAAAAAGTATCATAACTTTAATTGATAATAAACATTACCATAATATATGTATTAATTTTAGAAGCGTTATACCTGAAAACCCTAGAAACAGATGTTACTCTAAAATTCATTAGACTGTGCATTCCGTAAGACTAGATGTTTGAAGTAAGACAATACTCTTTTGGTTTAAATAAAGACGTAGCAATATAGAAAGGATAATTCATTTCGTATTTAAATACAAAATAATATATTTTAATTACAAATAGTACAGTTCATTTCAAACACCTAGTATTACGAGAAAATTTTCAGTGCTGTATTTTTTTACATAAAGCATTAAGCACTACAAAATGCTGAGAAATATTTCCTTTACGCATTACAAAATACTATCTATATATTCATGTTTAATGGTTTTTCAGGCTGATCAAACTTTCATAATTATTTTATATTTAAAATATTATTAGTTTAATAGTTCGATGTTTATTAATGATGTTAATAAAACTACATTTTCTATTATTTTATGTATATAAAATGATTTGGCTTTTTTAGTAAAATTGTTTTTATTTTAAATTAATTTCACAATCAGAATATAATATATTGTTATATTAAAAATATTCCTTTTTACTGAAAATTAATGAATAATAAATCTATATTTAATTTTTTAAATTTATATTTAAATGCATCAATCTACTTAGTTATTAGTTATATACTATTAGTTGTTTGGTAGTACTGCATATGCAATATGCATCACTGCTTTTTATTAATAAAAGATTATCTTCTGTATAATCAATGCTTTAACACGCAAACACACCACTTTCTGCTATAACAACACTGGTCCCTAGACTGACTAGTAGACATGAAAAGAGACCATGATTTCTTTTTCTAATTTGATGATCATACTACATAATATTCTATTTGTTATTTATATAAAAACATTTTCCACCCTGCATTTTTCCTTTCTTAAACCACAATTTCAAAATATGGTTTTCAGCAATGAATTCTAAATTTCTAATACAGCAATATATTATTTAATTATTCCTATTATTGCTAACTTAAACTTATTTTTTAACTAAATATAATATGGCTCTTGTATTTAAATTGTTACATATATATAAAACTATTAATTTGTGCAGAAATTACTGTGGTTACAGTGATCATACTTAAATATAATCAATTCTAAATGAAAGTAATTACAATAGTAATTCGTGATGCCTAATAAAAGATTACCAATTTAATAAAACAAATATTGCAATCTTAGATCCGTCTTAAAATTATCAGTTTTACCTCAAAATATATCCTCCACCATAAAAAACATAATTAATTTACAAATGTTTCTAATTATCTCTACTAAATTGCAATATTTACTTCATAAGCTATTATTAAAATTTAATAAAAGCATATTGATTTATTAATATATTAAAAATAAATTTATAAATATATTTATTAATGACTTAAAAACGATCACATATTTTCTTCACATGCGGAAGACAAATATCTAATACAAATTTACAATAGCATGTCAATTAGTCTAACTCTACATAACAGTATTGTTTTAGGTTCGTTTATTCACTTTTCGTAATTAATTATTTATGGTAGCAACTTAGTCAATAAATACTAAATATTTATAAAATTGATAAAATAAGAAGGCCTGTTACATGAATTCAGAGCAACAGCTGGTTCTGTTTATTAATATAATATAAATGAATATAATAACATTTATCAAAACTTGAGGAGTAATATCCATTTTATACTTACGATTAAATTATAAAAAGGAATATTATAAATATATAAAAATGTAATATCAGAAACCTATTCATACATTAAAAACGTAATACAAAATAAATGCAAAAAATACCGTAATTTTCTGACGCTATTTTGAATATTTAATAATATTTACAACGAGGCCACTTCTTTTTTTAGTTTAAATATAAAAATCTGAATATACAAATTCGCATTTCAGTTATAATAACAATTTTGTAAATATTTCGTTTTATCTATTATTATTTATTCTTATTAGTTCATATAAAAATGTCTTTTTTTAAATTTTAAATATATATTATTATATATATATACATACGGCACACTGCTATAAACATGTCTCCACGACATTATCATTAATAAATGTTAAACTATCCAGTCTTCGAGTAAAAGTCACTTCGTCTTGTACACTGCGTGATATTATATCCTGAGGGGCCCCTATTAACATAGGGACCAAGGCGCACTGCTATAAACATGTTTCTACAGCCCTTTCTTCGTTGAATTGGATATTAATAATGTTGTGGTTATTTTCACATGCTTTCCCATCTTCATATGGAAGACCTTTAACATAATGTATTTCTATATAAAACCACTTACATATAGGCAAACATTATGACTGTTTAATAATTACCTATGAATATAGGAAGCATGGCTGCATGCTATAAGACAGCAGGGGCGGTGGCGCGTCGCTAGTCGCCCCTTGGAACCCCCGCTGCAGTTCTCATGGCAGCTCTGTAGGAAGCTCGAATCGGTCGATTTGGAATCGGACTACCGCGATACAAATAGACTTGGAAGAGTATAGCAATATCCAACATTACCTACAAATTATCAGTTGTATCCAACGCTATATTATTAGAATGAAAATGAAAAAGATAAATATATCTACCTGGAGACTCCCACACACCCAAAACTGTGGGGGTGCTTCTCTTAGAATAAAATACACGGTTTTAAACAAGTCTCCGCATGTCCACATAGCAACCATACTAACACTCATTCCAGCAGTACTCTTATTCTAAAAAAAGTTATGATTAAATGATAAAATTATAGACAAGATATTTAAGAAAAAAAGATATATAAAATTATACAAACTTGATAATTTCGACATAATTGTGGAGCACCAAGCATGGCCTCTGTAAAAAGAGCCGTGAAGCCAAGTAGTTCAATAAAAACACTAACTTCTATTAACAAATATGTAGCTGCAGCACCTATCACCCACATAACCAGCATACAGTCAATGTAGCTTTGAAAATCCGTCCATTGCCAGAAGTATTTAAGATCAAAATCTGAAGAAACAATGTAGAATAATTAAAAGAACAAATTTAATCTCTCTTTCTTAAATTTTGTTTTTAGCTATTAATAATCTGACATCTGTGAGTTAATATAATAGCATGCAGAATTTAGTTTAAAAATAATTTTTGTAAGTATTAGGGTCTCTCATACTGGAACAGACGTCCGACCGACGACTATAGAGAAATATTGTCAGGTATTGCTCATTAGCAAACCTTATCATGAGAGCAAACTTCTACTTTAATGGTCACCAATACACCACTGTTTTGAAATACGCAGTTTTATTTGTGTGTACGAATCATAGAGGATCGGAGAGGGAAAAACGATATCAAAAACACACAGTGGTGTATTGATAAACATTAAAGTAGAAGCTTCCTTTCATGATAAAGTGGGAATAAGAAACAAACTGTACCCCTACTGACGATAGTCGGCATCGCACGTTGTCTGTTCTAGTGAGAGAGTATTAATTTTATGGTACTTTACTGTATTAGTCGCCTTCTTACACCTCTTTATAACCATCAAAACTAATCTATTATTTTATATGTGCACTATTTTGAAACCCTAAAAATTAATATACATAAAAATACCATAAACATTAAGATTGTTAATTTAATAATAAATTAGAGAATGTTGTAAATACTGAAATAAAAATATATTGAAATACTACACCAGTATATTATAATAGAAGACAGATTGGTTTTACATTTATATTACATGTATACAAGTATATATTACAATTAGAGTTGACATTTGTTACTCTAGATTATTTACGGAAGCTGCGTAACATTCCATTGCATTAGATAATTAGTGAACTAATTACTTTATCAAAAAATAATGACAACTCTAATTAAAATATTGACATTAATTCAAATTGTTGCACAATAATTAGTATTTACATAACATATAAATAAAGAACAATATGTGAGTGATACATACATTGTACCAAGCTTAAAATATCGCAAATAATATTGAAACTTCATAACTGCAATATTTTAAACTTGATCCGGTTCAATTGAAATATTTACCTTTTACCAGAAAGTTTTATTATTTATACCAAGAGTCCCTAAACTAAGACACACAGATGCTTAGTGTAATCTGTCACTAGATAAATAAAATTGACACTGGACAAAATTGATTTTGGTTATTTTGTGATAAAATAAAATTAAATGTCTGAGTTGAATGAATGTCTAAAAGTTTGGAGACTCCTGATTTATACAAATTTAAAAAATATGTTTATAAGTAATAAAAATATAGTATTGAAACATATTAAACGAAAAGCATTATGTATATAGAATAATAATTAATAGAGCGAATTTCATGCACAGATACCATAGACGAATAATTATATATTGCACCCAAAGCAAGCTAAAGAATGAAGTTACAATATTAAAATACAAAGTGAATTTAGTTTGAAAAGTCTGTAGAACTTTACCCTTGAACCTATGCCTTCTGTCGGCTTCTCCTGTCTTAGGTTGCCTTCCTATTTGTGGTCTCTTATCACCAGGTGAAGCTAAGAGGATAATTTATATTTTTAATTTCGATTTTTTCATATACTCGCAGAATTTCCTATATGTTATTATATTAAGAAAATATTATTAAGTGCAAAACTTTGAAATGTTTAACATATATTAAAATATTACTGTGCTCAACGCATTGATTTTATTTTCCTTAATTGAAGAACAAATCAACTAGAATTATAACAACCACTTTAGTTATTATAACGTTTTAAAAACTACTTGAAAGTAATAAAAACACTTTTGAACAAGTTTATGAATCTACGATATGTGCAACGCAAAGCCTGCCGTGCATAATTAAAAATATATACAAGAATATTTTTCATTATATTAACAAACAGTTGACAAGCACATAAATTTAGCAAATCATTTTTAGTGCAAGCATTTATCTTTCTCTATACATTTGAAACGGAATATATATATTTGATATATCCTATAAGCTGATCGAGTTATAATTCTAAAATAACTTAAATGCATTACTTGCGCTAAAAATATGCAACTAAACTTTACATGCAAGTCAATAAGTTTAATTATTGAATTCATAATTTGACTTATTTAAATTCAATAATTTCAATTGTGGTCCCTACAAAAACAAAAACAGGTATGAATACATATTTCAAAAGACAATCACAAGAAAAGGAAACAACGCTGTATGTACATAAAAAACATTTGGAAAAATTGGAAACCACACACATTTCAAAAAGAAAGTATATTTACCAGAAAATAGTCGTTCCCGAGCCCTGACAATTTGATTTTCACGTCGGACTGTTACACATAAATGGACCATAAGAAACATGACGATTGTCATCACCAGGCTCTGAATCAATAGAGGAATTTCAAACCTTTTGCCGAACCTAATTAAAAAAAAATCAGATAGAACCTAAATAAAGAATTATGTACAGGATATTATGGGCTTTGAGAATTTAATAGTCCCTTGAAAGGTCTTGAAATTTGTTGCTGTGGCACTATAAGTGTTTTAATAATTCCAGCTTAATTTTCTTTTTATTAATTCCTAAATGCATAACTTTGTAAAAATCGTAATTCTCTTCATGACTGATAATAATGATAATTTTATAATGTGACCTTCAAACACCGTTCATGTTGTTTTACATATTAATTAAGCGATGTACGCATAAGTTATATCTCTTGTTTAAACAAATGGCAATATACTGAAGAAAATACAAATCTCCTGCAAATATAAATAATAAATATTAGGATATGGAAACTTAATTACTAATTCATTTGAAAGGCTACATTTGTTATTTTAGCAAAGAATAGATAATTGATGTATATATCACTAAACCAAATTGATTTTTTGAAGAACAAGGTCTTTGAAGGAGTGGTTCTTCTATTTTTAGCAAAGTGTTATTTTTATTGACAGTGCGACCTACAGAATATAATAAAGAAGGGTGTAAAGATAATGATCTTGGCGATATGAGCATACCTATACAACTATGAGACAAATATAAAATTAACATACCAAAATAATATTCTAAGTGTGTTTGCCAGCAATAAAGCTAGACAAACATGTAAGGAAAATCCTTCAGGGTCTTGTGTTTTTTTAATTTGCCTATATTGAGGAATGTAGGGAACAACTCCCCCAATAATCATAGCTGCTGCAGCACCCCATCCCACCAGATGACCAACGGTGAGCCCCAACTCATCGGAGATAATCCAATCCATTTCTGTATGTTATAGATATCACACAGAAAATATCGAAAGGAATATAATCAAATTTTTGCACAGGATATATCTAATTTAAAAATTTCAATATTATAAGTGCTTCCAAAATATATTACTTTTGATATTATTTAACCATTTTTTATTATTTTTATAAAATTTCACGTCAACTGCACATTATGATTATATACTTTTGTTACTACGACATATGGAATATTTTAGTAATTACACATTGATTTTTGTTGTCAGTTAAATTGTTATTTACATATAATTTTACTATTCTTTTAACACAAAAGGGGTTAGGTTTCTTACAATTTATCTTTTAGTAGTACTGCATTAACAACTGTCATTGTTTTGTTGGTAGAGAAACAGCTGTGTACCAGTACCAACTTTAACCAACTTTAGTTCCATCTGCTGTCAAGTTATATCACATTTTTAGGTTAAGATTTCTTTAAAAGTAGGTACAAGTAGGCAATTCTTACATATAATATTGTTTAATTTATTTTTAAATTAATTGTGTTCTTAAATGTTTTTATTCCCACAATATTATTTATTACAATAGTATTTTTAACACAATTACCTTTACCATTTCGTAAAGATATAATGTATCACTAATAATAACTTATAATTATCACATTATAAATTTATTTAATTTAATTTTGTAATTGCAAAAGTTAAATAACATATACTTGTAGATGCTCCAAAGAAATTTGTGTGTTTCTGAATTGCAGTTTAAACAGACTAAGACAATATTGATTATTTTCCGGCTCTTCATTTATTTTATTCGGCTTTTTGTTGACATTATCGAGGTGTGCACTGCATCATTCTTGACATTTTATGAATATTGATTATTTTCCTCCTATTTTATTATAATAACCATAAGCTTTATGTAGGTTAGTCGAAGAAGACCTCATCAGCTCCAGAACAAAATATATTCAATATAATAATTACTCTTTATTAATACTTCTTAATGACAAAACCATTAAAACGCAATCAATTATTAAATGATATTTAAAATAAGTCAGATTTTTACGTTTCTCTACCATAGTCATTATTTGGCGAAAATCATGAAATTAAATCAAGTGTATTAAATTGGTTAAATTCATTTCAGATGGCTGCAGTTTTTAAAATTTTTCCAGTGATCAAAAATGGAACATTATTTACAATAGAAAACAGAACTCTTCTTGATACAATAAAACAAAAATGCATTCTAAATAGAAATTACTCAGACTCGACGAGAAATTTAAAAAGTACATTAACAACAGCAAAACCGAAATATGAAGTCGGTACAGAAGTTAAACCTCTTGGTGAAAGAGTTAAAGAAAACACTAAAACGGCCTCTTATATGGGTGTTATATTAATTGGAGTAGGAGTAACGGCCGGTATGTTTTACACAATATTTAGAGAACTATTTTCCAGTAAGAGTCCAAATGGAGTTTATTCAGCTGCATTAGAAAAATGCATTAAAGTAAATATAATTGCAATTGTGTGGATGTAATCAATTACCAAAGAAATACATTTTTTTGTATACGTAGGATTACAGAGTTGAGGATGCCTTAGGCGCTCCATTAAAAGGATTCGGTGAAGAAAGTCGCAGAGGTCGGAGAGGTCATGTGGCACATACATCTTATAATCGCGAAGGTATTCCACACATGAGGATGATTTTTTATATTCAAGGAATCAGAAATAGAGCTCAAGTTCAATTAGAAGTTAGAGAAGTAAGTATTCCATGAACATGTTTACACTTACAATAACCCAGTAAGTACAGCGATTATTCTTATTATTTACAGAATAGTTCTGGCGACTGGGAATACAGATACTTATTAGCACAATTGGAAGATTATCCACGAACAACAATCATTTTAGAAGATAATAGATTAAGCACGCCAAATGCTACACCAAAAGAAAGTTTCAAAGGATTTTTGTAATTTAATATTCATTTACCATAATCAAGAAGAACAACGACTGTAGTACACAAATAAGATACCTTGTTTTACATTGTTTATATGTGCATGTAAAAATATATTAAATAAAAGTTTATACATCATAATATTTTTATAAATAATTCCGACATAATTCCGTTTTTACGTGATTAGTAATTTATTTCTTTGTTATTTCACTAAATTTAGTAATCTAGTTACACAAACTATATTGTATATTTAATACTAAAATGTCAACTAAAGCAATTAAATCACAAAGAACTCTGTAATGTTACGTTGCTTAGCAACGAAAATAAATTCACAAACAACATAAACCCTTTTGATAATTATTGTTGTATAATAGTTTATATTTTAGTACTTAATTTATGTTTCAATAACAATGACAGTACTGACTGTTCATTCTGATAATTTGAAAGTATTTTACAAAAGTAGATTATGTTCAAAATCAACTGTGTTTGTAATCTTCACGACTCTGATATCTATTACGCTACCTTTAATAATAGCGTACAGAACAAAAGGTATTTAAAAAAATTAAATAGATTGTTACAAAAAATGTAAATTGTATTGTTTATATTTACTTTTAGATATTTGTTAAGTAATTTAAATCATTTATAATTTTAGGATTTTGGCAGAAGACTTTTGTTACATTAGAGCATCCATATGTTGCATATTCGAAACAATATTTATTAATGGCTGAAACGTTAAAAGGAAATCCTATTATTTGTTCTTCCATTCTTACAAATGATACTTTTATTCAAGATCTTAATCAATGTTCTTCATTTGTAGTATGTATCACATTAGAATATAATTTATAAATTTTGTATTCAGGTGTTTTGTCAGGTGTCAAAATGTGCATTGTGTTCTTAATTTGTTCGTTTTCTATTGAAGAAAATGCATAAAGCAGGCTTCATTTACTTTTCAAAAACGTCAATGCCTTTGAATATTTCTAATTACTAGAAAATTTATTCATTTCAGTTTACAGAAGATGACTATGACTTCGATGGAAAAATTGATAGTTTTAAATTTGAAATGGACGTGAACATTCCAGAAGATAATCAAATTCAAACTGTTTCTTTGATTCTCTCATTTAAAATGAACATATTTGTACGTACAACAATAAAAGATTTTTTCTATAAATATATTAAGACTCAATTGTTTATAGTATTGCAATTTTCGATAATTCTGCAAAATAAATAATGAATATATTTTAGTTTGACTGTGTAATATATTTTGAAGGATTAGCAATTTTTAATCAAATATCGCCACCATTTACATTTGACGGAGGAGTAATAAATTTGCTTGGGTCCTTAAAAGTAAATCAAGATAGAGCGTTCGCTTGTCGAAAGAATAGCCATAGAATTTCATATTCCACAGAGGAAGAAACAAGCATATTACAAACGATAGAAGAGTATGACATTCACCAATTAATTCAACAGTATCATCAACGTGATTGTAAGTTATTTAATTTAAAATAATTTGTCTTACTTAATACTGTCATATATTAATAAACCAAAGGTGTGAACCTTTACTAATTAGCTATAATAAATATTTATTAATTAAATTTATATTACGTTTTAGTGACTACTACTATAACAAATTCTTATACCACGTGGACCAAGAAACAAGCTTCTAAAATGACAATTAAAGTCATTATAAAAATTCCAGAATCTCAATTTATTTACCAAGCATCATTTTGGCAATTATTTAAATGGGCATGGATTCAATATTTAGCGATAGCTGTTATAATAATGTGGCTATTCAATTGTATTAAACAATACATATTTAGCAATCAGATATTAATGACCTGGAATTTAACTTCTTCAAAAAAGAATTTGTAATATAATTAATATTAGTTAGTTTTATGTTAATTGATTTCATTAAATATTGTTTTTATTAGTTTTCTTATGAGTTGTATTGTACTTTTATATTAAAATAATATTATAGAAGAAAGCATTAATAATTAAATATTATTTTAAATTTATTATTCTAAGAATCAAACCATTATCAGCTAGTAACGCATTTGTCAACTTCTGTTATTAAAGATGCTTGAATATTATTTGCAGGGACCTTAAATTTTAAATAAGAAATTTTAGATTAGGTTTAAATACTAGGCTAACTGGACATAGCCACTACTTTATTTTGACGAGTATTTACGAATTAAATGGCGCCTCTAGTTCCTTTATAAATGAGTTTATTTTACATTTTGCTGCTGCATTAAAATAAAAAGTTAACAGGTTTTACTTATTCCTGTCGTGACTTTAACTACCTAATTGAAAACTATAGTTCAAATTACGAGAGTTCAGCGGCGACTCATACTTAAAACAAGTTGTGGGGTTTAAACTGCCGATATAACTAAAAAGCATTGACTCACTTATTTTTCTAAAATGTATATAGAAACGAATAAGATAAAATTCATTATCGTATTATAGATTCTTACCGCTCTTATAACCTCTTTTAAGTATAAGTCGCCGCCGAACTATCGTGATTTGGACTATACATGACTTTCTCGAAGTGTAAATTTTGCTCTTAAGTACTGTTGCCGCTCTGTCAGGCGCAATGATGTCCTTAAGTTTCACTGTACATGCGCTGCTATTAATTAGGGCTTAATTGATGATGACTTAATTTCTATAAAACTGTACTCTACAGATTGATGAAGTTAGCTACCAGGACCTCGAATGTCCATTTATTTTTAATAACTCTTTATACATATTTTAGGAGATATTAACAATTGAAATTGGCATGTTTCTTTTTAATTATTAAGAGATCACTTAAACGTAATTATAAATAAAAATTGGAAGACACTATATGAAATTTTATTATTTTATTTATTCCAATAAATTTTTGATTGTAATAATATCAAATATACTAAATGAAAATGATAACAAAATCTGTAAAGATTTAGCAAGGACTAGAACCTAAGTATTAATGAATTAAGATTAGGATTTCACGTAATAATTTTAAATAATATTAATAAAAATATAAATTTAAAGAATTTAATTTATTAATGAGTTATTTCAATTATTTTTTATTAATTCCTTGGAAATTTAGTTGAAGTCCATTTAAGGTACCCCACATATATGTATATGTATACATAACTTTCTAACGTGTTCTGCAGTGTTTACATTTCCTTGTTGTCCCTTTTTTTATGGCCTGTAGCCTGACAAACCTGAAAATGTTTTCGATTTTCTTCAAACACTATTAAATATTTTCTAAGCATGCGCAATTCATGTTTATCAACAACATTACAGGTGAAGAACGCTGTTGTACATTCTATATAACCAACACACATTCAATTTCTATTTTACACTAGAATAATGAATACAACTTTTCATTGTAATATTGTAAAATTATCATTTGCAATTTAGAAATTAATATTATTTATTTACACGCCGTTTCTGTGAAAATTGCAAATAGTTTCATTGAATGTGTAAGTGAAATGGAGCTATTATTTATTTATATTACTGTCTTTTACTTTCATTATATTTTAGTGAGGTCAAACAAACAATAATTATTTCGAACTATATAAACATTATTTTTTTATTTAGAATTTTCTTGAAATAAAACAAATTAAAAATCGTCTTTTTACTAGGATGTCTCTTATTTTTTAGTTTCACATCCTAAAATTTATTATTTTCAGCCATAAGTACAAAATCACCAATTTAATTGTTGTTAAACATAGTTATATATATATATGTCATGTTTATTAACGGTAAAATATATTACGCTAAATAATACATTAGGTTATGGTCACAAGTACCACCACAAAGTGTGGCTTCAGAAGATAAACAAAAAGCAAATATAAAAAGATTTCTTTGTAAAAAGTTGTTGCAAAAGAAATTGAGGAAAGTGATGGAAAAACAAAGAAGAAAAGAGTCTTAAAATTTTCCGTTTCATTTTAAAGCATTTCGAAAATCAGTGAATAACCTTTCACCCCCAAATCGCTTTCTTTACTTTTGCTACCGTCGGAAATATACCCATGGGCGCACTGTTTTGCCATCACTAACAATTATAAGAAAATTAACTACATATTTTTAAACTTAAAACTATAACCTTTAGGTACCTAATTATATTTTTATGGAATCAAATTATTGCGTTAACAAAACCAGTAATAAAATATGTAATAACTTTTTCTTTTAAAGCTTTAACAAGTTGATTGTGTAGCCCCAAGCGTGACTTCGAATTTATTTCATCGCCGTCACTGAGTACAATGTCGACCACTCACCCGATTTAGTCATTTTCTTTCAGTTGTAGGGACACCGTTGCATTGAGTTGACGTCATATTGATCAGTGAAATAATTTGCGAATGACAGTTATAAAACAAATTAAATATACAAAACATTACTTTTAATGTATTTAATATATAAATAAATGTGTTAATTGCTTTAAATAAATAAAACATTGTTTAAAATATAACGAATTGTGTACATATTAATAATTTATTGTTTACGAAAAGCTATTACAGGTATGTTTATTATATAAACTTTGATATACTAATTTTAGGTTACTAAACTTAAAACAATATTTATATTTTTATTGTGTTATTAATATACTTTATATTAGAAATTGTTTTAATTAGAATACGTTTTACTTTTGACATGACATGTTTTAAATTTGCGCCATTTCAAATTAGATTTTCTATTTTAAATTTTGACAAGGAGTTGTTTTGAAATAATATACATAATCTTGCTGTAGGCTTTACCACATTCCTATAATTATTATTTAACGTGTTTTTTATTCAACATTCTTTTGTAGCTAAAGGCTAAGGTCATTTAACAATCAAAATGTTTTGGTTCCTATTCTACAGATGTGGTTTTAACAGATCTAAATAAACAGTTACTTTATATAATTTTATTTACTAAGTAAATATTATTCTTTTATTTATTTTTTCTCCCTGTATGTTTGTTCTTTATTTTTCGTATTTTCTTTGTCAATAAAAGTTTTCTTTAAATGCGATTTGAATACGTGATTATATTTTGTGATGAAATGGAATTTAGTTTTAATTTGAGGGTTTTTTTATTTAATAATTTTTTTCTAAGTGTTTTATAACTTATATTATTTATTATTAGAATATTATGTAGGCAATTTATGGTTTTGTGTTCTCAAATGTGGACATAATCAGAATTCGTTATTTGACATTGCCTAAAGAAGATTCTCTTAAAACTGACATAAACAATTTTATAACCTTAAATAATATATTTGAATTTTCAACCTCAATATCTATCAGATATTGACCCACTGTTAAGGAGATATAACAATAAAAAACCCAGCAAGTCCTAATTAACCAAAAAAGATAATTTACCAGCTTTTCTACCAATTTGCCGCATTTAACCTCAATTCCGAATTATGTTCACTAATATTTCACGATATGTTTTTTATTGTATTTTTTTTACTACATTTGAATATCTTCGGGTATAAATATTTGTATTATATTTTTATAGACTAAAGAATACATAAGAAAAATTCAAATACGGTCATTTGATTTACATTTTTATACAATCAATTTATTATTGCAAAATATAAAATACTTACTGCTGCAGTACTTTCTCAAGACTACTTGGAATTTATATTTGTATTAGTTACCTAAAACTTATACCATACTACACAGGGTATCTTAAAAGTTGTTAGCTAATATAATCTGTTCCAAATATGATGTCATATTTATTATATATTTTTCATGTGATTTATTTACTAATTTTCCAAAGACTGATTATATAAAATCAGTTATGTTATAAAGGTCATACTTTTTACTCAGCAAAACCAAAACAAACCATATCTATACTACTAGAAAGACAACTATACTATTTTTAACTTGTGTTCATATAAATTCAATAATCGTTTAATTTGATTCATTATTCTTAAACACCCTATTAATTAACGTTATTAAAATTGTGATTCATGAAACAGTAAAACACAAATGTGCTGCAATTAATAATTTTAAATTAGAAATAATTAAAATAAATTAGTTCGCTTGCTAAGACACTAAGAAGCTACAAAACAACAATAAATTTTATGAATTAGTGGTCTGGTATGCATAAACTACCACAACACGTTTGTTAAATCACTGGAGTAAATCATTTTAACACTCATTAACACTGATATCTATCGATGGTCTCTAACTGCACACAAGAAGATTGTCTTAAGACATTTTGTCAAAATAATCCTTTCAAAAGGCGTCTTTTGTTCAATAACTTTGCCTACAAGTTCATATTTTCCATTAATAATGAGTATAAATTGTCGATCAGAGGTAGTTACAATCGTAGAGTGTCTGTGTACATAACAGAAGATTTGGAGTCGAATCCAGTTTCTGATAGATTTTTTATTAATCAATTAATTATTGATATGAACTTATAACGAGAATATGGACCTCCGGTATTCATAACAATTATCGTTGGTCACTAAAATACCTAAAAAGTGACTCAATTTGAATATTAATGAAACCTTACCTTTTTTAATTCTAATCACGTCGAGTAAATGATTGTGTCGACGCATCAACGACATGTGTAAACTAATAAATCATCATTTTTTATCTTATCATTTAAATGATAATTGATAAATACGTTTAGCTGTTTGTTGATATGATTATAACATTTAACAAATTGCATACAATAAAGTAATTCGGTGTATTAAATGATTCAGAAAATTCTTAAAATGTTTATTTTGTTATTCATACACTCTTAAACAAATGTTATTTGCCATACGTACTTTTATAAACAAAATAACAATCATAGAAAACCGGAAATACAATTTATAACAGTTGGGGAATCCCCTGTGGACTGCTTAAATAAATGATGTTTTTTCCGGATGGGATAGGAGTATGTTGGAAACCATTGGCGTCTGGAGAACAGGAAGGCATTTTACACTAGTTTAGAATAAAATGTGAAACAACAAATTGGTCATTAGCTCCAGATTTGGCAAATTTATTCTTTGCATCTATTCTTTTAAAAAGAAATTATGAACACCTTTGTGTGGAGCCATCAGTTGATATATTAATTAATGATCTGTTTATAAACAGAGCTTGAACATTTATCTGACTCCTAAAGTTTCTATCAATTTAGAAATGTACGCCGAGAACAAGTAATTTAAAATAAATTTTACATGTATGACTCGGCATTTTATTTATCTGTTCTTTGTAAATTTTCAACAACGCAAATTTATACTTTAATGTAAATAATAATGAATCATCTACCTCTAAAAAAATTTATGTGTATTGTACCTGTGTAAAGAAACGTTGAGTATAACGTCCGTATGAGGTTCAACATGCACACATATTTATTGAAATTTTACTTTCGATTCTATAAAATTGTCTGGTATGCTAGCAATGTCTTAACTTTAGAATCTAAACAAGTTGGAGTTATTTAAAGTTCCTTCACATACGACGTAAGTTTCATTTCGGTAATCAAACTTAGCTCAATTTTTGGTAAATATTTGTATAAGCTAAACGTTTACTTCCTGTGCGGTATGAATCATAGTGAATCAGAACAGATTTATGTACACAGTGGGTAAAAGATTTATAATATGCAATATTGTTGGCACAGGGTGTTTGGAACAAGACGATTTTGTGTTTAATGGTTAACTTTTAATATTTAAAAATAAGCGACCTATACGATTAATTATATCATGTATAAAAGAAACGGAATGGCGATAGAAGAGGCAGAGAGAAGAAGAGAAGAAGGCACAAGTGAAGAAGAGGAGTTAAGGAGCAGAGACAGAGAGATACAGCAGTAGGAAAGAATTGATAACAGCAAATATAAAGAAAGTTTTTAGGTCAAAACGATACAAAAGAAGCATATTTTCGATAATGTTTTTTGACGATACACTTAATATATAATTATTTCTATAATTACTACATGATAAAATGACATTTGAAGAATACTTTGTGAAATTTTCATAAATAAATATCAAGAAATAAGCCATTGACAGCGAATCTCCGCAGACGTCACAAAAAAAAGTAACATTGCGGTGCCACTCATAACTCATCACTAGATTTTCTGAAATCGAAAAACCAAAATGATTTCATTAGTTGATAAGTTACTTCAAGTAACGTTGCCGAGTTTTTCTATTTTTATTGATTTTTCAATTATTTACAGCACTTAAAAGTTAAAATACCGATTTTTCATGAAAAAAATCAGAAACTTTGTTATTTCAAAATACGTTAAAATTAAAAAATAAAAAAGAACTCGACAGCGTTACCTCGGCATTTATGTAAAGAAAGGGTGTGCAAAATTTCAAAAGAATCGGTCATGTAGATTTTGAGCTAGAGAGGACACCGACTCTGAAAAAGCTATGTGTGAGAAACCGCATGTAAAAGTTTCAAAGTAACACGAAAGCAGACCAGAGAGGTGAAGACTTAAAACTCTGTATCTCATACAGTTTTAATCCAATCGACTTCAAATTTTTACACAATAAACTTAATATGTTGTACAATAATATAAATAAATAAAAGAAAATGGAAATAGTTTAAACCTTATCCCTCCCCCCTTAAATCATTCAGACTAATACATTAAAAAAGAAGGGGGGAGAGTGAGACCAGTGGGAAGAGTGGGAACAGTTTCTTCTTCGTCTGGGAGATCTAAATCCACCACTGATAAAACAGAACACTAGCAAACTTCACCAATATTATTAAAAAAAATATCCATATTTCGAATTAGGTCAAATATTGGTGGCACCTTGTCTAAACTGGGGTGAAACAATTGTTATCAGTTTGATAATGGACATATATATGAAGGTCAAAGAAATTTATAATAATTATCTCATGTTATACTGGGTCCCAGTGCCCAGAGCTTATAAGTATTGCTCTGCTGGGTTATCAACACTTCAATTCGAGTGTTTTCACGTACAATTTAATGATAGGATAGACCAACGCTACTACTGGAAAATATCGTGGATGGAATACATGGAAGACAAGGCTGGTCGATAGACTCACTGGACACAATGCTGCGTCGTTTGAAGTTGACACGGGTAAATAAATTGGTTAAAACAAGTGAAAGGATGAAAATCTCGGTCGCATCTATATCTATCTATATGCATACGCTTGTAAATTGTTCAAAGGACGTTGTGGGTGGCCTTATTTAAATTGCCACGGGTAGTTTGGTAGCTGAAGAACAAAGGAGAACTGGGCAAGAGGAAATTGAGCTGATATCATGATGTTCACAGTATATGAGAAAGGCGTTTGAAAATTCAATGAAGTGGGAATATATGAATTTTTCCTGTAGATAGGGTGTTCGGAAATTAGTTATCTATTTCTGTGAAATCGGACGATTCCAAGTATTAGAAAAAGGCTTCTTAAGACGAAGATATCTCTCTCACAAATTCGTATACGACAACACTTTGGAACCTATTTTACTGGTTTTTGAAAAATAACTTGCAACTCTTTTATACATATTTAAATTGTGAATTTATTTTACTGATTTTATAATAAATAAGAATTCGCTCAAGGTGAATTATATCACCTTTTTTAAAATGAGATCTATATATATATAAATGTATGTAGTATGTTACTTCTGTAATTTATTCGCAGAGAGAAACTTGTTCGCGAATACCTGCCGAGTTACGTAATCCATACGATTGTATATTTATACCTTATTATTTTTGACATATAGTTTTGAGAGCTCTTCAACATGACCCCAAATGAAACTTTATTCCAACCGTCACTTTGAAGCAGTTCTATTCAACGTGAGGTCCTTACCTCATGCAATTTACAGTATAATTTTTATATATAGTTCAAATGGGCTTGTGTCCTATGTCTTAATTTCTAAAACTAAACTATAACTGTACAATATATTGACAAAGTTGATTACTAGAACCTCAAATATCCAATTATTTTTTATTAACATATGTTAGAAGATATTAACAATTAAAAAAGTAATTTTGTCTCTTTAATTATTAAAGACACAGAACTCTTATCCATAGAAAAAATAACTAACCTACCATTAAGAGTAGATACAAGTTACGTCATAAACATGGACGACATCTGTAGCGCTAAAACTACAATTCGAATTTTAAATTGCTATATCTCCGTCAACATTTAGATATTTATTAAAATAAAAACGCCGATATACATTTATTAACATCAATTTCAATCAACAATTGGAAAATCGACCCTTAAAAAAGGAGTACAGATGCCCATTGCGAGAGTTCGGCGGTGTAATGTATAATTTTTATTTATAATGTATATATAATTCATCCTATCATAGGTTTATACGTCTCTTATAGCATCGCTTAAGCATGAGCCATCTCCGAACTCTCGTAATTTTAACTATTGTAGTTGTTAGTTCATGTTAACAAAAACCTGTTGACCTTCGTAACCCCTCTCTAACTCAACTCAAAGGGTCAAACTCTACTAAATTAGTTTTTGTGGTAAATATTTGCCAAGGCTAACAACCTTTCTTACTTATTACCTTAGAGTACAGGAAAGTTGCACCACTAGAGATAAAACAATAATAGATAATAGATAAAACAACATTGTATGTTGCTACAATCTTGTAATTGCGTAACAAGATCTAACCGTTATACACATACTCTCACTTAACGGGTTTAATCCAGCATCACCAACAAAGACGGTCTTAGGGGGTGGCATGCAGGGCAACCGCCGGGGCCTCGCATTCTCGCGAAACAACCCAAGTAGAAAAATTCATTACTATGTATGTATTTGAATCTCGCGCCTCGCTCTTTAGAAGCCCCACTAGAATCACTGCGTATATCTTTTAAGGCATTCGTGTACCTTAGTTTTTCATTATTAATATTTGTCGCCCTTGTGCTTGTTAACTTTTATAAATCTTCCAATATATAAGTTTATTTCTTGTCAATGAGCATCAAAAATACTTACTTACAATTTACAAAGAACAAGTGCCTCGCAAAGATCTGCCGCAATGTCTAAGGCCACCCCTGATCACCAAGAAGGGTGACATTTTCCTTAGTTTGTGTCTACAGTTATTGTATATTTATCCAACGATATTCGAATTCTTAACAAAAGCAAATTGGGTAACGCTTGGTTGGATACAAATAATCGTAACACAGCTCGTGCCAATTCCTAAGAATAAATAAAACTTCTCAAACAGCTGCGAGCTTTAGAATTAAATAAACAAAGAAATCTTACAGCAACAGAAGTTCGTCTAACGGATATAGGAGTAGGTTTGTCGGTATTAACATCCCTTATTTATAAACCCTTCAATAATACATCATTTACTACAGGGTAAATACAAATATCTAGTCGGTATTTAACTAATGAAAAAGAACTGCAGGTATACTTATGTTAAGGTTTATTGGCAAAGCTCTATTTGCTATCGGGGATTAAACCTAAAATAACAACACTTTGGTTATTATGTATATGTTACTATTATCAAGCAAATAAGGAATGTAACTTAATTGCGCATGCCTTATGAGGACCTGGAAGAAGTATTTGTAAATACCTTGTATATTATATACAGTTTTTAAGTTTTACGAAACCTACTCTTTATGTAGTTTGCTTTAGTAGTTCCCCCAAGCATGAAGAAGTAGCAGATGTCTTAGAATTCTCTGTAACAGCTGATCCATTTCTTTTTAAACATGGCAGTTTTTAGTTAGTTACCACTGAGCTCTTCTTTTACCATACCAGGTGTTCGAACTGAAAATAAAGCCGGGCTTAGGGTATTATTTCCTCATCAGGTAATACAATGTACTTCGAAATTTAAACCGCTTGATTTAGCCTCACAATTAGGTAAATCGAAATGACGAATAATAGAGTTTAATTTCTTTTTGCATTCCTAACATTTTTGTAGGTTTAAGATTTAGTGTCAGGTGAAGTATTAAAATCTTATTTCTCTCACAAGGCGAGGCATAGAAAACTGTTATGATCTCGGAATGGATCCCGTTCCGTTGCGAGTCATTATCATCAATTGTATGACAACCTATATTCGATAAATGAAACTCATTTTTAATCGAAGATATGACTCGTTTGCATAAGTCGTTTATACAAAGGAAGTATTATCTGTAGCATTCTTAACCCTATTCATTGGGTGGAGACAGTCAGATGCGGCTTTAGGGGGTGACAAGCAGGGCAACCGCAACAACCCAAGTAGAAAAATTAATTACTATATATGCATTTGAATCTCGCGCCTTGCTCTTTAGAAATCCTACTAGAATCACTGCGTATATCTTTTAAGGCATTCATGTACCTTAGCTTATCATCATTAATATTTGTCGTCTTTGTACTTGTTAACTTTTATAAAACTTCCAATATAAAATTTTATTTCTCGTCAATTATCATAAAAAATACTTACTTACAATTTACATAAATTACACAAAGAACTAGTGCCTCGCGAAATTCTGCCGCAATGGCCAAGACCGCACCTGCTGCTTAACTTCACCACAACAAAATATTATATACCTTATGTTTCAACTTCAAATATACCGCAGTCCAAGTGTCGAGTCTTTAAAAATATCGGCAATAATACCGGATATATAACACACGGTTTTGAATAACGATTTCTGAATTGAATTTACTGTACGTTACTACAAGTCTATTTAAATATTCATTTTGAAATATCGCTTTTTATATTTAATATATATATATATATATATATAGAACGAACGCTTTGCTGAAATGAAATGTAAAATCATGAAATTTATTCCTAAATAAAATTTATATAACGTAATATAAAAAGTAAACATAAAAAAGGTAGAATCCATAGGAAATGTATTTTTTTCTTCTTTCAATTTACGAATATATCTTTTAAAAATAAAATGAAAGCAAAATAAATGACTGATGGTACTAGTAGTACATCATGAGTTTCAGAGTTGCTTCAATATTCGTATAATAGGCTATTAAGCTTACGCTGATGCTGGTAAAAGACATGTAGTGATAAGAATCCGGGAAAAAGATTCTAGCAACATAGCACATTACATACAATACATAAGATATAGTTCGAGAACCGAAAGTACAATTCGTATAGCTATTAATCATATCTCATGTTTTTGAGTATTGAAATCATCAAGCGGTATGCCAGGTAAAGCTGGACCTGAAAGTGTGTCCAAAATGTGTGCGAGTGAGAAAGGTATATGTTCCTATTTGTACTCTATGCGCATGCGTTGAAAGTGACAGTTGTCAAGTCAGAGATGTATAAATATAATACGTGACAGTTGTTAAATGTGACATTATATTGATGTAGAATAATGTAGATATGTATATCTATATATAAATATAACTAAAAATGTGAGTTCTGTCCACTCCAAATATCAACTGTATTCATGCGTTCGACAGACGAGCTTTGTACCAACTAAACAAATACAATTTCTTTACATATTTAATATTTATTATATCTAGCTGTCACTTTCGACGCATGCGCATAGAGAACAAATAGGAACATATACCCTTCTCTCTCGAAAAAATTTGGGCACTCTTTTAATCTATAGGAAATATAGGCTCTAAGGTAAAGTTTAACAAGCGCTGTTTTTGCAAGCATAGGCATAAGTAGCTATTTTATATGGCGTGTCTTCTTATCGCGGTTTTCAGCAAAATGGTACTTCAGAAATAATAAGACTAGTCTATTTGCTTCGCAGTAATGACTACTTCAGCAAGAGCAGCGCCTGAGGTGACTGTTAAGAGGGTATATTTATCAGCGTGGCCGTTAGTTGGAATCTCAAGTGTTTATATAATGCAGTCTTATCTGTGCAATGGAATGAGTCGGTTCCCAATCTTTTAGATTTAGATATATAGTGTCAAGCCCATCGCACACTGCAACCGTATTTAAGCAAACCGACTCCTGTGTTCTTTGCATGTGTTGTGTCACAATACATACATACCACGTACCGATACGACAGTGCGCCAAGTCAAACTTGTGTACTTGTGTACAAACTTTGCACTAGCATAATTGGTCATAAGAACAAACTTTTACTTTAATTTTTATCGATACACCACTGCTATGAAAAAGACTATTGCATTCTCTTTTTATCACAAACTATTATTAATTCAAATCAATTTATCAATTAACAAATATCAATTCAAATTTTCAGCATAATTAGATAATAAATCCTTTATAATATTCGGTGTGTATTTTTAATTTAATTAAAGTATTTTTAATTGAATGTATAAAATAATTTCACCGTTAAACTTTTTCTAAAAATGTGTTTATTATTTACCATGATAATAGTAGTCAATGCATAATTATAAAATGAACTAAATGAAATTTCATATTTAAAATATAGAAAACTTTTTAATTAATCTGCCTTTGTGTTAATACAAGTATAAAGTAAAACATAATTGGAAAATTTTAACGTGTAGATAATTTTCTTCTTTATAAAGTACTTTATAAAAAACTACAAAGTTTTCTCAGTGCCACAGTTTATATAAAGAAAATGAAAAAGAAAAACTTTTCCAACACCTGTGTATTAAACTTAGTTCTATTTCTGTAACGTATATAGTAAACTCTGCCTATTCACGAACTCTGTATTTGCAATAAAGTGGGGGGTGGGAGTGGTAAAAAGATTTCAATTTTTTATTTATTTATATTAATGTATAACATATTAAAATTATTTTGTGAAAGTCGTGTTATTTGAAGTCGATTGGAGTAAAACTGTCGAAACTGTCGATATAGAGTTTTAAGTCTTCACCTCTCTGGTCTGGTTTCTCTCACACATAGCTTTTTCAGAGTCGGTGCCCTCTCTAACTCAAAATCTACTACACCGATCCTTTTGAAATTTTGCACACTTTTTCTTTACATATAGGCCGAGGTAACGCTGTCGAGTTTTGTGACGTCTGCGGAAATTCGCTGTCAATGGCTCATTTCTTGATATTTATTTATGAAAATTTCACAAAGTATACTTTAAATGTTATTTTATCATGTAGTAATTATAGAAATAATTATATATTAACTGTGTCATCAAAAAACATTATCGAAAATATAAATAACTTTTGGTAAATACATGGGTCGACCTTGAAATTTGTATGTACCATGTAAAATCGTATAAAGAATTTCACATCTTTCAAAAACTTGTGTAACTTTGTCATAGATTCCATTGGATCCAGTATACATTTGTCACAAATTACATTCATCTATATTATTTCCATAAATTACTAATGTTTAAGGCAGAAGCAATTATGTAACCCACCCTCCTTCTTAGAGATGAATTATATAGTGATAAAATAGCCTACAACTATTTAGCTAAATCCTAAAATACAGAATACAGGTGTTTTACTATACTGGTATTACCCATGCTGCTCCGCGACGGGTGTTATCGTTCTTGTTCTTGAACTTCTCATCCTTTCCTCGTTGTATCTGCAACTCAACACTCTCCCCCTTTTTTTGCAACGTACTACTGAATTGAGCTACCCTTGTGTCAGATTCGACCTCGCCCCACTTCTTCCCCCACCCCTGTGTGCTCGTATCATCAGTTCAGTGTCAGTGTTGTGTTTGCTGCTGCCATGACAACCGTGACAGCGACAGGACTCCACCTGGTATAGCCACTACGAACCACCTTGGTAAATTGCCAGTTGTGGTTTACTAGCTTTGGTCGACGTAGATGTACCTTTGTACAGAACACAACAGTGGATACAAAGTCATTCTGAGAGTGTGGTGATACTGTATTTAAATTGATGATAAAGTGTGATATATATGCAGTATATGTGTTGAAGTTTAAAGCAGTCGTTGTGTTTTGATAAGGATTTATTTTTACCGTTGGTTTTTTAAGGTAAATACTTTCAATAAAAATTTATTGTGATCTATACCATTTAAGAAATGTACGATTAGATTTAAGTTGTTGTCATTTATTCTGATAGCGATAATTATTGCATACCGAGAATTACAAAACATGAGCCACGTTGTTTGTTAAAACTACCCAGTTAACAATTTGGTGAAGTGTCTTGTTTTGTGACGTTTCTATTCCTATTTCGCTTCAATTATAATTTGCATCAACTTTATCTTCATTTATATTCCGACAGATGGAATGGTTTCGCCATTTGTAACCGATAAAATAGACATTTCATATGAGCAACTGTGAGAAACTGAATTGTAAATGAACTCTTTAATGACAAAAAAGTCATGTGCATCTTCAATATGATGTCAAAGTGACTCCAAAATGTTTACTGGGTAAATAAATGAATTGTTGCTTTTGTTAGCAACTTTTTGTGATGTTTCAAAGACTTTTGAAGTTAATTCTGGCTCAAGTTCTATAGCACCAAGGTATAGTACCTTGTTCACATATATAGTTCACATATCAATTTACAATTACAGTGTATTCTCACAGTGTAGCCTTATATAATCCTATCAGACATTATATAACTAAAAATAATTGATGTTATAGGTTTTTTTTAGATATATTTTAAGCGTCTAGCACCTGTCTAGATTCTAAGTTAAGTACACCTGTAGAATTATGCTCACACTTTCGTCATTTGCCATCTGTATGGCGGACAGATCCCATTGCATGATATAAACAAATTATACGACAGGAAAATAATATTATTAACAAGTTTTTTTCCATGTGAATTTAAAATCGCAAATATAATTTCATGTGTTACAGAATTGTGGATTTTTTTCCGCGCGTTTTATATTTGCAGTACAGGCTTTACCTAAGATATTGCAGATTCATGTACAACGGTGTTACTTCTCATTTTCGTAAGCCCCCTTTAATCCATACCGTTGACCCGGCTATAGTTATTAGAAAATTCACAATACGCATTTTTCTATTATACTTAGGCAAACCTGAGTCACAAAGAAGTCAACGTGATTCACTCCAGGTTTTTTAATACATTAGAGGGCCACCAAATTTACGAAATTACTCAAAAATTGGATTGAACCACATTGTGTTTTTTAGCCATTCATATATTGTTTAATTCTCGAAGAGTAACTCGATTTCAGATACCAGTTGTTGTCTTAGTAGGTTCGTAGCGGTCCTGCGTTTCATACGCTACATTTGATGCGAATTTGTGTATGCAAACCTTCGACTTAGACATAATACGCACCCTGTACAATATACACTTTTATATTCATCCCCTAACATCCCGAAAAGCAACAGCTGAAGAATTCATGTGTATGGTAGACCCTAAAACTTCAAGAAAATAAGAGTATTTTATACATCAAATCCTACTCCAAGATTAAGTGAGTGAAGGACATCGCTACATGCATTACTATCACCAATCCCATCACCTGGAGCCCCGTAATGTAATTTAAAATCGACGTAATAGAATCGCATAGCCCCGGGTGAATATTGATTCCTCCTCTTACGGGTTATATTATGTACTCATATCCCTTTCCCCCGGATTCCCTTCCTCCTGTTACTATTCCGTCCATCCCTTCACCGTAACGGTTACCTAGTGGTGTTGACAAACCTTCAAAAAGTAAAATTATAGGATAAGTAAATAAGAACGAATGTAATACATTATGTACATATTTTGTTTGAGCTAAAATTTATTCTATCGCTTTATACTTAGAAAAATAAATCGATTTCGTTTCCTTCCAGAAAGAATTTTTGTTAATAAAATACTATTTTATTTATTTAAATATTATTACCAACAGTCTGAAGTTTATAATATCACACTTAAACCCACCAAGATTTACTTTTCCTTCGACTTGTTTTCTTTGCGTGAATATCTAAAGACAAAAGTTATTCTTATTAACAAAAATACCAGAGTCAGTTGCTTCTTGAACAGATTTTCTATTTTCTTTATGTAAATGATAAATTTCCATGTCTTATACTCTTATTTTGCATTATACTTGGATATCACAGACACAGCGAAAGACATGCCATTCGCAGTGCTTTAAGGTTTACCTAATATATCTACAGCAACATTGAACATACCCTTCTAAGTCTAAAGTCTTTGCAGGGCTTACGTTTTCCCTACCCTTATTGTACGAGTAATATCTACCCCTAGCGCCTGTAGATGGCTTTCCTCCATTTGTAAACAAAACAGCAAAATTATAATGTGATACACCCGTTGTCGTTTCTTTTTGTTATATTTTTCTTAGGGATTAATTTAATGTAATTAACTTTGGTGTGGTCTTAAAGAGAGTGACGTTTTAATAATAGTGACATTTCAATTTTTTTAATTATTTGCCTGTTCGTTTTGAAGCGAGATAACAAATGGTTTTGTCAAAATATACTGAGCTTAAAATCGTGACTGAAATATAAACAAATACTTACAAATCAATATTTGTTGGCATCTCTTCTAAATATATTTAGTGTTCTCTACATTCCATTTAGTGTTACATAGGTAGAATATTGTCTTGCTGTACTGGTTGTAGCAGTACTAGCTTGCTTCAAGCTTATTTTAAAAGATTAATTAAGCCTTTTTAGAATTCTTGATAGAAAAGAGAAACCCAAATAAAGGTAAAGCGGAAAAATCGAGATGCAATGTAAAATAAAATAAAATAAGGATGGAAAAAATTGAGAAGAGCAATTATAACAAAAGATACAAAATGATTTGGGAGAGAGATATACCAGAATACTTTAGAGGAAAAGACACAAAAACATGAGAAGGATTGCCAGATTCAGATTGGAAGACGCAGAGAAAGGAAACAGTGCAAGGTGTGCAGAACGGAGATAGAAACATTGGAGCACATTAAGTTTTCATGTGAGAAAAAGGTAATAAGCGAAAAGAATATGGCGTAGCTAGAGAAAAGGAGCGAGGAAAGAGAAGGAATGGCAGAGTAGAAACAGGAGGGAGAGTAGCAGTAGTAGTTTTGTTTTTATTTTTATAAGGATAATTTTTGTTTTTTATTTTGGAAGGAGTGAGAATGTTTAGATATAATAAGGATCAAAATTGAATTAAGCACAATGATATGTAAATAATAATGGCAAAATCATTCAAATAATAAAAATATGTAAAATACAGACAGTTGATGTTTGGAGGGGACGCTAAAGTATCTAGATAAACAAGGATGTAATAATGCTAGAATGATTACAAGATTTAGATTAGGTAACGAAGAAAAAGGAAGTAATATTAGGGAGGAAAGGAACCCGAAAACAAGCAGGATGTGTAGTTAAATCATCGACAGTTCTTTCATACCTTTAGGGAAACAGCAAGTGTAAAATCGCCATTGCAAAATATAAACTTCCTACTAAAATCCCGCTAAACTTTGAACAACGTTTCAAATTGCATCGCAATTCAATCTGAGCCTGTAGGTATATCTCCCCTACGAGGTTTAACTTCTGCACTAATTAGTTGTGAGTGACACTCTGGTAATGTATTCGATGTTGTTGATGTAGAGTATGGAGGTAGTGGAGGCTGCGAAAATAATTGCATCGATGTAGCTCGAGCTGTACCGTTCTCGGAAACCGCTAGAAACTAGATCACTGATGAGCGCTAGCGTTGAACTCTAACAAGCTGTAATACAAAACTAATTGGACAGTATCCGGTTATTATACCAGAATAACAGTATCATGAACGCAGCACCATCTACCAATAAGCTTGAGCTCTGTTAAACGGTTCTACATACCATACTATATAATAGAATGATTTCTACATATAATAAATTAATCGCCTCTTGCTAGAAAGGATTTATGTTCGTCCAAGGGTATATTGATATTTTTACAACCCTAACGCAGTTTAAAATAGAAATTAAATTATTTTTAATGATCAAGAAAATTGAAAGAGAAAAAGAAATCAGACAGAATGCAGATAGTATAAGAAGAATGAGTTAACACAAGATCTTCATGTTCTCCAAAGGTTAATGGGCTTGTGTCCTATGTCTTAATTTCTGTAAAAGTGTACTATACATTGATAAAGTGGGTTACTAGAACCTCAGATGTCCAATTATTTTTTAATAACTCATTATACGTTAGGAGATATTAACAATTAAAAAAGTCATTTTGTCCACTTAGTTATTAAAGGGATTCAACGTTATAGAAAATTCCAAGACATGTGCTAAGTTGTTATCTTAGACCTCAGAACTCTTATTCTTAGAAAAAATAACTGACCTACCCTTAATAGTACAGACATGTTACGTCATAAATATGGCCGACATCTCTAGCGCTAAAACTACAATTCAAACTTTTAATTGCTATATCTCCGTCAACATTTAGATATTTATTAAAATAGACACGCCAATACACATTTATTATAACATCAATTTCAATCAACAGTTGAAAAATCGATTCCTAAAATCGGCCCAAAAGAATACAGATAGAGTAAAAGTGGTCTAGGTGTTTTCTGGGTGTATTCAAAATTAGTGAGTGGGACCTCTGCCTTATCATCATTTTCTACAGCAAAACATATTACACTAACATTATTTATTACTATGGAACAGTATTTACTCTCCCCTCCCCATACGTCTTTACCAAATATAAGGTCCAAAATAAAGCGACCTTTATGCACCCTATGTAATACTTCTCCCACTATATTTTATTTATAAACGTCCTCACCCTTCTACCACCCTTTGGTCTATAAGATATTCATGCTTTGGATCATGTTTATTAGGCAAAACACTAAAATAGTATTTGACCTTTAGTTTTGTTCAGGATCATTTTAAAAATAGAAAAACCTTGAAAAGTTAACGATCAAGTAAATTATACATATGTCATTTATTAATAATTGGACTATTGTAATTATTGGTACAGAAGTTCTTAAAATAAACTTTAAGTAGTACAAAATTTGATAGTAGTTCAATTATTAATAGAATTTTCGAAATGAAGTGGGGCACGTGACGTACATTGATATACATATATAGATATGCTTATTTACACATATATTTAACTGTATTAAATACATGTAAGCTTTTAGATACATATACAGACTAAATACAATCACTCTGTTAAGAAATATGGTAACGTTGAGACGCAAAGTATGATTGGGTTTGACAAGGGTAATCACGAGTTAGCAGACACCTTGTTAAATAACTGAGTTGTTTTACTTTTGTTTGTATTAAGTTGCATGTCGCACTAGTGTAGACGTGTTGTACAACTTCTTACAACAAATGTTGGATACCGTATGTTTAAGTCGCACATATGTGTACCATACTTAAGAATCTTTCACTTTAATAAAGTTTCCAAGTAATACGGGCATAGTTAAAGGTTGTTCAACCCTGATTCAATTTCGTTGCTTGAACCCTTACATAACGAAACACGTGGCACAGCAGGTGGGTAATGTGGCGCTAATTTGACATGAGAGAATAAATATTAAGACCGTTGGCTCTGACGTAAGCAATGGGATTTGACGCTGCGACTTGTGCTAGGGTTAAGTCTATGATTTAAGAGAATATATTTTGCTAAAAGTATAATATCTGAACAATATATAACGTCATATTTTTATGTACAACTTCTTATGGAGCTGTTCTAAATTAGATTGTTAGAATGCAACATATTCTATCATATCAAATTTGCAAAGAGAAGATGGGAAAAGGTTTCAACTTTTTTTCCCCATTTTTTTTATTTATCTATATTATTGTACAACATATTAAGTTTATTGTGTAAAAATTTGAAGTCGATTGAAGTAAAACTGTCGAAGATATAGAGTTTTAAGTCTTCACCTCTCTGGTCTGCTTTCGTGTTACTTAGAAACTTTCAAATGCGTTTTCTCACACAAAGCTTTTTCAGAGACGGTGTCCTCTCTAGCTCAAAATCTACTTGACCGATTCTTTTGAAATTTTGCACACTCTTTCTTTACATGAATGCCGAGGTAACGCTGTCGAGTTTTTAGTTTTAACGTATTTTAAAATAACAAAGTTTCTTATTTTTTTCATGAAAAATTAGTATTTTGACTTTTAAGTGCTGTAAAGAATTAAAAAATTAATGAAAAAATAAAAAGTTGACAGCGTTACCTGCAAAAACTTATCAACTAATGAAATCATTTTGGTTTTTCGATTTCAGAAAATCCAGTTATGAGTTATGAGTGGCATCGCAATGTTACTTTTTTGTGACGTCTGTGGAGATTCGCTGTCAATGCCTCATTTAATGATATTTATTTATGAAAATTTTACAAAGTATTCTTCAAATGTTATTTTATCATGTAGTAATTATTGAAATAATTATATATTAACTGTATCGTCAAAAAACATTATCAAAAATATGCTTTTTTGTATCGATTTGGCTTTAACACCCCACCACCCTCCCCTCTTATTTATTTCAATTCGAAATTAAGATATTTGCTAAATCTCTTATTTTATTTACATTTAAAGTTGTATCGTTCTTAAAGATAAACCTCTCTGTATTTTAAATCACGTGCTACAACTAATGGAATAAATGTTCATCAATTATTTTCGCATATACCTAATCGTATTTAATTTTATCATCGAACCCCTTTGGCGCTGTAATCATCCACAGATTAAATAAATAAATCATGTTTTTAATGACTGTATTTCCGTTTATTACAGAACAACTACCATGACGTCACCAGCTTTGATTGAATTCGAAGGCTGGCTTATCTATCAACGAATTACCGCAGAATGTTCCAACTGTTTGTGTAAGTGTCTCATTATTATTTCATTTATTCTGTTCTGTTTCATTCCCTTTTGGAACCAATTAAAAAATAATTGTTCGTAATATGATTGCGGTCAAATTCCCATATACATTTCCTTATGGCATATCGTATTTTTAGAAATAGCTTAAATAATGAAGTAATGTAATACTGATAACACGAAAACCATAACGAAGCTTTAGGGAATACGTGCTCATACTCATACAACTGTTAGCCTACATGCAAGATTGCTTCATCAAAACACGAAATTCAGATTTTTCCATTGTTTTTAACATTACAAAGTAGCGTCATTAAAACTACTGTAACTCTTAAACTAATGGTCGGATTGTCATGAAATTTCGGCACGTATCGTTTGAATGTTGGTACTAACTAAACATCAATTCCATCTACATGTCATCCTGCGAAGTTCTGTTGATCAAAGTGCAGCCTTCCCAGTGCAAGGAGGACTTTGATCTACATTCGATTTATTTCACAACAGAAAGACCTAATTTTTAGACAAACGAAAGATATTTATCTATGTATAATTCCTATAAATTAATTAAAATAACATTTATAATATAAAATTAATTAAAAGTCTAAACAAGAAACTTATTATTATTTTCTAATTAATTTTCTTTGCACATTACATTTCACCATCCCTATTTTGTACGCATCAGTTGTTATATTTGTTTTATTCGTATTCGTTACAAATTTTCAGAATTTAATTATATTAGTAATCCTAGAAATACGAAACCCACTCGTTTTTATTCGTTGGCAGTCGGGATATGCTCGTATTATAGTGATACATGCTTTTCAATATAATGAAATATTATTTATGTTATTTTTTTAAAGTATATTGGATAATTTTAGAACATCCCTTTGTTTTTTATTTTTATTTATTTATTTTTATTTCTTTTTATTTTACAGAATTCCTGCACGATCTATGTTTTAATACTACTGATTTTGGCGCTTTTATTTAAAATTTTGATTTCTGCTGTTTTGTTTATTATTTCCTGTAACAAATGTTAGAAACAGGTAAGTTTTTATTTATTTACATTATTTATTATTTAATTTTAATTGTTTATAAATCATTTTTAAAGTTATATTCTTTTGTTATGTACTATCCTATATAAAGTTTTATTTATTTTTTAACGGATTGCTTTACATTTGTATAATGCTAGGCAGTTACGTTCTTATAGCTTTTGATTAGATTCAAATGAACGCAATTTAATTAGCTTGTGGTAAGCTAAGTGTATCAAACTTCTCTGCAAGACAATTCTCTATATTAAAAATAAAAACTGAACCTTAATGGGCTTGTGTCCTATGTCTTAATTTCTATAAAAGTGTACTATACTCGTATATTGATAAAGTGGGTTACTAGAACCTCAAATGTTCAATTATTTTTTAATAACTCCTTATATGTTAAAAGATATTAACAATTAAAAAAGTCATTTTGTCTCTTTAATTATTATAGGGATTCAACGTTGTACACATTTATTAACATCAATTTCAAACAATAATTGAAAAATCGACCACTAAAAAATGAGGACACAAGCCATTAGCTTGTGGAAAACAAGCAAATGTGAATATAATACATTTAATGCAAAATATACGAACAATTTCATGGCTTGTAAACAGACAAGCTCTGTAAATTTGAGGAGTAATAAAATGAAACTATATGCGAATCTGAAACTAATTAAAGGTGTGATTTAAGTCTTTATGGAGTTGCATTTAAGCTGCCTATTCAACAGTTCAACAGTTTTATGTTTCAGTATTTTTCATGTATGTACCCGACTTTACATGACTATCTCTAAACAAAATACTTCAGTTGAACCAACTTACAAATATTTAGAATATAAAAACAAGCTGCCATTATATTTTAATTAGTTTTTTTTAATATCCATCATAAATGGAATCGGGTTCTTGCCCGCGCTATCTGTCGGCTATACTATAATCGTATGCAAGCCAGGAATTGTAGTTTTTATACAGATTACAGAGCATATGGTTGTTACGCTTAGAATCCTGCCTGTCTGACAGAATAATGAGACCGAAGACCAAGCCCTAATCAAGTGTAATCTAGTGTTACCGCATTTCCCGGATACAGATGAATGCCACAATATAAGGAAAGAAACGTCATATTTTTTACTATGTTTAGCGGCTGTTACATTATAATATCAATACTGTGACCAGTGATGTACAAAAGAGGGTTAGGCTCACAATTAACAATGAAAAAAAGGAATGAAAATCTCCCAGTAAACAATTTGGTGAAGTGTCCTATTTTGTGACGTTTCTATCACTATTTCACTTCAATTATAGTTCGCATCAACTTTATCTTCATTTGTATTCCGACAGGTGGAGTGGTTCCGTCATCTGTAGCCGATAAAATAGACATTTCATATGAACGATTGTGAGAAACTGAACTATAAATGAACTCTTTCATGACAAAAAAATCATACGCATCTCCAATATGATGTCAAAGTGACTCCAAAATGCTCCAAAATGTTTACTGACTGGGCTATATAATTAAATTAAATTAAACTTTACGGGACCTTATTAAAACGCAGTTTTCTCAATGAATTGAAAACCGATTTTAATTTCGATTGTACTATTGTAATTGTAAAGGTTTAAACTTTAATGTTTATCTTTATGCATTTTTGAAAATTATAAGTCGTTTAGAAGTTATAACGAAATTTACTGGGTTACTTTTTCGCTCTTTCATCAAATTCAATACTTTTTCTAATCGTAGTCTTTAAGGCCTGACACACAATGCAAGCGTATTTAAGCGACGGCGTTCTTTGCATGTGTTGTGTCACAATACATACATACCACGTACCGATACGACAGTACGCCAAGTCAAACTTGTGTACTGTAGGGTGTATTTGAGTTGTTTTGCAGTAATAATCACTAGAGCAAAATTTTACTTTAATTTTTATCGATACACCACTGTTATGAAAAAGACTATTGCATTCCGCTTCAGTCTGAGCCGGCTGATTGCAATTACAAGGTTCAGATAGGTTTAGCGTTGTAACATGTTAAAATTCGCTGATATACGCTTCCAGTATGACAGCTACGTAACGCCCATATTTGGACGGCTTTGTCTCTTGCAGTGTGCGAGGTTCATTACATTTCATTACAAATACGCTTGCAGTGTGCAGCAGGCCTTATTCAACCTTAATACGGCACTGGCAAGATATGGTATTTATTTTTATTTCAAAGCAGTCTCATTAATCTATCAAACTATAAATAAAACCCATTAAATATTCAAATATATATTTTTTTGTGATATTAAAACAATTTTAATCTCTCTCTCTCAATAAATCTAAAGGTTGTTGCACTTCACTTATTCATCCATGTCCCAAAGCATTCTCCGCTAAATCTAGGCACGCTGCGCCGAGTCCGTTCAACGATAGTCGGGTAATATCAGCCGCTCGGATGTTACAAAAAAAACAAGTTTTTTGTTGAAAACTATTATTTATGAGATCATTCGAAATGATAGCCACAACACTCGCAGAAACAACAATAGACAAAATGAAATAAAGCAAAGTACGAAGAAAACGAAGGTGACGTATTTAATTAGAAAATTAGTTAATAGATAAAGAATTTCCGGTGTACCGGAAACTTTTAAAAATATACTAATTACATCAGATAATTTGTCATCATATTACTTTGTTTACTGCAAATAGTTATTATGACTGCATTCTTAAGGTGAAACATTACTTCATGGTTATATGGTTAGATATAGATGCCGACAGTGTACTAAAATGACAATCGATTTACAAATTTATACTAATTCTTCATGTTTTCAAATAGAAAAACGTTAATAACTTTGCACACGATTGAGCTATTTAAACCATATAAACTTTAGGAGTCAGATAAATGTTCAGACTTTGTTTATAAATAGATCATTAATTAGTATATCAATTATTTAGAAACATATAGCGTGTTGAAAATCAAATTTCTATTTTCTGTTAATATTTTTATATCTGCATTCAAAATAGTAACAGTATCTAAATGCTTAGCATACCTAGACTAACTACTATCAAGTTTTCAGCAAATAATGTTAAGACTAAAGTTAAGTCCATAAAGTTGTGAACTGGTCTATACTAAAATGACTTATTCCGCTCAAGGTCATGCCATACGGTTTGTGCATATTTATAAAGCAGAGTTTGTTGTCTTCTAGAGACATTTAAAAATGAATAAATTAATGGACGCACATACTCAACATGTGCACAACATATTTCTTGTTATGGTCTTTACTGGTACAAAACAACGACTCCATAATGTTATAATTGTTGATTCAGAGATAAATAAAAACTATTTATAAAAGCATATGTAACAAATCAAATGTTTCTTTTGAGAAATTATTTACATACAAAGAACAAACGTATATTTATAAACGTTTAATTTTTTCATTCACTTTCATTGCTTCCCATGCAAATGATTTGAAGTAAATTACATGAATGTCAAGTCCGAAACTGTCACTTGACTAAAAAATTTCATGATGACATAATGTAAGTGTACAAAAACGTATAGAATTCTTTCTATGTGACTTACAACAAGTCCACTGTCTTAAACTTCAAACCATTAACATAATTTAATTTACGAAAATATGTATCTTTCATATTTTCTATATGTACATAACCTTAAAAGTGTTAAAGTTGATGAGATTTTTATGTGAAACATACCCATACATAACATTTTAGAATCATTTTACATAAAGTGTCTCAGTAATGGATGCCAGATTGGGTGATAGTTTCCGAGTTGTATCAGTAACGGTCATAAAGTCATATCTCTAGCAAATAGCACACTCATTATACTCAGCACGTTACTTCATGAATAAATGTCATTATAACGACTTATCGTAACATTTCTTTACATTGCATTTATAAAGATGTTTTTACAAATATATCGTGTATATACTTGTACGTAAATATTTAATCAATGTGTTGCTTTTAAAATATTTGAAATAAGTTACACAATCATTAAGGTAGGCGTTCATTTATGATAACAGACATAGGATTCATCTAAATGCATATACCTTTGAATGTTATAACAGAGATTTTTCCATAAACTCTCTGAGTTGTATGTAGAATCATAAACAGAAAGAAAATAGTTTATAACATCAACATTAGATCCAGTGGCGCTAGTAGTGAATGTAAAAATAAGGTTATTTAGTTTTAAATCAAATCAAACATATCAAACACACGTTGCGCAGCGACGGCATGATGCTCCAGTACAGTATTCGAGTTTTATAAGGAAACAAAAAATAGAACCATTAAAGATTTCTTAATATTTAAATTTACGGTTATGCAAATGGATTTTAGGTTATGTTTCGTCAAGCAATCCGGGAGGTCAATCCATTCAACAAAAGCCAATAAAGAATCTTATTGGAATTTAAGAAGCCTTTATAAATTTAAATACTATTAGTACATCATATATGTGTATGTATTTTTGCGTGTGTTGTACAGGTTCTACTGAATACAACACTTACACAATGAAAGCAGATTTCTTGTGGGATGAATTGTAGCAGTTCGAGCAATAAGTTAGGTTAGGACAGTGCTTTGGAACCTTTACACATTGGCCTATCACTGTTAATTTCGCTGATAATAAAGAGAACACGTTACCATTCTTCATTGAATAGATTTTTTTATATATGTGTATTTTATATATCAATACACAATCATTATCTTCAGTAAAACAAGACGTATTTGCATAATTACGCCGTCCGCACATGGGTCGACTGATTGCAAACGCGAGCCCCGAATCTGCCCGAACCGAATGAGAATGGAACTAGTGTATACGAGTGAGAGAACACACACGGCACGAATGAAACTAAACTGATTTGAAATTAGTTTTGAACAACTGTCTAGGTCGCAGGGCTTTGATGGGGAACATCATGAGCAGAGATATGTACAAATAATTTTCTCACAATACGACACAATAAAATCCGCTATTATGCTATTGTTAAAAATTTTATAGAGTCACGAAACATGGATTGACATTGCTCGTTTTTCGTTTTCGATGGAAACTTCGAGTTTGCAATCAGTCGACTCGTGTGGGGACGGCCTTACTGGATAAATTTCAGGATTAATAAAAACACCATATTATGAAGTCACAAAGAAAACAATGAGGTGCTAGTTCCCAACCACTGGTTTGGGGGCGTCCATAAATTACGTGAGGTGTTTTTTTAAATTTTCTGTACCTCCCTCCCCCCCTGGTGAGATGTCGTGAGATTTTATTCAACCCCCTCCCCCATCCCCCAATCTCACGTGAGATTTTTCAAAATGTGGGTTTCTTACGTAAACGCGTTGGATTGTTATTGTAAAAAGAAAAAAAAAAATTGCTTCGTGCTTTTATTTACGACTAGTTAAGACTAGTAATCAATATTGCTGAGAGTTTAATTATAAGTGTAATAAAAATTTAACAATAGAATACTTAAATCGTCATTACTGTGATTAAAAAAAGAATATCTACTCTAATTCAGTCCATGGAGAATCATACGCGGTCTCAAGAGAGACTATAACGCTTGGATAAAATTCGCCTTTATTCGGTTCTACTGTGCGAGGTAGTGCCGCCCGTATTCGGACGGCTTTGTAGCGTGCAGTCTGAGAGCTCCAGAGCGATCTCATTACATTTACATGGTTCGGATAGGTAAAGCGTAGTAGCCCGTATACGTCCGGCAGAAATTCGCTTAAATACGGTCCCATACTGAGACAGGCCTTAAGCATGTACAATCTAGATTAAATGGACCAAAATAGTATAATTTTTTTTTGTTTCAATCAGAAAAAAAATTGCGTGATATTTGCCGAGACCCCCCCTCTCTCCAACGGAAGATTAGATGAGATTTGACTCGACCCCCTCCCCCCCTTAAACATCTCACGTAATTTATGGACGCCCCCTTTAGACTATCGACCTTGGTTGAAATGCACTACACTACACAAAAATAAACGAATGTACTTGTCTCACGTACTTAGTACCATCACTCTCCACCAGGGGCATGGATTTTAACTTGGTTATAGAAGTTGCTGACTCCTTTAGGGATATATATTTGCACGAGTGAACTGCAAAGGCTGAGATTTCGTTTCTTAGAAGATATTCTTTATTTAAAATCAAAACTTTAATTTTTGTAGACGATTACTAAACAATAACTGCAGATATTGGAATGAGGTATACCAGGTCTGTTCAAAAAATAAGGTGAGGCAAAAATTTCGCGGGCTACGTACATTCGATTATCGATTTTTTTATTTTGTTATATTGGTACACTCGTCTCGAACATATATTCACAGTTTTAGCTATATAGCACATTTAGTTTGTTTGTGAGAGGCATAAAAGGTAGAAGTGTTTTGCGTGTTCGGTGATTTTATGCTGTCGAAAAACATGGATCAAAGAGTTTGCATTAAATTTTGTGTGAAAAATGGAATCAAGTGCTCCAAAACACTTGAAATGTTGAAAGTGGCATACGGTGAGTCTACTTTAAGCCAAATAAATGTTAACAAGTGGTACAAGCTTTTCACAGAAGGTCGAGAAGATGTGAATGACGACGCTCGCCCTGGAGAATCGTCGAATCACTATTAGAGAAGTTGCTGAGGATGTCGGCATATCGGTTGGCTCATGCCATGCAATTTTTTCGGAAATTATGGGCATGAAGCATGTAGCAGCGATTTTGACCAAAAAAATCGTCGCATGAGCATCGCTCAGGAATTGTTGAATGACGTCAATGGCTAAAAACAACACCGTAATCATGCCTCAGCCACCGTATTCACCAGATTTGGCCCCCTGCGACTTTTTCCTGTTCCCAAGATTGAAGAGACCCATGAAAGGACGGCGTTTTAAGACGATTGAGGAGATACAAACCGAATCGCTGAGAGGGCTCAAGAGCATACCAAAAAGTGCATATCAGAACTGCTTCGAGGATTGGAAAAAACGCTGGCACAAGTGTATTATATCTGAGGGGGACTACTTTGAAGGGGACAAAATAGAAATTGATGAATAAATAAATGTTTTTTGAGAAAAATGAAAATTCACCTTATTTTTTGAACAGACAGTGTATTTTTATTAGGTATCTATCATAGCATATTTCATTCCTTCGAATATAAATCGAATATTTATTTATGGAATATATTTTTGGATATTGCAAATAACAACACGGTATGCAGAAATTCTATCTGACATTTGTTTGTTCGTTAAACAATAATTATTATTCGTTATAATTACGAATTTAATAAGATCTCAACGGTTCCGTTTCGGAAACGAATTCGGACCGATGTACCGGAAACACATCTCAGCCTATGATGTGTCTGTCTCTCTCTCTCTCTCTCTCTCTATGTTATTACTCCAAGGTCCTAACCTTCCTGTGCAATTTCCTGAAAGACTTTCTTTGAACAGGGGCTGTTGTTATTTTTACGCTTAAATTTCGTAAAGGAAACAATCAGCTTCCGTTTTATTTAATAAAGAGATATATTTTATTTAAGAATTGCGTACAAAAGAAGATATCAAATAATATAACATTAAAGAAATGAGTTTTTTTCTTAAGGAATTTTCATTAAATTCCTTAGAAGACACGAAGTATCACAAGGATATTACGAAATGAAACGCAGGCCTTCACTATCTGTATAGATCGAAGTCTTTATCACACAGCACAGAAATATACTTCTGTAAAAACATGAAATATTCTATTAGTGAAGATTCCTACCTTTTAATATTATGTTGAGTCAAAAAAATAAATCTAGTATGACTTTATTTTCATTAACATAATATCCTATGGTTCACTGAAAGAAATGTTGGTTTAATTTTTCACATTCTATTACATTTTCACCGGTCCACAGATGTAGTAAGGTTGCATATAATAAATAGCACTTGGGTTATTATAGTTGCATTTCTTTTAATTCAGGCTGCATTTGAGACTATTTTTAAAATTCTCCGAGTCTGGTACCCAATATAGGAACCCAAAGCATTAAATAGAATGGAATATGTGACAAATTTACACTAGATAGAAATCGGATTTATTTCGCCGGGCCCGATGACGTCTTTTGACGCTCTTGTTGATAGAACCAAAAATATGCTGATGTTTAATAAAATAAAATAGAAATTTATACATATACATCGTTTAATAATTAATGGTAATTCTTAATTAAGTAAGGTTTTTTTAATAAACTTTGATTGATGCTTTTGTTTCCTCGATTTATTTTATTAAATATCTAAATGTTGACGGAGATATAGCAATTAAAAATTTGAATTGTGGTTTTAGCGCTAGAAATGATAGGCCATATTTGTATGACGTGAAATGCATTTTAACGTCAGTTATTTGTTGAGTAGGTCAGTGCTGTGGTAATGTTTTGTAGCTGTTGATAGTCGAAATAATCAAGTCAAGTCAAAGAATAATAAATTTTTATTTTATTTAACCCTGTTACGGCAGACATAATATTGGAATTTTATTGTTCCTTGAAATAGCTGTAAATAATATTTTATATTTTGATACATAAATACATATAGCAGAGATTTATGAGCTGTAAGGTTGGTAACCGTACACAAGGATTGTGATGTCACATGCATTTGGAATGTTGTACAACGTTGAATCCCTTTAATAATTAAAGAGACAAAATGATTTTTTTAATTGTTAATATCTCTTGAAATATAAGGATTTATTAAAAAATAATTACTTGAAAAGAACCTAAATTCTATCACTTAATTTTTATTTTTTTAATTATTAAGTAATGTAAATCTAACTTTTGATTACATACGATCAATTCTCAAACCGCACTGCACGTAGTTCCCTTAACAGTCCGTTATTTTACAAACAGCAAGTTAATGGAATGGCTTTCAGTCGTCAGCAATATTCTGTCCAATGTCACCAACACCAGCACAACCCTGACATAACTAACATTCCACCCATCCCTAGGTTAATCCCAGCAGATTCAACGTCTGGTTCTAGGTCTGGGAGGTACAGCCCCGAGCCCCGAGCTTCTAGCATGTTATTCTCAAGGGAATGTGTCTGCAAACGAATTTTCAAGGATGGCATTATAGTAATTACGAAGTATTCTTTAAGGAAAGCTGGATATTTAGACCAGCAAAGAAGTTGCAGTATTTGAAAGGAAAGGAATACTACAGTCATTCAAAAAATTATGTCGTCTAACCAATTACAATGGAATTTCAATCCAAATTAATTATATAATAAGTGTTGATGTTTTAAAAAGATTATTATTATTTATAAAAATAAATTTATGAATTAGCTGTAAGGGTCTATATAAGGGTGTTTTGAACATCAATTATTCCAATGGGCTTGTGTCCTCATTTTTTAGTGGTCGATTTATCAATTGTTGATTGAAATTGATGTTAATAAATGTGTATTGGCGTGTCTATTTTATTAAATATCTAAATGTTGACGGAGATATAGCAATAAAAAGTTTGAATTGTAGTTTTAGCGCTAGAAATGGTCGGCCATATTTGTATGACGTGAAATGCATTTTAACGTCAGTTATTTGTTGAGTAGGTCAGTGCTGTGATAATGTTCTGTAGCTGTTGGTAGTCAAATAATCAAGTCAAGTAAAAGAATAATAAGTTTTTATTTTATTTAACTCTGCTAAGGCAGACATAATATTGAAATTTGAGTGTTCCTTGAAATAGCTGTAAATAATATTTGATATTTTGATATATAAATATATATAGCAGAGATTTATGAGCTGTAAGGTTGGTAACCTTACACAAGGATTGTGATGTCACATGCACTTGGTATGTGTACAACGTTGAATCCCTTTAATAATTAAAGAGACAAAATGACGTTTTTAATTGTTAATATCTCTTAACATATAAGGAGTTATTAAAAAATAATTAAACATTTGTGGTACTAGTAACCCACTTCATCAATATATAGTACACTTTTATAGAAATTAAGACATAGGACACAAGCCCTTTACAATGGAATTTCAAGCCAAATTAATTATATAATAAGTGTTGATGTTTTAAAAAGATTATTATTATTTATAAAAATAAATTTATAAACTATCTATAAGGGTGCGTATATCACACTGTGCGAGAAGCATAACATTTTCAACAAAAGAGTTTGATTTGATTTGATACATATGTGTTTTGAACATAAAATATTCTAACTATAAATACATAAAAATATCGTTTCGTTAAAAGTATTGCATAGTTTTTAGGCGTATTGTAAATAATAAATAGTATCTTTTATAAAAGGAAAATGAATAAAATTATTATCAAAATATCCTTTCTTTATATAAGCATTACTTCTTTTTATTTGTATATAAGTGTAATACGAAAAAATGTACAACACAGGTCCTCATAATATGTCCACATTTACATAAATAATACTGAATATATTTTAATAGTGTTTCCGATTTTCTCTTGCTTAGTGAGATTGCATAATAACTAAAATCCATTCATATCAGTAAAATGTCTATAATCAAGATCTCATTTATCATAATTGTTAAACGGTATTAAAGTTAATTGATATTATAAATCAGGAAATAAGAAGATTAAACTAATTATAAAGTCTTAATCACTGTTTTTAATTAAATTGTCTTTCTTTACAGTTATGACGGATAATGCTTTTAAGGCGCAAGACATTGGTCTTAGGGCACAGAAAAAGATTCTATCACGTATGGCAACAAAAAGTGTTGCCAAAGCTTTCATAGATGGAACCACCGCTTCACTTCTAGACAATTTGTACAGACTCGCCAAACAACGGGTAAATATCAAATTATTTATTTACTATCAACTACACCGCTGCCATAGTTGACTATTATTTATTATTTTAAATTGATTAATTTGTTCTATTTCAATGTATCTGTTTTTATATTTATGAATCAAAATAAGTATTATAAAATGTGTATTGTGATCCGAACTACCAAGGATAGCAATTAGAAAGGTCATTGCCACTATAAATATTGCTATCTCTATTTACACGTAACACTAACATCGCTCTCTTTCATTGTAACATAACCTTGAACTGTGCTATTGCAGTATAAAAAAGAGGATACAAATATTGGAAACTCCCTTGATATTTGTATGGATAAAAACAACAGCTATGGGCTTGTACTTCGTTTCGATGTTATCTGTGGGGTCAAATATTCTAATATAATCAATACAGCAAGCGTATTCTATTTTATATTTAATATAACAAAAATGAATCACTTCCTTTAGTTAAATCCAATTCCAAGTAAAGCGATCAATATTTCATTTAATTTAAACTTTGCTAGACACAACGGCTCTTGCGATATTCGCATGTTTGATGTCCATTTGCATGAATTAAATATCACATTATGTGTGTTATTATATATGTGTGTTTATTCATAAAACTAAACATGGTTCTTTGTTGTTTATTACTTTAAAACACGAAGTAATTAACATATTGCGCCTGAAACTTAGGCAACTCCTCTGACTCACTATGCTATTATGTCAGTATTTGATTTTTTGAAAGCGCTGGGGTGAAAATCTTTATTTTCATTATATTCGTTTCGTTATTAACCAGACTAATCAAAATTCGGTGCTGGTTGGCAGCAAAAGTAATTAAGTTTGTTTTAAGAAGTTTTCAAATTTACCAAAATTGCATGTTTTGTTACAAAGAAAGTTAAAAAAGACAAATAGAATTTATATTATATTTATACTTTCCAGACTGGCAGCAAAAAAGAAGCAGAGAAACTTGTTAAAAACATTATCAAAGTTGTTATTAAGGTCGGCGTTTTACACCGAAATAATCAATTCAACAATGAGGAATTAAAAGCAGCGGAAAAGTTTCAGGCAAAATTTCAGGTAAAGTAATTCACTTTTAAAAAGTTTTAAAACATAAACAATATAAAATTATAATTTAAATATAATTCTACAGACAGCAAAAATGTCAATAATATCATTCTACGAAGTGGACTTCAGTTTTGATTTACCATATCTGCAAAATGCTTTAACTGAGTCTCAGGCGCTTTTAAAACAACTAGTGCAGAGACATCTAACAGACAAATCCATAAACCGTATTGGTGAAGTATTCGGTTTCTTTAATGATCCAAATTTCTTAGAATGCCTTTTTCGATCTGATTCTCCATATCGGGAAATTTTGGGGAAAATAGTGACAGACATGAATAAAGCTATGGATAATGGCGACTTGTAGCCGTTTAAATATAATAAAGGAACCATTAATTTATTAAAACCACTTAATAATTATTTATTTAACAAATAATAATAAACACATTGCTTATAATATTTGTAATGATTAGTTTATAACATACACCAAATACAAACTGCCATATCGATAGTATAACAGTGATTTGGCCAGGGTAAATCTACATTAATGAAAGTGACAACATTTAAGGTGTGGTTTTTCAAAAATGTGTAATATTAGATTTTATTTATAATGAAGTTATTAAAAGAAGAGAAACAAGATTTTATATTGCCAAAAATTAGAAGCCATTCCCATCATCCATTTCTCTTGACTTCATGTTGTTGGATTCTTCAACAATTTATTTGTAACTTCTTATTGATTTAATACAGAGTGAGGCTTTGTTTTTTGTGAAAATATTGTTGTAAACATTGTGTAAATATAGTTATTAAAGACAATTATCATAATAATTACCCGTAAGAACAATAGCATTAACCAAATAATAATTAGATTTACATATACAAATATCAATAGTCAATTTCTGTAATTAGTACTAATTACTTTATTATTTTTGTAATTATTGATTAGTGTTAATAATTATTTACAAATTAATATAACGTTTTCTTTAATTTTATGCAAAATCAAATAATTTGAGTTATTTGTTTTGCTCTAATATATATTTGAAGAGGTATATTACGAAGAAAATAAATTTTGTTCGTCAATTAATATAAATATGTGTCACGTGTTATAAGATTTAACTATAATTGTATTCCGATCATTCATTAATCGTACAGACATAAATATCAGTAATTGGACCATAGTTCTATTTAAAAATAACTGATCAAGAAATATGAACCCAACGGTATATGCATATATAATCATGATTATCAAAAAAAAGTATATATACAAAATCTTGTAACCTATTAATCATACAAATATATGACAAAATTGGTAATAATCAACGATTTGTATGACATATTTCTACCTTGTTAAAAGTACAACATTACCTGAATATTTTGTGTAAGTCTAATTGCAGATATTAGGCGCATTAATAAATTTGTATTTCACACATTAACTGTGAAAGCAGAAGTGATTATTTCTTGATCATTATGAATTCTCAAACATATATATATATATATATTTCGTATATTTTAGTAATAAACTTGTAATATAGCAATACCTTTATCACTAATATAGTATATTTGTAATTTAAAAACGAAATATCACTAAACGTTTATTATCTAAAATATATATCACTATGACTAAAAAAGAAGCCAGGGCACAGATACTCAACACGCTTATTTTGTGTAATTTACGAAAATGTAATATATATCAAAGATTAATATATATTATGTAAATAAATATATAAATTATTATCTGTATTTCTGTATTTTACTTTTGCTACCCTATAATGTGCTATAATGTCGCTTATAAATAGTAATTATTATAATTGCTTGTAGAATAAACGTTAAGGTTATCAAAGACGGCATCGTTTGTCTACTTCAATTGTTTACATAAATTGACATAAATTAAGTAGGCATTAATTTATTAAACAGAATTTTATAAATTTGCTTTTGGTACAGATATCTGTCAAATATGTCTGATTTAGAATCAGATGCTGGGTCCAGATTGTAAGTAACAAATACAGATTCTTTATCGAACACGAAGACAAAACTACCAGTGTAGCATCAATCATATGTAAAATGAATAATAAACTGCAACTTAAAAAAATAAGTAATTTTATTAAATTACAGTGATAAGCAATTACTTCCACTATCGGATTATCGCAATCAAGAACAAGATCCAAGAGTGCATATCGGATTGAGACCTGAGCAATGGATGGTTAAAGGAGAACTTGAGGCTGCTAAAAAATGCTCAGATGCTGTAAAAATAATTTAAAACACCTTAAAAACTATTTAAGTATGTATAATTCCATTTTCACTGATAATAGTTTTTTCTAGATTCGTCGAACTGCATTAAGGAAAGTTTTAATGGAAGATTTTCAAAGAGAACAAGAAGATATGGCGCATCTTGGATTAACTTACATCGCAATGGGGTAATAATGGAGTAATTTCATTTTAAAAATACCGCAAAAATTTAGAAAACAAATAACTAAACATTTAAATTTCTGGTGTTGTAACTTATTGAATTTTAATATATTCCTGTCAAAGTTACATGATATTACAATCTTTATTTATTTACATGAGAAGGTCAAAAGGTTTTTTAACTAGTTTTCAAAATTTGTTAAATACGTATTTATTTTTTTTAAATTCAAAATTTTTGTGTATTCAATTTTTCTCCAGATGGCAGCACTATAGTTATATTGTAGGTTGTCAAAGAGTTTAAATGTTGTGCTTATGACATTGGAAGTTTTTCTACGTTTTATCCAATAAAAAATACTTTTAAACACGTAATAACTTCTTATACTTGTAAATAAGAACCAAAAGCTTACTTTAAATTTACTTCTTTTTTGTGAACATTGTGTTTATTATTATATATGTGCAGATAGTGTAGTGTGAAACAATACCAACAAGTGTCACCGGATATATAATCTTTATTATTATTTTCACACATTATTTTATTTAAAATAATAGATACAGGTAAGAAAAAAGCTAACTTTTATTTTCGTTTGCTCACTGAATAAACTACGTATGAAGAACTTTCAGACTCTATATATAATTTTATAATTCATAACTATAATATTTTCTGATGCATTTATATGGTCACGTCATTATTTTTACTATTCCTTGTTTCCATGCTTTATACCCCAATTTTATTTTTAGTTAATTTCACTATGTAGTTTGGTATCTGAAATTATGAGGAATTGAGCAACAGAATTGCAAATGCTGCTTATCTAAAACTCAATCCTAAATAGTGCAACTAGTACCTGTAAGATTTAGTATTTGACGAAACAATGGTGTTAATCATATTTTCTCTATGAAAGAATACAAAAAATTTCTAACGTAAAACGCTTAAGGCATATTAAGGTTCTAAAGCTACTATCCCCTTGATTAGGATTCCCATAAATAATTATCCGAATAGCAAACATATTATTGATTTTTGTAATACCAGTACATCAAGCAAATAATTTATATATTATTATTATAAAAATAAAATAATTTATAACAATTAAAAAATAATTTATTGTTCAATCTATGACTACTTTGCAAACATTAAGTTTTAATTCGTCGTAATACCTAGTTATTAGATACACAGATCAGAACAAGAATAATAAGAATTAAATATATTTTGGATCTAAATTTTATTCTTAAATCATAATTATCACACAATAGTTATATTATGTATAAAGTCTCTTATTTCTAAAGAAATTTTATAAATACTTAGTACATATGCATTTACTATTACTCTAGTTACCATTAACCTTAACATCGATTAGTAAATCAACCTGACAGCTAAAAATGAATCAGTTTTAACATAACAAACATTTTTGTAAGACGCAATACTCTTTAATCTATATAATCACAGAGAATTATTTACCCCTTATTTTGTATTTTGGATTATATATTTTTGTACTCTTACAAAAGTAATGTCAGTTTACATCACATGAGAATTATAATTGAAAAATAAATGTATTGTTCAAGTTTACTTCGCATTTGAACTATCATTACAAAAAGAAAGAATCAAATCTTAACATTTAATAAATTAAAAAAAAATCAAGATAATAACAAAAACATCTACGCTTTCGACACACAAGTAAAATAGTAAAAATGCATAAATTATTTTAATATAAAACGAGCTAATTACTAATTCAATAATCCATTGAGTAAGAAAAATATTATTTCATATAACAGTTTAACTGTTACAAGGTTATAACCTTCTAAATCGTTAAATAAATGAATTATTTATAAAGTAATAAATGTTTATTTATATACTGCAATAAAATGTTACAGTAATCAAATTATATTTAATTATCTACAGATTTTTTTAGTTGATTATTTAACTTTTAATATATAAATATCGTAGATTTAAAAATGTAGATATTTATTTAAAAAAGAGAAAATTGTATTATATTTGGCTATTTATATGTATTTTTTCTTAAATTTATTGCTGTACTCTGACAGATGCATGATCTTCTTCTTCAGGTCTAAGCGGTGGTGATGCAGGTCTGGGTGGTGTTCCTCTTTCATATTTAGGTGCTTCTGAACCTTTTACACATTTTTCTGTTATATGTACACTACTAACATTGCTGCCTGGGATTTCATACATGGGTTCCAATAGTAGCGTTTCCTAAAAATTATAATTACTATTTGAATAAATCCACTAGTGTTTGAACTATAACATTATACAATATTGCTAAGGATATTATTCTATATTTTTAATTAACAAATTATGTTGTATAAAAATCAAAGCGATAATAATTGTTTCGACAAATTCTTACCATAATTGCTCTTAGTCCTCTTGCACCTGTTTGTCGTTCCATTGCTTGGGCAGCAATGGCCTGCAAAGCCATTTCACTAAAAGTTAATTCACATCTATCCATGGCAAGAAGTGCTCTATACTGGGGTACTAATGCATTTTTGGGTTCCGTTAATATTCTGACTAGCATGCTTGTATCTAAACTATGGAAAGGAACCAATACCGGAAACCGTCCAACGAATTCCTAAAAATAAATATCTACATAGAAAACATTAAAATAGAATCCATGTTATTTGAATCAAAGAAACCTACTGGAATCATTCCAAACTCAACCAGATCTCTAGCTTGCACCTTCTTCAAACTAGCGTCCCGTTCAGCCATGTCTTCATCTATGCCTGAGCCAACTCGTTGAACAGCCCGCCGTCCTTGTGAAATTTCAGACGGAGATCCAAAACCTAAATACTATAAAAAAAAACAAACTTAACATTAATTCTTCCATATAACATTGATACATATTTTGTTCTACTTAATACCAATACCTTTTCATTATGTCTTCGAGCTATAAGTTTATCCAAACCTGTAAATGCTCCTGAAGCTACAAATAATATATTCGTTGTATCCACTTGAACAGTCTCTCCACGCAGTTTACGTGGTGAATTTCTCTCTGGTACATTAACTACGGTACCTTCTAACATTTTTAACATTCCTTGTTGAACTCCCTCCCCTTAAATAAACCAAAAACAATTAAATAATGCAATTGTTAAGTGTGTCTTTTTCTTTAGAAACATGACAATAACCTCCAACATCTCGTAGTTGATGTATTCCAGGTACAGCTCCAATTTTGTCTACTTCATCTAAGAAAACTATTCCAGTCTGTGCACGATCCACGCTAAAATAAAGAACATGTTTGTTTGAATTTCTATCTTTCACTGGTATACTTAGATAAGACAAAGATAAATATGTATAATTAATTTTCATGCTGTTACCTAAAGTTAGCATCTTGTAATAGTTTTGCAATAACACTTTCAATGTCTTCACCGACATATCCGGCTTGCGTTAACGTAGTGCAATCACAGATAGCAAAAGGAACATCCAAACACCTAGCAATAGTTTGAGCTAACAAAGTCTTACCTGCCAGTAAAATATACTAATAAAATATGTATCAAATAATAATTACATTTTAAATCACTACTATCATGTTTCTAACCTGACCCTGTTGGTCCCAGCATTAATATATTACTCTTCTCAAGCCGCAGGTCGTAAGCTGTGTTCTCCAGAATCTCTGAGCCAGCATGAGAGTGATTTGGCCGTCCATGTCTTGTATCTGAGGTACTATGGTTGAATACAGAAGATGTGTGAGACGTTTGATGTGGAATACCTGATATATGTAGCAAATCTGTAATTAGTACAAATCAAACCAACTCTTAAAATTATTGTAAATCCGTTTCTTTATGGTTACAACTTTATGGCAGACAAACCAAAAGACTCGCACTCACACAAATCTAATAATCTCATTTAATAATGTATGTAGACATCAGGCTATATTTCATTATTCTATTTTGAAATAGTAAATTTATTGTTATTGCCTTATAAACGCTATATCATTGTATTAAATAGAATGCTACCGTGCAATGTATATAAATGCATAAATTATTTTCTGAGTTTATTACTTTCATATACACACTATTTAACACTAGTGAATATAAAACACTCATAATACCTCGATGCGGTAATGTGGGAGGTTCTTCTTTAAGGCTGCCAGCAGCAGGTATATTATGGTATATTCTTTTGTAGTGATTATAAACAGCAACAGAGAGAACTTTCTTAGCCAATTCCTGTCCAACGACATGTCTGTCTAAGTATTCCATTATTTTCTTAGGCGGTGGTGGTGGTTTTCTTTGACCTTTTCCTTCATCTTTTATAGTTTTTTTAGTATCTACCTCACTTAAAACTACAAAAAAATGATGACATTTTTCGCATTTTACAAATCTTGTTGATGAGACAAATGTCTCAACGTGTGTACATGGATCTCCGCATTTTGGACATGATAGAGTGCTGCCTTTTTTTCCGCCACTGTTATTTGAGTTTACTGGAGGTACATCCTTACTTGTTACTTTACATTTTATTGATGTTGTGTGAAGCAGTCGGAGTTGACCATTAGTAATTGTATTTGCACAGTTGACCATGAAATACAAGCCTGCAATTAAAAATTACCAGGTTAATTGGTATATTTACAAAAGTTGCCTAATTAATGTCATAATAACAAAAAAAAAGGAACTAATCATTAAACATTTTGCACAAGCGCAAAAAAAAGAACGTACTCAACACTAAAACTACATTTCTCAATTATTTCAAGGACGATTTTAACTTTAAAACTGTTCCACCGTATTTATGAAGGTTCGTTATGTAGTTTATTTTATGTTTTCTCATATTCTGGGTTATTTAAAAATCAAAACATAATAATTTTATCATCACAATCATATATTTGCGTCCATATTCTCTAAAAACATATGATTATTACCATAAACACAATTATTACTTTGGGACAAATTACTTCACGTCAAATTCAATTATATCCAGTAACAGTTTACAAAGTTGGAAAAATTTAATTTTTTTGCATTTAAAATAAACGACTATGAACTTTTAATCAAATTGTGCTCACGAAGTTGATTGTGTACTCATTATATTTAAAAATACGTAGATGGCAAAAACGTTGTATAAGCAAAAGTTTAAAAAAAATTTATTTAATTTTATGATGCTATCAATGAAATACGGTTATAACGCTGATTCATTATTAATTTTATTTATCACATTTATTAGTACGAGTTTTTAGTTTGTTGCTGATAACAGACTCAGATGTCTATACAGATTACCATACCTTAATGATAATGAATATCTGAAAAAAAATATACACAATGTAAATTCTTAATTATGATATTGTCTTTATCAAAACAATAATATTTATTTATAAAGTTAAACTCACTGTTATTTGCACATGATAATAATAAAATATGCGATATACATATTCAGCTATATTCTATTATTAGGATGTATTTTTAAATGAACTGTTTTTGCCTTGAAAAATATTTTTCTTTTATGGCTTCTAAATATTTGATTGAACTTCGAGTATACTATATTAAATTTAAATAAATAACATTATTTACCTTAACTAAATTATTTAAATTTGATGAAATATACAGCTCATGTGATACTTAAATTTGCTAACTCACTCAAATTATCTTTTAGTAGCAACTTTAAATTTGCATACGTAATAGATCTATACTATCAGCGAAAGGTCGTATTCGCTAAAGGTTTGCGTCATATATCGTAAAGTGATATTATTAATCGGCAACATTTTGTCATTCGTAAATTTAATTTATTAATACATAATTTTATTATCATAATTTTGAAACATATTAGGCTTTTCTCACACTGGGGTAAAGTAGTGTGTATTGAGATGAAGCTTCTATTTTAATGTTTATCAATATCCACTTAATCAAAGGTAAGAAATGTGCTCCCGGTAAACACAAAACATACAATATTAACTTACAAATACGTAAAATTTTATAGAAACGAAATTTACTAATATTTCATGTACTATTTAACATAATATTTTATATATAACGTTACGTTTTATTATTTACAGTGGTACATACAATTTTAATTAAATAAATGCGAAATACAGTTAAAATGCAGAGATCTTTGATGCAGTGGTGTATTGATAAACATTAAAGCAGTTCTTTTAACTTTTTTTTTACAGTATATAATATAACACAAATAGATTCAATAATTTACGTATTTGTAATGTAATGCTTCATCGATTCTCTTATTATAAGCTAACTTAGATATACGCAATATTAGATACATCATAATGTGGTAGACAATGGCAAGGTCAATGTCTCCTTTTCAATAGTTTTATAAAAGGTGTTTAGATAATGCTTCAAACAAATTATTATAATTTTTTGAATCTTAATGACTTTGATGTATGACGATTGATTATTCAATGGTGCTCTTATTTCAACAAATTTTTAAATATCAAGGTGAACATTTATTAAGCAACGACAATAAAAATAATATATTCTGTTCTGAACATTTGAATATTCTATGGTAGTAAATTAAATTAAATTATAGATCCGATTGTTATAGGCTGTTGAAACGATCTTAAACAATCCAGCAAATCACACCTGCCGTTCGCTGATTTCGATTAGAATTCTCTATCAATTGTAAAATAAAAAGGAAAGTGATACATAAGAAAACGAATTGTATTGAACTAGTTTACTTGTGTACAAATATTTTTCCAGTAACAATCTCTTTAATGTTTATCTACTTATTTAACTTTTGTCTAATCAGAAAAAAAAGATCCTTAAAAAAAAATTATAATTATAATTTGATTCCAGCCGGTTATGTATTAACAATTTTAATAAGCTCTTAAACCACACGTTTGATTCCTGTGCAGAGTATTTTAATATACTATAGAAAGTTAATATAAATATTTTATAAAACGCGAATAATAAACATAAAATTATTTTGATGAATAAATTGGTATTATTTAAGAATGAAATAGAAAACAAATAAAATATATATTTCTAAATACGGTATTTAGCCTTGACTTTTTAAATGTACTTGTTTTAACTCATTGGCAAATTAATGTGTCAACAAGCATCAGTAGACCATATAAGGAAAACTTACCCATAACAAGTAAATACAAGCTACAAATGATATAAGATAACACAAATGTCATCTGCACAATACATTTTCATTAGGATCATAAATCATATTAGACCACCTGTACTACAGGTGGTAAAAACATTCTGCTCTATTTTAATCAGCACGAAAAACATTTGAAAATATGGAAAATTAATATACAAATATAAAACTTGATTCAATTAGCAGAAGTAGTCTAACAGGAAATAAATTGAATATTTAAATTAATAGATAATATGAAACAGCACTTTATTTGTTAAAATACAAGTCTACTGCTACAAACTGGTCCTGAGTATTATTTATTAAAAACAAATCTACGTAATCGTACGACTGATACTATAGACGTATTCTATTTGGTTTAGCTATCTAATTTAAGAAATGTATACAGTCTGAGAAACGTTTATTAACTCTTGCGATACTTTTGTATGTTTTTTTTATATGGTTGATGTGACGTGTGTTGTTAGACCTATTAATATAAGTGTTTGTACCCAATGTCAAGATTATATAATATAACCAAAACGCAAAAAAGAATTGGCAATTTTTTTGTATGTTTATATAGATCATTGTTTATTTTTAACCAATCATAACGAAATAAAAGTATGTTAGTTATATAGGTAAATTAAGTAGATATTCATTTAAAACTTACCATTATTAATTTTCGGTAATCTCGCACTACCTGCAATCCTTCCGATTGAATTTAAACTATACTGAACACTTCTCATTTTTTTTGGTTATGTCTTCTTTTGTATTATGATCGTCAAGCATTTAAAACTTGTGTATTAACAAGAGTATCAACGTTCTTTAATTACCGTCATGAAGACTTATTGTCTTGTATGTTAAGTTTTATAAACTGATAAAAAAAACCTTGAATGGAACCCAAGGTCTAAAATGTCATGACACGCAATTAAAAAAAAATGTAATTTATAATAGTAAAAAATTAGTTTAATAATATTTCACATATACACTAAAAATTTTGAATTTATATCTGAATATGTTGGAATTAAACTGTTTTTATACTATAACTATAAATTACACTGATAATTTAGAACCCCCTTTTGACTGTTTAGTTGACGCAGACCGCCATGTTGGTTACCAGTGTAACCAACTGGATAATTTATAATTGAAATAAAAGTATATCAAATTTTTGTAAGTTAAAATAAATACTAGACGATATAATTGTGTAAATTCATATAAAACTGTATTTTTGTAATGATATAACCCAAAAAAAAATAAGCATATATGTATTTTTATTGATAATGTTACACTTAATTTGAATTTAATGATGGTACCAACATTATTTTTTTGTCTATTCGCTAGGCGTCAGCACATGCCTGTTGGATATACAAATTGATAAATTAAAATTAAACTAAAAATAAAAATTGGCGACTTTGATTAATGTATAGAAAATCACGAATAAAACAATAAGTTTTAAAATGACCTAACATCCTATTGTACCCGTTAAACATGTTTCTTTAAAGACCATTAGCCTTAGCGTTAGATTTCCTTTTGATCTCCCGATAAATTTTGCATTATTTCTTTTAATAAAACATGATAAAATTTAGACAAAACTTCATTTTATAATAGGAAACACCATAACTCTACAGATAGTTCAAGAAAAATGCAACACGATGGAAAAATTTGTAATAGTAAACGCAATCAGTTTCGTCGCAAATATTTCATCAGCCAGACTTTTGTTTTAGTCTTTTATATACAAATAATATTAAAACTATTTGTGTAGAAACTGGAATTAAATACTTATAATAAAATGAAAGAATAATTTGCTTAAATAACACACATCAATATATTATAAAAGATTGATACAGTGACATTTTTGCGATTTTTTTACTTAAGTGGAATAAACCTAGAGCTGTGAGTAGCACCAATACCAGGCCTACCGTGCTTTACAGGCTTGTACGTAACTGAGAATTCTCCAAGGTAACGGCCAATCATTTCTGGTTTAATTTCAACCTAAAATAAAACAGTATTATATAAAAAAAAAAATTACATTTACAAATATCCAAAAATTATTGTTTACTTCTCAGAACGCACTTGTAAAACCAGTGCAACATGGAGGAGGGCAAAATCAAGACAGATTTACAAACAAAGCGCACTGTACATTGTTAGTAAACAACTTTAGAATGTATTTACCTGGTTGAAAGTTTTTCCGTTATACACTCCAACAATTGAGCCAACCATTTCTGGGACGATAATCATATCACGAAGATGAGTCTTAACAATTTCTGGTTTCTCATTTGGTGGTGCTTCTTTCTTGGCTTTACGCAATTTCTTCACGAGTGCCATTGGTTTCCTCTTAAGACCACGAGCAAAACGTCTACGTGCACGTGCGTGCATCAACTCCATGAGTTGTTCACTAAAACATTGTGTTGATTATTGTAGAAACATATCCAAATTTAAAAACAAATTAGGTTAGGTTGAAAAATTTACTTACTTTGGCATATCCAAAAGTTGATCAAGATCAACTCCCCGGAAGGTGAACTTCCTGAAGGTACGTTTCTTTTTTAGAGTTTCGTCTACCTAAAAAGAGAATCATCACTTTTATAAGAGTTCTGTCACACACATGTAAAATTTAGTAGCACAATTATAAATAAGTTTATTTAATAATTTATCCCAGATCACATAAATTTATTACAATAATCACAATTCAGAGTAACTAAATTGTTTTATTAAGTTAATATTTAAATAATATATGGGCAGATGTTTTAGATATTAACTGATATTTATTTTTTTGTACACTTTACATACCTCGGCCATGTTTCTTGTTTAATTCAACACGATAAAAAGAGGGTGAGAATAAAATAGAGTCAGACGAACACAAAGCAAATCAGGTTTACAAACATTAAAAATATTAGATTTAGGATAACCAGTCAATAACTTCATACTACAAGTCCATCAACACTAAATTAAGCGGGATATTTTAAAATCTACGAAAGAAAATTATAATTTATGTACACAAACAAAAAATAATAATAATTTAATAAATAAGAATGTGAAGCTCATGTTTAAAGGAAGTTAAGCGATAAATCTGCGATGCGCTGCTGAATTTTATATCTCTCACTCCTATAAATATTAAAAATAAAATGTGAGATAGTGCTTTTCATTGCATCGTTGATTTATACGGCTCAACTTTTTTTAAGCATCAGTCACCGATGATCTATCTTAATTTGAACCACATATATAACTAATTCGATTGAAATAAAACTGACATTGTACATATGTGATCAGCTTATGGCATTATTGAGTATGGATTATATCTCTTCTTTTATTAATATGTGATATATTTTTATATAAGCAAAACCTTTTCACCAGCTACAACACGACTATTTTAAAATATAACATCAAAATATACTGAACATAGTAATAACAAATTTTTTAAATAAAAATATATTTAAAAGAGTACTCTTTTAAATATATTTTTATTTAAAAAATTTGTTATTATTTTTTATATTTTAAGAAATATAAATTTTTTAAAATATATTTAAAAGAATTTTATATTCTGATCCCACAGATTGGTTCAATTTCCTGCAGTATAAATATAGTAGTGAATGTAAACCAAGATACACAAGCACTCTTATTAAAAAGAAAAAAAATATTTATCATATACGATTCCTTTATTTAAGCGATTATAAAACTTTATTGTGTGGATATCATTTTTAATATATTATATAACTACAGAAATATGAATTGAATTACATATAAAATACATAAATGGAATAAATATTTTAATTATTCCCTATAGCGCCACTGAAAACTAAATTAATAGCAGCTTGAACATCACCATTACTTATCATTAGTGCTTGCAGATTGATCCCCTCGTTTGTCAGTCCCATTTCTCTCATTCTTTGCATTTGAGGGGCCATAGACCTTACCATTGTCCTGGGATCAGTCACCTGGTCCGCTGATCCTGCTTGCCCTGGTAGTAGAGAAGCTCCCGCGGCGCTTTGGTCCGTGCTATTTTGTGGAGTTAATGTCGTGTTAAGTGCTCTTGATAGGGCATTATTAAACATAGATGGTGTGATAACGTTGCTACTGTTGCCTAGATCAGTTCTAGACGTGTTAGCTTCCTCCAAGAAATAAAACGGTCGACCAGGACTCGATACTGGTGTCCGCTGCGATAACTGCGTACTATTTGCAAATGCCAGTGCAGTTCGAAGCTGATGTTCAGTTATTGTAGATGGCCTCTGCCGCCTCCTACTTGATGTAGATGTACTTGGTTGAGTAGTATCTGATCCCGATGAATCAGAATCTTCATCGTTTAATAACGATTCCAAAGTGTATGAATAACCAGATGTAGATCCTTAAATAGAAAAATAAATATAAAGAAAAATGTACAAATACGTATATTAAAATAAATATTATTTTATGAATATTACCAGATTGGTTAAGGTTCATATTTGCAGCCTGTTCTTGAACTGCTGCAAATATATGGGGGCAGGCCTCAATTAAGGCAGGATGTAATTCTGCGATTTTTTGTACTACTTGAACTTCAGCTAATGACAGTAACAAAATTGGATCACGAATTATTGCCATTGCTACAGGATCGTTTAGTAGGTTTGGAGTCGATTTTATAATGTTATCCAGAATATCTGGGCGGCCCATCCTCTACAAATATACAATTAGTTAAATATATTTAACTGGATTCATGAAGAGCGAGTTCATTAACTCTTTCAACTTACAAAGAATGCAATTCTGGAATTTGAACTGGAAGGATAAGACAGAAACTGTTCAACAATATGTGTAACTTCTGCGTTTGATATTGTTTTAGGCGGCTTTGTTCGTAAGGGAAGTTTCTTCTTTAATACATGAATCATAACACCTGGTTTTATTCCACACTGTGATAATGTAAAATCATCTTCAAGGACCCTTCCACAATAAATAAGCTCTGCAAAGAAAATGTTTACCATAAGCACCAGAAAAGACTTTTTTTTATTTTATTCATATGAACTTACCAAGCCCTGCCTTTGGCAAAAGAGTTCTCTTTGCAGCCTCATCTCTTAATAAATCTACCTTTTTATCGAAGTTAATTTCTTCTATTTTATAACGTTCAAAAGAACTTGATGACAAACGAATACCCAAATAAACAGCCATTTTTAATCAATTTTGACAAATAAATGTAGTGTACGAACAATGCAATAAACGCGACGGCGGGTTAAGATGTTTAACAAATATTGTCTCTGGGTTAAAGTGCTCGCACTCTACATATATTAATTATTTTGCTTGCGTTCAGAATAATCCAATTAATTCCTTGAATGATGAATCTCTAATAATTAAGGAGATATTTCTGCAACTAACATATTCTAATAGAACTTTTATAACAATTTATTATTCATATTTATTTAATTCAAACGGCAACTTATTTACATTGCTAGATCTATTGTCGATAACTTCTCGATTATCGAGATGGGATTTATTTGAATAACGCCATGGTCTAAAACGTCTAAAACTTGAACATTTGCATTTAGAATAATTAATTAAGCTCAATTAATCTTAATATTCTCAATTACTATTTTGTTTTATAACAGTTGAACTAACTTAAGATCTAAGAAAAAGTTGACAATCATATTTTAAAGTAGATACTGAATGCTATCCATAAAGCAGCTTACACGTGATACGTATGTCTATTATCAATTCATTTATTTGGTTATGATCGTGGATCGTGATTGCGTTTTTAATTTATTCAGATTTCTTGTAGGTGATAGTATTGGTAGGGATTGTAGGCTGTAAGGTGAAGTTTTGATTGTTCTGTTATTATATTCGCGGTGGGAATAGCAAAGTTAGTTTATATTTTATTATCATTTCTTTTTTTCTTAGTTATTGTCATTTGACAGTTGTTTCAACATTCAGATTTCATTTAATTAAACAATGAAATTATTTTAGAGGAGGCGGAGACAACAACATGTCGACTACTACAATTAAAGTCATCAAAAAGGTGGATTATCCACGACCCGTGAAATCAACAACTGCAGCACCTTCATTACGACATGTTAACTTTTCTGCAGATTCTGCACAGATAACGGGTGAGTTTTACAAGAAATATATTTTTTATAACCTCATCCAAGGCCGCCATTACTACAAGTCATCAGTTCATGTCAAAAGTTTTTGATTAAAATCAGGTTCGCAAGTACATAAACCTTATTACGAAATGTATTATGAAATAACTTAATATATATTTAAGGTATGAGAATATTATAACATATTGTCAACGTTTGGTGACAAAAAAAAATACGATTTTTAATGTCATAATAAACACTACAATTTTTATATAGTAAACACTACAATTTTTTATAGTTTGATATGTATATAGCGAAATTGATATATACAAATATAAGAAATAATGTATAATAATTTACGTAGTGAGATTTGCTGCGTGATTTATATTCTAAAATACATAAGATAAGAATTGAAAATATAAAAAATAGGATTAGTCTACATATGTATATGTATATAATTCTTTTTTAATTGTAGGTGATGAACTGATAATAATAGCGGAAGGAGTAGCAGCAGCTCTTGCAGCAGGCTCTAACGATTCCTATCTGCAAAATCATATGTCATGGTTATGCAAACATTTAAAAGTGCACGGGCCTCGAATTGAAATCATTTATAAAGATACATTAGACAGATTATTTGTTGCATTCAGAAATGCATCCCAAGATGAAGACACACATCTAATAATTAGAGTGCATTTGTTGGAACTGATCGAGCTGAGAGCAAAAAATTGGATATCTTCCGATGGAGCTAATATGTATTATAAACATAAATCTAACTCGTCCCACTCTCTAGAGGTAATTATATTAAAGTTCCTTGGTGTTGGTAACATTACACCGTTTTTAGAGTGTTCACGTGCATGCACTTTCTAAAAAAAAAAACGAAAGAATAGTTCATCGAACTGTGAACAATTAGTCACGGACTTTCGATTCAATACCTCATATAAATAAAAATATTGCATGACAACCTATTAATGCTAAGAAATTCAATTACATAGAATTTGCTTTATGGAATCATTATCATATACTTTTCTAGCCTGAACAAATAAGCGTTGATACTCAGCTAAGCTCATCACCGCCTCTTGGAGCTGTTACCACAGCCGCTCAAATACTAGGTCCCGGAGAGGTGATCAAAACTTCCGGAAAATACCTACGACCTACTAAGATCCCTGGTAAAAATTATTCTAAAGATGAAGTCGTCATTCGTAATGCGGATTCTGGAAAAGGTGAAAATCATTTTTAATTTATTCATTAAATATTAATAGAAAAATATAATTGTTAAATGCGTAAAAATACGTAATTCGAAGTTTTATAATTGGTTGAATAATGGCAGAGTATTCAACTTGAAAAAAAATTTATTTTTAAATTTTTATTTTATGTAATTTTTAAATAATTATTTTATAGTAATGGGAATCAAAGGTCGGCGAGTCCATATGATAGAAGAACTGAGTGAGACCATCATTTCATTTCAGCGAGGTATATTTTCACATCAACGCAACTGAAAAACTATATTTAAAAGCCATTTAATATAACTAATATATCCTAATATTGCACTCATTTATCAGTAGTGTTTCTCAAATTTGATTCTAAAATCTTACGGGCTTTAAATTTTTTATTCTGTTTGAAATTTATTTAGATTAATTTTATATAGTTAAGAGATTAGTATTACATAGTTAAGAGATGTTCGTTTAAAACAATTTGGTATTTAAGTTGAGAAACACTGCGTAACACGATGCCTATGCCTGACTAGGATTTACCACTTGTGTATACAATAATCTAATTAACCACCAAATTAAATAAACAGTTATATGAAGATGTTTGATTTAAAAATATTTGTGTTATAGTTGATAATACAATAATTGATTATTTGGTTACTTATATATTTTAAAATTATTATTGTATAAATTATCAAATATGAAACGTTGTTTTATGAACTATAAATGCATGTATCATGTGTGCTTAACATTTCTTCCAGCGTCACCAGCTTGCGTCCTCTTCGCATATTTCATATAACATGTCTGCTAGAGTTTTAAAAAATGTTTGCTTATATTAATATATACATATACATTTATTTATTTATATTTATTTGTATAAATTATAGTTACTCCTGGTGCAAAGGAACGCCTGGTTCAAATAACTGGACCTACTGAAGAAAAAATCAAGTAAGATGAACTGTGATAATTAAAATATAACTTCTCTTTATGTTATTTTTATATTGAAATTGACTTTAACGTTCTTTCAGCCACGCAAAACAGCTAATTGAAGATACAATTAGACGAAATGCATCTCCAGTTCGTTTAGACAGTGCCGGATCACTAGATGGATCTATTGATTCTTTAAATTCTTTAGAAGAAACTCCACGTCACACTCTTCATCACAGTTTCTCAACCAATGACGCAACAGTTGGAGAGTACAACTATACTGTGAATGTAGGCAATGAAATAATCAAAATAACAGGAAAAAATCTAGATTTCGTCTTCGTAAGTATATAATAAATCAAACTTAAATTATGTAATAAATCAAACTGTATATCAAAAATTAACAAACAATATATATGTTATCATTTTAGGCAGCGAAACAGGAACTAGATAAATTTTTTGCTTCGAAATGTTTCGGATCTCCAAAAGAAACTTATTTTCCTGTATCTCAAGCTAGACCTTTAAGAAAAGAATCGGTCGACAAAAGTGATGATAGCGAAGACACGTACAAAAATCCTGTGGCAAATGGACCTGGTGTTGAACCATCTACTCCTGTCACTCCACATGAATCACCAGAGGTGTTTATGTTTAACCAAGGTAGACACTCAGGTTATATATATATAAAATATTATACAAACATTTTATATTATCATATTTTGTAGATCTAGCGTCTGATGTCAACGCAAAATCCAACTTTAATATTAATCTTCTCCGTAATAATTCATCTTCTTCATTAAATACTCGAGCAAATGATACTCAAAATAATGAGGGGGCTTTAAATGCGAATCCAAATGGTTTGGTACGATCACGACGCAACCATTTTGCAAGAAAATCGATTTCTGATATAAAGGATTTAGAAGAAGGTAAGCGAGATTTATTTAATACATAATGACTAAAATTGATTCTAGAAGTTTTGGCTTGGAAGAGGGTTTGATTACTTTGATTTAACAGCTGATATATTTTAAGAATCATAACTGAATGGGCTTGTGTCCTCATTTTTTAGTGGTTGATTTTTCAATTGTTGATTGAAATTGATGTTAATAAATGTGTATTGGCGTTTCTATTTTATTAAATATCTAAATATTGACGGATATATAGCAATTAAAAGTTTGAATTGTAGTTTTAGCGCTAGAAATGGTCGGCCATATTTTTATGACGTGAAATGCATTTTAACGTCAGTTATTTGTTGAGTAGGTCAGTGCTGTGGTAATGTTTTGTAGCTGTTGGTAGTCAAATAATCAAGTCAAGTTAAAGAATAATAAGTTTTTATTTTATTTAACCCTGTTACGGCAGACATAATATTGGAATTTTATTGTTCCTTGAAATAGCTGTAAATAATATTTAGCAGAGATTTATGAGCTGTAAGGTTGGTAACCTTACACAAGGATTGTGATGTCACATGCACTTGGAATGTGTACAACGTTGAATCCCTTTAATAATTAAAGAGACAAAATTACTTTTTTAATTGTTAATATCTCCTAACATATAAGGAGTTATTAAAAAATAATTGGACATTTGAAGTTCTAGTAACCCACTTTATCAATATATAGTACACTTTTATAGAAATTAAGACATAGGACACAAGCCCATTATGTTTTATTCTGCAAATTAATTGTTTTTTATTAATTTTTATTTATGATTCAGGACCAACTACTTCCCATACGTCATACACATATGAAGCGCTTCTTCATTTCTCATCTTCTCCATTCTGCACAGCACTACCAAAGGACTGGGCGGTAATGAATAAAGAATTTGGGCCAATCCTCAGAAAGGTACTTGACGAAAACGTAGACGTTAATAAGAATCATAGTAAAGCTTTTCCTACTAACAGCTATAACAAACTTGCTATTAACAATTCGCAGTTTAGCACTCACAATCAAAATGGACATAATGATAAACAAATGCCACAAACCTTTTTTGATAGTGATAAACCATACGATGGATCTGGTAAGCCATATGATGGATCTGGTAAATCATTTGATGGGTCGGTTAAATCATTGGATGGTTCTTGGAAATCATATGATGAATCTAGTAAATCTTATGATGGATCTGATAAACCAAATTATAATAGTACTAATGATAGTTTAGGTAATAATAACAGTAATTATTATGAACGAAGACTTCCTCGCGATTTCAATGAAACACGACGACCACCTTCTAATACTAATAATTATTTTGCGCCTCCTTGTGTTAAAAACTGGGTGAGACCCCCTAGTTCTAAGAACCATAATAACTCCGAAAGGGTGCCTTTTGGTAATTTTAATGGTAATACAGACAGAAACGGTTCCAACCGTCGTTATCGCGAATCTAATAATCATATGTATTCAGACTATTTGAATTAGACTCAGCAAAGCAACATGTTATCAGTATTATTAGAAAATAGTTTTTTTTAAGTACAAATAACATTACGTTATTAAGAATTAAATACTTTTTTTTCGTATAGTCTCATTTACAAATAAATAATGGAGGGTATTAACTTTATAAAATATCCCAATATACTCTTAAAGTGTAATGCTAATTGCATTTTAATTATAAGAATAATATTTTGTATATTATTCAATTAATCAAAATATAGTTTATATAAGATCTCCTCCAAATATCCAATTATATAATTTAAAATAAATTGAATCTCTATATTTGGTGTTTGTTATATTTATGTTACAAGTTAAAGATTTTAAAAGATATATAAATATCATATAGCAATAAATAAATAAGAAAACAGTCGAAAAAAGAACTGTGATAAATTTACAAGATTTAAATTAAAAGAATCTCGTGTGATTAGATTATTTGTGATATACAAATACATAAATTAAAGTCTGATTGTAATACTATGTTTTAGAAGAGGAACTTTTTATTTACACTGTTATTAAAATGTTATGATTTTAATTTAATCAATTTATTAATAATAATTAACATAAGTTTTGTTTAAAAATAAAGAAATGTATAAAAATAACACTACTAATTTTCATTTCATGGTATGAGTCATTAACTATCTTATGGTTTAACATTAAATGTAAGTTTTATGTGAAATAATGCGTAAGTTTACTTTCTTTAGTAACTTCTATGTTTATTAAATATAAATTATTATATTTAATGTAATTATTTCACAAGCTTGAGTTACAAACTTACATTTAAAGTTAAAACATAAAACTAAAACTAAAACTGGGTAGATGAGAATGGAAACGGAAACAGGAATGGTTTACTACTTCTTTCTGTATTAACCTTTCATGTATGCATCATGCTTTTCGCATAGAAATCTGTAAGTACTTGCTCACAATACGCATTCTTATAAAGTTTACTAATTTGTACATTGATGTATTTATTTTATTATTTAAGGTGGCTGACAAATTTGATGGTGCATCATATTTAGTTCAAGCTCAAACTGGTGGCCACACAACTGTCCTAAATGCGACTGATACCAAGGCTGAATCTCCAGACCCAGAATAAGATATTCAATAATCGAGATTAAATTATTTATAAATTATTTTATGGTATTTACGAACGAATCGACCTAATTTTCTAATAACTTATTTAATATATAATATTTTTATTTAATTTCTAGTAATTAAATCTAGTCCTAAAATCGATTTTGATGAACGGTTTTCCAATTTATAATGCAATTTTTCTATACATTTTCAGAAGTTTTAAATTTAAGAGAAAAAAACATTGAATGAATTTTTTTTTGGATAAATCGTTCTCAATATCTTTGTTGATTGTAAAATTATAATACACTAAAGCAAATGCAGGTGGTTAGCAAAAATACATGAAAGAATACTTGTTCAGTACAAGTATTTTATCTTGATGCGAAATTAACGCGAAAAAATGTCCTTTTTGCATATTATTTCACATGTAATTCATCGACTAATTTAACGTACACCTTATTAAAATTAGCTGCTTTATAGTAATACAATAAGTGATATAAAGAGAAATAATATTTATTACAGTTTTATTTCATTGAAACAGACTTCTATAAAAAAGAATCGATCTTTTAAATATCAAAATAACATAATTAATATTTTCAGAAACTGTTACAAAAGAAAATTGTTTTTTTCTAATCAATTATTTTAGATTGGTTAGAGAATAATGTGATTTTTGTTATGAGATTTCTTATACTTTCTTATCTACTGTGTTAAGTTTTTAAATGTTTTCTATTAATTTATTTTCATTATATAATTTATTAAATCATATTCTGAATCTTATGCTTTTAAAGATGTCTGAATAACATTGGTAATATAGGGTATAATAAAAGTACTTTAAATAGTATAATGACTAAAAATATATGTGTAGATTAAAGCATTATAAAGTTTCTTTTTATTTAATTTAATACATCATTTTGAAGATTTACAATAACAGTGACTGAGTAATCGTTGAAGCGTTGATAAAAGGCTATCGTGACGAGTATGATTGATTTATTAGTAAGTGCGCTAGTGCAAATGTGTTCTCGACGATATCATGTATACTGAAAAATAAATAGGCTTTTATGATGTAATTACTATCTAAAAAAGGTCTACTTTAAACAACGTTATATATTATTATTCATTTTGCAGTTTAAATTTCTATTTATATTTATATAGAATGAAGTTCATGTGGCCAGTATAAATGCACTAAAAAGTTAAACGCAATAATAACGCACACTCCGTATAATTTCAATAAATTTTGATTTTAACTTTGACACTTGTGAATGTGATTTCGTTTATTATCATTTATTATATTATATTTCTGTATTAATAAGTATTTGATAATATCCAGATGAGCGTAAAAAGTATGTTGGAACCCAATACTTTATTACTTAATTGCATTACATTTATTTAAATATATTTATGTTAAATAAAAAAACCATCAATAACAAATTTTGGTTTTATACTTTTTGACTGGTAACCAAATTATTAATTCTTGGCGCCTATAAAACGTCAAATGTTTATAACCTAATTTTTTTTTGTAGAAGCAAAAAATACTTCAAAAATGAATTCAGCAACTAAGGTAACTATTTGAAGAGAATTGTTAAATGTTCTAACTGTAACAGTAACAGGCACTTGTGCATGAAATTTTGATAATATATTTGTTCGTTTCCTTTTTTTATTTTGGAAAAAAAATGGATGTTGGAAATAAGGTTAGAATATACTTTTCTTGTTTGAATGAGATAATAATATTATAACCATCTAATACATTTCTTTGTTGAAGGTCGGAGAAATATTTACAGCTGCTGGTGCAGCGTTTTCAAAGCTAGGAGAGCTAACAATGCAGTTGCACCCCACATCAGATTCTCCAGCTGGGTAAATTTGAACACGCTTTTATCTATATGCTTATTTTAGTTTTTTAACTCATATATAGTTTAAAATGTTTTCGATCGTAGTAAATGGACAGATGAAGAAATAGAGATGCTTCGATCTACCATAGTTAGTTTTCGGGATGATCTTACAAGCATTAGTCGTCACATCAAAGCTAGAACAGTGTAAGTTTTATAGTATATTTCTTCATCTACAAAAGAGGTCCCCCAATTACGGCACTCCGATTCGTTTTTTCCGGCCACGGACTCCTAAAGTTTGGGGACCTCTGATCTACACAATTACGATCTTAAATATTTTATAGAACTCTTAGGTGTTTCAAGTTCTTATACAATTAAATTTGTTACAGCTCACAAATAAGAAGTACTTTAAAGAAAAAGTCTTTTGAAGATGCAGGTATCCCAGTGAGGGTATCCACCACTAGTGGGCAAAATACACCTCAAGGTCAATCAGGAAATTCATCATCGCAGAATTTGATTGGGAAATCATCAGAGGTGTTTATTAGTAATAACTAGCACAATGTGAGACGTTTTAAAACCAAGATGATGATGTGTTTAATTCAAATTGTTTTTTAGGTGACACTTAATATGCTCAATGCCCCAGAATCAGAAGTAGACGTTGAAGGAATGTCTGCAGATGTTAAATTAGAATTCGAAGGAACTTCTGAAGAAGTTAATGGTTAATTTTATAATAAAACAATTTTTAAAAAATGATTTATATATTTATTAGTATGTTATTACTTTTATATGCCATAAGCAAGACTGAAAAATTTGAAGAAACTGTCTGAATTAAATATAACTGATGTTATATTCTGTAATAAACGAAGAGCACATTTTAGTTTCAAAATTTGTTTGTTAAATTTTTCGTTTGTAAACAATAATTTTTCTGCCCCATTCTGTCGTTGGAGTTTCTGTAACTTTTTCAAAGTCACACTCTGATATCAAAAAGTTTTCTATAAACAATTCTACATCTTCTCTGTGTTTTAATTCACCAAATAATGGAAAATTGGTATTTGCCGATCTTTTTAATCGTCTTGCTGCAGTTTTATAGCATTTCCACGGCTGCGGTTCAATTACAACCATTTGAGAAAGTTCACAAATTTTCTTTAAAAATAATTGCAGGCCATCGTCACCGTAGTTTAAATGAATCCACATTGTTACAGAAAAACAAAATATTACATCAAATGTAAGTTTATTGAAATTTTGCAAATATGGATTTATAACATCATTAATTTGTTTGCTTTCCATGAAGTTCATAGTTGCATAGGAAACGTTTTCCTTAAATAAATTGTTTTGATCAGCAATTAATTTAAAAGGAGGATCAATATCAACACCTAATAAAGAACATTTTGTGTTTGTTATATTGTCTTGGAGAAATTTGTATAATTCTTGAGTTAAATTTCCAGTGTTGCTGCCAACGTCCAAAGCTATGAAATTACTCTTGTTATCAAATGCTTTCCAGATATTAGTGGGAAAGATTTTCATACGATTTTCTGGTGGGTGAAATTGGTAGTAATTAATGAAATTTCCATATTTTACACAACCAGGATCATTTCCTTTAAAACTTAAATCTTCTTTCTCCGGTGTTTCTTTCAGTTTGTTTGATGTCATCCTAGCTTCTTAGTTGTTTTATTAAAATATGTTCTATATCATAACCAAATCTAAATTATCCCAAATTGAAGTGACTTGAACTGTCAACTTGATGTTATTCCCAACCAACTTCTTACCCACCAACTTCTTAGTATTGTGCCATCGTGTTGCTTATAATTATTGTGATAGAGGGCAGCAATAGTTTTCGTAGCTTCGATGACTTCAAAGCCAAAGAATTTACTGGAGTATATATAGTTGCATAATGCCCAGGCGTTGTAATTTAAAAACTTATAGTGCCATCTATGAAACAGATAAATAACTTCATCTGTTATATCTAGTTTATAATAGATGGCACATTAATTGTTTAAGTTGTGGCGGCCCAGCGCCATCCGTCACGCCTCTACAGGCGAATAGACGACATAACTAAGAACTGTATAATCGTTCATTCCTACAGCGACTAGCGACCAGCACGGACTTCTACACATTACAACGACACGTTTCAAACTTACAACTATAAGTTTTGTAACGCACTTGTTATAATCATTCATTTCATTAAATAAATAATATAAACTTTACATTCTGTTAAAAACGCACTTGATTTGTTTTAATAAATATAGTAGTCTAAGATAACTACATTGGTGACCCCGACGTGATCAAGTGTAAACGCACGTTACAAAGTGTTAATCCACGTGCTAAAGTTTTAAACCTCGTGATACAGTGATAAAGTTTAAACCCACGTTACAAAGTGTTAATCCACGTGCTAAAGTTTTAAACCTCGAGATACAGTGATAAAGTTCAAACCCACGTCACAAAGTTTTTTAACAAAGTGTTAAAACACGTGACTAACTTTCTAAAACACGTGACAAACTTTCTAAAACACGTTTTTAAAATTTAATAATTTACATTCACCCACGCTACAACAAAATGCAACACGTGCTAGAGTCAAACGTACCCTCTCGGCAAGAGCACAGCAGTCTACCAGACTGTGACGGTGTTCTCAAAAACGACAACCAGTCGCAGACATACCTTCTGCCTTCTACCTTCTCTAGGTACTGAAGTCTTCAGAATTTCCCCCACGTTATCAGAAACACCGCCGACAGTTACAACATCACCAACCGATAAACCAACAGATAAACCAACGGATAAACCAACGGATAAACCAACGGATGAACCAACGGACAAACCAACGGATAAACCAACGGATAAACCAACGGATAAACCAACAGAAAAACCAACAACACCAACAACATCTAAAAAACCAACTGATAAAACAACAACAGAAGCACCAGCTACTCCAGCACCAGCTACTCCAGCACCAGCTACTCCAGCACCAGCTACTCCAGCACCAGCTACTCCAGCACCAGCTACTCCAGCACCAGCTACACCAGCACCAGCTACACCAGCACCAGCTGCACCAGCACCAGAGAGACTCAAAACCATGCTACACTAGCAAAACAGATGCAGATCACCAGGATGACTCGACATCGCAGCCAACGCAGCCACATCAATGGACCTCAAACCTTGACAAACCCTTACGAACGTAAAGTGACTTTCAAAACTCACCTTGAAAGCCACTTAGGGGGGAGTGGATGTGGCGGCCCAGCGCCATCCGTCACGCCTCTACAGGCGAATAGACGACATAACTAAGAACTGTATAATCGTTCATTCCTACAGCGACTAGCGACCAGCACGGACTTCTACACATTACAACGACACGTTTCAAACTTACAACTATAAGTTTTGTAACGCACTTGTTATAATCATTCATTTCATTAAATAAATAATATAAACTTTACATTCTGTTAAAAACGCACTTGATTTGTTTTAATAAATATAGTAGTCTAAGATAACTACAAAGTGTCCTTGCTAAGCAATTATTTTTTGAAAATTATTTATTATTTTCTGTCTACCAATTCATAGAAATTTAATATGAATAACAATTTACTAAGCTGTTGACAAAGTACAAAATTATATAACTTCTTTCAACATTCTTTTATTTCGAGTAATGTATAAAAATTTATTTTTGTTAAGATAAAATTTTTTCAACATTTTTATTAAATTCAACAAGGCTACAATCTTCTATCATTTTAATAAACTCAGAATAGTTTTTTGAAATTCTGATTTATAAATCCAATATGTAGGAGTATTTATAGTTGCGCACTTTTCTAATTGTACCATCTGTCAAACAAATGATTAACATTATATGTTACATCTACCACATAGTAGATGGCACCGATAGACACATCAAATTTAGTTATGTGTCCTCGGCATCGCCGTTGAGTAGGAATTATTTTTGTTATTTTTAAAAACTATTTCTTACTGTATTTATTAAATGTTATTTTCCAATGTATCCGATGTTTATATTATATAAATAAAACAAGTCAAATAAACTTCAAGTAATTTTATTTTCATGTATTTTTAAGTGTTAATTTTTACAATATATTTATATCCTACAATTCATTTCTTATAAAGTATTCCTGTTCTTTTCCTCGAACATCAACAATTCATTCAATATTTTCTATTAATTTTAAATTGAATCTTCAACATTTTTTTTTATCAATTTTAACAAGAGCTTCTATTATTTTAAGAAAAGCAGAAATCTTATTTTTGCTAAAATTAAAAATTCATTTTTTTTAATCAATTTTAACAAGAGCCTTCTTTCATCTCAAGAAATGGAGAAAATATTATATTTGTTATAATATTATTATATTATAACAAAAAATTTACGTTTTTTTGATATTTTTTGATGCAGTTATGTTCGTTATGCTTTCAAATATAGAACTGGGTCATTACATTTTAAATATCTACGATTTTCTGGAATTTATGCGACCTTTTATAAATTCATGGACTTTTTTATCTAAAAAAAAAATTTGCGTTTCTTTGATATTTTTTGATGCAGTTATGTTCGTTATGATTTAAAATAAGGAACTGTGTCATTACATTTTAAATATCTACGATTTTCTGGCATTTACTCAATATTATATAAATAATTACACGTTTCAAAGCGCCTGATCCTCAAGCTAACACTATAACACTTCGATTTAATATTGTGACTTTATGGACTTTTTTTCTAAACATGATTTTGAGTTTCTTTGATATTTTTTGATGCAGTTATGTTCGTTATGATTTAAAATAAGGAACTGCTTCATTACATTTTAAATATCTACGATTTTCTGGAATTTATGCGACCTTTTATAAATTCATGGACTTTTTTTTCTAAAAAAAAAATTTGCGTTTCTTTGATATTTTTTGATGCAGTTATGTTCGTTATGATTTAAAATAAGGAACTGCTTCATTACATTTTAAATATCTACGATTTTCTGGAATTTATGCGACCTTTTATAAATTCATGGACTTTTTAAAAAAAAAAAATTTACGTTTCTTTGATATTTTTTGATGCAGTTATGTTCGTTATGCTTTAAAATGAAAAACTGCGTCATAACATTTTAATATCTACGATTTTCTTTTTTTTAAGCGACTTTTTATAAATACATTACAAGTTTTAAAGCGCCTGATCCTCATGCTAACACTATAACACTTCGATTTAATAATGTGACTTTATGGACATTTTTTGTAAAAAAAAATGTGCGTTTCTTTGATATTTTTTGATGCAGTTTTGTTCGTTATGATTTAAAATAAGGAACTGCTTCATTACATTTTAAATGTCTACGATTTTCTGGAATTTATGCGACATTTTATAAATTCATGGACTTTTTTTTTTAAAAAAAAATTTGCGTTTCTTTGATATTTTTTGATGCAGTTATGTCCGTTATGATTTAAAATAAGGAACTGCATCATTACATTTGAAATATCTACGATTTTCTGGAATTTATGCGACCTTTTATAAATTCATGGACTTTTTTTTCTAAAAAAAAAATGTGCGTTTCTTTGATATTTTTTGATGCAGTTATGTTCGTTATGATTTAAAAGAAGGAACTGCGTCATTACATTTGAAATATCTACGATTTTCTGGAATTTATGCGACATTTTATAAATTCATGGACTTTTTTTTTTAAAAAAAAATTTGCGTTTCTTTGATATTTTTTGATGCAGTTATGTCCGTTATGATTTAAAATAAGGAACTGCATCATTACATTTGAAATATCTACGATTTTCTGGAATTTATGCGACCTTTTATAAATTCATGGACTTTTTTTTTAAAAAAAAAAATTTGCGTTTCTTTGATATTTTTTGATGCAGTTAT